>CM062813.1:194646392-195264334 GCA_031772625.1 Pinus tabuliformis
GGCGTATGGGACTTAAGAGGAATGGAGAATTACAGCTCTAGTAGACTGTGGGGACCACAAGAGAAGGAAAATCGACCCAATGGATCAATTCGCACTTTTTGGAGAGAGAAAGAGAAAGGGTGCGAACTAGTGGAGAGTGGGGCCCACCAAGGAGGAGAGGGCCAACAATTATAAATAGAGAATGGAGACTCTCATTTGGATATCTTTGGTCATTCTACAATTCAACACTAGTTCTCTTGAGCTGCTTAGCCAAGACAACCCATGTTATGCAACACAAGGAATTTTCGAGCAGGAATTCCACCCTCATTTCAGAGAAATTTGAGTTTCTCCCTAGTGAGGCAATTTGGGGAGCTCAATTCAGAGCTTGAATTGGACATCATTGCAGGATTTTAGTCAGCAGTACGCATTTCTTGAGCGCAGAGATATTTTCGTGAAGCACATTGTGGGAACAAGTGTGGGTTAGAGGCTCCAGGCTTTTGTGGGAAAATTTCTTATTGTGAGATCGGAGTTTGGACAACAATTTGTCGAGCTGAATTGGAGGCTATTACTTGGGTCGATTTATCTATCTTTTGGCAAGGGCACAAAAGCTATTTGACCAAGTGTTGTGCAGAGGTTTAGAGAAGTGGAGCTGGGAAAGATAGCGATTGGAGATAGGAGGTATTTCTCAGTGGAGAATTTAGCCAGAGCTGGGAGAAATTTCCCATGTTAGATTTGGGCATAATTTTGTATTATCAAAACTGTTGGGCGTTTTCTGGCCAGATTGGGCAATTTGCACTTGTTGGGAGTCATCGATGATCGGTGGATTCAGCTCAAAACCTTTCTGTATTTTTGTGGGTTTATTGAGATGAGTACAGGGTTATTTTACAGGATTTTCCGGGCAATATTTGGGTCAGAAACCTGCATTCTTATAGCAGGGAGTATTGTTGGTTAGCTGAGAATTTCGTATCACTTTGCGATTTCAATTTTGGCTTGGAATTGAGCCAAACCCTTTCTGGGTATTTCTGGGTATGAGGAGTGGAGCCAGTGGCTACAATTTTAGAGGATTCTAGGCATTATTTTGACCAAAATGTCCATTTGCACTTGGCTGCTTGTAGCAGATTTTCTGGGTAGTGCGCATTATCAATTTGGAGCCATTTCAGTAGTTAGATCAGCGAGATTTCACCTAGAGTTTGCCTGGCTTGCATAGCAGGCCTAGGTTCTATCATTCCTTGCCATTTATGTACTCATATTTCTATATTAATAAAATGGCTCAGTTGTTTGGCTTGATTTCTTGTGTATTTTGTTGTGCAAGACCATGGAAGATTTGGGCATGTATGCATAGTGAAGGATGAAACCATAGAAAAACCCATGGCTCAAGGAATATTTAGTATGCAGGAATTTTGGGGTGGAATCCGTTGGAACGATGAGAGGTTGGCCCAGTTGAGGAAGGTGATGGATTAGATCCATCCTCATCCTTACAACAGAGACACTAGAGGTGTGCAGGGCATGGGGGTGCAACCATTTACACCATGTGGGTGTGATGTTCCGTTTTTTGGAATTCCTTATGGCATGCTTAGAATGGACTTTTAGAGTTGGGGGTAAACAGGTCACAGGTGTCAATTGGCGTCATCAACGGGCCCAGGGGATTTTGGAGGGGTTTTGAGGAGTTTTTATGAAGTCCGATGGCATTCGCTTCGTATATTCCATCATTCGTTCAGTTTTCCTTTCGTTCCGTTGCATTCCAACAACTTTCAAAAACAAAGTTATTAATGGGCCTGATTCCATTAATTACACTTAAGGTGGCATTTTGGGAGGAATACTTGGCAAACACCTTAATGTAATAGCTCGTTCGAACCAGAATGAGAAGATCTATAGGATGGGGATAGTTAGAAGCAATGTTGCAAACATCGGCATAGGGATAAAATCGGAGAGGGTCCAAAAAACCAAAAAATCGAGAAAATCGGGAAAATATTGGTAAAAAATCGGCAAACATAGGCAAAATTAAGATTCCATAAAAATATCTTTAAAAATCGGCAAACATCGGCTAGGCCAAAAAATCATGATTTCAAGATATTATCGGGATGATATCAAGATGTTCGCAACACTGGTTAGAAGTAACTTTCAGTGGCCTGAGGGGGCATGGTGACCATTTTACCATTTTCCCACATTAAAAAGAACATTTTAATTGAAATAAAAAAGGGAAAAGTGCTCCATGATTAAAATAATAATAAAGTAGGAGGTTCTAGAGGGGTTTTTAATTTTAGTTAACAATTGTATGTTCTATGCTTAGCACAATTACTTCAATGTTCCTTTAGCAATCCAATGACAATTTCCAATTTAGATTTTCAGTAGCAATCACACTAACCATTAATCACATTGACAGTAAAGTAGATGGAACATGAAACAAAATGCAGAAGACAAGCCAAGCAAGAGGACACTAGATTTGGCAGATGCCAGGGAAAAACCCCAATGTGGGGAAAACCCTTTGATCAATTCTTCTTATTATTATATCAAAATGTTTAGTAGAGAGAGAGTACAATAGTTAAAATTGACTTGCCAAATTCAAGTCAAAACAACCTTATCAAAAACTGCAGTCAAACTTCAAGCCTAACCAGAAAGTCAATGCTGGTCAAAGCAGCAATAGAATGTCCTTAAAATAGCTCAGTCTTCCCTAGTCAAACTCGGCTTGATCAGGAGATCAAATTCAGCCCAAAACAATGACAAAGTCAACAGTCAAACTCGGTCAAATTGTTGTCCTAAAATCTGCAGTTAAAGTGCTCACAAAACGTCAGTTTTTGTGCCAAAAGTTGTGGCCTGTTGAGACAGAAATATCCCCAAAAGATCGAAGTTAAATGATGCCCAGAAGGTGTTGGTCAACGTTGGTCAAATTGCAGTCAACTCTGTAATTTCAGCCCTGTAATTTAGCTTCTAAAATTCGTCCTTCTTGATCCACATGTGTGAGAAAGAAGAATGCCCAATGTAGTACGAACCAACAAGAGAAGGAGAGAGAATGTGTGAGTGATGAAGATGCCAAATGAGGTGAGAGATCACTTGTATTTATAGAATACGATGTGGGTGAAGAGACACGTCCACTGGGCTTCTTGAGTCTACATGTTGATGTGGCCGACCTGAACAATTTGCACATATGTGGGCATAAATTCAAAATCACACTTCCACTTGTCCAAATTGAATGATCTTTATATCAATTTTGGTCCTCTCGAAAGGAGGAATTTAATGCAATCATCATCTCCATCAAATGAGTTGTCCCAAGGTGGAATTTGGCCCTAGTTGCCAAATTTAACACTCCCTCTCAACTAAAGAGGATTCCACCTACCAATCCATCCATCATCATCATTGACCATCATGCCATCCTGTGATCAATTACCATCTCTATCATCTCATTTGTGCTCTGTTGAACCATGATGTAATAATGAAGAAGAATTGATCGAGAGTGAGTCACAAGACCTTGCCAGTGTCCACTGGCAACTCATTACAAAGGTAGAACCTCAATTGATCCCAGATCAAGTTGTTGAACACCATGCATCCTAGACATAGGGAGTACGGTAGCACATGATGCGTCCATCGGTAGTACTATGGTCCCTATCCACTTTTCCCAACTCATTGGCCAGATGAGAGGTAATTCCCATCAGTCCCGGACTACATAGGTAGGATGTATGTTGGGGCATCAACATGAGGTGGGTTGAATTTCCATGACCTTGGGTCTAGGTTAGAGTCTTAAAATCACTAACGCTACCAAACCAAGAATCTCAACCATAAACTACTTTGCACGGTAGAAATATAAAGGAGTGAATCACATATGCACAAATATACACTGTTTTTAACAAAATTTTACAATATTGTAAATATCCCAGTCCTCATTATATCAAACCAAATGTGAATAATAAAACAGTCTATGGTATACAAGATACAATGACAAACTTCGATGTCGTATCTTGTCTTGTCGGTCCTTCGCTCCCGTACTACTCACTAATAGTGCCTTAGTCCATCAAGGGCACTACACATCAAGACTCCAAGAGGGATGCCTCCTAACAATTTTGCAAGTCACTTCTGCTAAATATACACGGGTTCATCAAACTGCTCTCTAGGCCAGCCAATTCCCGAACTTCAATCTGCCAATCTAGCAGTCACTTTCGTTCATCAAAGTGCTTCTTTATAGGCTATAAACTTCACCCAATCACGCACCAACAACATCCTTCTTGTTTCCTGCTCTAGGGCTACTTTGGGTTAGCCAACACATTACCCTTCAATCAGATCTATGGCACCCAATCACATCACTACAAGATCTGCGCCGATGAAGACACATGATCACCTAATCTCATCTTCAAATTGGCTCCCACAGGCTGCCAAGTAAATTGATCTAAATTTGGTCAATACTTTGACCCAATACACCTCCCAAAATACTGATGTCCTCTTGTTGCTCTCGCTGTCACTGCATCACTGGTTAGGGCATCAACCTTCATCCCTTATCCTCCACGCAGTCAACAACACAAGCCTATTAAGGCTGCAGTGATCCAAGGCAAGGCTCTCCACACCTACGATGCTCCAAATCTGGGCTTAACACTTCAACACATCCCTTAGAGATAGCCCAGTTGTTGGCTATGGCCTGCGGCCTAGCACAACAGCTGTTGTAGGCATACGGCCTCCCTCAAATCCTACCCAAACAGCTCCGCTTTGCTCCACAGCCCTGTGGCCTTCACTGCCCAGCATCCACAGTTAAGAACAATCCTTAAACATGCCTTCAAACAACCCTTTACACACTTCGTTGTTACCTACAACAAATTGCCTTCACACAGAAGTACCCTCGCTGTCCCTTGGCCTCTTTCATGTTGTCTCTAACCTCCTCTTACTACGGCTATGCCTCCTCCTATTTCATAGCACACTTGGAGATGTAATGCCACACTTGGATGCTCAAATAACATCAATACACCTCATATTTATACTCAAAATGAGGGCTCCATGAATTCATGAAGAGACCCATCTATTGGACGAATTTTACATCAAGCCTACATGACTTGAAAACCAATAATTACTAGTCAACTTCAAAAATTCATAACTTCGTTTCTAGAGCTCTGATTTGAGTGATCTTTGGAGCGTTGGAATCGGCTCGCCAAGCTCTATCACCTCAAATTTTCCCAAGCTCAAATTCATCATAGTTTTGACCCAAATCCTGATGGGTGAAAAACCCCATACTTGGGTTCCAAGCCCACAAGTTGCCCTTGTAGTGCTTTGCCCTACAAACCCTGAACCTTAGGGCTTGGAGTACCTCCAAAGCTACACAAATCAACACTCCCTCTTAGCGAGGGAGGTACTTCCAAGACTAGGAAGTCTCTCTTCATCATAATCACTGCTCGTAAGACTTGCCCAACTCCTAACACTCATAATCGCAACAATCCTTGTACAGTGAACTATGCCCTTCTCGGAAGTGTCGCTGTCACTGCTGGAAGCACCCCGCTTCTTCTTCTTATCCTGTAACGTCTTCCACTCTCTCCATGATTCCTTCTTTCCAGTTGTAGAAGCACCCTTGTTCCCCATTGACCATGCGCTCTTCTCAGAAGTGTCGTTGTCATTGCTGGAAGCACCCTGCTTCTTCTTCTTATCCTATAACGTCTTCCACTTTCTCCATAATTCCTTCTTGCCAGCTGTAGAAGCACCCTTGCTCCCCATTGACCATGCGCTCTTCTTGGGCTGTAGAGTCTCCCTCTGAATCTGCAAGCTCCCTCTCGAACTAGACTCCCTTTGAGTCTCTGGAACCTAAACCTTCTTGGGAAGATGTACCTCCTTCTCGGGAACCTGTACCTTCTCCTTTGAAGCCTGCACCTACACCTGCACCTGCTCTTGCTTCTCTGGAACTTGTACCTACTCCGACTGCTTCTTTCCATGATCCACAGGCTTGCTCGTCAACTTGTAGAGACCATGCTCTCTAACTCTGAGTACAATCCCATCTGACTTAGAGCCTCTAGGCCTGAGTCTTGCCTTCCTATCCCGGAACAAGACCTCAAACCCTTTCCTCTCGATCATCGAGACGGAAATCACACTATATCTAAGTCCTAGTACAAACAGTACATCCTGCACCCGCATCACAAGTCCTTTCTCCCACCTGAATGGCACAACACCCAATCCTCGGATCTCCAACTGACTCTTGTGCCCAACACCATGTGCAACTTTGAGTCCCATTCAACTAGAGTCTCAAAAACCTCCTGTGACCTTGTCATATGCTTCATCGCACCACTGTCCACGTACGATCCATCCTCATTGACAATACCCTGTGAGAAATGAGAAATCATAGCAAAGTCCTCCTCTTCCAATCTTCTAGAGAGATTATCTATCTCTGCTGAAGTGGCAACACTGACGACCCGTTTTTCTTTCTTCTTCTCATCATTTCCCTTCTTCTTCATTAGACATCTCGACAAAAAAATGACCCATCTCGCCACAGTTGAAACACTTGACTTTACTCAAGTCCTTCTTTTGCTTACCCTCCATTCGTGATGCAAGTGCCATGTCATCATCTGAAGCTTTCTTCTTCGGATGAAGATCCTCATCTGGGAACTCTTCCTGAATGAAGTCATCCCACAGCCTATCCCAGTGTGGCAACCTCTCCCTGGCAACGATCCCTTTGATGAAGGGCTTCCAATCCTTGGTGTAACCTTTCAAGGCAATCCTTACCATATCACCATTTGAGGTAGAGACACCGATGGCAGCAAGCACAGCTTTGACCTGAGATAATCTCGTCAAATACGAGGTCATGCTTTCACCCTTTATTATCTTGGTGGGCTTCAACTTATCCTCCAATACCCATACTCGGTTCTTGTTCTTATTCTAGAACAAATTCTGAAGAGCCATCCACATCTTATGTGAATTCTTCTTCCTGAAGAAATGAGGTATTAGGGCATCCTTCACACCATCTAGGATGATCAATCTCGTCCTTGCATCCAAATCTCATATATTCCCAGCTCCTTAGGGTTAGTTGGCTTCTTGATCTCTTTCTCGACGAACTCCCAAAGCCTATTGACCTGTAAGACCAACTTGATCCTTTCCTTCCAAGGACTATAGTTGGACAACCCCTCCAACCTGTCCTCGTACCAGAGACCTACCTGCAACTTCGATATTGTAGTGAACCCTTCACTCACAATGTGACCAACTCTGTTAAAATTGGAAACTAGGGCCAAACTCCATGTGGGCCATCTTATTTATGGCAGTTGATATTTTTCTTGGATCCCTCTCATCGAGAGGTGTAGGATTGATCTAAAGATCATCCAATTCCGATAAGTATTCATGGAGATATGAATTTATTT
Source organism: Pinus tabuliformis (assembly GCA_031772625.1). NCBI lineage: Eukaryota > Viridiplantae > Streptophyta > Pinopsida > Pinales > Pinaceae > Pinus > Pinus tabuliformis. Next base: position 194,653,685 of record CM062813.1, read on the forward strand.
GTGTTATGGGACAATTCGTCAAGGTCGGCTAGCAACTAAATAACACCCACATGTGCTCAACGTTTTAGTATAAAAAGAGGTGACTTGATTGTCATTTCTACACACACTTCACTCTTGATTTCTCTCCACTTGTTCTGGGTTTTAGTGGTAGAGAAATCTAAGAGAGGAAGCCCTAAATGTAGAAGTTAAGAAGCCCTAGCGCAAGCCCTGGACACAATCAAGGAGGGTTACTCGTAGGGAAGGAGCCCTAGCATGAAGTTCAAAACGCAGTCCTAGATGATCTACGCATGACCTAGAAGAGATGCCCTAGCTCCTAACACAGTTATGGAGTAAGACCTAAGTGTTGTCCACAAGGGGTCATGACAAGAAGGGTTAGGTGCCCTAGGTAATGAGGGAAGTTCAGCAATTCCTTACGTTGTCCTAACACTAAAGCCTAGTCGCAATTAAGAAGGCAGAGGAGATTATAGGACAATGTGATGTGGAGGAGAACAAGAGGCAACTACAGCAAGGAAAAAAATGCAGCGTGGAGCCTTCTAAGGGTTGGATGACATTGCAAGAAGGCTGAATATGTTCAGGGCTAAACGCAGGTCATAGTCAAGTTAGTTGGGCAGCAAACGAAGTAAGGAGTTTTGTTTTGGAGAAGGTTGTAGGTGACAACAAGGACTGTGGTAGGCTGTAGGCCTAGCCACCTCAAAATAAGGACAAAATGAAAGGGTTTAGGGTTGTACAATGCTCAGAACAACTGCTCGAATGGAGAGAAGCCTTACTAGCCTAGGCCGCAGAAATTAAGGGCTGATTTGAGTGTGATATGTGGGCCATAAAGCTACAGCAAGGTTGTGTGGTAGGCCACAGGCCATACCACCATAGCAAGGGATAACATGGAGACTAAGGGTTGCCTAGGTGACTGTTTGAGGGCTGTGGCAGCAACTTGAAGTGCCCTAACCAGTCTATATCACAACAGCAACAATAGCATGGTGCATTGGGACGGCAGCAAGGTACAACATACCACATGGGATAGCAGCAAGCAAAGCGCTGCAAACTCATTAGGACAACAGTGCTAGCATTGCAGTGATGGCACATTTGGGATAGTAAGCTGTGATGGGACAACAAGGCTATGATGCTTGGTGGAGCAAGCAAATGGGACAGCAATGGCTAGCATGGGACAGCAGTGGCAGCGTAAGGTGCAGCGTATGATGTGTGCAGCATGGTTATGAGATCCGGCATAGTGATGATGGGTGCAGCATGGTTATGAGATCCGGCATAGTGATGATGGGTGCAGCATGGTTCAGCACGGTGAGGTGCAACATGATGACAAGGTGCAGCACAATGATAGGTGAAGGAGTCACTTTAGAGAATCAGTGAAGCAACATGTCTTCAACTAAGTTCAACTATCACATGTATCATCTTCTTAGAGATGATCTATGCCCTTATGTAGATAAGTCTAAGTGTTGACTTCTGTTGTGAATGTACTCTCCCTCTCTCTCTCTCTCTTTGCTGGACTATTGAAGAACATATAAGAATAATTGATCAAGGGTTTCCCCACATTGGAGTTTGTCCCTGGCTTGTGCCACATCTTGTGTCCTCTTGTCTTGGTTTGTCTTCTGCGATCTATGTTTACATTCTATCTGCAATTTACTTTAATGTTGATGTGATTGCTAATCTGGAAAAGATATTGAGCTAACTGCGAAAATTGAAATAAATTGCTCTAAGCATAGAACATACCTAAAATTAACAAAGAGCAACTTGATCCTTTCCTTCCAAGGACTCTAGTTGGACAACCCCTCCAACCTGTCCTCGTACCAAAGACCTGCCTGCAACTTCGACATTGTAGTGAACCCTTCACTCACATTGTGACCAACTCCCTCTCACGTTGTACTTCATTGCACACAACTCTGATTTACTTACTTCCAAAGTAGCTCAGACACGGTTTGATACTATATTGATTTTCCATGACCTTGGGTCTAGGTTAGAGTCTTAAAATCACTGACGCTACCAAACCAAGAATCTCAACCATAAACTACTTTGCATAACGGAAATATAAAGCAGTAAATCACATATGCACAAATATACATGGTTTTTAACAAAATTGTACAATATTATACAATCCCAATCTTCATTATATTAAACCAAATCTGAATAATACAACAGTCTATGGTATACAAGATACAATGACAAACTTTGTTGCAACTTCGATGTCGTATCTTGTCCTGTCGGTCCTTCGCTCCCATACTGCTCACTAGTAGTGCCTTAGTCCATCAAGGCCACTACACATCGAGACTCCAAGAGGGTTGCCTCCTAACAATGTTGCAAGTCACTTCTACGACACATACACAGGCTCATCAAACTACTCTCTAGACTGGCCAATTCCCGAGCTTCAATCTGCCAATCTAATAGTCACTTTTGTTCATCAAAGTGCTGCTCTTTAGGCTGCAAACTTCACCCAATCACGCACCAACAATGTCCTTCTTGTCTGCTGCTCTAAGGCTACTTTGGGTAGCCAACACACTGCCCTCCAATCAAATCTATGGCACCCAATCACATCACTGCAAGATTTGCTCTGATGAAGACACAAGATCACCCAATCTCGTCTTCAAATTGGCTCTGACAGGCTGCAAGGTAAATTGATGCAAATAGGCTTCTTGTGCCCTCCTGTGGATGATAGACTTGTTCTACAGGAGGGCACATAGGCTTCTGGCAGTTTTTGGGTACACCATCCGGAGACAGGATGATAGAGTTCATTGTGTGACAAAGCAGGAGCAGGGCCGTGGGGTATACACCAGATTGTTCCTTGATATATGGAGCCTATACCCGCAGGGATCAGAGGTGAGGCACGGATGGATCACAACAGTTGTCAAAATTATGTCGCCGCAAACTTGGGAGCCAAGGTTTTAGTTGACGAGTGGATCACTCCACTTTGAGATGAGCAGGACCCTGACAAAGAGAGATCTAGCTCATTCTTGGGTCAACACATGGGAGATCACTAAGGTTTTCTCCACATGGCAAGGCGGGTATTCCCTATTGTTGCTTAGGATCGAGGCTAGCCATGGGGTGGGAGGCTCGGGCATTGTTGAGTTGTCCCCACATGTTGGGCATAGCTTTGGTCATTACCTATATGGTGGTCGAGAGATACAGGAGGGGAGGACCTAGTATGAGCATGTTGGATCACTGATTATGACTAGAGAGCCGCAACGTCAGCATGGCAGTTTCCTTTTGCGATCAACATGGGATCTCGACCTCTCAAGGCTTGGCAGTTCAGCCACATTCAAGGATGTGCTAGTTTCTACAGGCGAATATCATACAGGTCTTCCATTGGGCTTTAGTTGCACAGAGAGTCATTTTTCCCCTAGAGATTCGTTGATGACTTGGGGCACTGCGCTAGTATGGCAGGATGATTGGCACGTGTGGTCATTGGCACTACTCAGTGGCAGGCAGAAGGAATTGGGAGCGATGGGCCTCCAATCTCGCTGTGGGATCCAAGGATCCATTGGGTTAGAGGGCTACCTTGTTTTGGGAGGATCATGGGGATGACAAAGATATGATTGCATCCTCCTTCGGATGATAGGTCAGAGACCATGAGGATGATCACTACGGGTCGAGGAAGGCCCTTCTCACTATTGTTTCGACAGGAGACTGAGCATGGATCGGTAGATGGTAACCTTGATGGGCTACCCTAGCAGGATAAAACTGTGTTGTGGAGTTACCCCTTACGGGATTTGTAGCAAAGGTTTACTGGAGTGGCTTTGCAAGAGCACAGGAGGGTCGCAGTTATGACCAAACTGGGGCAACATCCACTTGGTCGACTCAATTTGAGATTAGTTTGGGACCCGGGAGCTACAAGGCTAAGTAGTTGGGTTACAAATTTGGGAGAGTGGGTTTTCACAGGGGGAGGTCACCTAGATCTGCCTTTGGGACTTTGTTTGATAACATGAACTTCACTTCCCAGAGACCAATTGAGACAGGATAACACCTGACTTGGTGGCTATATCACTAACAGGAGGCGGTCGTGATTGGCACACCAGGACGAGGGATCTATTTTATGGGACTTGGGTTGTATCTTCAGGAGTTCCCTCTTGAGGTACCCAGGATCGATTTTCCAGCGGGACAACTTTTCGTGGAGTTGACAAGGGTTTGGCAGCATCGAGGTGCTCTGCTTACTGACAGGAGGTGGGAGGACTCTCACACCCCTACACCTTGGGTCTGCGCATGGGGCAAGGGGTGCTTCACATTGAGCGAGATGACTTGGGTCCCTAGTATCTGGGGACTCCTTTATGACAGGTTAGCGCATGGATTGGGAGTGGCTCAGTGGCACAATTGGGACCCGGTATTGCTTGCAGTGTTAGTTGGGTCAGCAAGGAGAGAGCGCTTGTTCAGGAATTGCTTGAGGACAAGCAATTTTTGGCAGTGAGGGTTGTAATATCCCTTCCAATAAAAATCTACTAAGTTCCTTTCTCAATTTTTGCAAATTTTGGATGGATAAAATTTTGGGTACAAACTTAGGAAAAGTGGGTGAAAATTAATTAATTTAATTTTGTGTGGTAGGGGAGGCCCCAAACATTAGACAAAAGGGAAGATTAATCACATAGTGGGATGTGGGGACCACCCCATGAGGAAATACGCACTCCTTGAGGAAATCGAATTGGAGGGAAGAGGGAAGAGGCAAGGAGATCGAATGGTGGAGCCCACAAGGAGAGAAAAGGAGCAACAACTATAAATAGGAGAAGTGGCCTCCATTTTGGCATCTTTTGACAATCTAACTTTTGAACACAAGTTTTCTTAAGTTGTTTAGCCAAGTAAACAAGTGTTGTTTAGCACAAGGATTCCCAAGCAGGAATTCCACTTCTACCTCTGGTGAACTTCAAGTGTCACCCTAAGAGAGTGTTTCAGAACTTAGTGGGGATAGATTTGTTGGAGTTCATGGGACACATCAGCGCTTGCTTCAGCTAGTTTGAACTTCTAGGAGGACACGGACAGAAATTGAACCACTGAGTTGAAGGAGTTTCAAGGGGAATTTTGGCCAATGAATTTAGGAGAAATTTCATTGAGGGTGGACCAGCATTTGTGGAGAATTTTGGGGTTAAAAGTTGTTGCTCCTGAGAGAGCCAAACTCACCATTTTAGACCCTGTGCAGAAGTATTAATGGGTAGAATTTGTGGGGCTACATTCATCTTATTTGTACCGGGTTTTGGAAGGAATTTCACTCACATCTTCTATAGGGAATTTGCAGGGCAATCCTGCAGCTAATTGAGAAGGAATTGGTGACATATCTAGCAATTTGAATTGTGAAGGACGCAGATTGTCAAAGAGGGCGTAGCACCAAATTTGGGTAATTCCGAGAGGTTGGAATTAGCCCAAATCATTTTTGGATTTTGCTGGACTAGCCTCAAGGAGTCCGCTCCTAATTTTTCATAACTTTTGGAGGAGTTTTGGTGCCCCAAAACAACAGGATTATTTAGCAGCGAGTTAGGAGGAGTGAGCTTAAATTTTGGGTCCCGAGTGATCGGTGGAATTTGCCAAAACCTTTTATGGGTTTTTCTAGTTTTTATGTGGGGACACTGTAGCAAAAATTTTAGAAATTTCTGGGCACTTTTGAGGGGTCAAATACAGGGTTGTTTCCCATTGCAGTAGTAGTTTACAATAGGCAGAGCGCAGTTTCTTCTGGGAGCTTTTTCAACACTTGGAGCCATTGATTTGTCACCTTGGTTTGGCCTTGCTTGTTGTAGCAAGCCCAAGTTTCTCTTATCACAATTATTGTACTCATAATTTATTATATTAATACAATGGCTCAGATTTTTTGCCCACATTTCAGTGTTTATTTGTGTATGGTTGTGCATGCTTGAAATTTATAGTTGTAGCTAGTTATTTGCTTTTGTTATCTACTGTATTTTTCCATTTGGAACATTACATCTTCCATGCATGATAGTCAAATTTGTCCTTGAACTTATCCTCTATTGGGTGTGTGTTATATTCTTTGCACAACTAGTCGCACGTGCAGGGGGGGGGGGAGGGCAATAGATCCCCTTGTTTGTTGCATCGGGTGCAGCAAGGGAGTCACAGGGGTGACGCAACCTCCTCCCTTGTCGGGGGGTTCTAGGGGGGCTACTGCTCCTCTGTACGAGGTCTGGGGTAGCGCCTTGGGGAAAAAAATTAGACCCTATATTAGGTGGGCGGACCTACCTATGGTTTTGTGCATAGGGTTTGCACATGGTTTTGGGCATGATGGTTGTTTGCCCATGGTATTTTGTAGATCCGGTCAAGGGAACTATGGTTATGTTCTAATTCGAGGTCACTGGAGTGGAGTTTATGAATGCTTCGGCATGTATATATATGTATTGTAACATTAAAAGGAACATAATGAAAAAATAATCTGGTAGTCCCGGTTTTGGGATCCAGGGAAAACTTTGTGTATTTGGTCTATATTCTCGTCATTGTTTATTTTCTATTTTTAGAATTTGTCTGCAGGTAATATATGTACAAGGTTAAAACCTTCATTTGGTATCGAAGTTGTTTTGGCTTCAAGGGGACGCCTTTGTTGCTGAGGGGTTTTGCTCGGGCCTGTGGTAGACCCTGTTTAGTGGGAGATCTACGAAATTGATTCTTGCGGTGAAAGAAAATGGCGAGCAGTGGAAAGATAAAGATCAAGAAATTCAATGGTCAGAGTTTTAAGTTGTGGAAGTTCAAGATGGAGGATCTGCTTGTGGATAAAGATCAGTGGATCGTGGTAGATCCGGGTACTAAACCAACACGACATTGTCAACAGAAGACTAGGCGAAGTTGGATCGGAAGGCAAAGAGCACAATACAATTGTGTATCTTAGATTCAGTATTGTTGAATGTATCAGGAGAATCTACGGCGAAGGACTTGTGGGTCAAGTTAGGGACTTTATACCAATCTAAGTCTTTGGTGAACAAATTGTTGTTATGGAAAAAGCTATATAACCTAAGGATGAAGTATGGAGACTCCGTGACAGAACATCTGAACGCCTTTAATATTGTGGTAAGCCAATTGTAATCTGTTGATATTAAAATTTCAGATGAAGATAAGTGCATCATTTCGTTGTGTTCTCTACCAGATTCATGGGATAGTCTGGTTGTTGGTATAGGTAGCAATACAACTACCTTGAAGTTTGATGAAATAGTCTCATCCTTGCTATCAGAGGAGATGAGACAAAAAAATATGGAGAGCCAGAATGGAGATGCATTGTCTATACGAGTACGGTCTTAGAATAGAAATAAAAATAAGTCCTTGATCGGGAGATCTAAATCTCCAGGAAAACATGTAAATATGTGCTGGAAATGCGGAAAGGAAGAGCACTGCAAAAAGAATTGTAGATCTAAAGCTCCTGAGAAAGGAAATGGATCTGATGATGCTCCTTCTACAAAGGCGAAAACCACGTTAGATGAAGGTGGGGTTGTGTACTTGGCTTCTTCTTCAAGTACGCATGTAGATCATGAGGCATGGTTGATTGACTCAAGAGCATCCTTTCACTTCACTCCCCATAGGGAGTGGGTTTGTGAGTATGAGAAATATGATGGTGATGATGTCTTCTTAGAAGATGATAGGAAGGTTAGAATCGTTGGACGCGGAAAAGTCAAGCTGAAGTTGCAAGGTGGAAGGATCATAACACTTCCCGTTGTTCTGCATATTCCTGCATTGGCCAGAAATCTGAGTTTTGTAAGCAAGATGGATGATACAAGTATCAAAACAATGTTCGAGAAAGATACCTGCAAGATGGTTCGGGGATCATTGGTATTGATGTAGGGAGTTCGAATTAGAACTTTGTACAAACTTCTGGGTAGTATTGTTATTGATGGGTGCAACAATTCTGTGGTTCCTAAAAGTGGAGCAGAAAATCTAGTGGTCTCTGGAGAAAAGACCATGTTATGGCATCAAAGGCTTGGACATATTGGAGAGAAGCCTTTGAATATTTCATGGTAATGGTATGGTAGAAGGTATGTCTAATTGCTCTCTGGATTTCGATTTTTGTGAACATTGTGTATATGGGAAGCAGAATTGAGTGAGTTTCCCCTCTGATGCTTAAGAGTGCGAAAGGGATATTAGAGTTTGTGCACAGTGATGTGTTTGGACCTGTGTCAGTTCCATCACTGGGTAAGTCTGTGTACTATGTATCATTTATAAATGACTTCTCAAGGAATACATGGATATATTTCCTAAGAAAGAAATCTAAAGTCTTTGACAAGTTTAAAGAATTTAAGGCTCTGATGGAAAACCAGACAGAAAAGAAAATAAAAGTGTTGAGGACAAATAATGGTGGAGAGTTCTGCAAGAAGGAATTTGAAAAGTTATGTAAGAAGTGTGGTATAGCACATCAGAAGACTACTCCATACACACCTCAGCAAACCGGAGTTGCAGAAAGAATGAACAAGACGTTGATGGATAAGGCAAGAAGCATGCTCAGTGGTGCCGAGTTAGGACAGGAATTCTGAATAGAGGCGGTGGAGATTGCATGTTACCTGGTTAATAGATCACCTTCATCACCATTGGAGGATAAGACTCCACATGGAGTATGGACTGATAAGAAACCATCTCTTTCACATCTGAGGGTATTTGGTTGTGATGCATATGTACATGTTCCAAAGGAGAAAAGAACCAAGCTATATAGTAAATTTGAAAGGTGCATCTTTATTGGGTATAAGGGTGGTTTAAAATATTATAAGCTTTGAAACCCAGAAACAAGGAAGGTTGTGTACAGCCGAGATGTGGTGTTTAGAGAGGTAAAAGATGTTATTAAACATGAAGTCCTACCGAAAGAACCTGAGAAGATAGAGTTTGAGCTAAAGGGGGAAGAATCGGACTCTACAACAAAACATGAATCAGAAGATGAAGAGCCACAAACTCTAGCTGTGAGAAGCTCAGTTCGAGAAAGAAGGCAGCCAGAAAGGTATAGTCCATTTGTTTTTTGTTCAAATTTTGTTTTATCTATTACTGATGATGATCCCAGAACTGTCAGAAAGGCAGTAGATTCAGATGATGGCAAACTCTGGAAAGAGGCCATGGTTGAGGAAATGACATCTTTGGACAAAAATGAGGCTTGGGATCTAGTGGAATTGTCGTCTAGAAGGAAACCCATTGGAAGCAAATGTGTGTTTAAGAAGAAAATGAATACAGAAGGCTTGTATGGGTTAAAACAGTCACCAAGGATGCGGTATCAGAAATTTGATACGTTTATACGGGGACTTGGCTTCACCAGAAGCAAAGCATATCACTGTGTATATTTTAAATTAATTGGTGACTGTGTTATTTATTTGGTCTTGTACGTGGATAATATGTTGCTGATTGGAAAGGACAAATATTATCCAGGATTTGAAGGCACAATTATCCTCCAAATTCGATATGAAGGATCTTAGTGTTGCAAACTATACTTTGGGCATGGAAATTAAACGAGATCGGGTAAAGAGCAAACTCTGGTTAAACCAGAGGAAGTATGTTGTGACAATACTGCAAAGATTTAATATGCAAGATAGTAAACCGGTGAAGGTTCCTATTCCTGTAGGTGTAAAGTTATCTGTTGAACAGTGTCCCAAGACACAAGAAGAGGAAGAGGACATGTCCCGTGTTCCATACGCAAGTGTAGTTGGTAGCCTAATGTATGCAATGGTCTATACTAGACTAGACATTGCACATGCAGTGGGAGTATTGAGCAGGTTTATGTCAAAACCAGGGAAGGAGCATTGGACAGCAGTGAAGCGGGTTTTCAGGTATTTGCGTGGCACTTGTGATTATGGTTTGCGCTACCGAGGAAGACCAGGATTGGACAGAGTTTTGGACATTTGTGGCTTTGTTGATGCAGACTGGGTCGAAAATCTGGATCGGAGAAGATCTACAGGTGGGTATGTGTTTAACTTTTTTAGAGGTGCAGTCAGTTGGATGAGCAAGAGACAGTCTATAGTGGCACTTTCAACTACAGAGTCAGAATACATGGAAGCCACTCATGCAAGCAAGGAAGCAGTTTGGTTGCAGAGATTGTGTTCAAGTATGGAGTTAGTACAGCGAGCTATAAGAATAGACCGTGACAGCGAAAGTGCAATTTTCAGTATCACTCCACAAAGCACATTGATGTTCAGTATCACTTTGTGAGGGATATGGTTCAGGACAAAAAGGTGTTGTTGGTAAAGGTGGACAATTTGAAGAATATTGCAGATGCATTGACAAAGTCTGTGAGCACTGAGTAGTTTTCTTTGTGTAAAGAAACAATGGGCATTGCAGGGGTGGACCAATGACTAAGCTCTCTTGAGACCCCCTGTGTGGAAAAGAAAACAACAAGTGGAAAAATGTTGGGTGTGTGTTATATTATTTCCACGACTAATTGCACACGCGAGGGAATCACAAGGGGGGTGGAAGACCCCCCTGTTCGTTGCACCGAGCGCAGCAAAGGATTCACAAGGGGGTAGTGCCCCGGGAATTTTTTTTGGACCTTATACTAGGTGGGCATACCTACCTATGGTTTTGTGCATAGGTTTTGCACATGGTTTTGGGCATGATGGTTTTCTGCCCATGGTATTTTGTAGATCCGGTCAAGGGAACTACGATTATGTTCTAATCCAGGGTTAATGGATTGGGGTTTATGAATGCTTCAACATGTATATATATATATTGTAACATTGAAAGGAACATAATTAAAAATTAATTTGGTAGTCCCAGTTTTGGGATCCAAGGGAAAATCTTTATGTATTTGTTCTATATTCTCGTCATTGTTTATTTTTTGTTTTTGGAATTCATCTGCTGGTAATTTCTATACAGGGTTAAAACCTTCATCCTCGGATTTGAAGTATGATGTAGTCGCCATTGAAGCTAGACCAATATTCTTGTCCAACAACTCTTTTCTTAGTGATTGTTTTTCTCTTTCTTGCTTGGGCTTTGTCTTTACTTGAGCTCTGATACCATGTTAATTTTAGTTAACAATGGTATGTTCTAAGCTTCGCACAATTACTTAAATGTTCCTTTAGCAACCAGTAGCAATCACATTAACCATTAATCACATTGACAGTAAAAGTAGATAGAACATGAAACAAAATGCAAAAGACAAGCCAAAACAAGAGGACACCAGATTTGGCAGATGCTAGGGAAAAACCCCAATGTGAGAAAAACCCTTTGATCAATTCTTATTATTATTATATCAAAATGTTCAACAAAGAGAGAGAGTACAGTAGTCAAAATTGACTTGCCAAATTCAATTCAAAACAACCCTGTCAAAATTTGCAATCAATTGCACTCAAACTTCAGTCCTAACTAGAAAGTCAACGTTGGTCAAAGCAGCAATAGAATGTCCTTAAAACAACTTAATCTTCCCAAGTCAAACTTGACCTGATCAAGAGATCAAAGTCAACGCAAAACTGTGACAAAGTCAACAGTCAAACTCAGTCAAATTATTGTCCTAAAACTGCGGTCAACTTGCAATTTTGGTTTGCGGTTAAAGTGCTCAAAAAACCTTGGTTTCCATGCCAAAAGTTGCGGCCTGCTGAGACATAAATATCCCCAAAAGATCGAAATTAAATGAAGCCCAGAAGGTGTTGGTCACACTGCAGTCAACTCTGTAATTTCAGCCCTGTAATTCAGCTTTTGAAATTCGTCCTTCTTGATCCACACGTGTGAGAGAGAAGAATGCCCAATGTATTAAGAACCAATGAGAGAAGCAGAGAGAATGTGTGAGTGATGAAGATGCCAAATGAAGTGAGAGGTCACTTGTATTTATTCAATTCGCTATGGGTGAAGAGACACATCCATTGGGCTTCTTGAGCCTACATGTTGATGTGGCCAACCTAAGCAATTTGAACATATGTGGGCATAAATTCAAAATCACACTTTCGCTTGTCCAAATTGGATGATCTTTATATCAATTTTGATTCTCTCGAAAAGAGGAATTTAATGCAATCATCATCTCCATCAAATGAGTTATCCCAAGGTGGAATTTGGCCCTAGTTGTCAATTTTAACAAGGGTCCATCATATTTATAAAAAAAGGAGGAGACCATTAGGGGGACATCTTGGATTTGATATTTCTTCTTGTATGAGAGGTTGAGAACCTGATTCTCTACTTTAGCAATAACCCCAGGACGAAAAACCTAAGGTGATTCAGTGAGATCAGGCGAGTACCCATCTCCCCTTGGTGAATTCATCCAGAATTCACAAGATGGCTTAGCAATGGCAGTTTAGTTTGTTTTGGTGGAGGGCACGTGCAGCATTGGAGCAAATACTTGAGGCCAGTTCTATCTCAGCTATATCAACTATTATGTTGTTCCAGCATGTAAAACCCTAGTTTATATATAATAATAAAGTTGATATTGTTTCCAGTTTATTGTGTACTTGTTTGCGGCATGTTGATTGCTTTATTTTACATGGCAATGTTCTGTTAAATTTATGAGAATTTGGTTGTGGAAATTTTGTTCAAGAGGCATTTCAGTAAAATACCCGTAATTTCCCATTCAGGATATTACAGTGGTATCAGAGCCTTGGTCTTGGCTCAGCCTGTAGGTTTTCATTTTTTGATTGAGGTTGTTCAAGGGTTTCGAAGGTGCCAAAATTCCATTTTGTTGGAAAAAGCCAAAAGCCAAAAGCCGAAATTAAAGGAGCCGAAACCCAAATATCATTTTGAAGGACCAAGCAAGCATAGATTATTATTCAAAAGGGGGCCAAAAGTCAAAATCATTTCAAAAGAGTGCCCAATTATTTTATAAGTCGAATGTTCATTTGGTAAAGACATAGCATGGGCCATGCATATTAATTCTTCCAAGGCCATAAGAGTTGGCCCCATTAAATTTAATTAGGTGGAGAAATATTATCACCAAACTATTTAGCCAAGGGTATAAATTATTGAGAGGGTCGAATATATTTTTTCCAAAGTCCAACTTTATGAAAGCATTGTGATCGTCGTCAAAGGTTGAAGAAGACGACTGCAAAAGTTTTGACGGGAGACGTAAAAGTTTTGGGCGGGTTGAGAACCTTTACAAATCGAGAGCCAAGTGTGATCGCCAGATCGAATCGTGAGAGGGGCCGCTTTGAGAAAAGGGATCGTGGTGGAATTTGGAACATTATTGATCATTTAGAGCCAAAATTAAGTGTGGAAGGGGGTCGAATCCTCTGTCTTCACAGCCCAGGGAGCACGAACTCTTCAAAATTCACAGTCAGAGATCAAATCATTTTGAGGCCGAAAATGTTGGAAAATCAGTGCAAATTTACTTATTTTTTTAAGAGGCCGAATAATTAAACAAGCTACGAAGGTTTTAAAGGGCCGCATTAATTTATTTGGCCAGATTAAATTACAGCAGAGAGTTGCTTTGTTCTGTAGAAGCAAGTCGAACTGGCCTTTGACTTACGCATTGTCTTAAAAAGAAAAGAAAAAATAAAAATAAAAGGGAAACCTGAATTATTGTGCCAACACAGCGAATTCAAATTCAAATATTTGCGTTTGGTAAATTTGTGGGCTGTGTCTAAATTTTCCGCCAAGGCGTATTTTCATTGTGTGATGACCAATATATATTCCCAACGGTATTTTTCTCCATCTTTGCAAGGGTCCAATGCAGGTTCAATGTGTATTCAGGATAAAATTGGGCAAATCGTGGCATTATATGGAGTTTTGTTGTGCTAAATTCTATATTCCTGTAATGCAGAACGTGGACCAAGCTATTTAGCAACACGATCACCTGTAGTTGATGCATGAAAAGGTGTCTACGCATTTACCAGCCAAATGGTTGTTTAGCTGTGACGGATCGTTGATTGTAGCAAAGGATTGTTTTGTTGTAGCTATGTGTTGAGCATAAAATGCATGAAGTCACTATGTTGCTGCCTAGGTATCTGTCGAGATATATATTGGCAAATTGATGTAGAATTTGTGGCCATATGCAAAGGGACCCCCGTATCGCTGAAGCAACCGAGGCCTCAATCAATACGTTGACAGAGTAATTGCAGTGAAGGATGTATGTTGGAGTTGGATAGTGATGCAAGTTATTTGTGCGCATAAAATAAAATGGCACATCCATAATAGAGTACAGCCAGTCGGGAAGATCACAATATGTTGCTATAGCAAAACGTTGTTGACCTATTTGTTCAGTGGCCAAGGTACGGATCCAGACAAAGAAAGAGTGAGTCAAGCCACTGCAACAAGAGACGGAGCATTTCCTGAAAGAAAGGTTTAGTGTGATGAACATATACACTTTAGTTGATAAAATTGTCATTTGGTAATGTTGGTATGCGTCTTGGTTGTCATTATATATGAGCTATGTAATCAGAAAATTTGTTGTTGTGTTTTATTGCATTATGGTATGTTGCTGGTAAAAATTACTAGTCAGAGAGGTTTTGTTGCTGTAGTAAGGAGTCATATAGCTGTCATGACCTTTGGCATGTATTAGTCATGAGAAGTTATCACTCTTAGTGGTTGTGGGGAGTCCATTGCTAGCACATTGAATAATGGAGTTTTTAAAACACCTTTTAAATCAACACAATAGTAAATTAGTGTACTGCAATTTGGACCGAAAACCCAAACTGAACAACAGAGCTTTCTCAAGAGGGGCCTATGCCATTCTTCAAAAAGGACAACCAAGAGATGTGCAGAAGGGGCAGGAAATAGGGCACAAAATATTTGCACTCACTCATTTCCAAAGTGAACCAGTTAGAAGGGAAGAAACCAATTTGGGCTCTAAAACCAGCTATACTTACTCTCATACAACACAAGTTCTTGGGGGATCTTTGTGACGGGGTCAGACTTCCAGTTGCATCTCGTCTTAGTAACATTATGAGGTTGACCGCACCTATACCTCCTTACAACAATGATGTTATGAGGAGAGTTTTCAAATTGATAGTAGAGACCTTTCAGGACTTGGATAACTCCATGGGTCCTACATTTGGAAAGAAGCTTCATGTTTTGAATATTATGGCCATAACTAAGACTTATGAAATCATGTTTGATCTCGAGTGTGATGATCTTATCCTGCAGATGTTCCAATGCTTCTTTAGCATTAGGAAACATCATATTGACACAGTCATAGCACACATGTAGTCCATCTTATCATCATGTATGAGAGGTCGTGATGCTATTTGTCGGGAGTTGCAGTCTCGATTGTTCTCTGTTTGGAGAGAATAGTTAGTCTCACTTGTTGCTTATGAACTAGCTGAAAGGCTAGTTGAGTAGAACATTGAGTTGTTCAGAGGATAGTTGACTAGGGAGGAGTTGCTCAGGTTTGGTGACCAACCATGCAGCGAGAATGAGTTGAGGAGGAAGGGACTTTGCTTCATCTGCAAGGGACCTTGGGGACCTGACCACTCATGCTTGAGTGAAACTGAGGAGATGATAGAGGTAGAGTAGGTGGAGATTCCTTCTGACCATAAGGGTGAGGATTCTTTGGACAAGTCCATGGGTTCATACGAGGATGTCTCAGAGGAGCACAATTCATGTAGAGTTGTTGACAGCAGGCCAGATTTATATGATGAGCAGTTAGTGGACCCTATGGGAGACATTCAAGATGGTGAGTCACCAGTGACGATTCAGCGTGAGCAACATATGGTGGAGCATGAGCTAGCTAACAAGGATGACGTGCATAGTATGCATGATGAGCTTTTCAGGGAGAGCCAGTTGGAGGTTCACATTGAGCCCAGTATGGTGATGAGCGCCAGTATTGTAGCAAGGATGCTGCAACTCTTGGGCTACTAGCGTTACTTTATCAACCTGGGGTTCGTACAAACTTGGAAGTGACAGTGTTGTATACACAAGTAAAAGTGATGGTTCTGCCTGTTGTCACTGTTCAACTGGCGAGAGACCACTGGGGTTTCAAGCCAAACTTCTATGGAGTCAGAAGAAGCTTGATTTCTTAATGGAAGAAAGGTAAATCTACTCTAAGAGAGAGCTACTCTAGTGCAATAATGGAGAAGGTCAACATTCAATGCTAAATCACACCATTTCTTAATTAATTGCTAAGAAACTATGCTTTGCAAATATGCTAAATCAACATGAACCAAATGCTACTATCTAAGTTATAGAAGTAAGATGCATCAAACATCACTAATGTGCAAGTAAAGAGACTGAACTAAATCTGTTTTTGCCTTTTTGTCTTTTTATGCAAAATCAAGTATGCAAACTAATTTCTTCTGTTGTTGTGGCGGATAAATTAAGAATGTTTGAGGATGGTTGGATGGTGTGAAAGACCCTTGGGAGGCTTTTGGTGACTTCCTAGAGGTTTTCCATCAATTCAGCCTCAAAATAGGCCATTTCAGGAAAACCTACAAGATGTACTAGAAACCTATAGGATTCCCTGTAAACCTACAGGATACAGTCGAGAGCAAAATGTGTGGTGTTGGAGGTGATGGAAGGCCTAAGAAAGGTGTGTGATGGGTGGAATGGAGTGGGAGAAGGTTTAGGATCACTCAGAAGTCAACAACAAAGATAGGAGATGGTTGGATTCGCTCAATGTGCTTAGAATAATTTCTATGAAAAATGATGAAAACTAGTGAAGGTGATGGTGAAAACAAGGGATGGCTAAGGTGGATGGAGTGGAAGGTGGCTGCTAGCTATGAAGTCTTAGTCTCCTCCTGAAGCACCTGCTCTGCATAAAACATGTATATCTTCCAAAAAGCTATGTAAACAAGAAACATTCTCATAAACTAGAAAAACAGAATTAATGAACTAACTGCCTACATTATGCATGAGGAAAGTTGCTGAAAGGAATGAAAGCATGGATGAGATCTACTGCAAAAATGAAGATGAAAAAGATGACAATGGAATCCTACCTTGCAAAACTAACCAAATACTAATTTAAAGACAACAAACTCCAAAGCTCATAAAAGAACTAGAAATCTGTGTTTTTGGGGCTGCTTAAGGGTCCCTTCCTCAAGTCATGATCCCAGAGGGAGGAAGTGAGGCCGAGACACCTGCTAACAACCTTATGGTGCTCCTTTTATCCCTGCTAACCTGCTACTGAAGTAAGACACAAATGGAAGCAAACTAATAAACAACCAATCTAATCTACACTACTTGTAATGGAAATGCATCTAAAAGCAAATTAACAATGAAGCTATGAAACTACACTAAACATACATATATAAGAAAGAGGAGTCTTGGCTGCTAGGGTTGGGCTCTAACCCAAGAGCTTCAGCCCTCTGAGTTAACTCAGTGCTGGCTCAAAACAAAACTCATTCTTATTACCAAAACAACAAATTACATCAATAGAACTTTCACAAGTCTAGAGCTCGAAAATAGCTTAGAGTTTTACAATAAAAATTTGAATCCTAATGAGACTTTAGACCTCTCTACTTATACAACTGAAGTCCTCAATGACTTCCTTAAAATCAAGGAGGCTCGGCTCCTAAACTCGAGATAAACTAGCTCTTTGTCTCTCACTTGCTCCGCTGCCTTCTAATCTTCATGGCTTGGCTGCTTGCACTCTGAACTGGTGTGATGGATGGAGGAATATTTGAATGGGGGATAAGTAAATGAGGAGGATTTGCCTTCTACAATCCCTTTCCCTTGTCCCATTGGAGTTTTAACCTTAGTATTGCAAAAATTCCTTGATTTTCTCCTTCAATCTTACATTCAATGCGTATTAGTCCACTAGGCATAATATCCAACTTTAACTCATCTCATAAACAAAATATAATCAAAAACATGTACTAAGTTGTGAGAAAAGTTGGTTTGACTAAGCTAGGAGGTGAATTAAGGCCCATATAATTACCTAATGATGAGGCTCATCATCAAACCACTACTGAAAGTGTTGCTCATCCTCTGAGCAACTCAATCAATATCCATATCCTTCATAGCTCTAGTTGCCTCCTTGACATCCCATGCCTCTGTTGTGGTCTCTTCCTCTTGTTCATAGAAGCTGCTTTCCTTTCTACCTCCTCCCACTACCTCCTTTCTTCTTCTTCCTTCCTTCCTTCTAGCATTCCTAAGAGTAGTGGTGGACTGAGTTTCAGGCCAATCCAATTGACTTTCAGTGTTTGCATAGATTGCTTGTACATGGGTGTTATGTTTAGTGCTTCCCTCAATCTTTGTGGAGAGTGGTACTCTCTTATCTTTAAGTTGTATGGCAATGTGTTCCATCTCCTTAGGCAAGCATGTATGCTATCATCCCCTAATAGCTTGAACATGTCCTCAAAATGTGAAATTGCTTGCTCTTGGGCAGCAAGATATCTAGGTGCAAGCTGAGGATCATTTGCAATCAAATTATGGGTATTGATGAGGGCCATGGGATTTGATTGTTCAACTGTGATCATAAGAGGTTCAGTTTGCTCTCTTGTCAATATCTTCTTCATCTCTGCAGCCCTTGACTCCTCATGGTTCATCCATGATACCAAAGCCATCAACTGTAAATCTCCTAGCTTGGCATTAGGGTCCCATACATTCATGTCTGTTAGGGCCATGTTGTGCAAATAAAACTCAACCATCTTGGCCCTATCTTCTAGTGTGCTGTGATTACAAATATCAATGAACTGCCTGTAGTCCTGAAATGGCATAGTGCCTCTCTGTGCTAGGGTCTTGATCTGGAACTGCAGCCACTGTTCTTTAAGGTATAGGGCATAGGATTTAGCTGGCATCTTACACTGGATTACTTCCAAAGAGAGACTGGCCATACATGCCAATGATTCTCTCTTTCCTGCAGTTGTCCTCTCAACCATGCATTTTCTCTCTAACTGATTTTTCATTATGGCCTCTCTGTCTCTCAAGCTACTTAGCTCTCTGCCCATCTCCTTGAGCTTCTCCTCCATGTGCCCAATGTCTTCCACCCCCTTTGATTTGGTGATCTGCGTCCATCGGTGAGTTTTGGCCCTCTTCTTCTCAAGCTCAAAGAACAGTGGAATAGCAAATTTATGAGGTATGACCCTGCCTCCTTCAATAACCCTGTAGTAGGAGCCCAGGTTAGGTTGGGGGTTGGGTTCTTTTGTCTCTGGGTCCTCTTCTTTAGTTTCTCGCTGCTCTCCTACCTCCCTTTCCAATTTTTGTGCCCACTGTAGGTTCAGCAGAGTGTCATGAAGGACTGCTTCTGCTTCCTATAGATTCTGTTGTGTATCCTGTAGGATTGCTTTTCCCTTGGAGGAGGTTGATCTAGTCATAGGCCTTCTCACATAGGTGATAGGAGACTTAGGGAAGGCATTTTCTCCTTTTGTTTAGGGGAGTCTTCAATCACAATAGGAATTTTGGTTGGTGTTTGGGGTTTCCCCTGTCTTATTCTTGTGTTTTTCCTTGTCCTGAAATATAAGGGGGTCTGCCTCTGTCTTTTGCCTTTTTGCTTGATGGGGGTACTAAGAGCAGTGAGGACAGTTGCTGCCTCTCTCTCAGTGGGTTCTGGAGACACCTAGGTGACTCCTTGTTTTTTGCCCCCTCTTTTCCATTGCTTTCTTCACCTATGTCCTTCCTTTCTTCTTCCTCTTGTAGATCCTCAACATCTTTATCAGTTTCCTCCTTAACATCCTCCTCTGTTTCTTCATCATCCTCCTTCTCTTTCTCCTCTTCTTCTTCATCTTCCTCATTTTCTTTTGTTTCATCTCTTTCTTCATCCATCTCATCTTCATCTCCTTCTATTTCTTCTTCTTCCTACTCTACTTCTTCTTCCTCTACTTTAGTCTCTTCCTCTTCCTCTTCACTGACAGTAGGACTAACATCATATGTGAGAGCTTTGATATTTTCCTCTGCTTAGTGTCTCTAAAAACTGACCATGTTATAGGAATTCTAAGGTTTTGGAGGGCATCTTCTATAAGGATCCTAATTAACCCATGGTGAGCTAACTATTGAGAATTTCCCTCTTGCAATTTGATGCTTGAGTCTATTAGTGATTGCAGCAGGAAGTATGGTATGTTGAGCCTGTGGTGACGGGGTGTTTCTGCTCCAAATCTCAATTCTTCAAGAAGCCTAAAATGATAGCCATAGACCACACTATGCCTACCCTCACATGAAATGTATTTGATTAGTTGGTAGTTTACCTCATTCCAGGGATATGGCAGACTTGCTCTCCTTACTCCATTTTTGTCCTCAGTGGGTTCCTCACCTTCTAAAAAATTTTTCCTTTTGGCAACCTGGCTATCTCCTTTGTCTTCTTTCCTCCATGGTATTCCTAGGGGAAGTGTGGTAACTCTGTTGATGAGCTCAGGAGTGAGTTCTATGGAGAGGCCTCTTACCACAACAGTGGCATGGATTTTGGTGAGTGGAATGAGGGAGAGAGAAAAATCTCGGGCCACCTCATCATCATACCCTCTGAATTTTTCGAAAAACCCCATCCAATTATGCTTGGTGAAGATTTCTAGTACCTGAGGGTGTTGTTGGATTCTCACAGTGTTTGTGGGCTCCCTCTTATTAAACCCTCTTGTCATCTTGGTTGGTGAGGTTTTGAGGAGATGAGATGGTTGATACAATGCAGAAGTAAGAAATTGAGATGACTGTGTTGACAATTCTCTTGCACAGCTACCAAATTCACTTCAAACTAGAGGATTTTTTTATCAATTTACTTGGAAAGAGGAATGTAATTACAAAGCCTACCTCTTCATAATGTTTGCTATGGTCAACCCCCGAGATTTCCCCTTTGAAACTCCTCTTAGCCTATCCTGTAGACTGTCTCTATGTATCCTGTAGAAATTCCTGTGCACGATCCTGTAGGAATTCCTATGTAATCCTGTAGGAATTCCTGTGCAATAAAACGATGGAGTTTTGCTTTCGGTAGGTTGCCTGGGTATGAGAGCAAGCTTTGAGGAAGTGAATGCATGAATGCATGGGGACGATGATTATTTCCTCTTATGGTCATTCGGGGTGAGGTGGTGTGCTGGCAGCAGAGGTACGTTTCCATTTTTGGACCGTTGGTCCCCACTACCACCTCATCACTCCCCACTCCTCGTAATCAGCTCCCACCTTATGCATCCATAGCTTTAACTGCTTTTGTCCTTCTCCTTCTCTGTTTTTGAGTTGATTGTTGCCACGTGTGAGAGAACATCCTGTTTTGTCTTTCTTGACTAAGCGAAGGTGACCAAGTTAACTAGCCACCTTTTCGCTTATAAACCAACTTACTCGTAACTTTTACATTTTTTTGACTACATGATGCATATGAGAGAGCGAGCGGGATACTTGTGGTGCCAATACCTTGCTACAGTTGTTGAACACTGGAGGTGCTTACTGTGTGTATTGGCTGCATCCTATTCTTCTTCCCTTCTTGTTGCTTTCTAATGATCCTTTTGTTTGCGCAAGTACCTGTTGTTGAAGATGGTGGTGGTGTTGTTGCTTTGGTGCTCCTTCTGCCTTTGGATCATCATGATGGAGGCTTGCTATTATCATGATTTGTATTATGTGGGCTCGGTTGCTACAGGATGTCCTGTAGCTGCTTCTCCCTCAGAACTCTTAATCATACACTTTTCTGGGGTTGTGAGGATGGTGACATGGATGGAGAGAAAGACTAGGAGTGTGGAGAACAAGGAATACTCAAGTGATGCTCTCTATTCCTCCCTATTTCCCTTCTTTTCGAAGACTGATTTATTTATTTTTTTGAAACTGATTTTGTTTTTAAGGGTGAATGCAGGGGTGATGGAATGATGGTGAGTAAGGTATGGTGATGGAATGATGATGAAGGGGGTGCTATTTCCTTGACATAGCAGGTCATTTTTTCTTTCGAGTCGCTTCTTGTAGGATTTCTGGGTCATTGTGATTCCTACAGGATCATCTTGTAGGTTTACAGGGGATCCTGTAGAAAACACAGTCCCCTTGTAAACCGAAGGAAAGGAGTGGAAAGAATGAGAGAAGTGGTGGAGTGATGAATTAAAATGAGTGAAAAAAATAAAATGTGAGTGAAATAGGTCTCTTGGTGATCCTCCTTTGCTTTCTGACCATCCTTCTTGCTAACCTGCAAAAATAGAAATTTTCATGATTTTTCTCTTTTCTTTTTGTTTTCCTTTTTTTTGTTTTTTTGTTTTTGAAAACAACTAGGCTGCCTCTGAGAGGTTTTCATCCTAGCTGTTTGCCCTGAGCGCCTCAAGAGAGTTTTTCACCTAGGGATCCTTTTATTTTCTTTTTTCTTCTTTTTTTTTTTTGACTCTATTGGGCCGCCCAAAAGGTTTTCAACCCGATAGTGCGACCCAGGTGCCTCGTGGAGGTTTTCACCTGAGCCCTTATTTTTTCTTTTTTTTCTCAGTGATTTGGTGAGGCAGGAGCTGAAACTTGCTCCATTATCATCATTGTTTTATTGATATCATCAATGAACTCTTGTCTTGACAAAGGTCTCTTGTATATTTTCAATCGGTGTCCATTAACAAGTAAAGGGATGGCCTCTTCATCTATGGTTCTGATCTGAACTGAACCATTATCATGGCATATTTCTACAACATAAGGTCCTAGCCATCTTGTCCTTAACTTGCCCTTGAAGTCTTTATACCTAGAATCATATAACAAAGCCCAATCACCTTCTTGGAATTGCTTTTCCTTGATGTTCTTATCATGCTAGATCTTCCTCTGCAGTTGAATTACCTCTGTATGTAGGAGGGCCTGCATTCTGAACTCATCCAAACCATTCAACTGGAACAATCTCTCTTTTTGTGCACTGCTGAGATCTAGATCTAGTTGGGCTACCATCCTTAATGTGTTATACTCAAATTCAATGGACAGCAAGGCCTTTTTCCCATAGACCAGCTCATAGGGTGTGAATCCAGTGGTGGTCTTCCATGTGGTATTATAGGCCCAGGTGGCCTCAACTAGTCTATTTGCCCAATCCTTCCTGCTGCTGCTTACCACTTTGGTCAAGATGCCCTCCAGCGCTCTGTTGGTCACCTCCACTTGCCCATTAGCTTGTGGATGATAGGGAGTGGAGGTTCTATGCTTGATCTTGTGTTGGCTGAGCAAGTCTTCAATCATGTTGGAGGTAAACTAGCTGCCTTGGTCTATGACCAGCTCTCTAGGGTACCCAAATTTGTAGAATACATTCTCCCTTAGGAACTCAGCCACCTTCTCCTCTGTTGTTGCCTTAATTGCCTTGGTTTCAACCCACTTAGTCAAATAGTCAGTGCACACAATGATGTACTATTTTTTCTTGGAAGGAGGGTCAATAGGCCCAATGAAGTCCATGCCCCACTTGTCAAATGGCTTGAAAGTCACTTGAGGCTGCAGAGGCATTTCATCTCTTGGAGTAGGCCTTCCCATCTTTTGGCACCAATCACACTGACTAGTATATCTTTTCACATCCTGATGAAGAGTGGGCTAATAATAGCTTGCTTGTAACACTTTGAATGTTGTCCTCTTTGTTGCAAAATGACCTCCACAAGGCCCATCATGACAGGTCAGAAGGATGTCAAAGATTTCCTCCTCCCTGACACACCTTCTCAAGATTTGATCTGGGCCAAGTTTGAAGAGATTGCCCCCAATCCAAGTGAAGGGGGCGCTCTTCCTTACTATTTTGCTCTTTTCTTTGGAGGACATGTTCGGTGGGTACTAATACCAAATAGTTTGCTATATCAGCAAACCATGGGGAGAGAACTGAAATAGCAAATAAGTGCTTGTTTGTTAACTAGTCATCAACCATTCCTTTTTCACCTGTAGGCATATTTACTCTAGACAAAAAGTCAGCAACAACATTTTCCTTACCAGAGTTATCAACAATAGTTAGATCAAACTGCTGTAATAAAAGTAACCATCTTATAATCCGAGCATTCACATCTGATTTATTCATTAAATTTGATTGCAGCATGGTCAATATGCACAAATGTTTGATAGTCTATAATATAATGCCTAAATTTGTTCAATGAATGCACAATAGTCAGGGGTTATTTTTCAGCCACTGTGTAATTTAGTTCAGCCCTTGACAGATTCTTACTGATAAAATAGATAGCATAAGGCAATTTTTCATCTATCTGACCTAGGGCTGCTCCTATGATTTGTGTGAAGCATCAGCATGAATATGAAAGGGGAGGGCCCAATTTGGGCCTCAGAGAATCAGTGCAGTGGTTAACTTGTCCTTTAGGATGTCTAAGGCCTCTTAACAGCGTTTTGACCATATAAACTTAGAGTCCTTGGCCAACAAACCAAATAAAGGAGAGGCCAACTCGCTGAAGTCCTTTATGAACCTTCGGTAGTATCCAGCTAACCCTAGAAAACTTTTGACATCTCTCTGCTTTTGAGGAGGTGGGACCCTTTGGATGATAGCTATTTTGTTTGGATCCACCTGCAGTCCTTGCTGAGATATTGCATGACCTAGCACGGTCTCTGCAGTCATCAAGAAGAATTCACATTTTTCGGGACTGAGAGACAGGTTCATTTCAATGAATTTGTGCAGTACTTTGCCTAGGTTGGACAAAGCTTTTTGAAAATCATAGCCATAAGGTGTAAAATCATCCATATAAATTTCCACCGCATCATGGACTAATTCGGCGAAAATACTCAGGACTGCTCTCTGGAAAGTGGCAGGAGCATTGCATAGGCCAAAAGGAAGGACCCTATAGGCAAAAGTACCCCAAGGACAAGTGAAGGTGGTTTTATCTTGGTCTTCCAGGCTGATCTGGATTTGGGGTTTTATCCTGGTCTTCCAGGCTGATCTGGATTTGGTTGTACCCGCTGAATCCATCTAGGAAAGAGAAAAACCTTTTCCCTGCTAGGCCATCTAGCACTTGGTCAATGAAGGGTAGAGGGAAATGGTCCTTCTTTGTGGCTTTGTTCAACTCCCTGTAATCGACACAAATTCTCCACTTACCATTTTTCTTTGGAACTAACACCAAAGGAGAGACCCACTCACTGTCGGAGATAGGGTAAATGAATCCTGCATCTAGCAGTTTTTGTAGTTCTTCTTTGACTATATCTTCAACAGCTGGATTTATCCTCCTTTAAGGTTGTCAGACCGGCTTGCAACCTTCTTTGATGTATATATGGTGAGTACACACTGAGGGGTGTACTCCCTTCATTTCTTTGTAACTCAAGCGAAGGCTTCTAGATTTTCCTTTACCATGTTGCATAACTTTTTTTCTTGGAACGTAGAAAGAGATGGATTGATTTTCAAGGTTCTCTCAGGGCCGAATTCTATGGTTTTGACACAAAGTGGGTTGGAATCGACCAAGCATAAGTCAAGTGGATGATTGTTCTAGGTTTCCTTTACTACATCTTCTAAGGGCAATGAGATGGGAGTTGGACTTTGGAGTAGGTGTTCAATCAAATCATCCTCATCTTGTTGTCCTCCTCCCATGGTTGTTTCTATAGTATAAAGTTGGGCGGAATAAACTTCATCTTCTTCCTCCTCCTCCAACCATAAAGGTAAATCATGCTCTAGAGATGACTGAGTGAGCAAGAGGGTATAGGACTAATTGCTTGGACATATGACCATTCTTGATGGTCATATTCCCAGCGCTGCAGCTAATGTAAGCATCGGCAGTGGCCAACTAGGAAATATGCAGGGTACTCCCAAGAGTCAATGGAGACCATCACATCCTCCACAATTCCCTCAGGGGTTACTGTGGAGCAGTCTGCAAGTTGCAGAATTATTGTAGTTGCCCTCAATGAACCTTGGAGGTTGATCTTGAGCATGGTGTCCTTGGTCATCACATTAATGGCAGCCCCAAGATCGATCAAAGTGTGTAGGACAATGGTGCCATTGATGTGCACATCTACTACAGGGCTTCCAGGGTCCAAATATTTTGGACAGATTACTTGCCCCAGCATTAAGTCGGACATTTGTCCAATGACGTTAATGGTAGGGGCATCCCTTCTTCGCCTCCCTGGATGATTGAAGCACTTCTCCTTAATCAACTTATTGTAAATATGAACATCTTTTATTGCTTGGAAAAGTGGAATCTTTACACAAATTTTTCAATTCTCCCAAAAGTTCAGTCTCTTCTGGGGAAGGCTGGAGTGGTTGGGTTAATCTCTCAGGAAAGGGTGGATTCACTCTAAGATTGATTTCCTCTCTTTCTTCCTCAACCTCCCTAGGTGGAGGTGGAGGTTGGTTATCCGGGAGAATTCTGCCAGATCTCAGGTTAATCATCTGGATTTCCACAGCATAAGCTGGATATGATATCTCTCCACTGTATACTTGTTGAGCCTGTCTGTTGTTCGGGTTCGGATTTTGTTGGGCAGGCATCTGGGGTTGCTTGGGTGGAGCATAGTGTAGCAGCTGTGGTTGGGCAGGTGGTGGAGGCAATAAAGCTGGAGCATTGTTGTATTGGGGCCTCCACCCCTAGGGCGGTGCATTCCACTAAGGTTGTGGCAGAGCATAAGGTTGAAATGACTAGCTGGCTGGCTGGGAGTGATACTGAGATGCAAAGGACCAAGGAGGGGGTGTAGACCAGGAAGGATGAGCAAGGGGTCCCCAAGAAGGCATCGTTGTGGTTTGGTTGGGGTTGTAATATGCATGGGACAACCCTTGCATGCCCTGCTGGTATGGTCTAGGTCCATGAGGTCTCCTTTGGTTTATGTAGTAGAGCTGCTTAGTGACCCCTTCAGCTCCTTGATATACAGCTTTGAGTTCAGACAAAGAAGGGCACTTGTCTGTGGAGTGGTTTTTTTCACAGATTGAGCAAATTTCAATAGAATTCAATGGACATTCATTCTTAGGATGCCTCCTGGTGTATTTAGGACAAAAAATGGCCAAAGGCTCTCTCTGCTTCCTCCTTCTTTCTCTTAATGTGCATAGTGTCCATTTGCAAGGCAAGAGTTTGCATCATCTCACTTTTGAAATCTTCCAGCATGTTTCCAATTTCACCCTTGACGGATGAGTTGGAAGAGGATGTACTGACCATAGGTTGACTACTTCTACCCTTTTTCCTAGCTGCCTTAAAATGGTTTCTAAAGAAAGTCTTGATATCCTCATAGGGTAATTGGTAGATATCTCCTCTTGCTAACAAATGTAGGGTATCCAGAAGATCTTCCCTTACTCCCCTAAGCAGGACCAGCTTTAGTGACTCAGGGTCAAGTGTGCACCTAGCCCTTTTGTAACTAAGTTGGAACCTTTCTTCGTAATCCTCTAAGGATTCATCATTGCCTATGGTCATCCTGAAAATTTCCTCTTTAGTATCCTTTGACCAACAATAGTCCTGATATTTGTTGTTAAAGGCTTGCTGCATCTGAGCCCAAGTTGTGATGCTATTCCCAGGTAAACCCATGAACCAATGCAATGCTGCATCCTTGAGGGTATATGGAAATAGTTTTAACTTCTGCTCATCATCTGTATAGACATAGGTTCGGCATATAACAGTAAACTCAAATAGGAAAGTGTCGGGGTCCTCTGTGGTCAGGCCATGGAAATGAAGTAGGTCAGAGGGGCTTATATTTTTCATCTTAGTGTCCCCATTGGTTTCCCTGATGAGGAAGGCATCCTCAACTCTCTCTCTATTCCTTCTGTCATTTCTATTTTCAGCCATTGGTTCAGTAGGAATGGGTTATTCTTCTTCTTCTTCTTCTGTAGGTTCTTCAAATATGTCAAGTTGCTCACCTAAGGGTTCCTCCAGTTCCCAGCCACCGAAGAAGAGGGAAGGTTGGCTATTTGATATAGTGGGGGTATTTGGCAAAAATTTCTCTAAGTTGTCCCTATTCCTACGAGGTATGAAAGGAAATGTTTTTGGTTTGGTTTTGTATTTTTTTTTCAAACTCGGAAAGTACTTTGCAGAATTGAAATTGTTGATTGAATGAAAACTACTGACTGAATGGAAAAGCTACTTGCTGAATTGAAATCTTGCTTGCAAAATGGAAAGGAAAGCAGAAAATGCAAAATGGAAAAAAGGAAACAACTAGATTATTTTTGCAGAAATAAACTAATGGCAGAATATTGAAGACAAGAAATAGAAGAAAAGAAAGCAATAATCATATTTTACTCAGACACCTCCTTGGCAACGGCGCCAAAAAATGATGAGCGCCAGTATTGTAGTGAGGATGCTGCAACTCCTGGGCTACCAGCGTTACCTTTATCAACTCGGGGTTCGTACAAACTTGGAGGTGAAAGTGTTGTATACACAAGTAAAAGTGATAATTCTGTCTGTTGTCACTGTTCAGCTGGCGAGAGGCCACTGGAGTTTCAAGCCAAAAATCTATGGAGTCAGAAGAAGCTTGATTTATTGATGGAAGAAAGGTAAATCTACTCTAAGAGAGAGCTACTCTACTGCAATAATGGAGAAGGTCGACATTTAATGCTAAATTACACCATTTCCTAATTAACTGCTAAGAAACTATGCTTTGCAGAAATGCTAAATCAACATGAACCAAATGCTACTATCTAAGCTATAGAAATAAGAAGCATCAAACATCACTAATGTGCAAGTAAAGAGACTAAACTAAATCTGTTTTGGTCTTTTTGTCTTTTTATGTAAAATCAAGTATGCAAACTAATTTCTTATGTTGATGTGGCAGGTGAATTAAGGATGTTTGAGGATGGTTGGAAGGGATATGAGATGGTTGGATGGTGTGGAAGACTCTTGGGAGGCTTTTGGTGACTTCCTAGAGGTTTTCCATCAATTCGGCCTCAAAACAGGCCATTTCAGGAAAACCTACAAGATGTACCAGAAACCTACAGGATACAGCTGAGAGCAAAATGTGAGGTGTTGGAGGTGATGGAAGGCCTAGGAAAGGTGTTTGATGGATGGAATGGAGTGGGAGAAGGTCTAAGATCACTTAGAAGTCAACAACAAAGATAGGAGATGGTTGGATTCGCTCAATGTGCTTGGAAGAATTTCAATGAAAAATGATGAAAATTAGTGAAGGTGATGGTGAAAACAAGGGATGGCTAAGGTGGATGGAGTGGAAGGTGGGTACTGGCTATGAAGTCTTAGTCTCCTCCAGAAGCACCAAATATGCATAAAACATGTATATCTTCCCAGAAAGCTATGTAAACAAGAAACATTCTCATAAACTAGAAAAGCAGAATTAATGAACTAACTGCCTACATTATGCATGAGGAAAGTTGTTGAAAGGAATGAAAGCATGGATGAGATCTACTACAAAAATGAATATGAAAAAGATGACAATGGAATCCTACCTTGCAAAACTAACCAAATACTAATTTAAAGACAACAAACTCCAAAGCTCATAAAAGAACTAGAAATTTGTGTTTTTGGGGCTGCTTAAGGGTCCCTTCCTCAAGTCATGATCCCAAAGGGAGGAAGTGAGGCCGAGACACCTGCTGACAACCTTATGGTGCTCCTTTTATCCCTGCGAACCTGCTATTGAAGTAAGACACAAATGGAAGCAAACTAATAAACAACCAATCTAATCTACACTACTTGTAATGGAAATGCATCTAAAAGCAAATTAACAATGAAGCTATGAAACTACACTAAACATACATATACAAGAAAGAGGAGCCTTGGCTGCTAGGGTTGGGCCCTAACCCAAGAGCTTCAGCCCTCTGAGTTAACTCAGTGCTGGCTCAAAACAAAACTCATTCTTATTACCAAAACAACAAATTACATCAATAGAACTTTCACAAGTCTGGAGCTCGAAAATAGCTTAGAGTTTTACAATAAAAATTCAAATCCTAATGAGGCTCTAGGCCTCTTTACTTATACAAATGAAGTCCCCAACGACTTCCTTAAAATCAGGGAGGCTCGGCTCCCGAACTCGAGATAAACTAGCTCTTTGTCTCTCACTTGCTCAGCTGCCTTCTAATCCTCATGGCTTGGTTTCTTGCACTCCGAGCTGGTGTGATGGATGGAGGAATATTCGAATGGGGGATAAGTAAATGAGGAGGATTTACCTCCTACAATCCCTCTCCCTTGTCCCATTCGAGTTTTAACCTTAGTATTTGCAAAAATTCCTTGATTTTCTCCTTCAATCCTGCATTCAATGCATATTAGTCCACTAGGCATAATATCCAACTCTAACTCATCTCATAAATAAAATATAATCAAAAACATGTAATAAGTTGTGAGAAAAGTTGGTTTGACTAAACTAGGAGGTGAAATAAGGCCCATATAATTACCCAATGATGAGGCTCATCATATGGATGAGTAGCCACCCTTGGTGTCAGCGATTGATGAGGAGCAGATAGAGGTACTAACAGCGAGCAGTATTTGTAGGCACTTGTCCTAAGCAGATGTTGGAGGCTGATAGGGTAGTTTTGCAGGAGGCCAGTAGACGACAGGAGCGTGGAGTTTCTGATTAGGGGAGGGAGGAGCTGTTGGAGATGGTGGTGCATCCATCTTTGGGCCTGCTCATTGATGAGGTGCAGATAGGTCCAGTCGCAGCGAGTAGAGTTGCAGTATTTCCAAGCCGCAACCCTCTCCAAGAGTACATAGACAAAGCTTGCAGCACATCTTGCCCACTTTTTCCTATTATGGAGAGGGGCAGGTTTCCTTAGACAGATCTTGTTGATTGACTAGGCAGAGCATCCTGAGTTAAGCAGGGACCCCTATTAGCCTAGCAAACTTGTTTCTTACACAGGTTTCCATGCATTGGATTGGCGAGAGATCATGAGTTGGTCTCCTATTGATGGTGTGATATTCTTAGTCAGGAGTGTAGTAGAGCGGGGACCCTTAGACATGTCGGGTACTACATACCCCAGTTGGCAATGAGGCACAGGTCGACAGCGCTTCATCTTTCCATCCCAACATTAGGAGAGTGGGATTGGCATTGTATTGAGTCAGGGGTTGGACTAGAGAGAGGTAATGAGTTGGTACGCAGTTGATGGGGCAACATTCACAGCCAGAGCTATAGCACAGCAGGGGCCATGGAGCCTTGATGCTTTTTATTGGTGGCGTTGGGATCCAAGGGGATTTGTTGATGATCGATTTAGTCAGAAATTGATCTGGGATCTGGGCATTGAGGGTCCCGTTCATGGTGGCTTGACACAAAGACATGGCGTCACCCAGTGGTTTGTGTGGGATCTGGGCATTGGGTCTCAGTTGCATTGGGCCACCAGACTGGTCCACAGGTTTGGGTTGCTTGAGGGAAAGCAATCTTGGGGAGGGAGGATTTGTGATGTTCCTTTTTTGGTGTTCCTTATGGCATGGTTAGGATGGACTTTCAGAGTTGGGGGCAGACAAGTCACAAGTGTCAGTTAGCGTCATCAGTGGGCCAGGGGTTTTTGGAGGGGTTTTGAGGAGTTTTTATGAGGTCCGATGGCATTCACTTGGTATATTCCATCATCCGTTCAGTTTGCCTTTCGTTCCGTTGCATTCCGACAACTTTCAAAAAACAAAGTTATTAATGGGCCTGACTCAATTAATTACACTTAAGGTGGCATTTCGGGACGAATACTTGGCAAAACACCTTAGTGTAATAACTCGTTGGAACTGGAACGAGATCTACAGGATGGGATGGTTAGAAGTGAGTTTCAGTGGCCTAAGGGGGCATGGTGGCCATTTTACCATTTTCCCACATTAAAAAGAATATTTTAATTGAAATAAAAGAGGAAAAGTGCTCCATGATTAAAATAATAATAAAATAGGAGGTTCTAGAGGGGTCCATCAGATTTATAAAAAGAGGAGGAGGCCATTAGGGGGACATCATGGATTTGATATTTCCTCTTATATGAGAGGTTGAGAACCTAGTTCTCTACTTCAGCAGTAGCCCCAGGATGGAAACCCTCGGGTGGTTCAGTGAGATCGGGCGAGCACCCATCTCCCCTTGGTGAATTCATCCAGAATTCACAGGATGACTTAGCAGTGGCAGCTCAGTTTGTTTTGGTGAAGGGGACGTGCAACATTGGAGCAGATCCTTGAGGCCATTTCTATCTCAGCTATATCAGCTATTATGTTGTTTCAGCATGTAAAACCATAGTTTATATATAATAATAAAGCTGAGATTGTTTCCAATTTATTGTGTAATTGTTTGCCGCGTGTTGATTGCTTTATTTTACATGGAAATGTTCTATTAAATTTATGAGAATTTGGTTGTGGAATTTTTGTTCAAGAGGCATTTCAGTAAAATACCCATAATTTCCCATTCTGGATATTACAGTGGGGAAAGTCGACAGAATAAGGGCATCAGACCTCCTCAAAAGGAGTGGACAAGACAGGGGTAGTTAGAGGGTGAGACTAGGTGGTGCTTCTGCTAGTGGAGACCTGGCTTTAGATATCAGGAGCCTGAGGAGGAGGTTGAGCATGAGGCAAGGGAGACACAGGATTATGAGGAGCATGTAGATCTACCTAGTGACACAGGAGTCACCATTGTTGGAGATCCTTTCAATAGCTCCCACTGACACCTTGGCAAGGAACGTAGAGCATACACCAGTAGGGCCATCTATTAATGTGGTATCCACTGATGAGGTGTCCAGGGTCGTGTCCAAGTTGTCAGGTGATAGCAACCCACAACTACTTGATGAGGTGTCTAGGGTCGTGTCTGAGTTGTCAGGTGATAGCAACCCACAACTATTTTATGAGGTGCCGATAGGCACAAAGGTACCCAAGGTTGTGCTCGAGTTTACAGATGTTAGCCACCCACAACTAGTGGAGTACATATTGGAGTGTCGAAGTAGCCCTCTTCAAGTATACATAGGTGGGGTTGATATCACTGTTAAGTTACCCCTGCACATTGGAGAGAGAGAGATAGAGTTACCTACATAGATCCCATGTGTTGATCAAGATTGTAAGATGAGGCGACGTGAGTTGCATAGGGCGCAGCGTTCATAGGTGGGAGTTTTTTTTTGTATGGGAGTTCGTGCATTCGATCCCTCTCTTGGGGTTGGATGGCGGGAGATATTGAGTGGGTATTTGGTGGAGTCAGCTAGGTGTCGTGTGTATCCATGACTAGGAGTATAGTCCAACAGGGGTCGTGGATAACTATAGGAGTCCGAGGACCAAACTGTTGTTGGGATCCAAGTGGGATTCCTCGCCACAGCGTGGGCTTGGTTGATGAAAGTATTATCAGTGTGATGGATCCAGTGACCGAGAGTCAACACACTTTTAGATCTCCAACAACATTAGTGACGGGTTGGATTGGTAAGGGAGTAGGTAAATTCCACGAGTTCTGGTGTGTTGGTTGTACATGGGATAACAGGATGATCAACACACTCTGGCAAGAGTTTGTCGAAGTAGGTGGCATTGGCAGGCCACCAAACAGTGCCTTATATGGGGCTGAGGGTTCTCCCCAGTTATGTGGGGCACAATGGTCACGATGGAGCAGCACAGTGGTGGCATCAACATTTGTACACAGTGTGATTCACCTCTGATGTCTCTTAGGGAGGATTTGGGAGCGAGGTCCATGCATAAAAGGGTATGGTGATGCGACAGTGGAGGTGGTGATACCCGTAGGGTGCAAGCCAACACGTACTGTCTCAACTTTAGACCACGGCATCCAGTGGTGTATAGGAGCATACAACGTTGAGGAATGGTTTGTAGATGAGCAAGGAGGTGCATGGCGGTGTGCCACGATGCATGGATTTACACCATGGAGTAGGGGGAGTGACTCACACCACATTGGGGTTGTTAGTGGAGTGATGGATGCATTGGTGCATATGGGACACCTGATGGTTCAGGGTGATATAGTAGTAGGCAGGAGAATCCAGTGGTGTACAGGGATAGGTTGTGATGTACAGTGGCATGTCGAGGAGTACAGGGATACTTGGTGGTATGTAGTGGCATATGGTGCGGCACAGCGGGCTCTTGGAGCGTTGCCTCCAAGGAGACTTATGGATAGGGACATTAGGCATACCATTAGTTGCAACTCACCTAGGATCGCTGAGGATGTTGTTGAACATCTGGGGACGCCATGTTCAATGGAGACAGGTCTTCGATTGGGTTATCAACAGATCTAAGGCAAAGAGAGGGATATCCCTAAGATTACTCTTCAGTATCCCTGCAAACTCTTAATCATACCCTTAGGTACCTACCCACCCATCACTCTCCAGTGTTGCTTACAGTCGAAGAGTGTTTGGTTGTTGCCCCTTGATGCTCTTAGTATAGGCAGCAGGACATGGGAGGCCCACCCTAGGCAATTGGGTGAGACATAGTATGTCATGGCTAGGTGAGAGACTCTCCAGTTGAGACATTTGGTGGGTGCACGAGCTAATGAATACAGGCTTAGGGATGGCGTGGTTTGCTGCCGAGGTAGCATATGTTCCACCCTTGGGCTCACACTTGGGGAGATGATTGCAAGGGAGCTGCATGATGCACTTTCAGCGAGACAGTCTGAGGCATTATATGAGCATGAGATGCAATGGATGGTAGACCTCGTCTACAGGTAGATTTCTAGACTCCAGGCAATATCGGGATGCACTTTCGAGAGACAGGATAACAAAGCTCACGGAGTGGTATGGCATGCAAAGGGCAGTTTTGCATGCACCAGTTTGATCCATGATATGTGGAGTCTATATATTGATTGCATGCAGGGAGAAAAAATGTGGGACAGGAGGATTCCAGTAGTCGTCAGAACTATGCCGCAGCAGATCTAGTTATGGGATCCAGGGATTTAGTTGGTTAACAAGTCACTCCATTTCGTGATGAGCAGGATCAGGGCAAAGGGTGATCTAGCTCACTTTGGGGTTGACACATGGGGGATCGTTGAGGCCTCCATTGTATGGCGAGGCAAATTTTTCCTGTCGCTGCTCAAGATCAGGATTAGTGGTGGATGGGCAGATATTGACGTCATGGGGGT
The DNA here is from genome assembly GCA_031772625.1 of Pinus tabuliformis. Classification (NCBI taxonomy): domain Eukaryota; kingdom Viridiplantae; phylum Streptophyta; class Pinopsida; order Pinales; family Pinaceae; genus Pinus; species Pinus tabuliformis. Next base: position 194,688,155 of record CM062813.1, read on the forward strand.
GCCTGGGTTGGAAGAGCTTGGCTTTCACTAATATTTCACTATCGGGTTTCAAGAGAGGAGGATACAGTGTGCACACGATGGGCAGTCTGTCATTGTCAGAGTGGCGTAGTGACAACATGATGGCACCCTTTTTAGACTAGCATGAGATCCGGGCATAAAAGGACTTATCAGTTCAGCTACCCTTAAGGATGAGTTGGTTCCCACAGGGGAAGATCATTCAGATATTCCATTGGGGTTTAGTGATTTGCTGCTGGTATGGGGGACTTCACTAGGACGGCAAGATGACCAGTAAGAGGAGATCAGGGGAAGCTCATGCGGGTGAGTATTCATCTCCACAGGGGATAGGTTGTATCTTCAAGGGCTTATTGTTAAAGTGCATGAGATGGACTACTCGATAGGGTAGCTTCATGGGGAGTTAGACAAAGTTTTACATTATTAGGATGCTCTACTTATTAGCAGTAGGCAGAGGGCTTCTGATGCCTATACCTGGCAAGATAGTGAGTGGAGCAATGGGTGCTTCACATTGATAAAGATGGCTTGGGATCCTGGTATTGAGGTAGTCCTTCATGACAAGATAGTGCAAAGATCAGAGGGATGATCTAGTGGCACATTTGGGACCCTGGTATAGCTTGTAGTGACAGTGGGGATACGCAGTTAGAGAGGGCGCTTGTTTCGGCATTGCTTGAGGACAAGCAATTTTTGGTGGGGAGGACTGTAATATCACCAATTTAGATTTTTCAGTGGAGGGGATTAATGGAGTTTATTGGAGAGGTGCTAAGCATAGCACAATTTTGTAATTTGGGCATTGGAGACATTTTTGGCATATCACACTTAGGAGAAATGGAGAATTACATTTCTAGTGGATTGTGGGGGCCAGAAGAGAAGGAAATACGACCCAATGGAGCAATTCGCACTTTTTGGAGGAGAGAGAAAGAGAAAGGGTGCGAACTAGTGGAGAGCGGGGGCCACCAAGGAGGAGAGGACCAACAATTATAAATAGAGCATGGAGACTTTCATTTGGATATCTTTGGTCCTTTTACAATTCACCGTAGTTCTCTTGAGTTGCTTAGCCAAGATAACCCATGTTGTTCAGCACAAGGAAATTCCAAAGCAAGAATTTCACCTTCATTTCGGATAACTTCGAGTGTCTCCCTAGTGAGGCAATTTGGGGAGCTCAATTCAGAGCTTCCATTGGACATCATTGCAGGATTTTATTTAGCAATGTGCATTTCTTAGGCGTAGAGGCATTTTCGTGGAGCACATTGTGGGAGCAAGTGTGGTTAGAGGCTCCAGGCTTTTGCGGGGAATTTTCTTATTGTTAGACCAGAGTTTGGATAGTGATTCGCCGAGCTGGATTGGAGGCTATTACTTGGGTTGTTTTTTCTATCTTTTGGCAGGGGCACAAAAGCTATTTGATCAAGTGTTGCGCAGAGGTTTAGAGAAGTGGAGTCGGGAAAGATAAGGGTTGGAGATAGGAGGTATTTCTCAGTGAAGAATTTAGCCGAAGCTGGGAGAAATTTCCCATGGTAGATTTGGGCATAATTCAGTAGTATCAAAACTGTGGGGCGTTTTCTGGCCAAATTGGGCAATTCCCACTTGTTTCGGGTCACCCGGGGTCGGTGGATTCAGCCCACACCCTTTCTAGGTTTTTGTGGGTTTATTGAGAGGAGTTCGGGGTTAATTTTACAGAATTTTCTAGGCAATATTTGGGCTAGAAACCCACATTCTTATAGCAGGGCATATTGCTGGTTGGTTGAAAATTTCGCATCACTTTGTGATTTCAGTTTTGGCTTGGAATTGGGCCAAACCCTTTTTGGGTATGAGGAGTGGAGCCTGTGGCTGCAATTTTAGAGCATTCCAAGCATTCTTTTGAACAGAATGCCCATTTCCACTTGGCAGCTTGTAGCTTCTGGGTAGTGCGCATTATCAATTTGGAGTCATTTCAGTGGTTGGAACAACGAGATTTCACCGGGGGTTTGCCTAGCTTGCATAGTGGGCCCAAGTTCCTATCATTCCTTGCCATTTATGTACTCAAATTTCTATATTAATAAAATAGCTCAGTTGTTTGGCTTAATTTCTTGTGTATTTTGATGTGCATGGGAATTTGTTTATTGTTGCTGCTTCCCTTTTCATGTCTTTGTTATTCGCTATAAATTTCAATTTGGGATATTACATTTAGCCCCCGAGTTGAGGTAAGGGAACAAGAGTACAATCAAAACCCGTTCTTTCCGCCAAATCCCCCCACTAATCCATGTCCAAGTGTGCCCAAGGAAAGCAAGCATAAGCACCCAATTACATAATGAAAAGTCATACCTTCGAGGTTGGAAGGCCCACCTTCAAACATACGATCATAACAGATGAGCAAGGGCACAATGGCTAGCTTAGGTGGCAGAGAATAATGGCACATCGAGCTATCTAGTGGCTGCAAGGGGTTGTTGGCTGCCGGCTGAAAACAAATCTAGGAGAAAATTTCTCCTAAAGGGGTCACCCACTAGTGATGGGTAACAATAATTTTACTACTCAAGTACTAGTCATAAATTTAGCTTGCATATCTCATGCATGCCACATGTAACTCATCCACATGCATGCAACTCTACATTCTACATGTCGTATGCAACTCACATGCATGCCGCATGCAAAGCTCTTAAAGAGGCAAAACAAGTTGTTAGGTAAGTCACAAGGCTAGAAGACCTTCCACAGCTACAGAAATCAACATTGGGTACATTACAATAAAGGGTATTTAAAAATATGGCCAAATCTCAAAGGCATAAACCCTAATTTTGACCTAATACTTCATGATTTCAGATCACCACGAAATTTCATTTCCATGTTGTACCCAAGAGAGGGTTATCTAGAGTGTGATTATTTTGCAAATACAGAAACCGTAATTTTGACCTAAGTTTGACCAAAGCTCATCATCATGAGAGGTATGTGAATATGTGATAAGATTTAAAGATGGATGAAATTTGTAAAACTAGAAATTTTTCAAGCTTGTGAAATCTTGAAAGTCTGATTTCTACCCTTTTGGAGTTGTAACCTGTTCATGCATGTGCCAAGGAATCCCTGGCACCTGCCTGCCTGGAAATCATGCTGCACTCTGAACTGAGGTACTGAAAATGGTCCCCAGGTGTCCACTGTTCTCTGAGAAAAATTGATCTGAAACATCTTTGAAAATAAAGGTACCTGGCCAAGTTACTCATGAACCATCAATGCCAAATCCATTCCTAATGTATCCATGAGCCTTTGATGCCAAATCCACTGCTAATGTATTCATGAACTGTCGATGCCGAATCAATCAAGATGAACTCTAAAGAAGTTCCCTCTATTCAGCAAATGTACTCACAAATGTGTTAAAACCTAACAATGAATCTGCCTAGGGAAAACTCACTATTAAGTTTTAACAATGCCCCCATCAAGTTCAGCTATGCAAACCACATCTGTTTGGGCTTCTTCCCACTGATGCTTAGTGGTATAGATTGCATCATATGTGAATACCATATTTCTATTTGTAGTACTTCGACAGCTTTTCATTAATTGGTTTTGGAATCCCGTTCCCAATTGGAGGACGTTGCATCTGGAGTCTTGACAGAATATCTTTCCAGCTGGATGGATAGATCTTGTAGAGTTTAACAGTGTACCATTCCAACGTGAAATAAGAAATGAATTTGCAATTGCATCTATCCTGTATATGAAATTACAGCCATGGATGAAATCTATTCTAGATGTGGGCTGATTAGCTCAAATTAGTGTCCAACAACTTTGCTGCGTTGTGTTTCAGTATTTGTTTCTCCCACTTAGATTCTCTTATTTTGAGTTATGTTCATAGCAGATGTTGAGTTAATTGATTTGTGTGAACAGAGTTTGTCCACTGCATATGCATGGTTTGGGATAGCATCTTCTCTAGGCATATATGCTGAACAGGGTCGTTTTCTTCTTTTACAGTGATTTCCAATTGTATTATCAAAGTTTAGTTGCTAATTCCTAATTCTGTGCAGGATTTACCAACTATTGTGTTCTCAACATTTCCCTTACAACGGCTAGAAAAGGAATATCTCATGATTCAAGTGCTTGATTATGACTATGCAACAGCAGATGATACTCTAGGTAATGTTTCTACAAGCATATATCTTTTCTCAACTTGAAATTCATAGAAAAAAAGATGCGCTATGAAGGAGGAACACGTCTTAAATTGGTGGATATTCATTGCTCTTCAAAATGCGAAGAAATCATAGGTATTTTTCAAATTAATCAATGATGATATACACGCAAAGATACGAGTTGTACCCAGCCCATGACAAATTCAAGGGGGTTTGAGATCATTCCTCAAAGTAGTGGCTTGTGTCAAGTGGGTTATTTTGAAAGGCTTCAGCTTGGCTGAATTTGTGCTGCAAGAGCAAGGTGCTCTACATCCTGGGTGGAGGCAATTCTCTGTCTGTGTAACACTAAGATAATGATGATATGCATGCAAAGGTATGAGTTGTACCCAGCCCATGACAAATTCAAAGGGTTTGATATCATTCGTCAGAGTAATGGCTTGCGTCAGGTAAGTTATTTTGACAGGCTTAAAGGTGGCTGTTTTGTGCTGCGAGAAGCAAGGTGCTCTACATCCTAGGTGGGGGTAATCCCCTGTCTTTGTGTAAAACTAGGTTTGTCTGTCTATATATATATATATATATATATATATATATATCTCCAAAAAAAATAGGCCAGATAAAATAATCAATCAACTAGGATAGCATAGATCAATCTTGACCATGGATCATTATGCACTTGAGGGTTTTGATCTGTCTGGTCGCTTAATAGATCGCGGTTGAAATGGATTTATGCTAATAGATCGCGGTTGAAATGGATTTATGCTAGGATAACCCATTTCCCGTCCATATTTTCAGGGACGGGGTCATTCTATCAACTTCCACAAAAGACGAATGCCTTCATCTGATAACTGTAGAAACAATATAATAAAAAAGTAAGCTGAAGTTAAACATTAGGACGGGACAAATTGTTCCACTCGAAGCTCTAGCAAATATGCAATCAAATATTTGATCAGTGGTGATAGTCCCGAGATATGGCTTTTTTCAGTAGTTTGTATTTATTTTGTCAATGTTTTAAAGGATTATTTGTTCCATGTACCTGGTGTAGGGTTTACGTCGATTCCCCTGGCACAAGCAGTATCTGCATTCAAAAAGGGTCTTCCCGAGCCTGTTTTCTTCAGAGTGGAAATCTTGCGTCATGGATTGCCTGCAGGAACTTTGGAGGGAAGCATGCAATTGACTTGGGAAAGAAATGTACTCAAAAAAAGATCATCCAAAATCACTAGAAAAATTATAGCCACAACATTGAGCTTTAAGAAAAATGTGTCGGCCAGGTAGCTAGAATATGATATGAGTTCTCCTTTCCTGTTCACTGTTAAGCTGTCAATATCTGTAACTTGAGCAAACTAGTAGTAAAGACTATTTAAGATTTAGCTTGTACAGAATATTCACTTTATATTTTGAATGCCTGCTCTCCGGTATTTTAACCTTTTATATATGTATATTACTAGCAGAATAAAGAAGAGATGATATTGTAAGGTTGGAAACAGCTACCCTCTCTTGGGTCATTTACAGTATACAACTTGAACTCAGTTTGAGAAAGCCTCTTACGTTTTATTACGATTCCTAGATTTCCATTTCTAGCATCCTTTCATGCAGCGGGGCCGTTGTTTTCAAGCATTCGAGGTAAAAATACAGCCTTCTGTAAATAACAATTGATTATGAGCAGCATTAATTTATAATCATTGGCATCACATCAAAATCAGTTTTTGCGTGTTCACATTTAATGAGAACACTCCCATTATGAAGAATAAAAAAGAACTTCACATGCATACTGAATTATTATTTTGGCAGTTGTCTATAATGCGATTTTTTGGAAGCCTTTCCTGTGGGTTTTTTTGGTCAAAATCCGGCAGAAATTTATTGGAATGACATGTTTGATCGCTAGTTTCTGCACAATCAAAGCGTCCCAGGGGTTTTTCACAGTGCTGAATCCAAATATGCAGTTAAAAAACCATTTTAACTGCAACAAATCAAGATTTAACCTCTATTTCTTCCGCCGGATTCTGTCACCGGAATCTCCAAAAAGTCACATTATAGACAACTCCATTATTTTGTGAATTCTGGGTCAGTCAATAACGCCACAAAAGACACATTGAAAGATTGTGAAACAGTATAGGTTATCAGTCCAACCTTCTTCCTTCTTTTTTTTTTTGGATTTTTCTCTTTAATTTTGTATATTGAATTAATTTTAAAACATATTTTTATATTATAATTTTTTTAATGATATATTATATTCAAAGATTTCAGAATTTTGTGATGCATACAGATTATCTTATTATCTTATTGATATTTCGAACCATTTAATGTGATATATCCTCTGAATATGGTGTACATGTTAATCCTCTGTTACCTTGGAAGTTAATAGAGAGTAAATCGTTTTTAAGTTTTGACGATCCATGTGAAGTTTAGAGAAAGTTCATAATCATTATTATGGTTCAAGTACCAAATAAATATTTAAAAGAGAAAAAAACTAAATTGAATTAAAAGAGAATTAAAATTTAAAATACACATTTTCTCATGAGTTTGATTTAAATTTTTTAACATCAATTTTTTTAAACATTAATTTTTTTTTAATGTTAATAGTTTTTTATAACTAATTCAAGTGTTACTCTTATCTGAGTGGAAGAACTTGAAGAAGTGGCTTACATTGAGGCGCAGTTCTGCAACAAACTAAATCATGCACCTCTAGTGTATCCAACTATTCTAGGCACTATGATATTTCAGCATTCTCTTAATGGTTTCAGTTATGGTTTTTCTATGTCACTAGGAATTCCACCGGTATTGTGGCATTATGTATTGCATAATGAAATCTTGGTCAGTGAACTTTTTTGTATGTATTTGGCTAGTATATGGATATTTGAGATAAAAGCCATCAACTTTTGTGGTTGGTATGGTTTGGAATCTCACAAACCACAACAAAAGTTATATTATATAATTGGTATCAATTTAATAAAAAGGACCAATATGGGGAGATATGTTGTAGTGGTGTAAATATTTGTAGACATATAACATTTATATGTCATCTAAAAGGGTAAAAGTAATATAGGGTTTAGTATGAGGGAGATGTTATAGTGTCCAGTATGAGATGTTGTAGTGTCAGTAAATGAATGTAAACATTTAAATATTGGCTCAATTAAATAATAAATTTAAGTCAAAAGAAATAAAAAAAAATGAAATTCATATTGATATATGCTCTTCAAACAATTGCATAAATAATTATAACTTACATTGGTTAATACAAAATTAATTAATAACGGTGGAAGTAAATATATTTATTTACATCTTATTCCTATCTTTTTTTATGCAAATAATTGAATTATGGTGGGAAGTAATTGATGTTATGGTTCAATCAAATGTTTGAAAAATAGTTATTTTAATGATATTGAAAAATAAATATTTAGTTTTCAAAGTTAAACATTATAATTTGCATTGGTCAATGTTAAACTAATAGTGATCAAACAAACAAATCAATTGTTAGAGACTTGCCTTGGGAGGGATTAATAATGATTTTGTAACCATATTTAAATTTAATGAATAAGTATATAAAAACTTAATAGTTATAATAAACTTACAATATAACAATATTATTAACCATGAAAATTTATCCCTACTTTGATGGTATTAACTTGCAAATATGTTTTGTTACAATATCATGGGCTAATACCATAGTTTATCAATAATGCATGCCCAAAAATCACAACTCATTTCAGAATCAAAAATTAAAATGTAAAATGTAAAATTTAATGTAATGTAATTTAAAATGTAAAATACAAAATGTACGTCAAAGAGCTACCAATTTGATCAGAACAAATTGGTTTGTTTATAATGTAAAGTTAGTATATCGTTGTTTTTTTAATAGGTTATTTCTTTATATATTATTATTGGTATAATCTCCATTATAAGTATTATTATATTGGACCTTACATATGTTATTGATTACACAGAGTGACAATTTTCGATCATATGGATGGAGGGGGGAGAGAGTGATAATTCTCGATCATATGGATGGAGGGAGGAGAGAGGAAAAAAGAGAAAGAGAGATGGGGGGATAATGAGGCGGAGAGAGAGAGTGGGGCAGGGGGGGAGAGAAGAAGAGAGATAATGACAGAGATGGAGGGGAGAGAGAGAGTGAGGGAGGGGGGAGAGAGGAAGGAAGAGAGAGAGGAGGGGAGTGAGAGAATGAGAGAGGGAGCGAGAGATAGAGGGAGTTGGAGGGGAAGAGAGAGGGAGGGAAGAACAAAGCCACAGATAGATAGAGGTGGAGAGAAAAAGAGAGTGGCAATGGAGAAATGGAGAGAGAGTGTGGGAGAGAGGAGAGGAGGAAAATAGAGAGGAAGACACATAGAGAAAGGGGGAGAGAGATAAGGAGAGAGTGATAGAGTTGGAGGGGAGAAAGAAAGAGAGAGATGTGGGGGACGGGAGGACAAAGAGAGGTGGGAGAAAAGGGGAGAGAGAGTGAGGGAGAGAGAAGAGGAGAGGAGAGTGAGAGGGGAGAGAAGGAGAAGAGAGAGAGGAGAGAGGGATGGAAAGAGAGATGGAGTTGGAGGGGGAGAGCGAGGGAGGGAAGAATAATGACAGAGAGATAAAAGTAGAGCGAGAGGGGGAATGACAATGGAGAGATGGAAAGAGTGTGAGAGCGAAAGAAGGGGTAGAGAGAGATGGAGGGGGGAGAAAGAGAGAGAGATAGTGAGAGAGTTGGAGGGCATAGAGAGAGAGATAAAGTGATGGGGGGGAGAGAAAGGGAGAGAGAAGGAGAGGGGGACGGAAGATGAGAGAGAGAGAGAGAGAGAGAGAGAGAGAGAGAGATTATGTGTGTTTTGGGGTTGAGATGGAGAGACAAACAAGGAGTGATCGAGGGAGATAGAAAGAGATATAGATGGAGGAGGGAGAGATATATAAACTCAGGAGAGAGAGATTGTGTGTTTAGGGGGTTGAGATAGAGAGATGGAGGGAGATATATATATATATATATATATATGGCAAAGGGGGGGGAGAAGGAAGAAGAGAGAGAAAAAGAGAGGGAGGGAGAAGTGCAGTAGAAGGAGAGAGATGGGGGAGAGAGGGAGGGAGATAGACATAAAAGTGGGGGGCGTGGGGGGGTGTGGGGGGGGAGGAAGAGAGGGAAGAAGAAAGAGATACACAATGACAAATACAAATATTATATAGTATTATGTAATATTGAACATTATTAACTATAAAGGAAGAAGAAGTAAGGCATTTACAAAAGGTAAAAGAAGTTGTATTTAGAAAGCCATGAATATTTTGGTTTTTCACTTAAATAGTTGCATTGGTTTTAGTATAAATGTTGATTTCTAATCTTGTTTGATTGATTGCATTGGATGCATTGAATTTAAGGTTGTTGTTGACTTCTAATCCTAATTGATTGTTTGCAGTAGATGTATTGATTTCAATGTAAACGTTGATTTCTAATCTTATTTGATTGCTTGCATTAGATACATTGATTTCAGTGTAGATGTTGATTTCTAATTATATTTTATTCCTTGCATTAAATGCATTGATTTCAATGTAGATGTTGATTTTTATTTTATGTAACTAGACATATGATATACATTAATTTCAAAGTAATTAGATTAATAGTGTACATTGATTTCAATGTAAGCACAAAAAAGTTATTCACGATGTGCATTGATTTTTGTGTTACAGTGATTCAACCATATTAAAATATTTGAACTTTGTAATAGTCCCTTGTTGATTTCCTATGTAAATAAATAAAAATGAGACCAAGGTCATGGGAGACGTATTCCAAGCTGAATGCTGCGAAAAAACATAGTGATGAGGATCAGTGGTGAATAATAAATGGCTATGGAAATTGGCAAAGACAAAGAGGCATTAATTGGCATGTATTTATGAAAATAATTTAAAATAAGAGAAAAGGGACATGGAAGGTTACAGATTTTCAAGAGAGGGAAATTGAAGGAAAATTAAGGAAAAAAAATTGAGGCCTCAATGATAAAAACGCTTATGAGGATCAGTTCACAACTTTTTGCCAGTTTTAGCTTGAAATTCTCTTCTATTCTCTCACCCTCTCATACTCTTACACACATAGAAAATTCTTGGAGCATGCTTGGAGCACTATAGTATTCACTTGGATTTGGAGAAAGAAGACAAAAGAAAGCAAGAAAGCGTAAGGGAACATTTGAATCAACAAGTACAACTCGCTTGCTTTGCAGGTAACAGGGTGCATGTGTGTTTTCCTTGTTGATTTATGGATACATGGTGTATGCAAGTGATTATTTGGTTATGTGATGTCATTAGCATGGACGATTGACTGGATTGACAATGGTTTTAGCCTTGGCTTTCCATTTCTTGGATAGCCATGGTGTTGTGGGTTTTCCCATTTGATTGTTTTCTAGTTAATATTCATAATTTCTTATGGTTGTGGGTTGGAACAAATGTTTTGGAAGCCCTGGAACAACTTGGATTGAGTTACTAGCTTTGGAGCCTAGGTTGGGACAAACACTCTTGAGCTCTTGCTGCGTTGAGTTACTAATCCCTGGAGTTGGGTTGGACAAACGCTTTGGAGTCCTGGAAGGCTATGGGTTGAGTGACTAATTCTTAAAGACCTCGACAACTTGGATAGAGACCGATCTGGTTGGTATTAGTGATGTTTGGTCGTAAGGTGGAATCATTGGTTGAGGATTGAGGTGGTTTGGCCTCTTGAAGCCCTTATTTGGTTTTGTTTGGTTTATTCCATGAGTTCCCACATTCATGCTTGGAATATGGCATGGGGGATATTGGCTGAAAGAGAGATTTGGTTAAGCTCATTCTATGGTTGGGTGGTACATGGAAGTCCCTGACTTGGTTGGTATTTTCATATATTAATAAGAGCTATTCTTCTATTGCGATTCATGCAATTTGTAGTGATTATGCTGGTGATATTATGGTTGAGTTTCCATAATTCATGTGCTAGTTATTTATTGGTTATTTGTTGGTTACATGATGTACCAAAAAAAAAGAAGCTAGACCAGATAAAATAATCAATCAACTAAGATAGCATAAATCAATCTTGACCATGGATCATTATGCACTTGAGGGTTCTGATCTATCTCGTCACTTAATAGATTGCGGTTGAAATGGATTTATGCTAGGATAACCCATTTCCCGTCCATATTTTCAAGGACTTGGTCATTCCATCAACTTCCACAAAAGACGATTGCCTTCATCTGATAACTATAGAAATAATATAATAAAAAAGTAAGTTGGAAGTTAAACATTAGGATGGGACAAATTGTTCCACTCAAAGCTCTAGCAAACATGCAATCAAATACTTGATCAGTGGTGATAATCCCGAGATATGGCTTTTTACAGTGGTTTTGTATTTATTTTGTCAATGTTTTAAGGGATTTTTTGTTCCATGTACCTCGTGTAGGGTTTACGTTGATCCTCCTTGAACAAGCAGTATCTCCATTCAAAAAGGGTCTTCCCAAGCATGTTTTCTTCAAAGTGGAAATCTTGCGTCATGGATTGCCTGTAGGAAGTGTGGAGGGAAGCATTCAATTGACTTGGAAAGAAATGTACCAAAAAAAGATCATCCAAAATCACTAGAAAAATTATAGCCACAACATTGAGCTTCAAGAAAAATGTGTCAGCCACATAGCTAGAATATGATATAAGTTATCCTTTCTTGTTCACTGTTAAGCTGTCAATATTTGTAACTTGAGCAAACTAGTAGTAAAGACTATTTAAGATTTATCTTGTACAAAATATTCACTTTACATTTTGAATGCCTGCTCTTAGGTATTTTAGCCTTTTATATATGTATATTACTAGCAGAATAAAGAAGAGATGATATTGTAAGGTTGGAAACAACTACCCTCTCTTGGGTCATTTACTGTATACAACTTGAACTCAGTTTGAGAAAGCCTCTTACGCTTTATTATGGTTCCTAGATTTTCATTTCTAGCATCCTTTCATGCAGCGGGGTCATTGTTTTCAAGCATTCGAGGTAAAAATACAGCCTTCTATAAATAACAATAGATTATGAGCAACACTAAGTTATAATTATTGGCATCACATCAAAATCAGTTTTTGCGTTTTCACATTTAATGAGAACACTGCCAGTATGAAGAATAAAAAAGAATTTCACATGCATACTTGAACTATTATTTTGTGAATTTGGGGTCAGTCAATAATGCCACAAAACACACATTGAAATATTGTGAAACAGTGAAGGTTATCAGTACAACATATGTTTTGTGATTTTTTTCTTTAATTTTGTATATTGAATTAATTTTAAATTATATTTTTATATTATAATTTTCTTAATAATATATTATATTCAAATATTTCATATTTTTGTGATACATACAGATTAAGCAAATGTTTTTCGCAATAATCACATTATCATATTGTTGGTCGATGTTTCGAACCATCTAATGTGGTACATCCTCGAAATATGGTGTACATGTTAATTCTCTATTACGTTTGAAGTTAATAGAGAGTAAATCATTTTTAAATTTTGATCATGCATTGGAAGTTTAGAGAAAGTTCATAATCATTATTATGGTTCAAGTACCAAATAAATATCCTTCCAAAATTTGTTCACGGGTCAAAAAAAAAATTGAATTAAAAAAAAATTGAAGAAAGATAATCAAATTGAACTAAAAAAAATTAAGAAAAAATTAAATTGAGTTAAAATTTAAAATACATATTTTATCATGAGTTTGATTTAAAATTTTTAACATCAATTTTTTTAAACATTAATTATTTTTTAATGTTAATAGTTTTTTTTATAACTAATTCAAGTGTTGCTCTTATGTGGGTGGAAGAACTTGAAGAAGTGGCTTACATTGAGGAGTAGTTCTGCAACAAAGTAAATCATGCACCTCTAGTGTATCCAACTATTTTAAACACTATGATATTTCAACATCTTCTTAATGGTTTCAGTTATGGTTTTTCTATGTCACTAGGAATTCCACCAGTATTGTGGCATAATGTATTTCATAATGAAATCTTGTTCAATGAGCCTTTTTGTATATATTTGGCTAGTATATGGATGTTTGAGATAAAAGCCATCAACTTTTGTGGTTGGTATGGTTTGGAATCTCACAAACCACAACAAAAGTATTTTATGTTATATAATTGGTACCAATTTAATAAAACGGACCAATATGGGGAGATAATGTTGTAGTGGTGAAAATATCTGTAAACATATAACATTTATATGTCATCTAAAAGGTTAAAAGTAATATAGAGTTCAGTATGAGGGAGATGTTGTAGTGTTAGTAAATGAATGTAAACATTTCAATGTTGGCTGTTGTGGGGGAAAGTATCCAACTCGGAATGACCCTAACCCACTCTAAGGGTGACAGTTCCTTAGCAACAGCTGAAAGCAAAGCTATCTAAAGTTTCTTCTTTATGACATGCAAGAGATAAAAGGAAGAGATCCACTTACCGATGTCTTGCGCAAATGGTCGATCCAATCTCCTTTGATTGCCGCTTGCTCCCAGCTCCAAGTCTTTTCACGGGCCCAGCTACACGAGATCCTGCAAACAAGACAAAGAAAGGAAACTACAAGAAGCATGCATTCATAATCGATTCAAGGATTAGCATAAATCAAAGACGCAAGTAAGACAATACACCATTGAAACACATGCGAATAGAAGAACCTCAAAAGCTTTATTAATATATGGAAGTAAGGTTCAGGCGGTGATACAACCACGAGAGGTCCAATCCAGCATCACCTTCCCGACGGAGAGAAATCTCTTCTTCACCTCCTTCAAGCAATCACCCAATGCTCACAACTGTAAACCAACAGCAATTCTTTGCACTAAATTCCGGCCTCCCTGATCCCATGGGATGAGATCCTTATATAGAGTTTTGGAGTGAAGATAAGTCAGCTTGATGTGTGACTTGTTGTCCTCTTCAACTCCAGTTGTTCTTCAGTTCTTCACTCGGAGTTTCTACCTTCCACTTGGAGTTTTAGAAGCTCTTAACTCATCATTAGGCGAATCTTATGATCAAGTGTCTTTTTGGAAGCTTCCTGGGCACTGGCACATTGAGAGAAAGATTCCTCCACATGTCAAAGTACGCCCAGCGCAGGTAGCCTTTGTTGCACTTGCGATGCAGCGCAGGTAGCCTTTGTTGCACTTGCTATGCAGTGCAGGTAGCCTTTGGAGCAGCTGCTTTGATCCAAAATTGACCTGTTTTTGAGTGTTTTTCAGTGGAGAACTGATTTGCAGTGCTGTGGTTTGCTGACCTTGTTCCTCTAAGGGTAAGAACAACATGTTTAGGGACTTTGGATCCCTCAGTTTATTGACATTTCATGCTCCATGCTGTAAGGCACAAAAATGTCTATAACAGTTGCCCCCTAAAGTATGAGGTCGTTTATCGGGTGAAATGCTTTATTAGGAGGATCCGAAGTTCATTCAAATCGTCGGGAGGTGACCTGTAACAAAATACAATACAATACATTATCTTTTCATACTTTCTTTTCATGATCTAGCTGAGGCGGGCATTTCCCATGCTTAGCTTTATAAATACATTTGTTGTACATAAACAGACGATCGTCTGATAAGAGACGGATAATTCTCTACTTTTAATTATCATCCTTTTAGTAGGATGCTCATCTGCTGCACATGTCTATGTTTTTATCTCCTGAATATATATCGCAGCCCGGATGGACGAAACTAGATCCGGGGTCTTCAAACTTGTCCGATCTTCACTTTAGTACAAGTCGATCCATGTGAGAATTTCTTGAAGTCGAACATGGAAAGACATCGCTTGATTACCAGTCAATAATGTAAACTGTTAACAAGCGCGAGAGGAATCACCGATAATGATGATGACCCTCAAGGTACTGCAGCACAATTCACGTGGTGTGAATATAGGATCTGACGTCGAACACCACGCAAAGTCTCCTGGTCGAAGGTCATTAATGTATACCTATCGCCGGGAGTGAGAAACTTGCCATTGAGGCATGCAAGCTTCAAAGTACTGAGGGGGTGTTCCTAGATCAACTTCTTGGATAGTGAGCTGATGTCGACAAGAAGTGATCCGTCAAAGGAGGGCCTTAATGAATCCCACATCAGTGACACGGAACGGAGCTAGTGATGATGGTGAAAACGATCTGTGAAATATGATTCAGGGTGGCGGTCATGGAAGGATGAAAGATGATGTACGGTAGTGGATGGGACCCGGTTGACACTTTCTGAATGACATCTCTTGAACATATAACGACACTGATGTGATGGATCGGTAGCATTACCCCATGTATGGATGGTATGGCGAGACCATGGTGAAGGGACCGGTGAATGATAATAACCCAACCCGATATTTACGGAGGCAAAAGTGTCATGTTCAAGAGCGACTTGCTACCATTAAGCTTTGAGGTTCTTCCCAATTTTTCCCCAGTCATTTCTGACCAGTACCTCTTTATTTTTGTCAAGCTTGAGGAGGATAACATATGCTTGTTCTATAACCTGCCCTTCGAGCAAGCCCATCGCTATGTTTTAACGAGCCTAGCGATAGGGAAACTCGTTCTCGTCTAAAGACAAGTTTGTCGCTATCTAATATTTTTAACGAGCCCAGCGACAAAGACAACTCGGTCCTTTTCATTTTTAGAGAGTCTGAAAAGGGTACATAAAGTGGACTCCAGGGGTCCTTTTTCGTCATTTAATCCCTTAAGTCCGAAAAAGTATAAAACAATACAGAAGGGATGAATGTTCGATATCTTTATCGAGCCGAACTAGACAAGCGCTCGATCTTTTTGTGCAATAATCCCTCAGGTCCAAAAAGATTAAAATCTAGAGGAGGGATAGCTCTTCCGGTCCTTTTAACGAGCTGGAAGGCCAAAACTCGGCAAACTTTTCATTTTTTACGAGTCAGTGAAAAGAGCTCAAAGAAGACTCGTCTTTTGAGGAACGAGTGATAAACAGGGATAGCAGCAGATTCCAGGTACAGGTTGGAATTTTCCAATCACGGCAGTATTACAAGGATGGCTAGGTGGGATCACTCTTCGCAGTTGTTCCTCAAAATAGGTAAACAATCAAGTGGATGTGAATGATCGGCCAAATGAAAAGTGGAGGTGATGGTGCACAAACACGACCAAGGCTTTTATGGCTGATGAATTTACGGTCTCAAATGGTTATTTACCGGTTCATTTTTTCTGAATGAGCTTGAACTCTGGGGGAAAGCCTGCTCACAAGCTTATGTTTATTTTTTAACGAGCATGAATTTCCGCATTAAAACTGCTCGGTTCTTGCGTTTATTTTTTTTTATTTTTTTTAACGAGCATGAACTTTGCCAAAACTGCTCGTTCTTTTGCATGCCCCCAGCATCATAATAACGCATGTCAAAGGAGGGTGCCCCCCAAGCTTCATTGCATTCAACTTGGTGGTTGGAATGAAGGTTTACCTTTGAATTTTGAAAAGGGGATTTGTTTCATTTTTTAATGAGGTTGACATAGTAAAAGAACTATCCTCGTGACTCCTTGTTTCATTTTTTAACGAGGTTGACATGAGATAAGAACCGTCCTCGGGGCCCATGTATTTACAGTATTTCCATTAGGGCGATGATCCATGCTGACAAAATGTTTAGGAATCTTCCGAATCCGTTAGATATAGAAGATTTCACATTGTAGGTTTCCACTGTGGCTACTTCCGCCAGATTACTCGCCGGCGGTAGGGCAAAAGTACCCATTAAGGCAGGGTCTTTTAGGAGACCTACTCCAACATTTCGAAGCGAATGATCGCTTCCATGGATCATTGGAATGCTTCCCGTAACTTGTGAACTGTCGGGGAGGAAAGTTTGTTGGTCGACGACTGTAATCCCTCCTTGAAAGGGAAATGCAATCTTCCTAAAGTAGGTTGACACAACTGCGGCCATGGCATATATCCAGGGCCTTCCCAGTAGGATGTTGTAATCGAGGTTTCCATCGATTACTTCAACATCAACTTCTACTGTTTTGCCCCCCAGTTCAACTTGCAAGTTACTTAAAATCCCGTATGGAGTGTATGATCGTCCATCAAATGCTTTTAATGTCGTTGACGATTTCGACAAGGGTGGTGAGCCTAAATTTTTCCAGCAACTCATCGACATAAGACATGTAGATGCCCCCTCATCAATAATTGTTCGATGAACAGTCTTGTTGAGGGCTTTCACTTGAATAAGGAAAGCTAGTTGAGCTGGTAACTTAGGGTCATATCCTTTATGATCAAAGGCCACAAGATTGGAATCCATTGGGCCAATCCCACTTATCGCTGATAGTAAAGCTTGCTCTTGGGAGGGGCAATTTTGTTGTACCTCAAGTGTCGACATGGCGGACGGCGATTGGGCCAGGTCCTCTGCTATATTATAATTCTGTGCTATTTTTGCACGAGGATTAAATGTCGATTTGTGTACTACTCCCTTTGGCGACTTTATCATTGGTTCAGGAATGATGGGTGGCACGACTTTGGTTAAAGTTGTTGTTGAACTACTAGGTTGTTTATTTGCCTTGTTGTTCGACTGCTTTGGATTCCTGTAATCTTTATTCCTTGTCAAAGCATTATTCTGCTGCTTTGAGGTGGACAACATAAGCACTTGGGATCGGGAATCATTTCGATTAGCAACCAGATGTTGGCCTGGGTTAGGAAACGGATCAGTCAATACTGCTGGGGTTTTCAAACTCTTAAAGAGTTTCTTAACTTCAGCTATATGTGGACAATCTTTCGTCCAATGATCCTCATCGCATATATGACACCCTGTCGGGGGTTTCCCTTTCCTTTTCTTTTTCTTCTTGCCCCCTGGTTGCTTCAGTCGTTTGCCCTTGTCGATCGACATGGCATTTACTTCTGAGGCAAGAAGTTCCTCATTTGCATTTTGACTAGAAATTTTGTGTTTGCCAGTCACGCCATTGCTGGTGTGAGAGTCAGTATTCGATTTAGGAGGGGGAGGAATTGAAAATTCAGGTCTGGGGGCGTCAGGTATTTTGTCGTAGAGCGTGCCAGACTGAGTATATACTAAGTCTAAATATTGAGCACGAGCAATGACCTGCTCCTCTGTTACGACTCCCCCCTTGGTCACATCTTCCGTTATAGCCGGAAGTAACGACTTTATAAACCATTCAGCTAACAGCTGATCGGGAACGTAAGTTTTCACCATCCTACGACGACGTCGCCACTCATGTATATGATCAGATATGTGAGTGGTCGTTGTCTGTTTGAAGTTGGTAAGGAGTTCTGTTCCCGTTTCATACCTTATCGGTAATTGAAAATGGGTTAAGAAAGTCGTGGCTAAGGAGCTGAAATTGTCGAAAGAGGCTCTTGGCAATTCAATGTACCATTTAGCCGCTGGACCTGTCAATGTCCTCTGGAAGAGGCGAAGTCTTATCGAATCATCGTTTAGAGTGTTCGATGAACACCACAGATGAAAAGTCATGACGTGATTCGACAGGTCTTCACCTGGATTTCCATTGAATTTAGGAATGTCCGATGGAAGTTTATGCGGAATCGCTGGCCACCAAGGGGCATAAGCAATTGGATCATTCGTCAGCCGGTTTAGATCTGGCAATTCTAGAGTTGCTACAAAGGGCAACTGTTGATTCAGGTTAGGCGAAGCATATCCAGGATAAGATGGTATCGCCTGAGCAATGGGTCTTTGCAGACCAGCATAATGCTGACAACTTTGACAAAGTTGATGGGCATAACCATTATAGCATGGTTGCCCATTACTTACAAAGACTTGTTGCTCAGGTCCTTGATATGATTGCTGGAATGGCGGTTGTTGAGATTGAACCAGCTCTGGTTGTTGGACCATTTGTTGTTGACCAATACTGGATGATTGACCAAGATGAGGAGTCACAGTACTTGTTCGAGCCTGAGTCGCTCCAGATAAGGAGGCACTACCCTGAGATTGTGATTGAGCCGCTGAGACAAGAGGTTGTTGTATTACAACAGGTAGCGCTTGTACTTGTGACGCATTCGCCATAGCAGGTGTGGTGGGAATATTCGACACAGGGTGTACTGGTTGCATTGAATATGCAACTCCTGATTGTTGAGGCAGTATTGGTACCCAACCGCTAGATGTGATTCCAGTTTGACCTGAACTTTGTTGTAAACTCCCACATGGTTGTTCTTCGGGAGGGAACAATGAAAGAGCATACTGCCCTCCACATGGTGGAAATCCAGTACTTAAAGGGTAAATTGGCCTTTGAAGACACATTGGATCAATTTGTTGAGTTTCAACATAAGAAGTACCAGATGATAATCCGGATGAAGAAATAGGAACTAACCATATTGTTGTCCCTGATGGGACTCCGGCTTGTTGTTGGCAATTTGTCGGGACAGATGGTATACCAGCAAACATCGTTGGAGTAGCAGCAGGAGGCTCTGCTGTTGCTGTGTCGGACGACACAGTCCTAGATGTTGACGGTTGTTCAGACATTTTGAGTCTATCCAAAAGATTTTAGCGATTCTACAAGAACTTACGATGCCAAAAGACTAACTTCGAAGATCAACCCAGGAATAGGAGGTGATTATGTTCCGTTTAAAATGAATTTTATTATGACGACGCTTTAGACACAACTTGCTTTTTCACTTTTTAAGAGTCGAGAAAAAGCTAAAGATGACTCTAGTCTCCTTCGATGTATTAACGAGCCCGAAGTGACAAATGATCGGATGGACTTTTTCAGTTATAGAGTTTGAAAAAGGCCAAAAGAAACTACTCTGGAGTTCTAGGCAGAGGGTGTGCCAAACCTTTCGCGAAACCACAGAATACGTTTTACGGTACGAGTGGTCGATCTTCGTGAATGCTGTGTTCACTGCATCGCGATCAGTAGGGCGGCCGACACGGCTTCCTATGGATAAAGGCTTTGTTCCTATAGGGGTCCCCCAATATACGCGACGGTACGCGGGGGCACAAGTCCGTATTAGTGCTATCGTCTCTCAGGAGGAATCACCCACCTTCGTAGAGATCGACAGACACTATGTTTAAAGACGTCGGTTCACGTCTCTACCTAGACCTCTACTGTGTTTTGTTATGTTTCAAAGCGTTGTTAGATAAATTCAGTTCTTTTTAGGTTGATCTTGCTTAGCAGTTTGCCTTTATGGATCACCACGTGATGTATGATACAACTCCTAAATGCAGTCTAAGAATGATAAGCAAGCTTTTTCAATTCTTTCAACTTATGAAAACCTTAACTACTGAAGGAAAAGAAAGACATCATCTTTTCAAACAGATCATAGAGCACACACTGATGCAATTTTCCTAAATCGACATGCAAACTGTCAAAATGCACATGCACAATGCAAGTATTTCTTTTCTTCTTCCTTAATGTTGATGTATTACAAAAAGAAAGCTGTTGTATAATTTCGAATTCAATTTCAAGTGAAAGAAAACAAGTTTTTGTCCAATAATCAAAAGAACACCTTAAGATTCACTCGTTTCAACACAAGAAATACTGAAATTCGAACCATATAACGAAAGCAAATGCTGAAGCAGCTATGAACAGCAATAAACTAGCTCTTAGAATCACAACGACACTTTCTCACAGGTCTAGATCCAAGAGGTCATAACAAGACTAGTTCACTTTCGCTATGGGAAACTGTGAATGACAGCAAGAAATACAATAAGAACAATCACGGTTTCTTCATACAACTGAGGCGGAATGAAGGCAAAGAGAAGTGGTTTCAGCTGGGTATACAGGTTGACAACAGGCTGCAAAAACAATACTGAAAACTGGGCAACAGACAGTGGGGAATCTCAGCTGCACAAGGCAAAACTGGATCAGCGCAGGTGTTGCACTGTCAATCTGAGATGCAGCGCAGGTAGCCCCTTCGGGACCTGCGTTGCAGTGCAGGTAGCCTTTGTTGCAGCTGCACTGATGAGACAACTCACGTCTCTCTCAGATTCCGGGTCACAGTTTGCTAAAAAATGAGCGGTTTTTGGCCAAATCAGAGGCTGTCAGTCAAGTATAAACTAGAGGATGATTAAAAGAAGATGAACACTATCACAAAGAGCTAAAAAGAGTCCTTGTGGATCAGCTCTTCAAATCATAAACATGCCCAGCACTGGGCTAGAGTAGCTGCCCTCTACTTTGCATTCGAAGGACTCGAATGCAGTTCGATTCGGTACTCCTTTGTTTAAGAAATGAATAGCGAGAAACACAAGCTACCAACAAGACACGCTCCCCAGCGGAGTCGCCAGTCTGTTGTGGGGGAAAGTATCCAACTCGGAATGACCCTAACCCACTCTAAGGGTGACAGTTCCTTAGCAACAGCTGAAAGCAAAGCTATCTAAAGTTTCTTCTTTATGACATGCAAGAGATAAAAGGAAGAGATCCACTTACCGATGTCTTGCGCAAATGGTCGATCCAATCTCCTTTGATTGCCGCTTGCTCCCAGCTCCAAGTCTTTTCACGGGCCCAGCTACACGAGATCCTGCAAACAAGACAAAGAAAGGAAACTACAAGAAGCATGCATTCATAATCGATTCAAGGATTAGCATAAATCAAAGACGCAAGTAAGACAATACACCATTGAAACACATGCGAATAGAAGAACCTCAAAAGCTTTATTAATATATGGAAGTAAGGTTCAGGCGGTGATACAACCACGAGAGGTCCAATCCAGCATCACCTTCCCGACGGAGAGAAATCTCTTCTTCACCTCCTTCAAGCAATCACCCAATGCTCACAACTGTAAACCAACAGCAATTCTTTGCACTAAATTCCGGCCTCCCTGATCCCATGGGATGAGATCCTTATATAGAGTTTTGGAGTGAAGATAAGTCAGCTTGATGTGTGACTTGTTGTCCTCTTCAACTCCAGTTGTTCTTCAGTTCTTCACTCGGAGTTTCTACCTTCCACTTGGAGTTTTAGAAGCTCTTAACTCATCATTAGGCGAATCTTATGATCAAGTGTCTTTTTGGAAGCTTCCTGGGCACTGGCACATTGAGAGAAAGATTCCTCCACATGTCAAAGTACGCCCAGCGCAGGTAGCCTTTGTTGCACTTGCGATGCAGCGCATGTAGCCTTTGTTGCACTTGCTATGCAGTGCAGGTAGCCTTTGGAGCAGCTGCTTTGATCCAAAATTGACCTGTTTTTGAGTGTTTTTCAGTGGAGAACTGATTTGCAGTGCTGTGGTTTGCTGACCTTGTTCCTCTAAGGGTAAGAACAACATGTTTAGGGACTTTGGATCCCTCAGTTTATTGGCATTTCATGCTCCATGCTGTAAGGCACAAAAATGTCTATAACATTGGCTCAATTAATAATAAATTTAAGTCAAAAACAATAAAAATAATGAAATTCATATTGATATCTTGTAATTTTGTTTGCAGGGCAACTTAGTCCTTCTAACTCAAGTTAGAAATTGTGCTCTTGAAACAACTACATAAATAATTATAACTTACATTGGTTAATACAAAATTAATTAATAATGGTGGAAGTAAGTATATTATTTATATCTTATTCTTGTATTTTTTTTATGCTAATACTTGATTGAATTATGGTGAGAAGTAATTGATGTTATTGTCCAATCAAATGTTTGAAAAATAGTTATTTTAATAATATTGAAAAATAGATATTTATTTTTCAAAGTTAAACATTATAATTTACATTGGTCAATGTTTAATTAATAGTGATCAAACAAACAAATCAATTGTTAGAGACTTTCCTTGGGAGAGATTAATAATGATTTTGTAACCATATTTAAATTTAATGAATAAGTATATAAAAACTTAATATTTACAATAAACTTACAATATAACAAGATTCTTAACCATGGATATTCATCCCTACTTTACCATGGATGTTATTAACTTGTAAATATGTTTTGTTACAATATCATGGGCCAATACCATAGTTTATCAATAATGCATGCCCAAAAATTATAACTCATTTCACAATACAAAATTAAAATGTAAAATATAATGTAAAATGTCAAATTTAATGTAATGTGTTTTAAAATGTAAAATACAAAATGTAAGTCAATGAGCTACCAAAGATTTCAATGTAAATGTTGATTTATAATCTTATTTGATTGTTTGCACTAGATACATTGTTTTAGTGTAGATGTCGATTTCTAATTCTATTTGATTGCTTGCATTAAATGCATTGATTTCAAAATATAATAGTTTATCAATAATGCATACCCAAAAATTATAACTCATTTCACAATACAAAATAAAAATGTCAAATGTCAAATTTAATGTAATGTATTTGAAAATGTAAAATACAAATTGTAAGTCAATGAGCGACCAATGATTTCAATGTAAATGTTGATATATAATCTTATTTGATTGTTTGCACTAGATACATTGTTTTAGTGTATATGTTGATTTCTAATTCTATTTGATTGCTTGCATTAAATGCATTGATTTCAATGTAGATGTTGGTTTCTAATTTTATGTAACTAGACATATGATATACATTAATTTAAAAGTAATTAGATTAATAGTGTACATTGATTTCAATGTAAGTGCAAAAAAATTATTGACGACACACATTGATTTTTGTGTTAGAATAATTCAACCATATTACAATATTTGAATTTTGTAATATTCCCTTGTTGATTTCCCATGTAAATAAATAAAAATAAGACCAGGGTCATGGGAGACATATTCCAAGATGAATGTTGGGAAAACACATAGTGATGGGGATCAGTGATGAATAATAAATGGCTATGGAATTTGGCAAAATGAAAAGAGGCATTAATTGGCATTTATTTATGAAAATAAGAAAATAGGGAGATGAAAGGTTACAAATTTTCATGAGGGAGAAATTGAAGGAAAATTTAGGAAAAATGGAAAAAATAAAGGCCTCAATGATAAAAAGGCTTCTAAGGGTTAGTTCACAACTTTTTGTCAGTTTTAGCTTGGAGTTCTATTCTGTTCTCTCGCTCTCTCATACTCTTGCACACTTGGAGCATTCTTGGAGCATGCTTGGAGCACTCTAATATTCACTTGGATTTGGAGAAACAAGACAAAAGAAAGCAAGAAAGCGTAAGGGAACAATTGGATCAACAACTACAACTGACTTGCTTTGCAGGTAATAGGTTGCATGTATGTTTTCCTTGTTGATTTATGGATACATTGTGTATGGAAGTGATTATTTGGTTATGTAATGTCAATGGCATGGAGGATTGACTAGATTGACAGTTGTTTTAGCCTTGCCTTTCCATTTCTTGGATAGCCATGGTGTTGTGGGTTTTCCCATTTGATTTTTTTCTAGTTGATGCTCATAATTCCTTATGGTTGTGGGTTGGAATAAACGCTCTGGAAACCCTGGAACATCTTGGGTTGAGTTACTAGTCTTGGAGCCTAGGTTGGGTGATGCAGGAGCATCCAGCTAAGGGAGGTCATCGCTGGAGTATTTGTCTTTGCAGACCGGAAGGAGTTTCAGTTAGTTTTTTTTTAATTCCATTTAAATCTCTAGTTAACAGCATTTAGGACTTTACACTAAGTTTAAGGTTGTCCCAGCCCACTGTTTATTTTTATTTACTGTTCTTTTTATTTTTAATTTATTGTTTCAAATTAACTTTAGAATACAGACAAAAATGAACAATTATCAATGAATAACAAAAATGTAACCACTGATAGTTTAAATAACTATACAATGATTTTTGAAAAGGAATGAAAAAGCCATTGTAATCATCCATCATAGTATTGAATAAAAAGAAGCACGCAATCATTTTGAGAAGCAAGAAAATCTGAGTATATTGCAACCTAAAGTTATTTCTTTTGTTTTCTCCCTCTAAACTTAATTAATTAAGTTCATCTACCCATTCAATAACAGTGACAGAGAGCGAGAAATTATCACAGAGGCAAGAAGAAAACGTGGTCGAGTTCCATAAATCAACAGAGAGGGTTTGGAGAAGAGTCAAGTACAATTACCGACAAAGAAAGAAACAAGCATCTACAGATACCAACAAACTTGTATCATTCACATTCACTATTTTCTTTTCAAAATCTCTATGTATATATAGATATCAAAAAAAATTACAGTCCAAGATACAAATATAAAGTCACAGACAAGCTACGGGACTGAACAATGAAACAGAGGTCATCCATAATAGTGTCGAATATAACTACGAGTTCATAAGTTAACCATAGAGCCGACATAATTATAATTTCATAAGTTAACAACCCGGAGGCATAAATACACAGAACCATGAAACAGTAAGGCCAAAGCCACAACCCTCGACAACAAACCAAGTAAATACTACAAACAGCAAACACTTCGAAACAAGTAGATAGAGAAACGACGAGGCACGACCCTACCCGATACAAGAGCGTAGGTGTCAGGGCAAGAGACCAGCGGCCGATGAGCCCAGTCATTCACCTGCAGTGGTGATCCAGAGTTAAATAGGAACGCAACAAATTACCGAGATAACCAAATACACAAAGATGCAGCAGAAATAATACTTCATTTCATTAATGGAAAATACTGAAATATACTTACAACCAGAAATGGAAATAAACCAGCTAGGGCGATGGTAGCTTATCTCTGAGATGAGATATGTGGCTACATGCCTCTGAACTGTCTTACAATGAGGCTCGAAGGCCTATTTATTGTTGAGAAACAATGGAAAACCCTTCACATTCCAAAACCTAACCCTAGAAGATGAAACACCAAATTGTGGGCCCCGTTTTTGGGTAAGTTGGTACATCAACTTCCCAGGGTCGCGAATTGGTCGTACTATCTCCGTTTGACGCGCATGATAGCCCGTTGGAAAGATCTCTCCGAGGACTACGACGGAAAAGACGATTTTTAGTTAGAAAAATCGTTGGCCGTAGATTTCCCAAAAAACGTCGTTTAGGGCCTCAAAACGGTTCCAGAAGTTTAGGACCTGAAAAACTACTAAAAATAGTAAACTGTGCTATAATTAAGGAAACTAAAAAAACTAAAAGAAGCACTAGAAGGGATCCAAGTGGAATTAGCGGGTGGCCACCAATATCCACCTGGATCAAGTGGCCACCAAATAAGGCCATAAGAATCCAAGAAATAGAACCATAAAAAGAAATTGAAAACAGGGATGAGGGTTTAAGGAGAGCTCACTTACTAAAGGAGTCGAGTCCTTGCAAACGGAGGAAGGAAGCCGCGGACCATGGTCACAGTTGCCAGAGCACCCACTACTCACAAGGAGCGAGAATAATTAGTAACAATAGCAAACGAGGCAGAACCCAGTAGCAGAGACCTCACCTCGATGGACCAGCAGACCATCGGAACAACAACATAATGACAAAGGTTACGGTTTCTTTGGCATAGTGAAGAGGCGGGAGAAGCGAAGTCCGTGTATAGGACAGTTGTCCTCAGAACATTAACTCACCAGTACCGCGCCATAAAACCAATCAACCATAAAAATCATCCACGCAATCACACATTAATTATATGTCGTAAGTTATCACGGCTGGTCCCATCAATTTTTGGTATCAAAGCAGGTTAGGGTTAATTTTTCTTTTTTACAAAATGAAAGTCGGAAGAAGAAGTCGTGGTAGAGCTATTCGAAGAGTATTAGATGAAGGATTGAGAGAAGAGATTAGGATCCTGAGTGGCTGTTTGGCAGCAGTAGAAGTAGGAAGGAGAAGGGATCCAGAAGGAGGGGACGACAATGAGGAAGAAGTTGCAGATACGACAAATGGATCAGATGAGGAAGAACCTAAAATCTTATTGTTAAGGTCGGTTTTATTGGCTAGCAGTAAGCCAAAGTGTGAGATTTCAAACTATGATGGTAGTTTGTCCACAAAAGTGTTGTTGGACTGGATTAGTGAGTTAGACAAATACTTTGAATGTGAGGAGATCAGCGAAGATAGAAAAGTTAAATTCGCTACCACCAAGTTGAAAGGACATGTGGCCTTATGGTGGGACAGTGTCCAAGCAAAGAGGAGAAGATCAAATAAGCCACCCATTAAAAAGTGGACCAGAATGGTCGCCAAAATGAAGGGTAAGTTTTTGCCCAAAGATTACCAGATTGCTCTATATCGGTAGGTGCAGAATTTGAAACAGAGAGGAATGACTGTGAAAGAATATACCAAAGAATTTTATTAGGTGAATCTGAGAGCAAGTTACGTTGAAGACACCCCAGAAAAAACAGCAAGGTTTGTAAATGGCCTAAGGCTGGAGATATTGGACGAGATAAGTATTCTTTCTCCAAAAACCATAGAGGAAGCATACCAGAGTGCCTTGAAGGCAGAAGAAAAGATCACTAGGAAGCAGAACGCTAGAAGAGGACGTGGATCTGGCAGAGGGAAAGGACAATCCTTTGGCAGAGGTAGGATTGCCAACAACAGTGAAGAAGGTAGCAGTTCAAAGACCTCAGGGACAACAGAAAAGGAAGGTAGCACTAGGGGAGGAAGGCCATACCAGCGAGGAAGGGGTAATGGCAGAGGCAGAGGAGCTGCCTACCAGTGTTACAAGTGCCACAAGTGGGGGCACAGGTCCTTTGAGTGTCCTGAAGGTGAACAGGCTGGAAAAAGAGGAGCATATGTTTCTCAAACAGAGGAAGCAGAGGCACCACCCCAAGAGGTAG
This sequence comes from Pinus tabuliformis, assembly GCA_031772625.1. Classification (NCBI taxonomy): domain Eukaryota; kingdom Viridiplantae; phylum Streptophyta; class Pinopsida; order Pinales; family Pinaceae; genus Pinus; species Pinus tabuliformis. Next base: position 194,715,714 of record CM062813.1, read on the forward strand.
AGAATGTAGAGGAGACAGGAGAGGCCTTAGTCTTAAATAAGGTACTGCTGAAACCGACAAAAGAGACAGCTGACCAAACCCAAAGAAAGGAATTATTCCAGACTGTGTGTAAGTCACATGGAAAATGCTGCAAACTGATTATAGACAACGAAAGAACTGATAATTTGGTTGCTACAGAGATGGTGGAGAAATTGGGTTTGAAAAGGTTAAAGCACCCAACTCCCTATAAGGTGTCTTGATTAGAGAAAGGACATCAACTGCTAGTTGACGAGCAGTGTGAGGTGGAATTCCATATTGGCAAGTATAGGGACAAGGTGACTTGTGATATCATGCCTATGGACGTGTGTCATATTCTGCTAGGTAGACCATGGCAGTATGACTGGAAAGTTGTTTATGACGAAAAGACAAACTGCTACAAATTTGTCAAGGATGGGATTAAGCATACATTAGTACCCATCAAGGAAGAAGAAACAACAGAGACTAGTGGGACAAAAGCGTTGCTGATGGGGGAAAAAGAATTTTTAAAACAGATTGAAGATAATGAGATAAAGTATGCCGTTGTAAGGAGACCAAGAGTAGTGATGTTGCATACTAAAATTTCTAACTTACCTGAAGAAATCCAGGATTTGTTACAGGAATTCAGCAACATTGTGGTGGATGATTACTGGATAAGTTACCACCAAAGTGAAGTATCAGTCGCCACATAGATTTCATCCCTAGGGCTAGTTTACCAAACAAAGCTGCTTACTAGATGAGTCCTAAGGACAACGAAGAGATCAAGAAGTAGGTATAGGAATTGTTGGACAAAGGATTGATACGGGAAATTTTAAGTCCCTATGTAGTTCTGACAGTTTTAGCTCCCAAGAAAGGAGGCGAGTGGTGGATGTGTACTGATTCAAGAGCAATAAATAAAATTACTATTAGCTACAGGTTTCCATTGCCACAAATGGATGACATGATGCACTGCTTGAGTGGAGCAGCATATTTTTCGAAAATAGATCTAAAGAGCGGATACCACCAGATTAGAATAAGAGAAGGGGATGAATGGAAAACAACTTTCAAAACCAATGAAGGTTTGTATGAATGGTTGGTGATGCCATTTGGGTTGAGTAACACCCATAACACTTTCATGTGCCTAATGAACGATATGTTGAAGGAGTTCATTGGAAAATTCATGATTGTATATCTTGATGATATACTGATTTTCAGTAAGACCAAGGAAGAACATTTTCGACACGTTAGATATGTTTTGGAGAAGTTACAACAAAATAAGTTGCTGATAAATTTAAAAAAATGTTCTTTCTTTCAGAAGGAATTAGTCTATTTGGGTTTTGTGATTTCAAAAAATGAGCTGAAAATGGACCCAGAAAAAGTTGCAGCTATAATCTGCTGGCCATCCCCTAAGAGTTTGTTCAAAGTTCGGAGTTTTCATGAGTTGGCAAGTTTCTATCGCAAGTTTATAAAGAATTTTAGTGCAATCTGCGCACCCATGTTGGATACCATCAAAAAGGCAAGTCAACCTTTCCATTTGACTAACGCTGCAGAGAAAAGTTTCCAGATAATGAAGAAGAAGATTACTGAAATGCCAATTTTGAGATTGCATGATTTTAACAAACTTTTCCAAGTTCGTTGTGATGCTAGTGGTACAGCCATTGGAGCCGTACTTAGCCAGGAAGACAAACCAATAGCTTACTTCAATGAAAAATTAAATGAAAGTAGGCAAAAATACATGTCTTACGACAAGGAGTATTATGCCGTCGTCCAAGCATTGAAGCATTGGAGACATTATTTGTTGGGTAAGGAGTTTGCCTTGTTTTCTGATAATTCTACATTACAGTATGTTATGCAACAACATAAGTTGAATCATAAACATGCAAAATGGGTTGAGTACTTGCATAGTTTTACATTCGTATTGAAGCACATCAGTGATCAAACCAACAAGGTAGCAGATGCACTAAGCAGAAGAGTTTTACTCTTACAGGAGAGCACGATACAAGTGTTAGGTTTTGAACACTTGAAGGACTTGTATCAAACCAATGCAGATTTCAAGGAGGCATATGAAGCTTGCCAAAATCCCTTGTTGAGGAATAATAATCCATGGCTGGACTATAACTTACAGGAGGAGTTGTTATTCAAGGGAGGACAAATGTGTATTCCAAAATGCTCGATGAGGGAGAACATCATTTAGGAAAAACATAGTGGAGGTCTAGCTAGACATTTCGGCATTGATAAGACCTTGGATCAGCTTAGTCATTTTTACTACTCGTCGAAGATGCAAAGAGACATGTAATGATATGTAACCAAGTGTAAACTGTGTCAGTTGGCAAAAGAGCACAGTTAGAACACGGGGTTGTATACACCCATGCCTATTCCAAACAGACCGTAGGACTTAGTCAGTCTGGACTTTGTCTTGGGTCTGACAAAAACACAACGGGGTTTTGACTCCATCATGGTGGTGGTGGACCATTTCTCCAAGATGGCACACTTCATCCCTTGTAAGAAAACCAGTGATTCCACCCATGTAGCACACTTGTTTTTCACTGAAATTGTCAAACTACACGGCTTACTGAAGTCCATTGTTTCCGACAGGGATGTCAAATTCACAGGACATTTCTAGCGGACCTTGTGGAAAAATCTGGACGCAAAGTTAAACTTTAGCTCCGCTTATCACCCACATACCGATGGGCAGACAGAGGTGGTGAACAGGAGTTCAGGAAACCTGCTACGGAGTCTAGTTGGGGAATTCGCGGATGTGCGATCATGTACTTGCCCAAGTGGAATTTGCTTACAACGATTCACCAAATCGAAGCACGGGAAGTAGACCTTTCCAGATGTTATATGGAATGCATCCTCAAGGAGTGCATGAGTTACGAGATTTGGGACAGTTAGAAAGGAGTGCCGATGGGGAATATTTCGCAAGAGAAATTAATGACCTACATGAGCAAGTGAAGTCAAAATTACAGGACAACAATTAAAGGTACAAACAGAAAGTAGATCTGAAAAGACGGGAGGTACAATTTAACGTAGGGGATCAAGTCATAGTGCATCTGCGTAGAGAAAGATTCCCTAAGGGCAAATACAATAAGTTAAAGTTTAAGAAAATTGGACCTGGAAAAATTCTACATAAGTTTTCTGCAAATGCCTATGAGCTGCAATTGCCTCCAGGTATAGGAATATCGCCCATCTTTAATGTGGCGGATTTATTCCCATACACTACCAGTCTTGAAGGGGACAGTTCGGCGCAGCAAAATCGGGATACCCAGGAAGAGAGTAGTTCGTGGATGAGACAAATGCCTTCAACTCAGCCACTTGAGATCGAAGGAATCCTCGATACACAGGTGGCCAGGCAGACTCGAAGAAAGGAGTACCTACAGTACCTCATCAAGTGGAAGAACCGTCCCATTGAGGACAGTTCATGGCTTGACGCAAGTCAGATACAACGTGCAGGGTATTCTATCGAGGAGCTAATGGACTGGAGCCATGAATTTTTCATCTACCCGAAAGCCTATAGCAGGAGCATCCAACTAAGGGAGGTCATGGCTGGAGTATTTGTCTTTGCAAACCGGAAGGAGTTTCAGTTAGTTTTTTTTTAAGTTCCATTTAAATTTCTAGTTAACAACATTTAGGACTTTACACTAAGTTTAAGGTTGTCCCAGCCCACTGTTTATTTTTATTTATTGTTCTTTTTATTTTTAATTTATTGTTTCAAATTAACTTTAGAATACAGACAAAGATGAACAGTTATCAATGAATAACTAAAATGTAACTACTGACAGTTTAAATAACTGTACAGTGATCTTTAAGAAGGAAGGAAAAATCCACTGTAATCATCCATCATAGTATTGAATAAAAAGAAGCACACAATCATTTTGAGAAGCAAGAAAATCTGAGTCCATATATTGCAGCCTAAAGTTATTTCATTTTTTTTTCTTCTTCTTCCTCCAAACTTAATTAATTAAGTTCATCTACCCATTTCATAACAGTGACAGAGAGCGAGAAATTATCACAGAGGCAAGAAGAAAACGCGGTCGAGTTCCATAAATCAACAAAGAGGGTTTGCAGAAGAGTCGAGTACAATTACCAACAAAGAAAGAAACAAGCATCTACAGGTACCAACAAACTTGTATCATTCACATTTACTATTTTCTTTTCAAAATTTTTGTGTATATATAGATATCGAAAAAATTTACAGTCCAAGATACAAATATAAAGTCACAGACAAGCTACGAGATGGAACAATGAAAAAGAGGTCATCCATAACAGTGCCGAATATAACTACAAGTTCATAAGTTAACTACGAAGCCGACATAATTACAATTTCATAAGTTAACAGCCCGGAGGCATAAATACACATAACCATTAAACAGTGAGATCGAAGCCACAACCCTCGACAACAGACCAAGTAAAGACTACAAACAACAAATACTTCGAAACAGACAGATAGAGAAACGACGAGGCATGACTCTACTCGATACAAGAGCATAGGTTTCAGGGCAAGAGACCAACAGCTGGTGAGCCCATTCATTCACCTGCAGTGGCCACCAAACAAGGCCATAAGAATCCAAGAAATAGAACCATAAAAAGAAATTGAAAACAAGGACGAGTCTTTAAGGAGAGCTCACTTACTAGAGGAGCCGAGCCCTTGCAAACGGAGGAAGGAAGCCACGAACCAAGGTCACAGTCGCCAGAGCGCCCATTGCTCACAAGGAGTGAGAAGAATTGTTAACAGTAGCAAACAAGGCAAAACCCAGTAGCAAAGACCTCACCTCGACGGAGCAGTAGAGCACAGGAACAACAATAGAATGACAAAGGTTAGGGTTTTTTTGGCATAGTGAAAAAGCAGGAGAAGCGAAGTCCGTGGACAAGACAATTGTCCTCACAACATTAACTCACCAGTACCGCACCATAAAACCAATCAACCATAAAATCATCCGGGCAACCACACATTAATTATATGCCGTAAGTGATCAGGGCTAGTCCCATCATTGGGACAAACGCTCTGGAGCTCTTGGTGGGTTGAGTTACTAATCTCTGGAGCCAGGTTGGACAAACACTCTAGAGCCCTTGAAGGCTATGGGTTGAGTTACTAATTCTTGAAGACTTGGACAACTTGGGTAGAGACTGATCTAGTTGGTGTTAGTGATGTCTGATTATGAGGTGGAATCAGTGGTTGAGGATTGAGGAGGTTTGGCCTCTGGAAGCCATGATTTGGTTTTGTTTGGTTTATTCCATGAGTTCTCACATTCATGCTTGGAATATGGCATGGGGGTGATTGACTGAAAAAGAGATTTGGTTCAAATCAATCTATAGTTAGGTGGTACATGGAAGTCCCTAACTTGATTGGTATTTTCATATGTTAATAAGAGTTATTCTTCTATTGTGATCCATGCATATTTGCAGTGATTATGTTGGTGATATTATGGTTGAGTTTCTGTGATTTCTATATGGTTATTTATTGGTTATTTGTTAGTTACATAATGTATCAAAAAAAATAAGCGAGATAAAATAATTAATCAATTAAAATAACATAGATCAATCTTGACCATGGATCATTATATACTTGAGGCTTTTGTTCACGCGGTTGAAATAGATCTTGCTAGGATAACCCATTTCTCGTCCATATTTTCAAGGACTTTGTCATTCTATTAACTTCCACAAAAGACGAATGCCTTCATCTCATAACGGTAGAAACAATGTAATAAAAAAGTAAGTTAAAAGTTAAACATTAGGACGAGACAAATTGTTCCCCTCGAAGCTCTCGCAAACATGCAATCAAATATTCGATCAGTGGTGATGATCTTGAGATATGGCTTTTTTAAGTAGTTTTGTATTTATTTTGTCAATGTTTTAAAGGATTATTGGTTCCATGTAACTCGGGTAGGGTTTATGGCACAAGCAGTACCTGCATTCAAAAAGGGTCTTCTCGAGCCTATTTTCTTCAAAGTGGAAATCTTGCATCATGGATTGCCTGCAGGAACTGTGGAGGGAAGCATGCAATTGACTTGGGAAAGAAACGTACTCCAAAAAAAAATCATCCAAAATCATTTGAAAAATTATAGCCACAATATTTAGCTTCAAGAAAAATGTGTCGGCTAGGTAGCTAGAATATGATACGAGTTTTCCTTTCCTTGTCACTGTTAAGCGGTCAATATTTGTAATTTGAGCCAACTAGTATTAAATATTATTTAATATTTAGCTTGTACAGAATATTCACTTTACATTTTGAATGCCTTCTCTCGGGTATTTTAGCCTTTCATATATATATATATATATTACTAGGAGAATAAAGAAGAAGAGATGATATTGTAAGGTTGGAAACAACTACCCTCTCTTGGGTCATTGACAGTATACAACTTGAACTCAGTTTGAGAAAGAGTCTTTCGTTTTACTACGATTCCTAGATTTTCATTTCTAGCATCCTTTCATGCAGCGGGGCTATTGTTTTCAAGCATTCGAGGTAAAAATACAACCTACTGTAAATAACAATAGATTATGAGCACAATTAAGTTATAATCATTGGAATCACATCAAAATCAGTTTTTGCGTTTTCACATTTAATGAGAACACTACCAGTATGAAGAATCATAAAGAACTTCACATGCATACCTGAACTATTATCTTGTGAATTATGGGTCAACCAATAACGCCACAAAACACGCATTGAAAGATTGTGAAATAATATCGGTTATCAGTACAACATATTTTTTTTGGATTTTGAATTAATTTTAAAACATATTTTTATAATATAATCTTTTTAATGATATATTATATTTAAAGATTTCAGACTTTTGTGATTCATACAGATTAAGCAATTGTTTTTTGGAAAAACCATTATCATATTACTTGTCCATGTTTCGAACCATCTAATGTGGTACATTCTTGGAATATGGTGTACATATTAATTCTCTATTACGTTGGAAGTTAATAGAGAGTAAATAGTTTTTAAGTTTTGATCATGCATTGGAAGTTTAGAGAAAGTTCATAATCATTATTATGATTAAAGTGCCAAATAAATAATCTTCCAAAATTTGTTCAGGGGAAAAAATAAATTGAACTACAAAGAAAATTTGAAGAAAAATAATCAAATTGAACTAAAAAAAATTGACGGGAAAAAATCTAAATTGAATTAAAAGAGAATTAAAATTTAAAACACACATTTTCTCATGAGTTTGATTTAAATTTTTTAACATCAATTTTATTAAACATTAATTATTTTTTAATGTTAATAGTTTTTTTTATAACTAATTCAAGTGTTACTCTTATGTGGGTGGAAGAACTTGAAGAAGTGGCTTACATTGAGGAGCAGTTCTACAACAAACTAAATCATGCACCTCTAGTGTATCCAACTATTCTAGGCACTATGATATTTTAGCATTCTCTTAATGGTTTCAATTATGATTTTCTACGTCACTAGGAATTCCATGAGTATTGTGGCATAATGTATTGCATAATGAAATCTTGGTCAGTGAACCTTTTCATATATATTTGGCTAGTATATGGATATTTGAGAAAAAAACCATCAACTTTTGTGGTTGGTATGGTTTGGAATCTCACAAACCACCACAAAAGAATTTTATATTATATAATTGGTATCAATTTAACAAAATACACCAATATGGAGAGATATGTTGTAGTCGTGTAAATATTTGTAAACATATGACATTTATATGTCATCTAAAAGGTTAAAAGTAATATAGAGTTCAATGTGAGGGAGATGTTGTAGTGTCAGTGAATGAACATAAACATTTAAATGTTGGCTCAAGTAATAATAAATTTAAGTCAAAAGCAATAAAAAAAATGAAATTCATATTGATATATTGTAATTTTGTTTGCAGGGCAACTTAGTCCTTCTAACTCAAGTTAGAAATTATACTCTTGAAACAATTGCATAAATAATTATAACTTACGTTGGTTAATACAAAATTAATTAATAATGGTGGAAGTAAGTATATTTATTTACATCTTATTCCTATCTTTATTTTATGCAAATACTTGATTGAATTATGGTGGGAAGTAATTGATGTTATCGTCCAATCAAATGTTTGAAAACTAGTTATTTTAATAATATTGAATAATAAACATTTATTTTTCAAAGTTAAACATTATATTTTGCATTGGTCAATGTTAAACTAATAGTGATCAAACAAACAAATCATAGAGACTTCCCTTGGGAGGGATTAATAATGATTTTGTAACCATATTTAAATTTAATGAATTATTATATAAAAACTTAATACCTATAATAGACTTACAATATAACAATGTTCTTAGCAATAGATATTCATCCCTACTTTACCATGGATGTTATTAACTTGTAAATATGTTTTGTTACAATATCATGGCCAATACCATAGTTTATTAATAAGGCATGCTAAAAAATCGTAACTCATTTCACAATAAAAAATTAAAATGTAAAATATAATGTAAAATGTAAAATTTAGTGTAATGTAATTTAAAATTTAAAATTTAAAATACAAATTGTAAGTCAAAGAGCTACCAATTTGATCAGAACAAAATGGTTTGTTTATAATGTAAAATTAGCATACCATTGTTTCTTTAATAGGTTATTTCTTTATATATTATTATTGGGATAATCTCCATTATAAATATTATTATATTAGACCTTACATATGTTATTGATTACATAGAGTGACAATTTTCGATCATATGGATGGAGGGGGAGAGAGATAATTATGAATCATATGGATGGAGGGGGCGAGAGGAAAAAACAGAAAGAAAGGTGCTAGGGAGGAGGGGGAGAGAGAAAGAGATAGGGAGGGAGATAATGACAGAGATGGAGGCGGAGAGAGAGAGTGAGGGAGGGGGGAGAGAAGAAGGAAGAGAGAGAGGAGGGGAGAGAGAAAAGGAGAGAGGGAGGAAGGGATAGAGGGAGGAAGAGGGGAAGAGAGAGGGAGGGAAGAACAAAGCCATAGATAGATAGAGGTGGAGAAAGGAAGAGATAGACAAGGGAGAAATGGAGAGAGAGTGAGCGAGAGAGGAGAGAAGGAGGAGAAGAGATGGAGAGGGAGACACATAGATAGAGGGGGGATAGAGGGGGAGAGAGAAGGAGGAAAAGAGATGGAGAGGGAGACACATAGATAGAGGGGGGATAGAGGGGGGGAGAGAAGGAGAGAGTGATAGAGTTGGAGGGAGAGAGAGAGAGAGAGAGAGAGAGAGAGAGAGAGAGAGATTGGGGGGGGGGACAGAAGGAGGTGGGAGAAAAAGGGAGAGAGAGGAAGGAAGAGAGAAAGATGGAGTTGGAGGGGGAGAGAGAGGTAGTAAAAAACAAATATGTAGAGAGATGGAGGTGGAGAGAGAGGGAGTGACAAGGGAGAGACAGAGATAGAGTGAGGGAGAGAGAAGAGGAGGAGGGAAGAGAGAGAGGAGAGGAAAGTAAGAGGGAGAGAAGGGGAAGAGAGAGAGGAGTAAGGAACGAAAAGAGAGATGGAGTTGGAGGGGGAGAGCGAGGGAGGGACGAATAATGACATAGAGATAGAAGTAGAGAGAAAGAGAGGGAGTGACAATGGAGAGATGGAAAGAGAGTGAGGGAGGGAGAGAGAAGAGTGAGAACAAAAGAAGGAGTAGAGAGAGATGGAGGGGGGACAGAGAGAGAGAGATAGTGAGAGAGTTATAGGGCATAGAGAGAGAGAGACAAAGTGATGGGGGGGAGAGAAAGGGAGAGAAAGGGAGAGAAAGAGAGGATGGATTAGAGAGAAGTAGAGAGGGAGGGAAGATGAAAGACAGAGAGAGAAATATGGAGAGAGAGAGGGAGCGATGAGAGAGAGAGAGAGAGAGTTATGGAGGGATTATGTGTATGTTTTTGGGGTGAGATGGAGAGACAAACAAGGAGAAATTTAGGGAGATAGAACGAGATATATATGGAGGAGAGAGAGAGGGAGAAGAGAGAGGGAGAGATATATAGATATGGAGAGAGAGATTGTGTGTTTTGGGGGTTGAGATAGAGAGCTAAAGGAGAGATGGAGGTATATATATATATATATATATATATATATATATATATATATATATATATATATATATATATATATATATATATATAGATATAGATATATATATATATATATATATATATATATATATATGGCAGGGGGAGAGAGACAGAGAGGGAGGGAGAAGTGGAGTAGAAGGAGAGAGAGATGGGGGAGAGAGGGACGGAGGGAGATAGACACAAAAGTGGAGGGGGGAGAAAGTAAAGTAGAAAGAGATACACAGAGACAAATACCGATACTATATAGTATTATGTAATATTGAACATTATTAACTTAATAAAGGAAGAAGAAGTAAGGCTTTTACAAAAGGTAAAATAAGTTTTATTTAGAAAGACATGAATATTTTGTTTTTTCACTTAAATAGATGCATTGATTTTAGTATAAATGTTGATTTCTAATCCTATTTGATTCATTGCACTGAATGCATTGAATTTAATGTTGTTGTTGACTTCTAATCCTAATTTATTGTTTGAACTAGATGTATTGATTTCAATGTAAATGTTGATTTCTTGCACTAGATACATTGATTTCAATGTAGATGTCGATTTCTAATTCTATTTGATTGCTTGCATTAAATTCATTGATTTCAATGTAGATGTTGATTTTTGATTTTATGTAACTAGACATATGATATACATTAATTTTAAAGTAATTAGATTAATAGTGTACATTGATTTCAATGTAAGCACAAAAAAATTATTGACGACATGCATTGATTTTTCTGTTACAATAATTCAACCATATTAAAATATTTGAATTTTGTAATAGTCCCTTGTTGATTTCCTATGTAAATAAATAAAAATAAGACCAAGGTCATGGGAAACATATTCCAAGCTGAATGTTGGGAAAAAACATAGTGATGGGGATCAGTGGTGAATAATAAATGGTTATGGAAATTGGCAAAGGCATTGGAAAAGGCAAAGAGGCATTAATTGACATTTATTTATGAAAATAATGGAAAACAAGAGAAAAGGGAGATGAAAGGTTACAGATTTTCATGAGAGGGAAATTGAAGGAAAATTATGGAAAAATGAAAAAAATAGATGCCTCAATGATAAAAAGGCTTCTAAGGATAAGTTCACAACTTTTTGTCAGTTTTAGCTTGGAGTTCTCTTCTATTCTCTCACCCTCTCATACTCTTGCACACTTAGAGCATTCTTGGAGCATGCCTGGAGCACTCTAGTATTCACTTGGATTTGGAGAAGGAAGACAAAAGAAAGCAAGAAAGCGTAAGGGAGCAACTGGATCAAAAACTACAACTAGGTTTCTTTGCAGGTAGCATGTTGCATGTGTGTTTTCCTTGTTGATTTATGGATACATTGTGTATGCAAGTGATTATTTGGTTATGTGATGTCATTGGCATGGATGATTGACTGTATTGACAGTTGTTTTAGCCTTGCCTTTCCATTTCTTGGATAGCCATGGTGTTGTGGGTTTTCCCATTTGATTGTTTTCTAGTTGGTGTTCATAATTTCTTATGGTTGTGGGTTGGAACAAATGCTCTTGAAGCCATAGAACATCTTGGGTTGAGTTACTAGTCTTGGAGCCTAGGTTGGGACAGCTCTTGGTGGGTTGACTTACTAATCCCTGGAGCCAAGTTGGAAAAACGCTCTGGAGCCCTTGAAGGCTATGGGTTGAGTTACTAATTCTTGAAGACTTGGACAACTTGGGTAGAGACCGCTCTAGTTGGTGTTAGTGATGTATGACCATGAGGTGGAATCATTGGTTGAGGGTTGAGGAGGTTTGGCCTCTGGAAGCCCTGATTTGGTTTTGTTTGGTTTATTCCATGAGTTCCCATGTTCATTCTTGTAATATGGCATGGGGGGGATTGGCTGAAAGAGAGATTAGGTTCAACTCAATCTATGGTTGGGTGGTACATGGAAGTCCCTGACTTGGTTGGTATTTTCATGTATTAATAAGAGTTATTCTTCTATTGTGATTCATGCATATTTGTAGCGATTATGTTGGTGATATTATGGTTGATTTTCCGTGATTTTTATGTTGGTTATTTGTTGGTTACATGACGTATGTTATTTATGGCTCTTGTCATGAATGTTTTATCTATTGATTAGTGATGAACGCATGGACTAATAAGTGTTGTTATAGCTATGGGGAGAGGGCATATGGTCATTTCGGTGATTCTTATATGAATATCATAATTTTATGATTAGTAATGCATTCATGACCTGTAGCTTACATGTATGCCATGTATTTGACGAAATGCCTAATATGTTCTAGTCAGTTTAGGTCAAGTTCTAAGTTGAGATTGAATGTTTAGCTTTGTCATACTGTCTGTTAGTGTCGGTCTTGAAAGCCCTCCATCAGTGATCAAAAAGCTCTTTGCATTTGCATTAGTAGGTGTCTCATTAGTGTCAAATCTTGCATTCCGTTAGGCATGCCATAAACTTGATGGAGGAGTTGGTCCATTATACCCCTCTTGGCTTTGCTGGATCAGGTCATATCAATTGTGGGTTTTGGTCATTTGTCTCTGCAAGGTCATGTCTTTGAAAATCCATGAGTGCTCAGCAAGCCAGAGGGAGGATTGTAAACATGTTTCTTTGATATTTTTATCTTGTACAGTGAATTTTCACCTTGGATTTAAAAACTCTGTTTTTAAAGCCAAGGTCATTTTTTCGGTTTTTGTAAATAAGTGATGAAATTTCAAATATCTTCAGTGGACAAAATGCAACCCTGGTCCCCTTGTCAAGGTCCCTCAGATGATCTACCTGCAAAAAGAATCAAGTCAAAGCACTCAATGAGTTAAATTCAGGATAAAGGAAACCAAAGAATCAGTGTTTTAAAAAGTGTCAAAATAAACTTTATAAAGTGGGTTTATGGATGAAATTTTTTCAAATGGAGTTTATAAAGGTTCAACTTCCCTCCTTTTACTCTCATTGTGCATCCCAACGCTTGAAAGAGAGGTTTGAGAGAGTGATTGGAGAAAGGAGCAAAATTACAGTGATTTCGGGCAGCAGAGTGGTGCGCGACCCGTCAAAGGAGGTGCGCGACCTGTTGGGCGGTGAGCGACCCATCCAGAAGTCCTCCGCAGTTCAGAATTACTACGGGCGCGACCCGTTGGGAGGTGCGCGACCCGTTGGGAGGCCTGCGCGACCCGTTGAACCGCTTGCCTGCAAACTTCAACAAAATTCCTCAATCTCCCTTCAGATCATCTAAATTGGTCGAGGTAGGCTCTTTACACATGGTTTTTGAGGATGGTGATGAATATAAGGCTTTATGCTATGATTTTAATCTCAAATCATGCAAATGAAAAGACTTATATGGCTGCAATATTCATGTGCAAACCGTGCTAGGGTTTATGGTGTTTCAAGCTGTTTTTCCTTTGGTTTGTTTCCCTCTCTTCCCTCTTGCTCACATTCATATGTACATCTCATTTTCCCCCATGTCATTTTATAAATGAAATGAAAATCTTTCCCCATCCCCAATCACTAAAAATAAAAAAAATCCTACCCCTCTCCTAAAGAATCAAAAAACAAAAATTCAAAACCCTAATTCCCTTCTACCATATGCATGTGCAAAATAACAGAAACTGTTGGTAAATATGTCAGCATATTTTGTGCATGGTTTCCCTTTTTCCCCCTATTAAACATGTATACATATATTCCCATGTTCACTTTTATGCATGTTTTTCCCATATGCAATAATCTTTGTAAATGATTTCCCTATTACAAATATGTCTTCCAAAATGCATAATGATTTGCAAACTTTCCCTTGAAATTCCCTGTTATTTTTATATATTCCCATTCCTGGTTAAAAAGTTCCCTCCCCTAACATTCCCCTCATGTCTTTTTCCCCTTGAAACAACATAGAGTTCAGCACTTTTTGCAGGCAGAGACAGCAGTTCAGTTTGTCCACTTTGCTCCAAAACCATGTCAGAAACCGAAACTTATGAGCAAAGTGATGACCATTCATCATCTACAGAGGCTGAGGTACAGAGGAGGCGTCGTAGAGGGGGTAAGGGAGGACATCATAAGCGGGAGGAACCTACTTCTTTGGCAGAATTACAGGCCTGTCCTATGGCAGTGACTTGCTTTCAGTACATGTCTTGCTATCAGTTTTGTGAGAGGATCTCTCGGATTCAGCACCATAGAGAGTTGGCCCGCCTCTTTGTTTTACATTTGCATGATGGACATGTCAACCTGGCAGGGGTAGATTTTACATTGACTCCCGAGGTGATCTCACAGGCTACAGGGATACCGAATGTGGGTGAGGTGTGGCCTAAGCGCAGATTGCTAGATTTTGTTCACTTTGAGCCCTATGTCCGGCCATCATTCATGAGACATGTGTCGGGTGTTTTTCCATTCAGGTTTCTCCGGAGCGAGTATGCTCCCATCATGAGGCTTATTATGCACTATTTTACCTGTGAGGGCAGATTTTCACAGGTGTACTCGTATCACATTCGCCTTTTGATGCATTTCACCCGAGTGAGGATGATGAACATCCCGGTCTTCTTCTTTCATAACATTCAGAGGATGGTGCCCATGTTGCAGAAGAAGACCCCGGCCCAGCAGTACAGGAGCTTATGTCATTATGGTTTGATTCAACTCATAGTTTTGCATCAGTTGACTCAGCAGGGCATCTCATGGGAGGAGTTCATTTCCCGTGAGATTTTCACAGCATCATCCCAGGCACATCTTGAGGTCATTCGGGAGGAGGGAGGACCATCTCAGCAGCCCGATATTCCGGTCACTCGACATGTCAGTTTTTCACCTCAGCTTACCTATCAGAAAGGCCCGAGGGCCTTATTTGCAGCAGCCAGGCGAGTACTATCTCCACAGCAGGTGGAAGGGGTCTCGCCTTCATCGTCAGCACAGCGAGTGTTATCTCCACATCAGGTGGAAGGGGCCTTGCTTTCTTCACCAGCACAGGTACCAGAGAGGGGCAAGAAACCCATGATTTATGAGGGTCCATCAGGAGTTCCGGACACCGAGGTGATTGATCTTGAGGCCAGTTCTCCTAGCCGAGAGGCAAAGGAGATTATTCAGCATCTCAGGGCCGAGAATGATGTTTTGCAGAGGAGACTTGAGGGTGCCCAATGGACCATCACCTACTTGGAGCAGCGGAACAAACAGTTAGAGGAGGAGAAAGTTCTTGATGAGCTATGGAGGATTCGTAGTGACCGAGTCCTAAACCGAAGGAGGCCCGGTGATCCTTTGCCTGCTGACCGTGAGTCTATGCTTATCCAGGTCAATGCACATTTAGAGAGGCTGTTGGCTAAGGCCAACCAAGAGAAGAAGCTGCTGAGAAACATGAAAAATCACTATTGGGCAAGGATGCATGTCTGCAAGGCTAAAATGAAAGTTTTTCAAAGGAGATTGACCGGAGAGAGCCTTCTCCTGCCCCGTAGGGCTAGCTACAAGGCTGAATGGTTTGATGTTGCCTTGAGGTTTACCTTTCTCAGCCTGAGGTGAAATCTCAAGCGCTAACACTGTCAATTATGATTCTTTGGTGGGCTTATTGAATTAATCGACATATATGTATTTATAATCTACATATACTATGTACATAAAATGTTTGTATAAATGGGTGATTTAGACCTCCAACTTTTCGGGGTCATAACTTTGGCATACGATCTTTGTTTAACTATCATAATACCTCGCTTCGAAGATCTCCACGAGAAGGCCCTCTTTGTTTTCCTTAAAAATGTCATTTAGGCCCTCAAAATGGCCTTGGCAGTTTAGAACCCAAGAAAATTGCCAAAAATACAATTTTTTATTAAATTTAAAGAAATGAAACTGGAAATAAATAGTGTTGGGTCAAGTTAGGATGATAACATTGTGATCATGTTTCATTGTGTGTTTTCAATTAGTTCTGGACATGTGGACCCCATTTTCCATAAGTGCATCTTGGAAATTAGGTCTCACATAGTAACTCTCATCTCTTGTTTATCCTGGCAAGCTTGTGAATTTGGGTAAATGTGGGAGGAGGTGCTACAAATTTTCATCTTAAATAAAATGTTCACTTATTTGAAATGTTTGCTTCTTGAAACTATAGATTATTTGTAATGGACTACATTCTTATTATTCTCATTTTCCATCATTCAACATTGTTAATCACTTTGTATTCAAACAAGGTAATAGAAAACAACTAACATTGGCACTTACTTGGGGTTTAACTCTCCATAAGTCACAATGATTGACATTGGAGAAAGTTGCTATTAATATTGGAAAGCAAGAGAGACAAGGTATGACATTTACTACAATAACTCCAATTAATGAATTGAATGGTTTATGATTTTAACCACCCTTTTCATACAATCAATATGAAAAGATGGAAAAACTAACATGTGTGACAATAAGAACCTTAATAGAAGAAAAGAGTTTGAGATTGAACACATTGAATATTATTTGTAGTTGATTGTGTTTTTATTATTCACATTTTATATCATTTAACATTGTTACATTTTTATTTTGCATTCTAAAATTTTATTTACTCATTTTTCTTCATTTAAGTTATTAACAGTCTTTGTCATCTCAACAAACTGAGGTAACTGGGCAAATTTAAAATTAAAATGACCATACTAATCTTAGACATATTTAACATATTTATAATGATCGGAATAATTAGATGTTCAACTAATTTTGTGCAACCACATATGACTGAAACTGACCTAGATCAATCGTAACACCAGATCTATCAAGTACCAAGAGGGATCAAATATCTTAAGGTGCAAACATTTCCTCAAGTTTTGCATTAAAAAAAAATTGCACCTGGAGAGATTTGATCCTTCTCGGCGCTTAATAGATTCAAGTTTAAGACCAATCTAGGTTGGTTGATAAAATTATTATTATTATTAAATTTTGTTGAGAGAAAAATAATTAAATTGAATTGTAAAAGAATTAGTGTGATATTCCCTGACTTAGAGTTTATTTGTAAATTTGTATATGTTAAATTTGTTTATTGTTCCAACTCTAAGACTTATTTGAAACTAGTTTATCAGTGTTATGTCATGGATAATATTGAATGTAAATTTGTTTTGTTATGTTGTTAATTAAAAAATCTAGTAAGTATTTATGAAGTTACAATTGGCTAAAGAGAACTATGGCTGCAAGTTAATGATGTAAATTAATTACCCCTTATGAATAAGACCTAGGCATCTAATCTGAGGATTAAATTATTAATGATGATGAAAAGTTATTGATCAATAACTTCCCCAAAAAGACAAAACATTGTCTTTGGAAGTTGGGGAAGTGGGGCTCATTAATGAGCCAAGTAACCACCTGCCACCTAGTGGATGAGGTGGAGGTACTTATCAACTACCAACTGAATTGGAAAGTGGGGAGGGTATATTTCTTGGTCTATGTTGATTGAAAACTCACGCAATGCAAAACTGGGAGTGAGAAGCATAGGAATAGAAAAAAGAGAAAGAACAAAAAAAATGACTTTCATAACAGTGGAGCTCAGGGGGACCCTTTGAGGAAAAAGGAGTCAACATTGAGTGGAGCTTGGTAGCTCTAGACTTATTTTCCAGGACAGAATTGACATGTTAGTACCTTGATTTTCTGGGGTTTTAATGTCTGTCAATTTCTAAATATTTTTATTTATATAAGTACTGTATAGATGAAAGTTTTTTGTGTATACATGCAATAAAAAAGAAAGAGTATAGAAATTTTTGCATTGAATAATAGATATGGTACATGTAATTGTATAATCAGAATAGTGAATTTATGAACTATTTTACATATGAGCAAAAGTAGTAATTTATGTATTATGGAGTTGTTTTCTTAGAGTAATTTGTGAAATAGATTGTTACTATTCATTGCACAAAGTGTAATTGAATTCATAAATTTAGTATAAATTATTAATAGGTCTAAAATAGAGACCTATGTATTGAAGACAAAATAAAATACAAGAAGATTAGAATAAGCTAACAATATTTATTCTATTCACAAGTAAGCATGGTTATACAAGAGTATAACCACAACATAAGTAATGGTCAAAGACAATCTAACGTATTAGTGAACAAAGGAGAAATTGAGTTGTATTCTTAGTTCGGAATTTAATCCTTGTAGGATGGAATAGAATTTCTGAAAAGAATAATAAGATGCTTTATCTAGTGGACTTAAGTAGAAACATGTTATACAATAAAGGTAGTTTAAATTCAAAACATAACCAAATTTATGGCTTCAATACAAAAAGGAAAAGTCAGTAAAGCTATGAATACTATACAATGAATCTCTATTAAATTAGAGTATTAAACAAAGTAATGATAACATTAAAACATAATAAGAAAGTGTAATTCTTTTTAATCGGAACTAATAACCAAAATTCGGTTGCAATACAAACTAGGAGAAGAGTTTGTTAAACTTTAAGGTCAAAAAGACCTATACAAATGTTACAATGGAATAATGTTTTGACATAAGGCTTTCAACCTTCGTCTTATAATAAAATGAATAGGGTAATAATTGTCTATGAAAATCTAATTCCCCATAGGGAAAATAGGCCAAAGTAGCTTCCCTATCTTAGAACACGAATGAGAGAACCAACACCTTACAAAAGAAATGACCATGGGTGCAAGCCTTCCGACCTGTATAGGAAGGAGGCTAAACCCATTAAGAATCAAGAAGTATCCGTCCATGCTCGAGCTTATAAAGGAGTAAATTAAAGTTAAATACCAATTTTTTGCACACTTGGAAATTTTAGTATAAATAAAGATTATACATAGCCTAATATAAGAAAGTAAATCTAAAAAGGAAAACAAATAATCTGGGGAGAATAGTTTTATACATGAGAAGAAACTACAAACATAAAACCCTAAATGTGACACTTGAAAATGACATGGGAAATTGGTTAAATAATTGCAGGAAAGGATAAAAATAACAAATTCAAAAAGTGTTAATACCTTGTAAACTTAATAATCCCTAAATAATTAAGGCTAGCCATGGTTTGGCTCTCCTATAAGTGAATATGACCAAATATTAAAGTGATAGCTTTAATCCGAGAAGAATAGAACCAAACAATTATGTCTATGGTTTTAATAATAAACCCTAACTTGTAAGAGGACAGAGAAAATTATAAACCAAAGAAAATCACAATTCTCTAAGAGGGATTCATCTTACTAGTCAAAGAAGCGAACCTTTTTCCAAGAATGGACATTCGTTGTAAGTAATTTCGACCAAGTAAAGGCAAAAAATTATAGCATGACTTCACCAGTGAATCTACATAAACAAAATAAAGGGTAAGTTAAAAAACCCCTTTCTAAATAATTATAGAAAACCCTAAACTCATAAATGAAAGAAATTTGTATAAATATATAAATGTTCACCTGGAGAAAGGAGATGAGGAGAAAATGCCCTACGCAATTGGAGTAGCTAAGCAAAAGAGCCACATATGAGAGATTTACTGTTATAAGTGAAAGAAACCTTGAGAAGGTTTGGAAACCCTGGATGATCCAGGTGGATATTGGTGGCCACCTGCCTATTCCACTTGGACCCCCAACATTGTCTCTGTTAGTTTTTCGGTTTCCTTAATTGTACCATAGTTTACTATTTTTGGCAGTTTTTCATGCCCTGAACTTCTGGAGCCGTTTTGACGCCCTAAACGACGTTTTTAGGGAAAACGGAGAGGCCGAAACTAGCCCAAGCCAGCTTGCTTATTTGTTTTCAGCCTTCTTTTCGAGTTATTCAAAACAAGGTATTATGATAGCCAAACGGAGATCGTATGCCAAAGTTATGACCCCAGGAAGTTGATGTACCAATTTACCCAAACGGGGCCCACAGTTTTGGCGCTTCATCTCCTAGGGTTAGGTTTTTGGATGTTTAGGGTTTTCCATTGTTTCTCAATAATAAATAGGCCTTTGAGCCTCATTGTAACACAGTTCGGAGGCGTGTAGCCACCACATCTCTTCTTAGAGATAAGCTACCATCACCTGAGATGATCTTATTTCCATTCTGTTTATAAGCATATTTCAGTATTTGATATTAATGAAATGAAGTGCTATTTCTAATGCATCTTTGTATTTATGGTTATATATGTAATTTTTTGCGTTCCTGTTTAAATACAGATCAGTGGTATCAGAGCGGTCTTCTCTTTCTCTGTTTTTCTTTGCATGTCCCAAATGAGGTCAGGATATAAGGAGTTAGGGCTTGAACTAGCCGAACCTTTGCAAGATCAGTCTCGCAAATCCTGACGGCCTCCCATGGAGGATGAAAAGAAATATGAAGGGGGTAGGAGATCCTATCAAAATCTTGCTCGAAGAAGCCCTTGAGCGACAAAGGAAAGCGATGATGGACAATTTTGTCCAGATCCTTCAGCGGCTACCCAAGGGCAACACATCTACTTCCGGCAACTACTCTGGAAGCGCCACACCTTTTAAGGTACAAGTTAACCATGACATTCCCATATTTGAGGGTCAGATAGATGCAAACGCTGTAGATAAATGGTTAAATCTGCTAGAAGGATATTTTTCCATTCATGATTTTTCTAGCCGGGAAAAGATCACTTTTGAACTTCTCAAAGCAGCTCCCCACGTCAAGGACTGGTCGGAAACCTACTGTGAGCAGAAGGATGAAATTACGAAATCACTGTTTTCCGCCGCACCCACTTGGAACTCGTTCCGAGATGCCATCAAGGAGCAGTACTACCCTATTGGGAGCTATGAGGACAAATACATAAAGTGGACAATGCTGTGACAGGGAAGGGACCAAGATGTACAGGAGTTTACCAATATTTTTCATACCCTTTGTAAGAAGTTGGGTATCAAGGATTTTGAGAGCTATTTGGTTCTCAAGTACCACGACTACCTACATAGGTACATCCAGGACGACATGGAGTTCTTGAACATCTCCTCACTCAGCACGGCATACCGGTATGTCATGAAGATCGAGCAAAAGTTTAAACAGAAGAAACAAGACTTTGGATCTGTGAATCTGAAGCAAGGGAAAGGTACCCCTAAACTGGGGAACAAAGGACAAAACCAAGGCAGGGCGACCCAGGACAACCTGCCAAAGCTACAAGGAAAGAACAACACCCCGAAGCCAAAGAAGGACACAGGAAAGTGGTGTGAGTTCCATAAGAGCTCCACTCATAACACAAGTGAGTGTTGGGCCAAGCAGTCACTGGTGGCCGAGCTAAAGGTTTCGGAATCAGATGCATGTCCCAACTTTGAGTCATAACCCGAAAAGGGGAATGACAAAGGGAAGCAGATTATCGATGCGGAGCCCAATGCCACTATTGCCACCACAAAGATCCAGAAGGAGGAACCCGAAAATCTAGAGGAGGAGGAGCACCTCTTCCACTCCCAGATGTGGGTAAAGGGTTCCCCTCTACAGTTCATTATCAACAACGGGAGCCAAAAGAACCTTATTTCAGAAGAGGTCGTGAAGTGCGTGGGCTTATCAACCACAACACATCCACAACCGTACACCATCGGGTGGCTTCACCAAGGATGGGATCTTCGTGTGAGCCAACAGCGCCACCTTCCATACAACATCAAGCCCTTCACGGATGAGTATCATGTGACGTTGTTCCCCTTGATGTTTGTGATGTATTATTAGGCCAACCATACTTATGGAAGCGACATTCAGTGTATGAGTCAAGGCCTCGCGCTGTTATTGTTACTTTGGGAAATAAGTTGTATAGGATACCAGAGGTAGCACCACCTACAACCATCTCTTTGGTTACTGCTAAACAATGCAGTAAGCTCATTTCCAAAATTTGGAAATTTGTTTTCTTGATAATACGCACTCAGGGAAAGAAGAATATGGTGGCCACAACCTTCAAATAGGGCCCCTCCACATGACAACAATAGATGGAAAAGGTCGTGGAGGAGAACAAGGACATCTTCACCTCCCCCGAAGGGGTGCCTCTGCACTATCAGGTCAAGCACTCCATCGATCTAACCCCAGGTGCGTCACTGCCCAATGGAGTAATCTATCGGTGCTCCGTTCTGGAGAACGATGAAATCAAGAGGCAGATTCAGGAGCTGTTGCAGAAAGGTCACATACGGCTGAGTTCAACACCCTGTGGGAGCCCAATCGTGTTGGTATAGAAGAAGGATGGGACTTGGAGAATATGTATTGACTATCAAGTGCTGAACAAGATCACTGTCTGAAATAGGTACCCGATCCCACGGATTGATGACCTTCTAGACCAATTGAAGGGGGAAAAATATTTCAGCAAGATCGACTTGAAGTCAGGATATCACCAGGTACCAATTGAACCCTTCAATGTGTGGAAGACCACCTTCAAAGCCAAGGAGGGCCTTTTTGAATGGTTGGTTATGCCTTTCGGGTTGACGAATGCTCCTACAACCTTCATGAGGGTGATGGATGACATCTTGCAGCCATTCACCAACTCATTTGTAGTAGTATACTTGGATGACATCCTGATCTTCAGCCAGAGTTGGGAAGAGCACCTCCACCACATCCGACAGGTTCTCCAAACACTGTGACAACACAAGCTATGTGCCAATTTGGAGAAATTCACTTTTGGCATGACCCAAGTTCAATATCTGGGATACATTAATGATGAATGGGGGGTGCATCTGGATACAACCAAGATCCAAGTCATCCAGGATTGGCCAGCTCCAACCACTTTGACAGAGCTCCGCAGCTTTCTGGGTCTTGCCAATTTCTACCACAGGTTCATGTTGGGATTCTCTCATATCACTTGGCCCTTGAGTCAAGTCACCAAGGAAGGAGCGGAAGTAAAATTATTTTGGTCTGAATCTCAACATAAGGCATTCACAAAGTTGAAGCATCGTCTCTGCTCTGCACCAGTGCTCACATTACCAGACTTGAAACAACCATTTGAGATCGAGACAGATGCCTCTGACTATGTTATTGGGGCAGTCTTTACTCAACAGGGGCATCCAGTGGCATATCATAGTGAGACACTTTCAGCATAGTCCAGAAGTATCCCACTTATGACAAAGAGATGTATTCCATTGTGTAGACCTGCCGACAATGGAAGCATTACATTATGGGGAAGGAAACGATATCCACACATACCACTGGCCCTTGCAGTTCATATAGATGCAAGGGAAGTTGTTGAATGATCGCCATCAGAAGTGATCCACATACCTACAACAGTTCCATTTGAATATCAAGTACAAGAAGGGCAACACCAATAATGTTGTAGATTGCCTTAGTCAACCACCGATCATGGCGTTAACCACCATGCTCAACTCTTGTGGGCATGAGATTTCTGATTGGCCACTTCTCTACAAAAGCGACCTAGAATTCAGCCACACATACTAGATGCTCTTGGAGGGTCAGCAAGTTATAGATTTTCACCTCCAGGATGCCTTATTATGCCACCTAGGACACCTTTGTGTGCCTTCAAGAAAGCGTGCCAAGATGATTTCGGAAGCACACTATAGTGGGGCTGCTGGGCATTTCGGGGTCGAGAAAATGGTGGCAGTATTGCAAAAGTATTTCTATTGGCTGAATCTTCGATAGGATGTCAGGAAGTACAACAGATCCTACACTACCTATGCCATTTCTAAACTGACCATCAAGAAGCAAGGCCTCTATACTTCGCTGCCTACCCCTAGTTGACCTTGGGAATCCATCTCCATGGATTACATGTCGGGCCTTCCTTCTACTAAGCATGGCAATGACTGTGTTTTTGTAGTCGTCGACAGATTCTCGAAGATGGCCATTATGGCAGCCTGCAATAAGAATATCACATCGGAAGCCACTACTAAAATCTTCTTTGAATGAGTGTGGGTACACTTTTGAATCCCACAGTCTATCATCTCAGATCGGGACAACAAGTTCCTCAGTACATTTTGGTCCAGTCTTTGGTCGATGTTGGACACCAAGCTCACTAAGTCCACAACTTTCCATCCCCAAACTGATGGCGATACAGAGGTCATCAACAGGATGATCGTACACATTCTACGCATGTACAACTCAAAGCATCAACACACATGGGATGAGAGCCTCCCCTATGTCCAACACAACTATAAACGGGCTCTCCACAACTTAACTGGCCACAACCCTTTTTAGGTGGACTTGGGATTCTAGCCACTATTTCCCATTGATGTGGCCATGCCATTTGTAGTTACTCATGCAAATTCGGCTCATGTCCAGTCCGAAACTGATAAGGCAAAAAACTTCATTGAACACATCCAACATATCCACCAGCAGGTCCATGAAATTTTGGAGAAATCAAATGCCAAGTACAAGTAGCGACATGATCAACATCGGGTGCCATACAAGTTTCATGTGGGCGACAAAGTCAGGTCGCATTTGCAAAAGGAACGCCTTACGGGAGCCTATCGAAAATCAGACCACTCTGATATGGTCCTTACACCATTACCAAGGCGGTGGGAGATAATGAATTTGAGCTCAACATTCCCCCATTCCTTGGCCTTCACCCAGTGTTCGATGTGGAATGCCTTCAACCATACTTCCCACCATTGTAAGACACATCATACATTGCAAAACAACTCACACCTACAGAGTTAAATCTAGATTGCATGGAAAAAGCCACAACTGATTGGATCATGGACACGTAGATCAAGAACACCCGACAACAAAGGATCCAACTATATCGAGTTGTCAAAGCAGGCCAACTCCTTCCCCAGCGCAAGTGGCTCACCAGGGACCAAGTTCAGCAGAAGTTTCCTCATCTCATGGAGGAACTCAACGCAATGGGGACCATTGCTTCCTAAGGCGGGAGGAATGATCCAGGTGGATATTGGTGGCCACCTACCTATTCCACTTGGACCCCCAACACTGTCTCTTTTATTTTTTTGGTTTATTGTAGCACAATTTACTATTTTTAGTAGTTTTTCAGGTCCTGAACTTTCGGTGTTGTTTTGAGGCCCTAAATGGTGTTTTTAGGGAAAACGGAGAGGCTGGAAACATCTCAAAGTAACTTGTGTGTTTCTTTTCGACCTTCCCTTCGAGATCTTCGAAATGAGGTATTATGATAGCCAAACAGTGATCGTATGCCAAAGTGACGACCCCGGGAAGTTGATGTACCAATTTACCCAAACGGGGCCCACAGTTTTGGCGCTTCATCTCCTAGGGTTAGGTTTTTGGATGTTTAGGATTTTCCATTGTTTCTCAATAGTAAATAGGCCTTTGAGCCTCATTGTAACACTATTCGGAGGCATGTAGCTGCCACAACTCTTTTAAGAGATAAGATACCATCGCCCGAGCATGTCTTATTTCCATTCTGTTTGTAAGCGTATTTCAGTTTTGATATTAATGAAATGAAGTGTTATTTCTACTGCATCTTTGTATTATGGTTATATCTATAATTTATTGCGTTCTTGTTTAAATCTGGATTAGTGGTATTAGAGTGTCTGCTTTTTCTCTACTTTTCTTTACATGTCCCCAACGAGGTCGGGATATAAGGAGTTAGGGCTTGAACTGGTCAAACCTGTGCAAGACCAGCGTCGCAAATCTCGACGGCCTCCCATGGCCGCTGAAAAAAAAGATGAGGAGGCAGGAGATCCTATCAAAATCTTGCTCAAAGAAGCCCTGATCCAGGTGGATATTGGTGGCCACCTACCAAGTCCACTTGGACCCCCACCATTGTTTCTTTCAACGTTTCAGTTTCATTAATTGTAGCACAGTTTACTATTTTTAGCATTTTTTCGGGTCCTGAACTTCTGGAGCCGTTTTGAGGCCCTAAACGACATTTTTTGGGAAAACTAGGAGCAACATGGGACCATGTACCAATGTTTATGTTGCCAAAGTTGTAGTTCTCGGATAGATCTTTCTAACGAGATATTGTACGCGTCAAACGGAGATTGTATGCCAAAGTTACGACCTCGGGAAGTTGATGTACCAATTTATCCAAACGGGGCCCACAGTTTGGCATTTCATCTTCTAGGGTTAGGTTTTTGGATGTTGAGGGTTTTCCATTGTTTCTCAATAATAAATAGGCCTTTGAGCCTCATTGTAACACAGTTCAGAGGCATGTAGCCGCCACATCTCTTCTCAGAGATAAGCTACCATCGCCCTAGCTGGTCTATTTCCATTGATGTTTGTAAACATATTTCAGTATTTTACATTAATGAAATGACGTGTTATTTCCACTGCATCTTTGTGTTTATGGTTATCTCTGTAATTTGTTGTGTTCCTGTTTAAATTTGGATAAGTGGTATCAGAGTGGCCTGCTTTTTCTCTTCTTTTCTTTGCATGTCCCCAACGAGGTCAGGATATAAGGAGTTAGGGCTTGAACTGGTCAAACCTTTGCAAGACCAGCCTCGTAAATCCCGACGACCTCCCATGGCGGATGAAAAGAAATCCGAGGGGGCAAGAGATCCTATCAAAATCTTGCTCGAAGAAGCCCTCGAGTGACAAAGGAACACGATGATGGACAACTTTGCCCAGATCCTGCAACGGCTACCTAGAGGCGACGCATCAGCTTCCAACAGCTACTCTAGAAATGCCACACTATTTAAGGTACAAATTAATTTTGAAATTCCCATATTCAAGGGTTAGATAGACGCAGTTGCCATTGATAAATGGTTAAATCTGCTAGAGGGTTTATTTTCTGTTCATGATTTTTCTAGTCGGGAAAAGATTATTTTCGCTCTTCTCAAAGCAGCCCCCCATGTCAAGGACTGGTGGGAAACCTATTGCGAGTAGAAGGATGAAAGTACAGGCTCATTATTTTCAGCCGCACCCACTTGGGATTCATTCCGAGATGCCATCAAGGAGTAGTACTACCTTGTCGGAAGTTATGAGGATCAATACATAAAGTGGACCACGCTGTGGTAGGGAGGGACCAAGACGTGCCAGAATTTACCAATATTTTCCATACCCTTCGCACAAAGTTGGGTATCAAGGATTTGAAGTAGCATTCGGTACTCAAATACCGCAACTGCCTGCACAAGTACATCCAGGAAGAAATAGAATTCTTGAACATCCCCTTGCTCGACGCAGCATACCGATACGTTGTCAAGGTCTAGCAAAAGTTTAAACAGAAGAATCGAGACTTTGGATCTGTGAATCCGAAGCAAGGGAAAGGTGCACCAAAACCGCAGAACAAAGGGAAAAACCAAGGTAGGGAGGTCCAAGACAACCCGCCAAAGCTGCAAGCAAAGAACAACGTCGTGAAGCCGAAAAAGGACACGAGAAAGTGGTGTGAGTTTCATAAGAGCTCCACTC
This sequence comes from Pinus tabuliformis, assembly GCA_031772625.1. Taxonomy (NCBI): domain Eukaryota; kingdom Viridiplantae; phylum Streptophyta; class Pinopsida; order Pinales; family Pinaceae; genus Pinus; species Pinus tabuliformis. The sequence continues at coordinate 194,742,817 of CM062813.1, forward strand.
ACAACTCAAGTGAGTGTCAGGCCAAGCAGTCACTAGTGGCTGAGCTAAAGGTTTCAGAATCAGATGCATGTTCCGACTCTCAGTCAGAACCCAACAAGGGGAATGATAAAGGGAAGAAGATTATCAATGTGAAGCCCAACGCCATTGTTGCCCCCACGAAGATCCAGAAGGAGGAACCCGAAGATCTAGAGGAGGAGAAGCGTCTCTTCCACTCCCAGATGTGGGTAAAGGGATCCTTGCTACAGTTCATCATCGACAGCGGGAGCCAAAAGAACCTCATTTCGGTAGAGGTCGTGAAGCAGTTGGGCTTACTGACCATAGCACATCCACAACCGTACACCATCGGGTGGCTTCACCAAGGAAAATATCTTCACGTAAGCTAGCAGTGTTGCCTTCCATACAACATCAAGCCCTTCATGGATGAGGTATTGTGTGACATTGCTCCCCTTGAAGTTTGTGATGTATTATTAGGAAAACCATACTTGTGGAAGCAACATGTTGTGTATGAAGCAAGGCCCCATGCTATTATTGTTACTTTGCGAAATAAGTTGTACAAGATACCGGAGGTAGCACCACCTACCGCCATCTCTTTGGTTACTGCAAAACAATGCAGTAAGCTCATTTCCAAAACCAGGAATTTTTTTTTCTTGATGATATGCCCTCAAGGAAAGAAGAAGACGGTTGCCATGACCTCCAAACAGGGCCCCTCCACATGACAACTATAGATGCACAAGGAGGAGTACAAGGACATCTTCACCTCCCCCACAAGGGTTCCTTTGCACTGTCAGGTCAAGCACTCCATCGATCTAACCCTAGGTGCATTGATGCCCAATGGACCAATCTATCGACGCTCCGTTCTGGAGAACAATGAAATCAAGCAGATTCAGGAGTTGTTACAAAAAGGTCACATCCGTCTGAGTTCATCGCCCCGTGGGAGCCCGATCGTGTTGGTACAGAAGAAGGATGGGACTTGGAGACTCCGTATTGACTATCAGGCGCTGAACAAGATCACTGTCCGTAATAGGTACCCGATCCCACGGGTTGATGACCTCCTGGACCAGCTGAAGGGGGAAAAATATTTCAGCAAGATTGATTTGAAGTCAAGATATCACCAGGTACCAATCGAACCCTCTGATGTGTGATAGATTGCCTTCGAAGCCAAGGAGGGCCTTTTCAAATGGTTGGTTATGCCTTTCGGACTAACGAATGCTCCTGCAACCTTCATGAGGCTAATGGATGACATATTGCGGCCATTCACCAACTCATTTGTAGTGGTATACTTGGATGACATCCTGATCTTCAGCCAGAGTTGGGAAGAGCACCTCCACCACATTCGACAGGTTCTCCAAACACTGCGGCAACACAAGTTATGTGCCAATTTGGAGAAATTCACTTTTGGCATGACCCAGGTTCAGTATCTGGGATACATTATTGATGAATAGGGGGTGCATGTGGATCTAGCCAAGATCCAAGTCATTCGAGATTGGCCATCTCCAACCACTCTGACAGAGCTCCGCAGCTTTCTAGGTCTTGCCAACTTCTATCGTAGGTTTGTGTTGGGATTTTCTCATATCACTTGGCCCTTGAGTCAAGTCATTAAGGGAGGAGTGAAAGAAAAATTCTTTTGGTTTGAATCTCAACAGAAGGCATTCACAGAGTTGAAATTTTGCCTCTGCACGGCACCAGTGCTCACATTACTAGACTTGCAACAACCATTTGAGGTCGAGATAGATGCCTCTGACTATGCTATTGGGGCAATCCTTACTCAACACAGGCATCCAGTGGCATATCACAGTGAGACACTTTCAGACATAATCTGGAAGTATCCCACTTATGACAAAGATATGTATTCCATTATGTAGGCCTGCCAACAATGGAAGCATTACATTCTGGGGAAGGAAACAATCATCAACACAGACCACTGACCCCTACAGTTCATATAGACCCAAGGAAAATTGCAGAATGATCGCCATCAGAAGTGGTCCACATACCTGCAACAGTTCCATTTGAATATCAAGTATAATAAGGGAAACACCAATAATGTTGCAGATTGCCTCAGTCGATCACTGATCATGGTGTTAATCACCGTGCTCAACTCTTGTAGGCACGAGACTTCTGATTGACCACTTCTCTACAAAAGCGACCCAAAATTCAGCCACACATATCAGACACTCTTGGTGGGTCAACATGTTCCAGATTTTCACCTCCAAGATGCTTTGTTATGCCACCTGGGTCACCTTTGTGTTCCTTCAAGCGAGCGTGCCAAGATGATTTGGGAAGCACACTACAGTTGGGCTGTTGGGAATTTTGGGGTCGAGAAAATAGTGGCAGTACTACAAAAGTATTTCTATTGGCCAAATCTTCGACAGGATTTCGGGAAGTACATTAGATCATGCATTGCCTACGCCATTGCCAAACTGACCATCAAGAAGCAAGGCCTCTATACCCCACTGCCTACCACTAGTCAACCTTGGGAATCCATCTCCATGGATTACATGTCAGACCTTCCTTCCACTAAGCATGGAAACGACTGTGTTTTTGTGGTCGTCGACAGGTTCTCGAAGATGGCCATTATGGCGGTCTGCAAGAAGAATATCGCAGCAGAAGCCACTGCTAAACTCTTCTTTGAACAAGTGTGGGTACACTTTGGGATCCCATAGTCTATCATCTCAGGTCGGGACAATAGGTTCCTCAGTACATTTTGGTCCAGTCTTTGGTCGATGCTGGACACCAAACTCACTAAGTCCATAACCTTCCATCCTCAAACTGATGGCTAGACAGAGGTTGTCAACAGGATGATCGTACACATTCTACGCATGTACAACTCAAAGCATCCATGCAGATGGGACGAGAGTCTCCCCTATGTTCAGCACAGCTACAACCAGACTCTCCACAGCTCGACTAGCCATAACCCATTTCAGGTGGGTTTGGGATTCCAGCCATTATGTCCCATTGATGTGGCCATGCCATTTGCAGCTACTCATGCAGATTCAACTCATGTCTAGTCCAAAACGGATAAGGAAACCAGCTTCACTGAGCAAATCCAACATATTCACCAGCAGGTCCATGACATTCTAGAGAAATCAAATGCCAAGTACAAGCAGCGACATGATCAACATTGGGTGCCACACCAGTTTCAGGTGGGCGACAAAGTCTGGTTGCATTTGCAAAAGGAACGCCTTATCGGAGCCTATGAGAAACTCAGACCACTCCGATATGGTCCTTACACCATTACCAAGGCTGTGGGAGATAATGCATTTGAGCTCAGCATTCCCTCATTCCTTGGCCTGCACCCAGTGTTTAATGTGGACTGCCTTTGTCCATACTTTCCGCCATTACTAGACACATCCGACATTGCAGAACAACTCACACCCATAGAGTTAAATCCAGATTGCATGGAGCAAGCTGCAACTGATCAAATCATGGACACATAGACCAAGCACAATCGCCAGCAGAATATCCAACTGTATCGAGTTGTCAAAGTAGGCCAAATCCTTCACTAGGGAAAGTGGCTCACCAGGGACCAAGTTCAACAGAAGTTTCCTCATATTATGGAGGAACTCAACGCAATGGGGACCATTGCTTCCTAAGGGGGGAGGAATGATCCAGATGCATATTGGTGGCCACCTTCCAAGTCCACTTGGACCTCCACCATTGTTTCTTTCAGCTTTTCAGTTTCCTTAATTGTAGCAAAGTTTACTATTTTTAGCAGCTTTTCGGGTCCTAAACTTCTAGAGTCATTTTGAGGCCCTAAACAATAATTTTTGGGAAAACTGGGAGCAACATGGGTGTATGGACGAATGTTACTCTTCCCAAAGTTGTAGTTCTCGGATAGATCTTTCTATAGAAATTTTGAATAATATGACACTTATTCAACAGAGATTATCCCGATTATACACTATTGCGGAAAAAATGCATAATACATAACCTCCTCTATGTTGATCATCAATTTGCAGAAGCAGAAACAATAACATGTGCACATAGAAGCATCAATCACACATATCAACATAGTATTTTCCTAGGGAAAGCATCTCGCTAAAAACCCCAACTATCTGTATATTATATTGATTGAGAACATGTAACAAACATAGTACAATACTCCTCACAGGTACTCAGTACTATCTCCACCTGTTACACACAATACAACTCAGATCTGATCTTCAAATCTCCTCCGCTGCTTGCCTGCCTCCACTTCACAATACGTACTGAGAATGACTGAGAATGGTTGATCCAAACTCCTATTTACCTTGTGAAAATCACCCACACTGTAAATCACGTGAGCACAAGCTATATTTCACTTGGTATTGACCCACACTACGCAGAGATCATTGGCATAACTCAATCCCATGAATGTGCACAATCTCATGCACAACTGATAGCAATCTCAACCTCTAACACCTGTCCCCACTGAACTGTACATGCACTGAGTTAACTGATGTATTCTTCAGTTGCATTATGAGTTAATAATTAGTGAATTAATTAATAACTAATTCACACAACTCATCACTTAGTCTATTGATCAGTTAGACTAAATACAACTAGTTCAACTAAGTCAAATTGAACACAACTCCATTAATTGCTCATCCAACTCCACAGAACTCAACCACATGAGTTCTAACTGATGTCCTGCATGAAATAGCTCAACTGACTCATAAAGAAAGTGTATTTCCTTCTGACAGCTGCATGTGCCACATCTATAGCTCAAACTGAAGTGCTCCAAGAGAATAAGATAAAGTTTATAGTCTAAATATTATTATGAGACAATAATATTTGACTTTTCTATTTTTGACTAGCAGTCTAAAAATAGACTCTGATCACTCCTGCTGTGATCACTCCTGTTGTGATCACTCCTGCTGTGATCACTCCTGTTGTGATCACTCCTGCTGTGATCCAAAAATAGACTTTGCGCCATAATTTTCCTGCGGGCCCACTTAGTGAAGGCGACTCCTTTCCACTAAGCTCCATCATCTTGTTGCATTCTCAACAAGCATTTCTTGTTGCACACTTTTCAACACTCCCTCTCAACAAGAAAGGCTTCCTCTCAAACCTGATCCTGAAACTCTGGAATGTTCTGCATGCAACACATCTGCCCGATCCACTTTGCTCCAACAACACTTGGAACAAAAACACTCCCAACTGACCACTCCGTTGGGATAGGAACATACTCTGATGCTGAAGCTCTACCTGCTGCTGACAAGTGTTCCCTCTCTGACATCTGCGCTACTGCAACATCTCCATGCATCTCGCACCATTGCACACCTCTCTGTGCCACCTAGCACTGTGCAAAACACTTGTGCCTCTCGCATTGTTGCAGTGTGCATGCTATGCGCTGTCCTGGGATTCCTTGCACTGTCGCTCTCTCTGCCGCTCCATCCGCATCTGTCTCTACCCAATCAATCAGTTCCTACTACTCCACATCGGGGCTCCCATAGCAAGGTCTCATCCAAGAGGTTGGGTACCTCAAGGATCCTACCCCTCCTCCTTGGAATGATCACTCTATATCAGGTATGGCTGCATGTGATCCCTCAGCCCACCTGGCTCGAAGTTTCCCCCTACTAGAGGTCTCTGCATGAGTATATGTCTCTACTCGATCTCCTCTCAACTCCCCCTATTGTGGCTGCTCCACAACCTCCTGAAGCTGCTGCACCAATCGTGGCTCCTCCATGTTACACAGTAATTTGTCACCGTCCTTGTTACCCCTCTCCCGCACTTTGGAGGACTCATTCCGGGACCTGTGAGAAGTGACATAACTTGAAAACACTTGCATTATGTTCCCCTAAGTATGGACTTCATATGCCCTGAAGACATCTCCTGCAGAATATCCTTAAAAAGTTCCCTTTTTCCATTAGCGCGGATCCACAATGTAGTACTCGCGCCAATAGGGGAAATCCTCCAAAGAGGACACGCCAGTTGGCGCTTTGTCTCAGAGATATACTCGCACCAACCGAGTTTGCGAAAGCTTTTTAACAAATGCACGCGTGAAGGTTCTTTCCTTTCGACTCATGAAGCTTTTTAAGGATAATGCCAATCCCATGGATGTCGTGATTAATCTTATCTCCCTTTCCTCTATCCATAATAGCTTTTTGAGGATAAACCCAATCCCATAGATGGTGTGATTGATCTTATCTCCTTCTCCTCCATCTATAAAAGCTTGTTCTGTTGCCTTTGACAAGCTAGTTCGAGCATAGGGAGAATTATACTTTCAGAAGTCTAAGAGATTGCTGTAAGAGTCTTCTTTGCATTCATAATCAAAGAGAGAGAGGCTTGTTCCCAATCCTGACAAGCTTTGCAAGGCATATGTAGCTGATCACCCAGCCAAAGGAGGATTTGATGTCAGAACTATGGTTGTATTCTTCTTTGTTGTTTATCAATAATAGATGACTATCATTATGGTTCCACTCTTGTTATTCATTGTAATAATGTTTGAGTTATATCTTTTCTGACCGATATATAATTGCATCTATTGGATTTTATGCTTGTATTTGTGTTGTTCTTTGCATGTGTAGGTGTCCATTCACGGAGATCGTGGGGATCGTGACTGGCCGGAGCAAAGGAACAAGAGCGGCGACTCTTCTACGAATATTGGCGTTGGAATCCAAGTAGGCTCTCATCATCCACCTTTAATTTGCAATTAGGAACTTGTGTGATAACATTGTTTGATTGTTGCTAGACTCGATCTGGGCTAGTAGGGATCGCCTCTGTCCGCATGGGGGATTTACCTCACCAACAGTTTGGCGACTCCACTGGGGAGTTAGCTTGTTGTTTGATTTGTAAACTTTAGACGGAGCCTGAAGTATGGCCAGATAGCCTTCGAAACGCTATTTCTTTGCATTAGCGAAGTAGATCAACGCCACTTCAGTCAATCTCCGGTTTGGTTTACGAACTAAACAACTTGGAGTTTGTCTTGCCTCTTTGGTTTTTCTTGTTTTGCTTGCTTGGTCAGCTTTCTGGGTTGATTCTTTGGTTGTCTCTTGCTTCTTGGTCTGTCTGGGTACTGCTGGCCTAGTCTTGGATTGCTTGTTTTTTATTTTAGCATAGCAAACTCAATTGGCGCTCTTTTTTGCATGACAGTCGCGCCATTGGCGCCGCTTGTCAATGTACAGCCCGCGCCAATCCTCAATTGGCGCTACTTTTAGCCTGAAAGTCGCACCAGCCGAGGGAACCTTTTAGAGTTTGCTTGTTTTGAGCCTTCCAAGCTTGGTTTTTGTGTCTGGATACTTCCTTTCAATCACTTGAATGTGTTAGATTCTTGTTTGATTGGTTTTTGGCCTTTACCCTTTGGGTGTTTGCTTTTTTCTACTGATTTCACATTTTAGCCCTAGGGCATCTAGTGGCTTTGTGCAATCGAGCCTTCCTTAGGAGTTTTGGTTTTCTGTTGGTCCAGTCAACTTTTTGGTTACTCTCTTGCACTTGTTCAGTGATTGTTAAGCTTTTTATTGCGTTATTCGAGTGATTCACTTCTTTTTCACTTGGATTCCGCTTGGCTTCGTTTTGGGCTTAGATCACATAGCTCATTGAGGTCTTTGTGATTTTTCTTGGTTTGAAAGATTGTCTTGGTGTTTCAGGGACTTGATTGTGTTTTCATTGAGTGAAATTTGTTTTTTTTACTCTTTGTTATTATCTCTCAAAATTTGTTTAGTGCATTTTTCCATCGAAACGAAAACGAACAATCTCTTTTGCATTGCAGTAGTTAATGGAAATTAGAGCTTTTCATTGTTATTAGCGATTAGTGACTTGAAAGGAAAGTTTCGTTTATTGCCATTAGCTGCATTAGATTCATTGTTGATTGTTTTATGATCATTTTGTTTGATTGAAAGATCTCAACTCTCTCGTAGCTAGCATTCATCGAATGAAATGATATATTTTGGCAGATAGCTTGCATTTAGGAAATTGTGAGAGATTACATACGGTAGGACCTGGAAACTGAAACCTAATCAAAGATCAACCGTAAAATGAACTGAATGAATCTAAAAACACATTGGAACTAAACGCATACATCTAGAGGTCTAGGCTAGAGACGTGTTCCGGCGTCGTTAAACCTAGTCACTGTTGTTTCACATTAAGGTTGGGTGATTCCTCCTTTTGTGACTCAATAGTGTTCTAGCACGGATTTGTGCTCCCACGTACCGTCGAGTATATGGGGAGACCCCACTAGGTTATCATCCTTTATCCACAGGAAGCCGTGTCTACTGCCTTACAAGCCGTAATGCACCGAACACAACATTCAGGAAGATTGATTGCCGTACGGAAAGTCCTTGGTTTTCATATGATTGCCAAGGTGTATATGCAGTTTTACGGATTTGTTTGGTAAACCCTTTGCCTAATTTCTCCAGAGTAGTCACTTTTGATCCTTTTAGAACTCCCTAAAATAAAAGGCTCACCTGAGCATTTGTCACTTCGAGCTCACTAAACATTCGAAGGCGACTAGAGTCACCTTTTCGTCCTTTTCTCGACTCTTAAAACATGAAAAGGTCAAGTTCAGTTCCTTTGACTTAAAATTTATTCGGCCGCGATTCACATTTAGCCGGTTAGATCTTGTTTGCGTTAGCTTGAGTAGGCTTCTTTTTCGATGGCAACCTTTCTGGGGTTCACCAACCCAGGGATCCCCTCTGATGGAAACCCCGGTCATTTCGCTTCTTTTGGGAATGTTGGTGCTCCTTACATGGCAACGTTGTCCCTCCCAGGGTTAACTGTTGGGTTGCCTGTTTGGTTGTTCCCAACCTCTTTGGTCCCTGCTGTCTCAACTTCTGGTTAATCAGTCCCTCCACCTGAACAACATCATGTTGATTCTAAGGTGGACCTCTCCCCTTCTTCGCCTGTTTCTACGTCCTCATCTTCTACTTCGCTTGGTGAAAGTCTAGATTCGAGTAATCAGGTGACTAAGAAGAAGAAGAGGAAGACGAAGAAGAAGAAGTCTCCTAAGGGAGAGGCTAAAACTGCAGCTAGTCCCTTGAGTACACCTCCCATCGGGCCACCTTCTGCTCCTCTGTAGAAAGTAAAATTTCCTTGTAGATTATGCAAGGATGACCATCTTCTACGCAATTGTCCTGGCATTCCCAGGGTCTTAGAAGTATGCTCTCACGATCCGGCCCGCCTCTCATCGTTCTATGAAGCTCACGGCGATGCTACTCTATTAGCTGGAAATGGTAAGGGAAAAGGGAAGATTCGAATCCCTTGTAGACTTTGTGAAGGAAATCATCCCCTTCACCTTTGTCCACTCATGGATAAAGCCTTTGTTGTCTTGGAAAGTCTTACAGCTCCTTCACCCCAACTACCCGTTGGCTATCAACGTCTTTCTGCAGCCGCAGATCGTCCCCCTGTTGACAAAGAGATTGATTCAAATTCTTCTCGTGTCCAGGCCCCTCTTCCCGAACCTGGTTGTGCCAAGCCTGTTCCAGACCAACCATTGGTCGGAAAGAGTGTCGACTCGAGTTCACCACCCGTCGACCACTCTGTTTTGGAAGAGCATCATTCCCATGTTCTTCTCGTCTCCTCAGATTCTCCTGAGTCCAGAAATGACTCTCCTATCCCAACTACTCCCGAGAGTCCTGCTTCAGTTCTTTTAGAGCAGGGGGGCAACCATACGATTCTCCCACCAAGTAGTTCAGTCGTTTCCTTCGACTGGAGTCGTTTGACCACCTCCCGCCTTCCATCCCATGTGCCTTTCTGGGTCACGGTACACGCCTATAATAGGGCAATACCTGGCACTATTTTGGATGAGGGTGCATCTGTCAGTCTTATGCCTGCCACTACTTGGCAAGCTTTGGGTTCCCCATAGCTTGTGCCAGTCGCGCCGAATCTGACGGCTTTTGACGGAGGAACTAGTCAACCATTAGGGATCCTTCCAAAGTTCCCTATTACTTTGGGAGGCAAAATCGTCTATATAGACGTATCGGTTACCCAAGGTGCTTTATATTTCAGTCTTCTCCTTGGCCGTGACTATGTTTATGCCATGGGGGCCCTGGTCTCTTCACTTTTCCGTGTGGTTTGCTTTCCACACGATGGAAGGATAGTGACTATAGATCAATTATCGTTCGTCCCTGGGTGCCTCCTGGGCAGCCGTCATCCCCTCCTGGTTTTCATCCACCAGTTGCATCTGCCCCACCACAGATCAACTACGTGGCCACTTATCCCGTGCCTAGATCCAGTGATGCCGCCGTCGTGCATAGAGTCCTGGGGGCATTGGGCCCTGAATTCCGAGATGTGGTCCTTCCACCCGCAGAGGCACTCTTGGAAGCCCCGACTTCCTGTTCATTATGATGAAGTTTGGGTGGAGCACATTTCCTTGTCTTGTGTCAAGCTCGTTAAAAAATGAAACAAGGGTTATGAGGATAGTTCTTTTCCTAGGTCAACCTCATTAAAAAATGAAACATATCCTCCTTTCCAAATCGAGTCTTTGATTAAGATCTCGTAAAATACAAGTTGAGTCTTTCATAGATCTCGAGAGTGAACCTTCATTCCATCCACTTTGTTGAATGCAATGAAGCTTGGGGGGCATGTACCTTATTTTGCGTTATTATGCTGGGGCATGCGAACTTATAACAAGCATAGTTTTTCATTTTAAGCTTGTGTAAACATGAAACCGAATCCAAGCAGAGTTCTCCATGGTTCAAGCTTGTGTAAAAATGAACCCATACCCATTTTACATCTCGTGATTGCCGTTATTTCGCTAAATTCTGTTAGATGAGCCTTGGTTGTTTCATTCCATTGCCACCATCTCTTTGGCTGATCATATGCTTTCACTTGGTTGTTTATCCTTTCTTGAGGAACTACAACGATGAGTGGTTTTATTAGCCAACCTCTTGACCATTATATGTTTTGAGCAGTTCCACCATTACCGGAACTAGTTGCTACCCTTTATACCACTCGTTCCTCCAGGACGAGTTTCCTTTTAAGCTCTTTTCTGACTCGTAAAAAATGAAAAGATTGCCAAGTATTTTTCCCTTTTTGACTCGTTAAAGAGAATAAAAATGGAGGTCTGCTTTTAGCTCTTTTCCGACCGTTTAAAGACGAAAAGATTGTCGAGTTATTCCTCTTGAATTTCTAAACGTAAATAAGGGGTGGTCGTCTTTAAACTCTTTTCCGACCGTGTAAAAACAAAAAGATTGTCGGGTCCTTGTCGTTTCAAGCTCGTTAATGGTTATGAAACGACGTGATTTCGGTCGCTTTTCTACTTTTTCTGGTCAAAGTCACTAAACATGAAAAGTACTCCTCGATCGTAATGGTCGGGCGGTTCTTTCGAGCATTGTTTTATACTTTTTTGGGCTCGAGAGACACAACTTTACGAAAAAGGACACCCTTGGAGTTTTCTTTTCTGTTGTCTTTTCAAACTCTCTAAACATGAAAAGATGTCGAGTTCTTCCTCTGTCAGACTCATTAAAACCTGATGACATTGGATTCCGTCGAAATGACGCCTCACAAGCATATGCTATCCCCGTCAAGCTTGTTAATAAAAATAACTGGGGTACTCGCCAGAAATGGTGGGGGAAAATGGAACCATAATTATTGTCGTGTCGGCAGTATGTCACTCTTGAACATGGCACTTGTCTGCTTTCGTGTCTGGGTGGGGACATCTCATCTCATTTTTCACTTGCCTCTGTGGATTTGGGTGATCCTATTTGACCTCTCATTTTCTCATTGCCTCGTCACCATGACCTTTGATCCATTGATGTCAAATACTGCCAAGTCCACTGTCGTGCCACCGATATGTTCAAGAGAATTTGACCTCTGCAGAATAACAACCTCCCTCTGATAGCTCGCATAATTCTGATTCACCACAACATTCTTCCTCTGTCTCGTGTCGATGATGTGGGAAACACTATAGCCCACCTTCGATCAAGGTCACTTCCTGTCGACTTCAGCTCATTATCCAGGAAATTGATCTAGAGACTCCCTTCAGGTGCCTTGGAGCCTGCATGCCTCAATGGCAGGTTCTTCGTGTTCAACGTGAGGTTTTCATCATTGGCCTCCGATCGAATGATTCTACGAGTGTTCGACGCCAGCTCATTGATTCACACGTCGTAGATTGTACCTATAGTACCTTGAGGTCCATTGTCATTATTGGTGGTACCTCTCGCGTCTGTTAACAGTTTTCATTATTGACTGGTAATCAGACGATTTTCATGCATGTTCGACTGCAACTCATGTATTCACATGCTTGAACTTGTACTTTTGTTCGGGTCGAGATGGAGCACAAGACCCTGGATTTTGTCTGTTGGAATCCAGGCTGCGATTTTGTGGATTATTGTTACATGACTCATTCACCGGATGGCTATGACCATGCCTGAGTTTATTCATCGATCCTCACCGGATGGCTGCACCCATACCTTGGATCTAGATTATTATGTACTCTGTTATGGATGGCTGTGTCCATACCACATATATCATGTACTTGAGCTATCAGTTGTACCTCTCTATGCAAATTCTCCGGCGGCAGCTGCATGTGTTCTTGTAAAGCATTTCACCCCTCTCTCTCTCTGGCCTCATGCTTTATGGGGGCATCTGTTACACAGTAATTTGTCACCGTCTGTGTTACCCCTCTCCCGCACTTTTGAGGACTCATTCCAGGACCTGTGAGAAGTGACATAACTTGAAAACACTTGCATTATGTTCCCCTAAGTATGGACTTCATATGCCCTGAAGACATCTCCTGCAGAATATCCTTAAAAAGTTCCATTTTTCCATTAGTGCGGATCCACAGTGTACTACTCGCGCCAATAGCGGAAATCCTCCAAATAGGACGCGCCAGTTGGCGCTCTGTCTCAGAGATATACTCGCGTCAACCGAGTTTGGGAAATATTTTTAACAAACGCACGCGCGAAGGTTCTTTCCTTTCGACTCATGAAGCTTTTTAAGGATAATGCCAATCCCATGGATGTCGTGATTAATCTTATCTCCCTTTCCTCTACCCATAATAGCTTTTTGAGGATAAACCCAATCCCATAGATGGTGTGATTGATCTTATCTCCTTCTCCTCCATCTATAAAAGCTTGTTCTGTTGCCTTTGACAAGCTAGTTCGAGCATAAGGAGAATTATACTTTCAGAAGTCTAAGAGATTGCTGTAAGAGTCTTCTTTGCATTCATAATAAAAGAGAGAGAGGCTTGTTCCCAATCCCGACAAGCTTTGCAAGGCATATGTAGCTGATCACCCAGCCAAAGGAGGATTTGACGTCAGAACTATGGTTGTATTCTTCTTTGTTGTTTATCAATAATAGATGACTATCATTATGGTTCCACTCTTGTTATTCATTGTAATAATGCTTGAGTTATATTTTTTCTGACCGATATATAATTGCATCTATTGGATTTTATGCTTGTATTTGTGTTTTTCTTTGCATGTGTAGGTGTCCATTCATGGAGATCGTGGGGATCGTGACCGGCCGGAGCAAAGGAACGAGAGTGGTGACTCTTCTACAAATATTAGCGTTGGAATCCAAGTAGGCTCTCATCATCCACCTTTAATTTGCAATTAGGAACTTGCGTGATAGCATTGTTTGATTGTTGCTATACCCGATCTGGGCTAGTAGGGATCGCCTTTGTCCGCAGAGGGGATTTACCTCGCCAACACTCCACAATCGTCTGAGACTTCTTCTGGTTCTGCATGTTGAGAGGTAATATACGCTCCCTCTCAACCACCAAGTATCCATCAGTTGCCTTGCTGCTCAAGGCTTTGCATGCATCTTGAACCTCAAGAGCATACAGGTTCTTGACCCGTGAACCAATCTGCTTCACTTGTCTAGTGATGATGTGTCTAAGGAAAACCTTTCCCTTACTGAAGACTACATTATAGCCTCCGTCTTCCAGCATCGCGATCGACACCAAGTTTCTCTTCAGTCCTGGTACATACTTGACATCGGTCAAGGTAAGGCGAGCTCCATGCTCCCTCTGAAAAATAACCGTGCCTACACCTGAGACACTATACTTCTCATCATTACCCATCGCTATGAGTATCTGGAGATCTTTCTCCTCCAAAGTACTCAACAAACTTTTTGTCACCGGTCATGTGGAAAGAAGCTCCACTATCAAGAAACCAACCACTTCCCCCCATGGATGAAACCATGCATGCGAAGAGTGTGAAATCCAACTCAAACTGTAAAGCAAGTGCCTCACCTTCAGATCCTTCCCCGGATCCCTTCTTGGATTTCTTCTTTGGGCAATTCGTAGCATAATGGCCCAACTCATGACAACGAAAGCATCACACCTTCAACTTGTCAACCTTCTTCCCATCATTGGAAGAACTGGATTCAGAAAGAGAAACCTTCCCCTTCCCCTTCTTCACCTTACTCGCTAAGGTATAGTTCTCCTCATCATGCATAGATGAAGAACTGTCTCTGGTGTGCCGTCTAATCTCCTCTTGCACAAGATCCGATCAAAGTCTCTCCCATCCTGGCAATTTCTCCCTTCCATTCACCGAGTCCTGGTAGCTATGCCAACTCTTAGGAAGGCCAAGGAGTGCTAGACTCACCATATCCTCATCCTAAATAGTTACCCCCACACTTCCCAGCTCATCCCGACATTGGGTGAACTTTGTGAGATACTGGGGCATACTGTCTCCATTATCACACCTAATATTTATGAGTTTATCCTTGAGCGTTAACTTCCTCTGGTCGCTCTTGCTTTGGAATAATTCTGTCAACATTTTCCACATCAAATATGGAGAAGCCTTTCCATGGAGGCTGGACACAATGTGATCCCTCACGCCCTCCAACAGAATCCTTTGACACTTTGCTGTCTTCTTTTGCCAATCCCCAACTTGAGCAGCATCAGTAGGTTTTGGGACATCTGCATCTATGAACTCCTTCAACCCATTATCATCTAACACCGCCTCCATCCTGTCCTTCCATGCAATATAGTTCGAGCTGCTCTCAAGGGCATACTCCAATCGCAATCCGTTGAAAGACATTGCAATGTTGACACCAAGAAAACACTGCTGCAAATTTGAATTCCACCAGCTCAACAACTCAACTGCCTCTGATCTAGAATTCGTGAGAACAAAGTATTTCTTGTACAGAGATCGAATGTATGGGCATTCACCGGATATCTCACCTTCCAAAAGAAGGATGAATCCAGAGGCTACCTAGCCCGATTACAGACTCTGCCTGAAGAAATAAATTGTAAACACTTTCTGAATAGTAGATCTGATGATCAATCCTCGCTTTGATATCCTGTAGAACTTTTCCTACAAATCAAAGGGCTCTGATACCATGTAGAAATTTTGAATAATAAACACATATTCAAAAGAGATTATCCCGATTATACGTTATTGCAGAATACATGCATAATACATAACCTCCTCTACGTTGATCATCTATTTGCAGAAGCAGAAACAATAACATGTGCACATAGAAGCATCAATCACACATATCAACACAGTATTTTCCCGGGGAAAGCATCTCGCTAAAAACCCCAACTATCTGTATATTATATTGATTGAGAACATGTAAAAAACATAGTACAATACTCCTCACAAGTACTCAGTACTATCTCCACCTGTTACACACAATACAACTCAGATCTGATCTCCAAATCTCCTCCGCTGCTTGCCTGCCTCCACTGCACAATGCCTGCTGAGAATGAATGAGAATGGTTGATCCAAACTCCTTTTTACCTTGTGAAAATCACCCACACTGTAAATCACGTGAGCACAAGCTATATTTCACTTGGTATTGACCCACACTACGCAGAGATCATTGGCATAACTCAATCCCATGCATGTGCACAATCTCATGCACAACTGATAGCAATCTCAACCTCTAAGACCTGTCTCCACTGAACTGTACATGCACTGAGTTAAATGATGTATTCTTCATTTGCATTATGAGTTAATAATTAGTGAATTAATTAATAACTAATTCACACAAATCATCACTTAGTCTATTGATTAGTTAGACTAAATACAACTAGTTCAACTAATTCAAACTGAACACAACTCCATTAACTGCTCATCCAACTCCAAAGAACTCAACCACATGAGTTCTAACTGATGTCCTGCATGCAATAGCTCAATTGACTCATAAAGAAAGCGTATTTCCTTCTGACAACTGCATGTGCCACATCTGTAGCTCAAGCTGAAGTGCTCCAAGAGAATAAGATAAAGTTTATAGTCTAAATATTATTATGAGACAATAATATTTGACTTTTCTATTTTTGGCTAGCAGTCTAAAAATAGACTTTGATCACTCCTGCTGTGATCATTCCTGCTGTGATCCAAAAATAGACTTTGCGCCATAATTTTCCTGCGGGCTCACTTAGTGAAGGCGACTCCTTTCCACTAAGCTCCATCATCTTGTTGCATTTTCAACAAGCATTTCTTGTTGCACACTTTTCAACACTTTCTAACGAGATATTGTACGTGTCAAATCGAGATCGTATGCCAAAGTTACGACCCCAGGAAGTTGATGTACCAATTTACCCAAACGGGGCCCACAATTTGGTGTTTCATCTTCTAGGGTTACGTTTTTGGATGTTGATGGTTTTCCATTGTTCTCAGTAATAAATAGGCCTTTGAGCCTCATTGTAACATAGTTCAGAGGCATGTAGCTGCGACATCTCTTCTGAGAGATAAGCTGCAATCGCCCTAGCTAGTCTATTTCCATTGATGTCTGTAAGCATATTTCAGCATTTTACATTAATGAAATGATGTATTATTTCTGCTGCATCTTTGTGTTTATGGTTATCTCTGTAATTTGTTGCATTCATGTTTAAATCAGGATCAAGCCCTCAAGCGACAAAGGAACATGATGATGGACAATTTTGACCAGATCCTTCAGCAGCTACCCAAGGGCGATGCATCTACTTCCGATAGCTACTCTCGAAGTGCCACACCCTTTAAGGTACAAGTTAACCATGACATTCCCATATTTGAGGGTCAGATGGATGTAGATGCTGTAGATAAATGGTTAAATCTACAAGGATATTTTTACATTCATGATTTTTCCTGCGGGGAAAAGATCACTTTTGCACTTCTCAAAGCAGCCCCCCACGTTAAGGACTGGTGGGAAACCTATTGTGAGTAGAATGATGAATGTACGAACTCAATGTTTTCATCCATGCCCACTTGGAACTCGTTCCGAGATTTCATCAAGGAGCAGTACTACCCTGTCGGGAGCTATGAGGATAAATACATAAAGTGGACAATGCTGCGACAGAGAAGGGACCAAGATGTATCGGAGTTTACAAATGTTTTTCATACTCTTCCCATGAAGTCGGGTATCAAGGATTCTGAGAATCATTTGGTTCTCAAGTACTACGGTTGCCTACATAGGTACATCCAAGATGAGATGGAGTTCTTGAACATCTCCTCGCTCGGAACAACATGCTGATATGCCGTCAAGATTGAGAAAAAGTTTAAACATAAGAAGCAAGAGTTTGGATCTGTGAATCTGAAGTAAGGGAAGGGTACCCCCAAAGCGTAGAACAAAGGAAAAAGCTAAGGTGGGGCGGCCTAAGACAATTCACCAAATCCACAAAAAAGAACAACACCACGAAGCTGAAGAAAGAACGAGAAAGTGGTGTGAGTTCCATAAGAGCTCCACTCACAACACAAGTGAGTGTCGGGCCAAGCAGTGATTGGTGGCCGAGCTAAAGGCTTCAAAATCAGATGCATGTTCCGAATCTGAGTCAGAACCCGACAAGGGGAATGACAAAGGGAAGCATATTATCGATGCGGAGCCTAACGCCACCGTTGCCACCACAAAGATCCAGAGGAGGTGGAGCGCCTCTTCCACTTCTAGATGTGGGTAAATGGTTCCCCACTAAAGTTCATTGTCGACAGCAAGAGCCAAAAGAACCTCATTTAGGTAGAGGTCGTGAAGTGGTTGGGCTTACCAACCACACACCGACCACAACACATCCACAACCATACACCATTAGGTGGCTTCACCAAGGATGACATCTTCACGTGAGCCAACAGTGTCGCCTTCCATACAACATCAAGCCCTTCATCGATGAGGTATTATGTGACGTTGCTCCTCTTGATGTTTGTGATGTATTATTAGGCCAACCATACTTATGGAAGCAACACTATGTGTATGAGTTAAGGCCTCGTGCTGTAATTGTTACTTTGGGAAATAAGTTGTATAGTATACCGGAGGTAGCACCACCTACTGCCATCTCTTTGGTTATTGCAAAACAATGCAGTGAGCTCATTTCCAAAACCGAGAAATTTGTTTTCTTGATGATACGTACTCAGGGAAAGAAGAAGACGGTGGCCATGACCTCTAGACAGGGCCCCTCCGCACGACAACAACAAATGGACAAGGTCATGGAGGAGTACGAGGACATCTTCACCTCCCTCATAGGGGTGCCTCTGCACTGTCAGCTAAAGCACTCCATCAATTTGACCCCAGGTGCACTACTGCCTAATGGAACAATCTATCGGTGCTCCTTTCGGGAGAACAATGAAATCAAGAGGTAGATTCAGGAGCTGTTGCAGAAAGGTCACATCTGGCTGAGTTCATCGCCCTATGGGAGCCTGATTGTGTTGGTACAAAAGAAGGATGGGACTTGGAGACTCTGAATTGACTATCAGGTGCTAAACAAGATCAGTGTCCGTAATAGGTACCCGATCCCATGGATTGATGACCTAATGGACCAGCTGAAGGGGGGAAAATATTTCATCGAGATCGACTTGAAGTTAGGATATCACTAGGTACCAATCGAACCCTCTGATGTGTGGAGACTGCCTTCAAAGCCAAGGAGGGCCTTTTCGAATGGTTGGTTATGCCTTTCGGGTTGACGAATGCTCCTGCAACCTTCATGAGGCTAATGGATGACATCTTTCGGTCATTCACCAACTCATTTGTGGTGGTATACATGGATGACATCCTGATCTTCAACGAGAGTTGGGAAAAGCACCTCCACCACATCTGACAGGTTCTCCAAACATTGTGACAACACAAGTTATGTGCCAATTTAGAGAAATTCACTTTCGGCATGACCCAGGTTGAGTATTTGGGATACATTATTGATGAATGGGGGGTGCATGTGGATCCAAACAAGATCCAAGTCATTCGGTATTGGCCAGCTCCAACCACTTTGATAGAGCTCCGCAGTTTTCTGGGTCTTCCCCATTTCTATCGCAGGTTCATGTTGGGATTCTCTCATATCACTTGGCCCTTGAGTCAAGTCACCAAGGAAGGAGTGAAAGAAAAATTCTTTTGGTCTGAATCTCAATAGAAGGCATTCATAGAGTTGAAACATTGCCTCTTATCTGCATCAATGCTCACATTAGTAGACTTGTAACATCCATTTCAGATCGAGATAGATGACTCTGACTATGCTATTGGGGTAGTCCTTACTCAACAGGGGCATCCAGTGGCATATCACAGTGAGACACTTTTAGACATAGTGCGGAAGTATCCCACTTATGCCAAAGAGATGTATTCCATTGTGCAGGCCTACCGACAATGGAAGCATTACATTTTAGGGAAGGAAACGATCATCCACATAGACCACTAGCCCCTGCAGTTCATATAGATGCAAGGGAAGTTACAAAATGATTCCCATCAGAAGTGGTCCACATACCTGCAACAGTTCCATTTGAATATCAAGTATAAGAAGGGCAACACCAATAATGTTGCAGATTGCCTCTACCGACCACCAATCATGGTGTTAACCACCATGCTCAACTCTTGTGGGCACGAAACTTTTGGTTGGCCACTTCTCTACAAAAGAGACCCAGAATTCGGTGACACATACCAAACGCTCTTGGAGGGTCAGCAAGTTCCATATTTTCACCTCCATGATGCCCTATTATGCCACCTGGGACACCTTTGCGTTCTTTCAAGAGAGCGTTCCAAGATGATTTCGGAAGCTCACTACAGTCAGGCCACTGGGCATTTCGTGGTGGAGAAAATGGTGGCAGTATTGTAGAAGTATTTCTATTGGCTGAAACTTCGACATGATGTCAGGAAGTACATCAGATCCTGCATTTCCTGTTCCATTGCCAAACTGACCATCAAGAAGCAAGGTCTCTATACTCCACTGCCTACCACTAGTCAATCTTGGGAATCCATCTCCATGGATTACATGTCGGGCCTTCCTTCTACTGAGCATGGCAACGACTGTGTTTTTGTAGTCGTCCAAAGATTCTCAAAGATGGCCATTATGGCGGCCTGCAAGAAGAATATCATAGCGGAAGCCACTGCTAAACTCTTCTATGAATGAGTGTGGGTACACTTTGGGATCCCACAGTCTATCATCTCAGATCAGGACAACAGGTTCCTTAGTACATTTTGGTCCAGTCTCTAGTCGATGCTAGACACCAAGCTCACTAAATCCACAGCTTTCCATCCCCAAACTAATGGCCAAATAGAGGTCGTCAATAGGATGATCATACACATTCTATGCATGTAAAACTCAAAGCATCCATGATCATGAGATGAGAGACTCCCCTATGTCCAATATAGCTATAACTGGGCTCTCCACAGCTCGATTGACCACAACCCATTTTAGGTGGGCTTGGGATTCCAACCACTATGTCTCATTGATGTGGCCATGCCATTTGCAGCTACTCATGCAGATTTGGCTCATGTCCAGTCTGAAACCGATAAGGCAAATAACTTCATTGAGCACATCCAACATATCTTCCAGTAGGGCCATGAAATTATGGAGAAATCAAATGCCAAGTACAAGCAGCGACATGATCAACATTGGGTGCCACGCAAGTTTCAGGTGGGCGACAAAGTCTGGTTGCATTTGCAAAAGGAACACCTTACCAGAACCTTTCAAAAACTCAGACCACTTCGATATGGTCCTTACACCATTACCAAGGCAGTGGGAGAGAATCATTTGAGCTCAACATTCCCCCATTCGTTGGCCTGCACCCAGTGTTCAATGGGACTGCCTTCGACCATACTTCCCACCATTACAAGACACATAAGACATTGCAAAACAACTCACACCTATAGAGTTAAATCCAGATTGCATGGAACAAGACACAACTGATCGGATCATGGACACATAGATCAAGAACACCCGAAAACAAAGGATCCAACTATATCGAGTTGTCAAAGCAGGCCAACTCCTTCACCAGGGCAAGTGGCTCACCAGGGACTAAGTTCAGCAAAAGTTTCCTCATCTCATGGAGGAACTCAACACAATGGGGACCATTGCTTCCTAAGGGGGGAGGAATTATCTAGGTGGATATTGGTGGCCACCTACCTATTCCACTTGGACCCCCAACACTGTCTCTTTCAATTTTTTGGTTTCCTATATTGTAGCACAATTTACTATTTTTGGCAGTTTTTTCGGGTCTTGAACTTCTGGAGCCATTTTGAGGCCCTAAACGACGTTTTTAGGGAAAACAGAGAGGTCAAAAATGTCCCAAGCTCACTTAATTATTCATTTTCGGCCTTCTCTTCAAGATCTTAGAAACAAGGTATTATGATAGCCAAATGACGATCGTATGCCAAAGTTACGACTCTAGGAAGTTGATGTACCAATTTACCCAAACAGGGCCCACATTTTTGGTGCTTCATCTCCTAGGGTTAGTTTTTTGGATGTTTAGGGTTTTCCATTGTTTCTCAATAATAAATAGGCCTTTGAGCCTCATTGTAACACAGTTTGGAGGCATGTAGCCACCACATATCTTCTCAGAGATAAGCTACCATCACCCGAGCTGGTCTTATTTCCATTCTATTTGTAAGCATATTTTCAATATTTGATATTAATGAAATGAATTTTTATTTCTAATGCATCTTTGTATTTATGGTTATATCTGTAATTTGTTGCATTCCTGTTTAAATTTGGATCAGTGGTATCAGAGCGGTCTGCTTTTTCTTTGTTTTTCTTTGCATGTCCCCAATGAGGTCGGGATATAAGGAGATAGGGCTTGAACTGGTCGAACTTTTGCAAGACCAGCCTCGCAAATCCTAATAGCATGCCATGGCAAATGAAAAGAAAGACGAGGTGGCAGGAGATTCTATCAAAATATTGCTCGAAGAAGCCCTCGAACGACAAAGGAATGCGATGATGGACAATTTTGTCTAGATCGTTCAATGTCTACCAAAGGGCGACACATCTAATTCTGGTAGCTACTTTGTAAGCACCACACCCTTTAAGGTACAAGTTAACCATGACATTACCATATTTGAGGGTCAGATAGATGCAAACGTTGTAGATAAATGGTTAAATCTACTAGAAGGATATTTTTCCAACCAGGAAAAGATCACTTTTGCACTTCTCAAAGCAGCTCCCCATGTCAAGGATTGTTGGGAAACCTACTGTGAGCAAAAGGATGAAAGTACAAACTCACTATTTTCAGCTGCGCCCACTTGGAACTCATTCTGGGATGCCATCAAGGAGTAGTACTACCTTGTCGGGAGCTATGAGGATAAATACATAAAGTGGACAACGTTGCGACAAGGAGGGGACTAAGATGTAGTGGAGTTTACCAATGTTTTTCATACCCTTCGCACGAAGTTGGGTATCAAGGATTCTGAGAACCATTTGGTTCTCAAGTATTGTGGCTGCCTACATAGGTACATCTAGGATGAGATGGAGTTCCTGAACTTCTCCTTGCTTGGCACGACATACCGATATGCCATCAAGATCAAGCAAAAGTTTAAACAGAAGAAGTGAGACTTTGTATTTGCGAATCTGAAGCAAGGGAAAGGTACCCCCAAACCGCTTGACAAAAAACAAAGCCAAGGCAGGGCGACCCAGGACAACCCACCAAAGTCGTAAGCAAAGAACAACACGTGAAGTCGAATAAGGACACGGGAAAGTGGTGTGAGTTCCATAAGAGCTCCACTCACAACACAAGTGAGTGTCAGGCCAAGCAGTCACTGGTGGCCAAGCTAAAGGCTTCGGAATCAAATGCATGTTCCGACTGTGAGTCAAAAAATGACAAGGGGAATGATAAAGGGAAGCAGATTATTGATGTGGAGCCCAACGCCACCATTGCCACCACGAAGATCCAGAAGGAGGAACCCAAAGATCTAGAGGAGGAGGAGTGCCTCTTCCACTCCTAGATGTGGGTAAAGGGTTCCCTGCTACAGTTCATTATCAACAACATGAGCCAAAAGAACCTCATTTGGGCAAGGGTCATGAAGTGGTTGGGCTTACTGACCACAACACATCCACAACTGTACACCATTCGGTGACTTTACCAAGGACGGTATCTTTGTGTGAGCTAGCAGTGTCGCCTTCCCTGCAGCATCAAGCCCTTCACAGATGAGGTATTATGCGACGTTGCTCCCCTTGATGCTTGTGATGTATTATTAGGCCAACCATACTTATGGAAGCGACATTCTGTGTATGAGTCAAGGCCTCGTGCTGTTATTGTTACTTTGGGAAGTAAGTTGTACAAGATATCGGAGGTAGCACCGCCTACCGCCGTCTCTTTGGTTACTGCAAAACAATGCAATAAGCTCATTTCCAAAACCGGGAAATTTGTTTTCTAGATGATACGTAGTCAGGGAAAGAGGAAGACGGTGGCCACGACCTCCAGGCATGGCCCCTCCGCACGAAAACAACAGATAGATAATGTCTTGGAGGAGTACGAGGACATATTCACCTCCCCTGCAAGGGTGCCTCTGCAGTGTCATGTCAAGCACTCATCGATCTGACCCCAAGTGCACCGCTGCCCAATGGACCAATCTATCAGCACTCCATTCTGGAGAACGATGAAATCAAGAGGCAGATTTAGGCGCTGCAGAAAGGTCACATCCGGCCGAGTTCATCACCCCGTGGAAGCCCAATCGTGTTGGTACATAAGAAGGATGGGACTTAGAGACTATGTATTGAGTATCGGGCGTTGAACAAGATCACTGCCCGGAATAGGTACTCGATCCCACGGATTGATGAGCTTCTAGACCAATAGAAGGGGGAAAAATATTTCAGCAAGATCGACTTGAAGTCAGGATATCACCAGGTACCAATCGAACCCTCCAATGTGTGGAAGACCACCTTCAAAGCGAACGAGGGCCTTTTCAAATGGTTGGTTATGCCTTTCGGGTTGATGAATGCTACTGCAACCTTCATGAGGTTGATCGATGACATCTTGCAACCATTCACCAACTCATTTGTAGTGGTATACTTGGATGACATCCTGATCTTTAGCCAGAGTTGGTTAGAGCACCTCCACCACATCTGACAGGTTTTCCAAACACTACGACAACACAAGCTGTGTGCCAATTTGGAGAAATGCACTTTTGGCATGACCCAGGTTCAGTATCTAGGATACATTGTTGATGAATGCGGGGTGCATGTGGATCCAACCAAGATCTAAGTCATATGGGATTGGCTGGCTCCAATCACTTTGACTGAGCTCTGCAACTTTCTGGGTCTTGCCAATTTCTACCGTAGATTCGTGTTGGGATTCTCTCATATCACTTGGCCCTTGAGTCAAGTCACCAAGGAAGGAGCGAAAGCAAAATTCTTTTGGTCCGAATCTCAACAGAAGGCATTCACAAAGCTGAAACATCGCCTCTTCTCTTCACTAGTGCTCACATTACTAGAATTGCAACACCCATTTGAGATCGAGACAGATGCCTCTGACTATGCTATTGGGGTAGTCCTTACTCAACAAGGGCATCCAGTGGCATATCACAGTGAGACACTTTCAGACACAGTCTGGGAGTATCCCACATATGACAAAGAGATGAATTCCATTGTGCAGGCTCGTCGATAATGGAAGCATTACATTTTGGAGAAGGAAACGGTCATCCACACAGACCACCAGCCCCTGCAGTTCATACAGATGCAAGGGAAGTTGTAGAATGATCGCCATCAGAAGTGGTCCACATAACTGCAAAAGTTCCATTTGAATATCAAGTATAAGAAGGGAAACACCAATAATGTTGCAGATTACCTCAGCCGACCACCGATCATGGCATTAACCACCGTGCTCAACTCTTGTGGGCATGAGACTTCTAATTGTCCACTTCTCTACAAAAGCGACATAGAGTTCGGCCACACATAATAGATGCTCTTGGAGGGTCAGTAAGTTCCATATTTTCACCTCCAGGATGCCCTATTATGCCACCTGGGACACCTTTGTGTTCCTTCAAGAGAGCGTCCCAAGATGATTAGGGAAGCACACTACAGTCGGGCCACTAGGCATTTCGGGGTCGAGAAAATGGCGGCAGTAATGCAGAAGTATTTCAATTGGTCGAATGTTCGACAAGATGTTAGGAAGTACATCAGATCCTGCATTGCCTGCGCCATTGCCAAATAGTCCATCAAGAAGCAAGGCCTCTATACTCCACTGCCTAAATGTATTCGACCTTGGGAATCCATCTCCATGGATTACATGTCGGGCCTTCCTTCTACTAATCATGGCAATGACTGTGTTTTGTAGTCGTTGACAAATTCTCGAAGATGGCGAATATGGCGGCCTGCAAGAAGAATATCACAGTGGAAGCCATTGCTAAACTCTTCTTTGAACGAGTGTGGGTACACTTTGGGATCCCACAGTCTATCATCTCAGATCGGGACAACAGGTTCCTCAGTACATTTTGGTCCAGTCTCTAGTCGATGCAGGACACCAAGCTAACTAAGTACACAGCTTTCCATCCCCAAACGGATGGCCAGAGAGAGGTTGTAAACAGGATGATCGTACACATTCTGCGCATATACAACTCAAAGCATCCACGCACATGGGATGAGAGCCTCCCCTATGTCCAGCACAAATATTACTGGGCTCTCCACAGCTTGACTGGCCACCTCCCTTTTCAGGTGGGCTTGGGATTCCAACCACTATGTTCCATTGATGTTGCCATGCCATTTGTAGCTACTCATGTAGATTCAACTAATGTCCAATTTGAAACCAATAAGGCAAACGACTTCATTGAGAACATCCAACATATCCGCCAGTAGGTCCATGACATTTTGGAGAAATCAAATGCCAAGTACAAGCAACGACTTGAACAACATCGGGTGCCACACAAGTTTTAGGTGGGCGACAAAGTCTGGTTGCATTTGCAAAAGGAATGCCTTATCGGAGCCTATCGGAAACTCAGACCACTTCGATATGGTCCTTATACCATTACCAAGGTGGTGGGAGACAATTCATTTGAGCTCAGAATTCCCCCATTCCTTGGCCTGCACCCAGTGTTCAATGTGGACTGCATTTAACCATACTTCCTACCATTGCTAGACACATTAGGCATTGCAGAATAGCTCACACCTATAGAGTTAAATCCAGATTACATGGAACAAGCCACAACTAATTGGATCATGGACACGCAGATCAAGAACACCCGACAGCAAAGGATCCAACTATATCGAGTTGTCAAAGCAGACCAACTCCTTCACCAGGGCAAGTGGCTCACCAGGGACCAAGTTCAATAGAAGTTTCCTCATCTCATGGAGGAACTCAATGGAATGGGGACCATTGCTTCCTAAGGGGGGAGGAATGATCCAGGTGGATATTGGTGGCCACTTGCCTATTCCACTTGGACCCCCAACATTGTCTCTTTCAGTTTTTCGGTTTCCTATATTGTAGCACAGTTTACTATTTTTGGCATTTTTTCGGGTCTTGAATTTCCGGAGTGGTTTTCAGGCTCTAAATGACGTTTTTAGGGAAAATGGAGAGGTCAAAAATGTCCCAAACCAACTTTATTACTTACTTTCAGCCTTCTCTTCAAGATCTTCGAAACGAGGTATTATGATAGCCAAACGGAGATCGTATGCCAAAGCTACGACTTCGGGAAGTTGATGTACCAATTTACCCAAATGGGCCCCATAGTTTTGGTGCTTCATCTCCTAGCGTTAAGGTTTTGGATGTTTATGGTTTTCCATTATTTCTCAATAATAAATAGGCCTTTGAGCTTTATTGTAACACAGTTAGGAGGCATGTAGCTGCCACATATCTTCTTAGAGATAAGCTACCATCGCCCGAGCTAGTCTTATTTCCTTTATGTTTGTAAGCATATTTCAGAATTTGATATTAATGAAATGAAGTGTTATTTCTACTGCATCTTTGTATTTATGGTTATATCTGTAATTTTTTGTGTTCCTGTTTAAATACGGATCAGTGGTATGAGAGTGGTCTTCTCTTTCTCTGTTTTTCTTTGCATGTCTCCAATGAGGTCGGGATATCTCGCAAATCCCGACAGCCTCCCATGGCGGATGAAAAGAAAGACGAGGGGGTAGGAGATCCTATCAAAATCTTGCTCGAGGAAGCCCTCAAGTGATAAAGGAACGCGATGATGGACAATTTTGTCCAGATCCTTCAGTGGCTACCCAAGGGAGACACATCTACTTCTGGCAGCTACTCTAGAAGTGCCACACCCTTTAAGGTACATGTTAACCATGACATTCCCATATTTGAGGGTCAGATAGATGCGAACGCTGTAGATAAATGGTTAAATCTACTAGAAGGATATTTTTCTGTTCATGATTTTTTTAGCTGGGAAAAGATCACTTTTTCACTTCTCAAAGCAGCCCCCCACGTCAAGGACTGGTGGGAAACCTACTGTGAGCAGAAGGATGAAATTACGAAATCACTGTTTTCAGTTGCACCCACTTGGAACTCGTTATGGGATGCCATCAAGGAGCAGTACTACCATGTCGGGAGCTATGAGGACAAATACATAAAGTGGAAAACGCTGCGACAGGGAAGGGACCAAGATGTACAGGAGTTTACCAATATTTTTCATACCCTTCATAAGAAGCTGGGTATCAAGGATTTTGAGAACCATTTGGTTCTCAAGTACCATGACTGCCTACATAGGTACATCTAGGACGACATGGAGTTCTTGAACATCTCCTCACTCAGCACGAAATACCGATATGTTGTCAAGATCAAGCAAAAGTTTAAACAATAGAAGCGAGACTTTGGATCTGCGAATCTGAAGCAAGGGAAAGGTACCCCCAAACCACAAAACAAAGGACAAAGCCAAGGCGGGCGGCACAGGATAACCCGCCAAAGCCGCAAGCAAAGAACAACACCGCGAAGCCGAAGAAGGACACGAGAAAGTGGTGTGAGTTCCATAAGAGCTCCACTCACAACACAAGTGAGTGTCGGGCCAAGCAGTCACTGGTGGCTGAGCTAAAGGCTTCGGAATCAGATGCATGTTTTGACTCTGAGTTAGAACCCAACAAGGGGAATGAAAAAGGGAAGCAGATTATCGATGTGGAGCCCAACGCCACCGTTGCCACCACGAAGATACAGAAGGAAGAACCCGAAGATCCAGAGGAGGAGAAGCGCCTTTTCCACTCCTAGATGTGGGTAAAGGGTTTCCTGCTATAGTTCATTGTCGACAGCGGGAGCCAAAAGAACCCCATTTCGGCAGAGTTCGTGAAGAAGTTGGGCTTACCGACCACAAAACATCCACAAACATACACCATCGTGTGGCTTCAACAAGGAAGGGATCTTCGTGTGAGCCAGCAATGTCACCTTCCATACAGCATCAAGCCCTTCACAGATGATGTATTATGTGACGTTGCTCCCTTTGATGTTTGTGATGTATTATTAGGTCAACCATACTTATGGAAACGACATTCTGTGTATGAGTCAAGGCCTTGTGCTGTTATTGTTACTTTGGGAAATAGGTTTTATAGGATACTAGAGGTAGCACCACCTATCTCCATCTCTTTGGTTACTGTAAAACAATGCAGTAAGCTCATTTCCAAAACCGTGAAATTTGTTTTCCTAATGATACACACTCAGGTAAAGAAGAAGACGGCGGCCACGACCTCTAGACAAGGCCCCTCCGCATGACAACAACAGATGGACATGGTCGTGGAGGAGTACGAGGACATCTTCACCTCCCCTGCAGGGGTGCCTTTGCACTGTCATGTCAAGAACTCCATCGATCTGACCCCAGGTGCACCACTACCCAATGGACCAATCTATCTGCGCTTCGTTCTGGAGAACAACGAAACCAAGAGGCGGATTCAAGAGTTTCTGTAGAAAGGTCGCATCCAGCCGAGGTCATTGCCCTGTGGGAACTCGATCATGTTGGTATAGAAGAAGGATGGACTTGAAGACTATGTATAGACTATCGGGCGTTAAACAAGATCACTGTTCAGAATAGGTACCCGATCCCATAGTTTGATGACCTTCTGGACCAACTGAAGAGGGAAAAATATTTTAGCAAGATCAACTTGAAGTCAGGATATCACCAGGTACCAATCTAACCCTCCGATGAGTGGAAGACTACCTTCAAAGTCAAGGAGGGCCTTTTTGAATGGTTGGTTTTGCCTTTCGGGTTGACGAATTCTCCTGCAACCTTCATGAGGTTGATGGATGACATCGTGCAGCCATTCACCAACTCATTTGTAGTGGTATACTTCGATGACATCCTGATCTTCAACCAGAGTTGGGAAGAGCACCTCCACCACATCCGACAGGTTTTTCAAACACTACAACAACACAAGCTATGTGCCAATTTGGAGAAATGCACTTTTGGCATGACCCAGGTTCAGTATCTGGGATACATTATTGATGAACGGGGGGGTGCATGTGGAACCAGCCAAGATCCAAGTCATCTGGGATTGGCCAGCTCCAACCATTTTGACAAAGCTCTGCAACTTTCTAGGTCTTGCCAATTTCTACCGCAGGTTCGTATTGGGATTCTCTCATATCACTTGGCCCTTGAGTCAAGTCACCAAGGGAAGAGGGACAACAAAATTCTTTTGGTTTGAATCTCAACAGAAGGCATTCACAGAGTTGAAACATCGCCTCTCCTCTACACAAGTGCTCACATTACCAGACTTGCAACATCCATTTGAGATCGAGACATATGCCTCTGACTATGCTATTGGGGTAGTCCTTACTCAACAGGGGCATCCAATGGGATATCACAGTGAGACACTTTCAGGCACAGTACGAAAGTATCCCACATATGACAAAGAGATGCATTCCATTGTGCAGGCCTGCCGACAATGGAAGCATTACATTTTGGGGAAGAAAATGGTCATCCACACAGACCACCAGCCCTTGCAGTTCATACAGACGCAAGGGAAGTTGTAGAATGATCGGCATCAGAAGTGGTCCACATACTTGAAAAGTTCCATTTGAATATCAAGTATAAGAAGGGAAACACCAATAATGTTGTAGATTGCCTCAGCCGACCACCGATCATGGCGTTAACCACCGTGCTCAACTCTTGTGGGCACAAGACTTTTGATTGGCCACTTCTCTACAAAAGTGACCCAGAATTCGGCCACACATACCAGACGCTCTTGGAGGGTCAGTAAGTTCCATATTTTCACCTCCAGGATGCCCTATTATGCCATCTAGGACACCTTTGTGTTCCTTCATGAGAGCGTGCCAAGATGATTTGGGAAGCACACTATAGTCAGGCCGCTGGGCATTTCGAGGTCGAGAAAATGGTGGCAGTACTGCAGAGTTATTTCAATTGGCCGAATTTTCGACAGAATGTCGGGAAGTACATCAGATCCTGCACTGCCTGTGCCATTACCAAACCGACCATCAAGAAGCAAGGCCTCTATACTCCGCTGCCTACCCGTAGTCGACCTTGGGAATCCATCTCCATGGATTACATGTCGGGCCTTCCTTATACTAAGCATGGCAACGACTGTGTTTTTGTAGTCGTCGACATATTCTCAAATATGGCCATTATGGTGGCCTGCAAGAAGAATATCACAGTGGAAGCCACTGCTAAACTCTTCTTTGAACGAGTGTGGGTACACTTTGGTATCCCACAGTCTATCATATCAGATCGGGACAGTAGGTTCCTCAGTACATTTGGGTCCAGTGTTTGGTCAATGCTGGACACCAAGCTCACTAAGTCCACAAATTTCCATCCCTGAACTGATGTCCAGACATAGATCGTCAACAGGATGATCGTACACATTCTGTGCATGTACAACTCAAAGTGTCCATGCACATGGGATGAGAGCCTCCCCTATGTCTAGCACAGATATTACCGGGCTCTCCACAGCGCGACTGGCCATAACCCTTTTCAGATGGGCTTGGGATTCCAGCCACTATGTCCCATTGATGTGGCCATGCCATTTGTAGCTACTCATGTAGATTCAACTCATGTCCAGTCCAAAACCGATAAGGCAAACGACTTCATTGAGCACATACAACATATTCGCCAGTAGGTCCATGACATTTTGGAGAATTCAAATTGCAAGTACAAGCAGTGACATGATCAACATTGGGTGCCACACAAGTTTCAGGTGGGCGACAAACTCTGGCTGCATTTGCAAAAGGAACGCCTTACTAAAGCCTATCGGAAACTCAGACCACTCTGATATGATCCTTATACCATTAGAAAGGTGGTGGGAGACAATGCATTTGAGCTCAACATTTCCCCATTCCTTGGCCTGCACCTAGTGTTCAAAGTGGACTACCTTTGACCATACTTTCCACCATTGCTAGACACATCAGACATTGCAGAACAACTCACACCTACAGAGCTAAATCCGGATTGCATGGAACAAGCCACAACTGATCGGATCATGGACACGTAGATCAAGAACTTCTGACAACAAAGGATCCAACTATATCGAGTTGTCAAAGCAGGCCAACTCCTTCACCAGGACAAGTGGCTCACTAGGGACCAAGTTCAGTAGAAGTTTCCTCATCTCATGGAGGAACTCAATGCAATGGGGACGATTGCTTCCTAAGGGGGGAGGAATGATCCAGGTGGATATTGGTGGCCACTTGCTTATTCCAGTTAGACCCCCAACACTATATCTTTCAGTTTTTCAGTTTCCTTAATTGTACGCAGTTTACTATTTTGGCAGTTTTTCGGGTTCTGAACTTCCTGAGCCGTTTTGAGGCCCTAAATGACGTTTTTAGGGAAAACGGAGAGGTCGAAAACATCCTAACCTTATTTTATTATCTGTTTGCGGCCCTCTCTTTGAGTTCTTTGAAACGAGGTATTATGATAGCCAAACGGAGATCATATTCCAAAGTTACGACCCCGGGAAGTTGATGTACCAATTTACCCAAACGGGGCCCACAATTTTGGTGCTTCATCTCCTAGGGTTAGGTTTTTGGATGTTTATGGTTTTCCATTGTTTCTCAATAATAAATAGGCCTTTGAGCCTCATTGTAACACAGTTCGGAGGCATGTAGCCGCCACATCTCTTCTTAGAGGTAAGCTACCATCGCCCGAGCTAGTCTTATTTCCATTCTATTTGTAAGCATATTTCAGTACTTGATATTAATGAAATGAAGTGCTATTTCTACTGCATCTTTGTATTTATGGTTATATATGTAATTT
Source organism: Pinus tabuliformis (assembly GCA_031772625.1). Taxonomy (NCBI): domain Eukaryota; kingdom Viridiplantae; phylum Streptophyta; class Pinopsida; order Pinales; family Pinaceae; genus Pinus; species Pinus tabuliformis. The sequence continues at coordinate 194,774,971 of CM062813.1, forward strand.
GTTGTGTTCCTGTTTAAATCTGTATCACTGGAAAATTACTCCTTACGGGCCTGTAAGAACAAAAGAAAGTTTGGTTAAATCTATTAAATATAAAATTGTTGAAACCACAAAGAAAGACATTGATAATGAACTTTTGCTTTCAACATGTTGATTTGATCAGGATTGTGACACATTTTCAACCAAAAAGACTAAATAAGGTTCAAATACAGAGTAGGTTCTCTATTATCTTATGTTTGCGGTGAATGACATGGGTAGTGGAGCAGAGCAACCCTCTATATGCAAACCCAAGTGAAACAATACCAAATTAACCATTGGAAACATAGTCATTGCAATCAAAATGAAAACCCTATCAATGTACACCATTTATCAATCAAAGCTTCATCACAACCATTGAAATTAGGGTTCACGTATTTCCAAGTTAAACCATGTGAAGGCAATTGGAACCACTGTCGTGGTTCAACAAGAGAGTGCCATGAATGCAAAGGGGACCACATCCCAAGTTTACGAGATTGCTACATCAAATTTTGAGTGCCTTTATATACTTGGCATATGACCGTAAAATGTTAAAATCAATACTTATATATATAACATATAAGAACAAAATACAAGTGTGAGAGTTGTGTTCCACACATGTCACCGGTATGACCTTTATAAATTAAACAACAAAGAATTTCAATTATTTGGTCTTGACCCGAACCTTAGGAAGTATATAAATCGTGCACAAGGATATATGAAATGTGTATGTGAACCTAAGTTTAAAAAGGTAGAATCAATAACTTAAAGGGAAATTAAACCTTGATATAAAAGAAAAAGGAGAAAGGGGTAAAAACCCACAAGGATGCGTCATGATTACAATAGTTTTGGCATATATATATATATATATATATATATATATATAAATAAGAGTGTGCTTGAAATGCAACCATTATGTATATATCAAATAAGTTATTATAAATTCTAATAAAAATTAATAAATATTCAAGCCCGATCAAATACATTAACATTCCTAATAATGACTTAGTTAAGGTAGATAAAGAAAACTCTAATGAGTTTAACAACAAGAGAACATAGTATGCTACCAATATCTTCATTAATTAGAGAAGGGTATTGAAAGAGAAAAGAGTAGATGAAAAATATAAATGAAATAGATGGAAGGAATCCTTGCTCTAAAAGTTGGGGCTTGAATTGCAATGAGTACTATAGAAAAATAGCGGCTAGTGAAAAAAAAAGATGTGGAAAATTACTAAAATATAAATAAGGCAAATAATATATGAATATTGTATATAAAAAAATTACTTGTGTTTTTGATAGATATACTATAAGTGGTGTCAAAGTTGTAGGTTACAACATTAGGCCTTTATGGGTCCTGATTGAAATATTATTTTATGTGTAACATACAAAAAACAAAACTACGATAGAAAGAAAATTGAAGAATGGTTGAAGATAATAATAGGAGGACTTTTGTAGGATCACCTGGAGGGGGCAAAGAACATGAAACTAAACTAGGAATGATGGGAGGAGAAACTGGAAATCAAGATAACCATGAATTTGAGATTTTTCAAGTAATATATAGTCTAAAAGCATATTTAAATAGTGTTAAAGCTAATAAAAAAAAAAATTCTAAGGAAAAAGATGAACAAGAAGATATAAATGGCTACATACTCAAGAGGCTAGAAGAAAACAAAGGTAGTAGAAAAGTTAACAGAACTCATAAGAAAAGATTTAGAAGTGACTCTCCAGACAAAACTGAATCTATAACTTCTAATGAGGGTCAAATACCTAAGTTTTATGATTAAATGGAAGAACAAAAGTCTGGGAGTAGTACTCTTTTGTCTAAGATGAAAAATGTTGTATCCTAGTTACAAGGTGAATTTAAAAAGATCAGACCTCCGAACTTTGATGGAGAATATGAAGAAGGGGAAAAAGCTTGGCTTCTGAATATGTCAAAATATTTTGAGGTTTATAATTACCCTAGTAACCTTAAGGCTAGATTCAATACATATCAGTTAATTGGCAAAGCAACCTTATGGTGGGAAGAAAACAAAGCAATAAAGAAAAGTAGAAGCAAAAAATTGACCGAGAAGTTATTCAAGAAGGAATTCAGAAATAAGTATCTAACAGAGAGGTACTTTAATGAGAATGCTAGGGAAGTCCATGAGTTAAGATTGGGTCAATTAACAATAGAAGAATTCATGAACGAACTTATGAGCATGTTGCAGTATGTGCAATATCTGAAACTTGTAGACTGTTCAATAGACTTAAATGGATTGCGCTCTAAATTAAATTTGAATATTCTACTTTTGGGATCATATGATGTCCTTATTGGCATGGATTGGTGAGAACAACACACCGTAGTCTTTAACCATTTAGAAAAATATTTCACATGTATCAATGATGAGGGGGAGATTTAAAAGGGGTTCCAAGAGTCATTTTGGTGAGACAAATATATGCCTTACAGTTAAAGAAATGTTCCCAAAAGGGATGCAAATTGTTTGAAGTTCATATTGAATAGCTTTCTAACAACAATAAAAAACCTTCAATGGACTCATTTATCCTATTCTAAAATTATAAAGATGTCTTTCTTGAGGAAATCCCAAGACTACCTCCAAGAAGGAATGTAGATTTTACTATAGATCTTATCCCTGGAGAAATTCCAACATCTAAATCTCCTTAAACAATTAAAGATACAGTTACAAAAGTTGTTAGACAAGAAATATATAAGACATAGTGTGTCACTTTGCAGTTCACCATTCTTATTTGTTAAAAAGAATAGGAACCCTCAAACTTTGTAAAAATTATTGACAACTCAATAAAATGACAATCAAGAACAAATCCTTTGCCCAAGATTGATGACCTATTTGATAAGGTCAAAGAAACTACTATATTCTCAAAGTTTAAGATCCATATATCATCTTATTAGAATCAAAGACAAGGACATTCATAAAGCAACTTTCAAGACACGACATGGGCATGATGAGTTCGTTGTACTTCCTTTCGAACTCACTAATGCACTAGCCACTTTTATGTGTCTGATGAACAGTGTACTCAACCCCTATTCACACAAATTTGTCATTGCATTTATAGATGGCATCTTAGTCTATTCAAAGAATATGGAGGAACATGGCCAACATTTGCAAATGATTCTCCAAACACTTAGAGAAAATGAATTGTATGCTAAGTTTAGCAAATGTGCATTTTATCAAAAAAAAATTCATTATTTAGGACATGTTATATCTAAAGAAGGGATTGTTGTGGATCCAGAGAAGATAAAGGCCATTATGGAATGGATAGTGCCTAAGGGTGTGGTTGATATCAGGTATTTCATGGGAATTATGGGTTATTACAAAAGGTTCATAGAGGGATTTTGCAAAATAGCATATACAATCACTTCTTTACAGAGGAAGGGAACTAAATTTGATTGGAATCAGAAATGTGAGTATAGCTTTGAGAAATTAAAATAATTATTGACTATTGCTCCAATTTTAAAATTAGTTGACGCCAATAAATATTTTCTAGTTTGTATTGATGCTTGTAAAGTAGGTTTGGGGGAGTCTTAATGCAAGAAGGTCATGTGGTAAGTAATTAGTCTCAAAAGCTTAAATATCATGAGAGGAATTATGCTAGTACCCATCATTTAGAACTAGAAGCTATTATCCATGCCTTAAAAATGTGGAGGCACTACCTTATAGGGAGGAAATTCCAGTTAAAAACTGATAATGTCAGTGTCAAATATATGTTTGATCAGTCAAACTTAAATGTTAGGAAAGCTCAGTGGTTGGCATTCCTTAGTGAATATGATATTGAAATCATACATATTAAAGGAAAGGAAAACAAAATAGCAGATGCTCTTAGTAGAAAACCATATCTGATTTGTACTAATTTTGCAAGTAGTTGGCAAACTAATTAAGGAGAAAATTCAAAAATCAGGTTCACAAGATGAGGAAGAGATTGATTTTTCAATTAATGATGAGAATTTATTGATATAGGGACATAATTTATATACCCAATGACTCAAATATAAATTGCTTTCCCTAGATGAAATGCAAAAAAATCCTACAATAGGACATCTTGGATATCAAAAGCTAATAACCATGTTGAGAAAGGATTTCTATTAGCCTAATATGAAATCAAAAGCAATAGAATATGTAGAAATATGTTTAGAATGTCAACATGTTAATACTTCCCATGAACATCCAACTAGATTATTATAGCCTTTACCCATTCTAGAATGGAAATGGGAGGTAATATCCATGGATTTCATCACTGGTTTGCCAAAGACAAGGAAAAAACATGACCCTGTAATGGTTTTGGTGGGAAAACTTAATAAATAAACACACTTTATACATGTAAAGTCTACTTTCAAACCTATTAATATAGCATAAATATTCATGAAGGAAATATTTAGATTACATGGTATGCTTAAGGTTGTAGTCTCAAATCAAGATGCAAAATTTACTTCTAAGTTTTGGAAGGGTTTATTTGAGGGTATGGGCACAAAATTGAATTTTAGCACAACTTATCATCCTCAGGCTGACAGTCAAACAGAAAGGACCAATCAAATCTTGGAGGACATGCTGCAAATGTATGTCATGGATACGCCCACTAAGTGGGAAGACTATCTACACTTAGTTGAATTTTCCTACAATAATGGTTATCAAACTTCACTAAAGATGAGTCCTTTTGAGGTAATGTATGGGAGACATTGTAAAGTTCCTTTAAATTGGGAACATCTTGAAGATAGACTAGTTTTAGGACCACATGTGCTTAAAGGAAATGGAAGAAATAGTTAAGCATGTGAAGCAAAATTTGAAAATAGTTCATCATCGAAAAAAGAGTTATGAAAATTTAAAGAGAGTTCACAAATAATTTAATGTAGGTGACCATGTTTATCTCAAATAGAAATGTAAGAAGAGTACTCTTAAACTTGGTTGTTGTGCTAAGCTATCACCCATACATTGTGGACCCTTTGAAGTGTTAGAAAGGATAGGCCTAGTTGCTTATCAACATGCTCTACTAGTAAGCATAAAAGCTCATGATGTCTTTCATGTGTTTTTATTAAAGAAGTATGTACATGACCCAACTCACACAATTGATTGGAATGTTGTACAAGTAGAACCGGAGGTAGAGTTCCTAACAGAACCTCTACACACACTAGACTAGAGAGAAGTCACGCTTTCGAATAGAATTACATCCCAAGTTAAAATTTAGTGGAAACACTTTTTCCCATAAGAAGCAACTTGGGAATTGGAAGATGCTTTTAAGGAAGCGTATCCATCCTTATTTTGAAAATTGGGGTTGAATTCCATAATTCCAGAGTAGACACTCGGATGGTGTCAAACTCAAGTGGGGAAGGATATGATATTTCTTGACTTAGAGTTTATTTCTAAATTTGTATATGTTAAGTGTTTTTATTGTTATGACTCTAAGACTTATTTTAAGCTAGTTTATTAGTGCTATGTCATTGATAAATATTAAATGTAAATTTTTTCATGTTGTTAATAAAAAAATTGGAAAATAATTATGAAGCTACAATTGGTTGAAGAGAACTATGGCTGCAAGTTAATGATGAAAATTAATTACCCCTGATCAATAAGATCTAGGCATCTAATCTGAGGATGGGGGGGGGGTATGTTTCTTGGCCTATGCTGGCTGAAAACTCATGCAATGTAGAACTGGGAGTGAGAAGCATAGGGAAAAAGAAGAAGACTTGCAGACCATTGGAGCTTGGGGGGGGAGGGCCTTTGAGGAGAAATGAGTAAAGGTTAGGTGGAGCTTGGTAGCTCCAAACTTATTTTCTAGAGCAAAGTTGACAAGTCGGTACCTGGACTTTCTGGTGTTTTAATGTCCGTTTTTTGCTAAATATTTTTATTTATACAAGTATTTTATTGATGAAAGCTTTTTTTTATACATGTAATAAAAAAATAAAGAGTATAGAAATTTTTGCATTGAATAATAGATATGGTAAAAGTAATTGTATAATCAGAATAGTGAATTTATGAACTATTTTACATATGAACATAAGTAGTAATTTGTGTATTATGGAGTTGTTTTCTTAAAATAATTTGTGAAATAGACTGTTACTGTTCATTGCATAGTTTGTAATTGAATTTAGAAATTTAGTATAAACTGTTAATAGGTCTAAACTAGAGGCCTATGTATTGAAGACAAAATAAAATACAGGAAGAGTAGAATAAGCTAACAATATTTATTCTATTTGCAAGTAAGCATGGTTATGCAAGAGTATAACCATAACATAAGTAATGGTCGAAGACAGTCTACCGTAACTGTAAGCAAAGGAAAAACTGAGTTCTATTCTTAGTTTGGAATTTAATCCTTGTATGATAGAATATAATCTCTTAAAAGAATAATAGGAAGTTTTATCTAGTGGACTCAAGCAAAAACTTATTATACAATAGAGGTAGTTTAAATTAAAAACATTGCCAAATTTTATGGCTTTAGTACAAAAGGGAAAAACAATTAAGGTACCAATGTTATACAATGAATCTCTATGAAATTATAAGAGCATGAAACAAAGTAACTACAACCATGAAGACTTTCAATTATTTGTGCTTGACCCGAACCTTAGGAAGTATGTAAACCGTGCGTACAAATATATCAAACATGTATGTGAACCCATGTTTAAAAATATAAAAGAAATAACTTAAAGGGAAACTAAACCTTGATATAAAAGAAAAGGAGAAGGGGATAAAAACCCATAACGATGCATCATGACCACACTATCTAATGTTTAATAAACCAATGTAAGAGTATGCTTGAAATGCAAGCATTATGTATATATCAAACGACTTGTTATAGTAATTCTAATAAAGAATTAAGAAACATTCAAGCCCAATCAATTACAATAACATCCATAATAAAGGACTTAGTTAAGGTAGATAAATAAAAAAGAACAAGAGAAACATATTATGGTAGTAGCATCTTCATTAATTAGACAAGGGTACTAAAAGAGATAAGAGCTTTTTAAATAAAATAGATTGAAGCAACTCTTGTTCTAAAAGTTGGGGCTTGAATTGTAATGAATATTATACATATTATAAACACGGTGGCTAGGGAAAAGAAGAGTTGTGGTAAATTACTAAAATATAAATAAGGAGAATAATATATGAATATTGTATTAAAAAAAAAAAGGTTAGTTGTCTTTTTTTAGAGGTATATTATAATTATAATTATAATTTTTTATTAATTTTCACTGATTTTTTTCTTAACAATTTTTCATAAAAATCTTTCATTAAAGATGTTATTTTTAATATTAATATTAAAGAATGATGTTTTCAAAAATTAATTATGATGAAAGAAAAGAAAAATAAATATTTTAATATAATGCAAGAAATTTATTAGCATGAAATAAGTTTTATTTAAATTTTTTAGGAGTGTACAATCATTAATCAATTAGACATTATGTTAAAAATGTAATTAGGATTGAATTATCTCTTGATTGAATAATTAACCATTTTGTTGAAGGATAAATTAAAATCAATTTCAAGGGTGTTTATACAAGATAGTAACTACTTCCGTGTAAAAAAAAGAAATCCCTTCTAAAGTTTAAAACAATATGATAAAATATTAACTTTTTTATTATCATAAATTTATTAAAAAAGGTTACAAGGAAAATAAAATACATTGAATACATTGTTTTAATAGAAATGAGTATTTTAATTTATATTAAAAGAAAATTTGCGAGCTGGCCCAAAAATCTTAAAATTCTTCTAAAAAATAAGTGTTACCAAAATTCCTTGAGGATTTGAGATTGAGCATGCATGATCAATCCAAATCCTTAATTGAGACCTCCACAATACAAAAAATTTGTTCCTATTACAAACAAATATTTTCCAAAAGACCCCTAAGGTCCAAATACAATTGTATCCCATTCTTAACTATTTGTCATTTTAACTTTGACTGGCTTCTCGTTTTACATGGCGAGATATTTTTTTCCATTTTTCCAACTTCGATCTATCCCATGTTATCTGATGAATCTATCACATCGCCTTTTTTTTAATTATCTCTATTAGAAACTTCGTCCTTTTGACTCATTAATGGCTCTTTCTCGTTTGCCTGATCGACCCAAGAAGTTACTTGTTTAGTTTGTTTTCTAAAGAAACACGGGTAGAGGCATTGTTATCTAAAGAGACAATGGAATCACCAAAATTATATGTCTTGTCCTTGACCACTTTTAAAATATCAGCCCAAGGAGTATTTTCTTTAGAATTATTCTTAGGAGAAGCAGTTGGGGTAGTAATGGGCCTCGGTATTGCAATAAGAATTCTACAACTCCCACTATCGACTTTAATTATCAACCCGAGGTTCATACAAACTTAAGAGGTATCGACACTATATGTGCAGCATACAATGTGTCCTTTGTTGGCATTATGATACAAGTGTTGTCCTTGATGGAAACTCACTCACAAGTCAATTCAATTTTGATAAAAGGAAACTCACAGTACAACATGAATATTCAGAGGTAATAGGGCAGTGGTACAAAATAATAGGAAGATGGAACTAAGGTCTACTAATCAGAATAAAGAAGTGAAGGAAAAGGATGATGTAAAACAATTTAAGAAGTATACGCAGGTCCACTTAGTCAAAACGACATGTACATGTTGGTTCGCAGAACAAAAAGAGTGTATATGTATACACCCAATATCACAAGAGGAAAAGTGCGTACAAGTTGGAAAATCAAGGTTTTGGTCCAAGGTATTTGGTTCGAGGTATTTGGTCCAAGGTATTAAGAAAGGCCTAAAACTATATAAGGAGGAGAAGATCATTAGGCCAAAGTGTGCAAGTGAAAAGGGTTTCTAAGGAATAATTCCATATGAAGTATATTTTATGTTGCAGGGGCTATCTTAGTGATTTGATCGGAAATATTTTGTGCACCTTGAATTCAATGTTGGATCAGGATCATGAGATCTGAAATGACTTATCATTGAATGATTTGATATTGGGTGGGCCAGATCTAATTGTGTACACCTGTTTTATTCTTTGAATGTCATGATTTGGGTTTGTCTAAAGTCCATAATAGTAGTGAAGTTATGAGTTACTATTTGAAGATCTGTACGCTGGTTCACTTTGGTGAAGTTGCGTATACATGCTGGTTCGGCTCTTACAAGCAACGTATAAAAAGAAAAAGTATGTTGTTCAGAGATGACTCATCTATTTGATTAGTTTGTTGTTTTACTGCTGACTGTCAATGAAGTCATGTAAAACTGAATGCATAAAGAGTTTGATATCTGATTGATTGATTGTATAAGTGAGAAGGGTGATCTCTGCTGCTGCCTATGTAAGACTCTATAAATTGACAGTAGATTGCTGGTTGGTACAGACTTGATTCGGATGTTTTATGTTTCAGTAGTTTTGAAGGTATACACAAGTTTGATTAAAGGAAGAAGCGTATACACGCAGGTTGGGTTCAATAAAGTAGCGTATACATTCTGATGCATGATTTTTGAGGTTGCAGCTGGTTTTGAATGATGATGCAGGTTTCTGGGTTCAGCACAATGATCTGGTGACAATGATCCGATTGTTCAGATTAACTGAATGTTGGTTGATGCAGTTTGAGTTTAAAAGTTTTTGATGGGTCCAATATGAAAATTTGATGAAACAAATCCATCTTGTGTATTGTTGTGTACCAGGAGCATCTAGTCTGAAAATTTATGAAACGTGGTCCCTGGAGGAAGAGAGAAGGTCGTAGCCTTTTGTAGGCCGGCGCTTATGTACTAGTAAACACATTGTCTAGTACAAGAGCTAGGGGGTTGTAGATCCCTTCCAGTAGAAGCTGGAAAATGAGAGAAGGTTGTAGCCTTCTGCAGGTGGGTACCTGCATAGTGGTATGAGTCTGCACCAGTACAAGATTTTAAACAAATTTTCTTATTATTAAAAGAAGACAGAGATGACAACAATAGGTGGTTTTCACCTACATTGGGTTTCCACCTTAAATCTTGGTGTTCATGTGTGTTGCTTATGTGTGATGGTTCATTCTGTTTTTACTGCATTGTTTAATAAGTTACTGATGCACTGGTTATAGATAATCACATGATAAATTAACTAAATCACAAGTTCTCTAGGTATACGCTAGTTTCACTAATCACGGTAGCATGTACACGCTAGTTCACTTCACAAAAGTAGCATATATAAATCTATTTGGGAAATGAAAAATTATTGATCTAATAATAATGATTCACCCCCCCACCCCTAGTATTATTTCCAACAATTGGTATCAGAGCAGGTGCTTCAGAAGAAGCTTGATCACTTGAAGGAAGATCTTGCAAGATGAATAATCACGAAGGCATGGGATCCATCAGACCACCAATATTCAATGGGAGAAACTTAGTATATTGGAAAATAAGAACTAGAGCCTATCTACAATCACTTGGAGCTGATGTTTGGAAACTGTGGAAGGAGGATATCAATTTCTAGCAACAATTCCTACAGAATCTGTAGGTAAAAAGTTATACGAAACCAATGCCAAAGCTGTCAATACGTTATTGGGAAGTCTGCCAAAATTAGAATTTGTCAAAGTCATGTAGCTCAAAACAGCCAAAGAGATATGGGACAAAATAATTCAGAGCTACGAAGGAGACTCTAAGTTAAAACGTGCTAAGCTTCAAACTCTCAGAATTTAGTATGAAACTCTTAAGATGCATAGTGATGAGAGTGTTGATAGTTACTTCTTACATATAGATGAGATTGTTAATCGTATGAAGAATCTGGGTGAAGAGATAAAGGAATTTACTTTAGTTGAGAAAATTTTGAGATATTTGTCTTCTAAATTTGAGTCAAAAGTGTCTGCCATAGAAGAAAAACAGGATCTTTAGACTATCATTGTGACTCAACTTCACGGAAGCATAACTGCCTTTGAAATGAGAAAAGGAGGTCCATCAAATATGAGAGAAGACACATTTAAAGCATCAGCAAAGGGAAAGAAAAGGAAGAGCCCAATGAATTAGGACACATTTTAGAAGAAGAAGACGAGGTAAATTTTGTCAAGAAGCTTCAACGGGGTTCTGGAAGATTCAGAGGTAAGATACCTTTCAAATTCTTTGCTTGTGGTAGAGTCAGTCACTATGCTGCAAAATGTCCTCATAAAGATAAATATGAAAATGAGAAGGAATATGCAAAAGGCAATAGAAAACAGGTTGTGAATAGAAGGAGTTACTATATGCATGAAGATAGTGATGGTTTATCTAATAGTGATGAAGATGAAACTAAACAAGATTATAGACTACTCATGGCTTATGACAATGATGATTTTTTGGATGCATTAGAAGAGGAAGACTTTCTTGAAGAAATCACTAAACTCAAAATCTATGTAGAAGAAAAGAATATGATCATAGATACTTTGACACACCAACTTGCTGAACGAGAAAAACACAATGAAAATCTAGAATGTGAAAGTGTGGGTCTAAGAAAAGATCTTGAGAAGACAAAATATCTTAATATTAGATTTTCTAAAGGATCATAAACTTTAAATGAAATCATCAATGTTCAACGTTCTCCTCTGATAAAGATAGGTCTTAGATATACTGAATATTCATCTCAATGACAAAAGTCACCAGCCTCCACCAGAAGCTATCTTTATGCAGAAAAGACCAGTGAACAGTATGTCAATCGTCAAAAAAAGTCTAAAATTACTCTTCAGGTAAATCATACTTAATTTACTCTAAGCATGAATATTAGTAGAAGCCAAAATCAACAGGTAAACAATACCAAAAGATATTATGATCACAAAAATTTCTTTAATGGGCAATGTTTTTCATGTCATAACTTTGGGCACAAGGCTGCTCAATGTGTTGCTTACAAAACCATCATGACTAGAGAAGCACGAAATCAAAGGAGTGCGACAGGAATCAAGAAAATTTCCTATAATAACTTTTCTCCTCTTGAAAATGAAATAGAATGTTCAATTTGTAACAACTTTGGTCATGAAGAATCTGAATGCAGGAGAAAATTTCGGCCAACACTTGAAAAGGAGAAAACACCATTAAATCCCAAGATATGGAGAAGAAAGGAATCTCAATAAGAAATATGTGGCATAGCTTTGTATGTAGAAGGACAAGAAAATCAGTGGTACATTGACAGTGGATGCTCCAAACACATGATAGGTGATAAAGAGAAACTGCATTCATATAATGCTTTAGAAAAGAAAAGAATGTCTCATTTGGAAATGACACACTTGTTGTCATTAAAGGTAATGGCTCTATTTTCTTGAAAGAAAAGGTTAAAGCTGGAAATCTCATGTATGTAGATGGTTTAAAGCATAATCTGTTGAGTGTCATCAAATGTGTTATCAAGGAAATGAAGTGGTATTTCAATCAAATGGATGTGTGGTTCGTGAGCTTGATACAGGAAAGACTGTGATCAAAGGAACAAGAAATCCAAAAAACTTATACATAACACCAACAATGTTATCTAAGAAAAACATATGAAAACTGGCTATGGCATAGTAGATTGGGACATCTAAGCCTTTCTCAAATAAGAAAAGCATGCAGGCTTAAGGCAGTAAGTGATCTTCCAGACATCAGCATCCCAGAAAATACCATATGCAAACCATGTCAAATCGGTAAGCAAACTAGAGTTCACTTCAATGAAAAGGAAGGATCATCAAGTAAGCCTCTTGAACTCATCCATACTAATTTATGTGGTCCAACAAGGAAAAAGTCACCTCATGGAGAAGAATAATTTATTTTATTTATTGATGAGTTTTCCAGGATGTGTTGGATAGGTATACTAAAGCATAAATATGAAGCATTTGAAAAGTTTAAAGCCTTCAAAGCTTTAGTTGAAAATGAATCAAATCGAAAAATTAAATGTCTCAGATCTAATTGAGGGGGAGAATTCATATCAGATGAATTCTTTGACTTTTGTGAACAACATGGAATCAAGAGGCAATTATTCGTCACAAGAACACCTCAACAAAATGGCGTGGTGGAAAGAATGAACATAACAGTTCAACAAATGTCTCGAGCAATGCTTTATGAATCTAGAACTCCTGCAACCTTCTGGGGTGAAGCTGCATTTGTTGATGTGACTATTCTCAACAAAGAAAATGTTCAGATAAATAGATATCAAACTCCATATGAACTTTGGTATGGTAAGCCTTCTACTGTAAAACACTTTAGAGTGTTTGGAAGAAAATGTTTCATCAAAAGTACCGATGAAAAACTTGGTAAGTTTGAACCCAAAGCAGACGAAGGAATTCTTCTTGGTTATTCATCCATAAGTAAAGGATACAAATGTTACAATAAAAGACTTTGGAAAATTGTTGAAAGAATTGATGTTGTAATGATGAAGCATGCAGAAATCTGGAGCAAACGAAATCAACAGAAGAATATGACAGTGAGTAAGTTGGGGAATTCTTTCCCGCATCAAATTAAAATGATATGGAAAAAGAAACAAATGAAGAAATAGAAGAAGATACAATAGACAGAGAAAAGACTCCATCTAGGTATGTTTAGAAGAATCATCCAGAATCTCAAATTCTAGGAGAAAAGGGGGCTGGCGTATAGACAAGAAGAACTCTTACAGGGACCGCAAGCTACCTAGCATTACTATCCTCCACCGAACCTGAGAATGTAAATGAAGTCTGCAAAGATCAATTTTGGGTCAAGGCCATGGATGAAGAACTTGACCAAACTAAAAAGAATGATACTTGGGAGTTAGTTTCTAGACCTCATGATAAAAATATTATAGGAACAAAACGGATATTTAAGAACAAGCTGAATGAAAATGGAGAAGTTATTAAAAACAAGGCTAGACTTGTTTGTAAAGGGTATGCTCAACAAGAAGGTATAGATTTTGAAGAAAATTTTGCACCTGTTGCCAGAATTGAAGCCATAAGGATGTTTCTTGCTCTTTCTATTTTTTGAAAATTCAAAGTATATCAAATGAATGTAAAATCAACCTTCCTTAATGGAGACTTAGAAGAAGAGGTTTATATTGAACAACTAGAAGGATTCATTCTTGGAAATGATGCAAAACTCGTATGCAAGCTTAAAAAGGCTCTCTATGGTTTGAAACAGGCTCCAAGGGCTTGGTATTACTGCCTTGACAAATATCTACAACAACAAGGTTTCACAAAAGGTTCTGCAGATAGCAATTTATACACAAAGGTTGAAAATGATAAACTGCTAATTATTGTTGTTTATGTTGATGATATCATCTTTGGTAGCAATGAAGAATCCATGAGTCAGAATTTTGCTTCAGTAATGCAACAAGAATTTGAAATGTCCTTACTTGGTGAACTTACTTATTTTCTTGGTCTACAAGTACAACAAACTAAAGATGGCATCTTTCTTTCACAAACCAAATATCTTAAGCAGATCCTGAAGAAGTACAGAATGGAAGATTCTAAACCAGTATGTACTCCAATGGTAATAGGATGTAGTCTCAGTTCTAACGATGAATCACCAATAGTAAACCAACCAACTTATAGATCTATGATTGGAAGTTTTCTATATCTAACAGGTACCAGACCCAATATCATGCATGCGGTAGGAATTGTTGGAAGGTTCCAAGCAAATCCAAAGGAATCACATCTCCAGACAGTCAAAATAATTTTCAAATATCTTCAAGGAACTCAAGACTTTGGACTATGGTATCCTAAAGATACAAATCTTACTCTTCATGCATATACAGATGCAGATTGGGCAGAAAATTTTGATGATCGAAAGAGCACTAGTGCAAGTGCATTCTATATGGGTTCTCGGTTAGTGTTATGGTTCAACAAGAAACAAAGTTCGATTGCCTTATATACAAATGAAGTAGAATATGTGGTTGCTGCATCTTGCTGCAAACAACTACTTTGGATGATGCAAACATTGAAAGACATTCAGATCACATGTACTCCACCCATCTCCATTCTATGTGATAATACAAGTGCCATCAATATTTCGAAAAATCCTGTCATGCACTCCAAGACCAAGCACATACCCATTAAGTACCATTTTCTACGAGAACAAGTGCTTGAACAAAAGGTTAAATTGGAGTATGTTCCCTCTAAAGAAAAGGTTTCTGATATATTCACTAAACTGCTTCCTAGAGAAACATTTGAATAGCTCAGACAAAAGATGGGAGTAGTTGCTACATCACCCTGCTGTTAAATCCAATTTTTTAGAGGAAGGTTATTATATGCAAGTTTCATGAAGTATGGTCACGTATACACATGGGTTTCTGTGGCTGAAGGAGCATATATGTTTTTCTGACAGAAAAATAGTGGGTCAGACTCTGATATGGGTGCTCTATCTGATATTGATGATTACAGTCTGACGATATGCTTTGTTCATTGATTTTTATCTGACTGACAAAGATGCCTTGATGAATGACTTGTTGATAATGCACAGGTAGCACAGGTTTAAGGGGAGCATTAGCCTTCACACACATTCAACATTGTTGGCATCATGGTTGTTGAGTTCAGCTATGGCTTTAGATACTTATATCATTTGTTGCATAAGTCATGTAAAGATCTAGGGTGTGATATGACTTCTTCTGTCATGATCTATATTTCAATGAGTCCTATTGGACATATGATGTAATTTTTATCCCCACTTTGCATGGGATGGATGATGTAATAATTGTTGTATTTCTGTCATGTATAAACAATTGGTATATCCCCACTTGATTGGGTGGATGAGTTAAATGTGGTGTATCCCCACTTGGTTGGGTGATTGATGTATGTATGAGTCATTGGTCATAAGGAGGTCATACTCACTTAGTTGAGTTATAGAGTCATGTTATTCCTTTGAACCATATCTCTGCAGACTGGCATGTACTCAGGGGGAGTATGGACAACATAATGTATATCAAAGGATGAAATTTGCTTGGTCCGCCCTTTGCCATTGATGTCAAAGGGGGAGAGTATTTTGGTGTTGCATGTTATCTCTGACAATTTCTACAGCTTGCAGTAATCAACACCATCATGGTTTCCATCAAGTCCAAAGGGGGAGATTGTTGGCATTATGATACAAGTGTTGTCGTTGATGGAAACTCACTCACAGTTCAATTTAGGTTTGATAAAAGGCAACTCACAGTACAATAGGAATATTCGGAGGTAACAGGGCAGTGGTACAGAAGAACAGGAAGATGGAACTAAGGTCTACTGATCAGAATAAAGAAGGTGCAGGAAAAGGTTGATGTAAAGCAGTGTAAGAAGTATATGTAGATCCACGTAGTCAAAATGACGTATACATGGTGGTTCACAGAATAAAAAGAGAGTATACATATGCACACACTATCACAAGAGGAAAAGCGAGTATAGGTTGGAAAATCAAGGTTTTGGTCCAAGGTATTTGGTCCGAGGTATTTGGTCCAAGGTATTGGTTCTAAGTGGTTTTGGTCCAAGGTATTAAGAAAGGCCTAAAACTATATAAGGAGGAGAAGATCATTAGGCCAAAGTGTGCAAGTGAAAAGGGTTTCTAAGGAATACTTCTATCTGAAGTATATTTTATGTTGCAGGGGGTATATTGGTGATTTGATTGGAAATAGTTTGTGCACCTTGAATTCAATGTTGGATCAAGATCATGAGATCTGGAATGACTTATCATTGAATGATCTGATATTGGTTGGGCCAGATCTAATTGTGTACACCTGTTTTATTCTTTGAATATCATGATCTGGGTTTGTCTGAAGTCTGAAATAGTAGCGAAGTTATGAGTTAATATTTGAAGATCTGTACGCTATTTCGCTTTTTTGAAGTTGTGTATACATGCTGGTTCGGCTCTTACAAGTAGCGTATGTAAAACAAAAATTATGTTGTTCAAAGATGAATGATCTATTTGATTAGTTATGTTATTTTACTGTTGTCTCTCAATGAAGTCTTCTTAGATCTGAATGTAAAAATGAATGCATAAGGAGTTTGATATCTGATTGATTGATTGTATAAGTGAGAAGGGTGATCTCTGCTACTACCTATGTAAGGCTCTGTAAATTGACAATAGATTGCTGGTTGGTATAGACTTGATTCAAAAGTTTTATGTTTCAGTAGTTTTGAAGGTATACACAGGTTTGATTAAAGGAAGGAGCATATACACACAAGTTGGGTTTAGTAAAGTAGCGTATACATTCTGATGCATGATTTTTGAGGTTGCAGTTGGTTTTGAATGATGATGCAGGTTTCTGGGTTCAGCACAATGATTTGGTGACAATGATCTGATTGTTCAGATTAACTGATTTTTGGTTGATGCAGTTTGAGTTTAAAAGTTTTTGATGGGTCCAGTATGAGAATTTGATGAAACAAAGCCATCATGTGTATTGTTGTGTACCAAGAGCATCTAGTATAAAAATTTATGAAACGTTGTCCCTGGAGGAAAAGAGATGGTTGCAACATTCTGTAGGTCGGCACCTATGTACTAGTAAACACATTGGGTAGTACAAGAGCTAGGGGGTTGTAGCTCCCTTCTAGTAGAAGCTAGCAAATGAGAGAAGGTTGTAGCCTTCTGAAGGTGGGTACCTGCGTACTGGTATGATTCTGCTCAATACAAGATTGTAAACATATTTTATTATTATTAAAAGAAGACAGAGACGATAGCAGTGAGTGGTTTTCGCCCACATTGGGTTTCCACCTTAAATCTTGGTGTTCATGTGTGATGGTTCATTCTGTTTTTACTTCATTGTTTAATAAGTTACTGATGCACTGGTTATAGATAATCACACGATAAATTAACTAAATCACTAGTTCTTTGGGTATACGCTGGTTTCAGTAATCATAGTGTTATAGAAATATTTGGGCACTTCAACCCCAATCTTATATGTCGATAAACTAAGGCTATTTAACCCATAAAAGTGTTGTTTCATACCCTAAAATATCATGGTCAACTGATTACATCATTCCCAAAAACTTCCACCTGAAAAACCATCCAAAACTGGCCTGAATTGGACCATACTGAAAGCTCCACTGTCAGGGTGTGATGCAAACTGACTTCTACACTAGCCAAGTGCGATGCATACTGAAGAGGCCTTCTGTGGGGTGCGATGAGCGAGAATGGACAAATGTCCGAGACAATTTGCTAAGTGGATGCTCATGGAATCTTCTAGAAACTTCTCCTATGACACTTGTTTCTCTGAATTCGCCCAGGGATGAGTAAGAGATCCAAGAAATCTCCAAGTGGAACCAAAAAAAACAAGTGGAATGACACTAATCAAAAACCAAAGATGAATCACACCCTTGCAGACATCTATAAATGGATCCCTCATATGAGAGATCTAGAGGCTGGAATTTTGTAATTTGTAAGGAAGTGATGATAGTTTGTGTCTGAGAAAGAACATTGTATTGTTGGGTGATCTTGCTTTTCATGAGGTGAAGAGGGATTTGATGCTGGGAGGATGATGTTGGATCAGACAGCTGGGTTGTAATTCTCCCTTCTATTATTAATAAAGTTCTTTGAGTTTTCATCCATACAATCGTGTATTTGTGAATGTTGTTGTTTGTGAATGCCATTGTACATTCATTGTGTTTCTGATTCTGCAATGCTTATGATATAATAGATCAAGATGCTTTGATGGTGTTTTATTACTTTGTTTCTATAGGTATTCTCTAAGCGGGATAAGTAGGATAGGAGGTCCAATCTCTATTAAGGGGGAGAGAGATCAAGCAAGGAGTTAAGCAAAAGATCCAGGTTGGTTCCTTTGCCTCTCTCTTATCTATTATACATAGAGGAAATCACAAATTGCTTTAAACTGTTTGTTTCTAGGGTAGCTGCCAATCCTAGAGGGCTAGTCGATCAAAAAGACACTAGTTTTCCCAGAAACAAAATGGCGACTCCACTGGGGATCAAATAGATGTTTGTTTGTTATTGTTGTTTGTTTTATAAACTATAGACGGAGCCTGAAGTTAGCCAGATAGCCTTCGAACTGCTCTTGCTTTGCAATTGCATAGTAGATGGATGCTGCTTCAGTCAATCTCTAGTTTAGTTTGTGAACTGAACATTTGACTTACAAGCATTCTAGATGCCCTTTTGGTAGCTCAGTAACCTCTCAAGATCATACTTTTGTACTTTTCTCTTTACTGTTCATCATAGCTCAGCTTAACTCACTGAAATTAGCTGCAAATTTGAGCCAAAACCCATCTCAGTTGCACTCCCTTGCCCATCGCATTGTCTGCCAGTATGCATCGCACCTCCCGAGCCTGAAGAGTGTAATGCATCCTTATTTCTGTGAAGCCCAGGTGTGATGACTGACTGAGCCTATTTCCCTTCTTGAAATTTGGGTTTTTTTGTCCTTGTTTTAAGCTCTGTTTAGTTGTTTTGCTGCTTATGAACAATACCTCATTACTGAAGCCTCCTTGCATCAGATAGATCAACCTCCATTGATTAGGATTAGTAGATGTTTTTATGTATTTGTCCATGATTTACGATCCTTTGTCAAAAAGTTGCTTAAATCGATCTGTCGTTTTGGTACAAAAAGTGCTGTAACTGTCGTTTTGTGTCAAAAAGAGAAGTGTCGTTGAGTCTTCCTTCCCTGGATAGTCGATTGAAATGTTTGTCATGTATTTGATTTGATTTGTTGATATTTGAAGTGTCGAAAGCATCTTCTATTCGAAATCGAAAAGTGTCGTCTAGTCTTCCTTTCTATTTTGAAAAAGAAATTGTCGAAAATGTCGCTTTAAGTAAAAATATTTCAGATCTTTACTACATTTAGTTTTCTTTTTTGTCATTTTCGCATTAAAGAGAATGAAAACAAATACATGCATTTGCATTTTCATTTAGACTGTGTGCAAAAAATGATTTAGGAAAAGTGCATTTAGTGTGTGCTCTTTGCTCTTTGGTTGAAAGAATCGTAATCTTCTTTCCTTAGTAGCTAGGATTTTCATTGCTCAAAATAAACAACGATTGTTTATCATTGTAGACTGCATATTTATGAATTTTGAATATACATCACATGGTGAACCATTGAAAGGAAAACTTTCAAACAAGATCAACTCTAAAATAAATTTCAATGAACTTAACAAAGCTTTGGAACTTAACGCAACACATCTAGAGGTCTAGGCTAGAGACATGTTTCGACATTGTAAAATCTAGTAACTATCATTTTCATTGAAGGTTGGGTGATTCCTCCTCCTTGATACGACAAGTGCCAGCACGAACTTGTGCTCCCCGTACCGTCACGTATATATTGGGAGACCATAATAGGCTTATATCCTTTATCCATAGGAAGCCGTGTCTACCGCCCTATCGATTGCAATGCACTAAACACAGCATTCGAGAAGATTGACTGCCGTACATAAGTCCTTGGTAATTTCTCTTTAATTTATCACCAAGGTGTATTTTGCAGTTTTGCGATTGTTTTGGTAATCCCTCTGTCTAGATTTCCAGAGTAGTCACTTTCGTTCCTTTTCGACTCTTTAAAAGAAAAGGTCCATCTCAGCACTTGTCACTTTAGGCTCATTAAAAATCGAAGGGGACTAGATTCATCTTTAGCTTTTTCTCGACTCTTAAAAATTGAAAAAGAAAAGTTGTGTCAGAGCATCATTAAAATTTATTAAATTTGAAATAACATTATTTTCCCCTTAATTTTGAGTTGATCAAGTAATCCGCAATCATGGAAGAAAGTCAATCAAAACCCCGTCGTTCGTGGAGGCTAGCGAGTCAACCATATTTGACTCTGGAAATGAAGCCATTTCGGGCAAAACGGTCTAATTTAAATGAGTCCAATTCATCTGGTTTATTTGAAACTTTTGTTTCAACATCTTCAGAGACTACAATTACTCCAATTATTTCTGGTACATCTGCCTTTAGAGAAGAATTTCCGCAGTTACAAGAGGACATTAGAACTGATCCTAGTGTAATGGTAGACACTTCTATACCTGAACAACTCCATCTAGAGTTGATACAGAGATTGAAGTTCACTTACCTGAACATCTGGAAGTTGAGTTTCAGAATTCAGAAGGTGTCACCTCTCCAGTATATGTCATTGTGGAAGCTATACCTTCTTCAGCTCTAGAAATCTTTTACAGACTTGACAGTCTACCTCTTCCTCCTGGTCTGATTGCTATAGAGGAGATAGTAGAGGATCCTCCAACCAGTATCCCATTAAATTTTGGAACTGAGATTCATTTGTATACTTCTACTCCTAAAGTTGGTTCTTTTAATCATTCTTCATCGCAAGTTCCTGTCAAATTACTAGAAAATATTCTAGATAAACTAAATATGTCTGAGAAACCATCAACGTCTAGGACTGTATCATCTGATACAGCTACGGTAGAGCTTCCTGCTACCATTCCTACAATGTTTGCTAGTATACCATCTGTCTTGGCTAGTTACCAATCACTAGCTGGAGTCCATTCAGGGGCTGTTTCGATGACATGGTTTATTCCTATTTGTTCATTCGGAGTCCCATCCGGTATTTCTTATGTTGAAACTCAACAAGTTGATCTGTCGTGCTAGTATCAATTTGGGCAGACCAGTCTTCAAAGACCGATATATCCTTTGAACACTGGACTGCCGCCATATGGAGGGCAGTATGCTTTTTCATTGTTCCCTCCTAGAGAAAAACCATATGAGAGTTTACAACAAAATTCAGGTCAAACTAGAATTACATCCAGCGGTTGGGTACCAATACTACCTCAACAACCAAGAGTTGTATATTCAATGCAACCGACCCAACCTGTGTCGAATATTCCCACTACACCTGCTATTGTGACTGTGTCGCAAGTACAAACACTACCTGTTGTGTGTCAACCTCAAGTCTCTCAGGTTGCAATACAATAGCCTCTTTTCTCTACGACTCAATCACAACCTCAGGTTAGTGATTCCTTACTTGGAACGACTCAGGCTCAAACGGGTATAATCACTCTGCATCTTGGTCAATCTTCCAGTATTGGGCAACAACAAATGGTCTAACAACCATGGCTGGTACAATACCAACAATTGCAATTCCAGCAAACCTACCGAGGACCTAAGCAACAAGGCTTTGTAGGTAATGGACAATCGCATTTTCAAAATGGTTATCAACAACCATACTATAATGGTTATGTCCAACAACCTTATCAAAGTTACCAGCATCAGATACATTATGCTGGTATGCAAAGACCTACTGCTCAAGCGATTCCATCTTATCCTAGGTATGCTTTGCCTAACCTGAATCAACAGTTGCCTTTTGTAGCAACTCTAGAATTACCAGATTTGAATCTGCTGACTAATTATCCAATTGCATATGCCCCTTGGTGGCCAACGATTCCTCATAAACTTCCCTCCGATATTCCTAAATTCAATGGAAATATAGGTGAAGATCCATCGAATCACGTAATGACTTTTCATTTGTGGTGCTCATCTAACACCTTGAATGATGATTCAATTAGGCTTCACCTTTTTGAGAGAATGCTCACTGGTCCGACAGTGAAATGGTATATTGAATTGCCTAGAGCTTCATTTGATAACTTCAGCGTCCTTGCCACTACTTTTATAACCCACTTTCAGTTACCCATAAGGTACAAAACAGGAACATAACTCCTTACCATTTTAAACAGACCATGACCACTCACATATCCGATCATATTCATGAGTGGTGACGTCGTCATCAAATGGTAAAGACGTAGGTTCCTGATCAGCTTTTAGCTGAGTGGTTTATTAAATCCTTATTGCCTTCTATAACCGAGGACGTGGCAAAAGGAGGAGTTGTCACTGAAGAGAAAGTCATTGCTCGTGCCCAATATTTAGACTTGATCTATACTTAGTCTAGCACGCTCTACAACAAAATTCCTGACGCTCCTAGACTAGAATTTTTCATTCCACCCCCTTCTAAATCAAACAGGGACTCTCACGCCGATGATGGTGTCATCAATGTCTCAAGCACGCAAATCGCAAAGGCTCCATCTAAAAAAGCCCTTGCAATTTCTAGTAAAAAAGCAAATGACAAACCTCTTGCCTTAGAGATTAATGCCATGTCATTTGACAAGGGAAAGAATCCAAAGCAACCAGGGGGCAAGAAGAAAGGGAAAAATAATAAGAAGAAACAGGAGAATGCAACTCCTGAAAAATCTTCTCAAAACCCTACTGGGCAAAAGAAACCTCGTCATCCATTTTTCATATGCGATGATGAGCATTTCAAAAAAGATTGTCCACATCGAACTGAGGTTGTGAAATTTTTAAAGACTTCAAATACCTCAGTAGTGTTGACTGATCCATTTCCTAACCCAGAGACCAATCTTATTGCTATCGATCATGCTTCTCCATTCCAAGTGCTTATGCTATCCATCTCAAAACAACAAAAGGATGCTTTGATATCAACAAGGAATAAAGATTATGGGAATCCACCGTCGTCGAACAACAAGGCTATAGATCAACCCAGTAGTTCGACAATGACTTCGCCTGAAGTTGTTCCGCCCATCATTCCTGAATTAACAATAAAGCCACCAAAGGGAGTCGTTCATAAATCGACATTTAATCCTTGTGCACGAGCTGCAAAGAATTATAATATAGTGGAAGATCTAGCTCAATCACCATCCACTATGTCGACACTTGAAGTACTGCAAAATTGCTCCTCCCAAAAGCAGGCTTTGTTATCAATAATAGGTGGGATTGACCTAGCAGATTTCAATCTTGTGGCCTTTAACCATAAAGGATATACACCTCAGTTACAGGCCCAACTCGCTTTCCTTATATAGGTAAAAGCCCTCAATAAAACTGTTCATCAAACAATCATTGATGAGGGGGCATATACCTGTATTATGTCAATGAGTTGCTAGAAAACTTTAGGTTCACCACCCTTGTCGCGATCATCAATGACATTAAAGGCATTCGATGGAAGAACATACACACCGTATGGGATTTTAAGCAACTTGAAAGTTGAACTGGGGGGAAAGACAGTAGAAATTGAAGTTGAGGTCATTGATGGAAACCTTGATTACAATATCTTACTGGGAAGGCCATAGATTTATGCTATGGTTGCTGTTGTGTCTACATGTTTTAGAAAGATTGCATTTCCCTTCCAAGGCATAATTACAATCGTTGACCAACTAGCGTTTTTTCCAAATAGTTCACAAGCTACTGGAAGCATTCCATTTATCCATTGAAACTCTCAATCACTTCAAAATGTCGGAGTGGGTCTCCTAAAATACCCTTCATTAATGGGTACTTTTGCCCTCCCGCCTCCACCTGGACTTGCGGAAGTGGCCACAGTGGAAACCTGTCATATGATCTCTTCTACATCATCTAAGATTAAGAAGAACTCTAACCATTTTGATAGTGTGGATCACCACGAGGTTTTGCCCCCAAGCCCCATAGAATCTTTGTAGCAATCAATATTCTGGGCTTGGGTGGTGAACCCAAATCAACACTCAACGAGTGTTTGGATAGATAGGTCTCTAGAGTATGGTACCTCTTCCGATCCTTGGTCTCTAGTACATTCTACAGACGAAGGAATCATCCAGTCAATGATGATAGGAGAGACGCCGTGGGAAGATTACCACCATCGTTCCCACCTTCAAGATAACAATGAAGATTATTCAAGCGACCTTAATCATCCTTTAGTTTTTGATTTTCTGTCAAATACTATAAATACAGTGGATTCCAAGCGAAATCTGTCCAATATTGAAGAAACTATCGCCATTAATATCTCGACCAAACCTAATGTGGTAGAGAACATTCATGTTGGCAAATCTTGTTCTCTAACAGAATTGGAAATTTATTGCCCTTTCTTTTGCGAATTCAGAGATGTCTTTGCATGGTCATATGAGGAAATGCCAAGTATTGACTCAAGAATTGTTGAACGTGAAATAAAGATGTATCTAGATGTCAAAACAGTATGACAACGACTTCGACCTGGCCATCCGAAGAAAGCCTCCGCCATTAAGGCAGAAGTTGAAAAACTTTTGCATGCTGGTTTCATTTACCTTGTTCCTCTAACTGATTGGGTACTGAACATTGTTCCTGTAATGAAAAAACAAGGAACAATTAGAGTGTGTGTCGATTATAGGGATGTAAATCAAGCGTGTCCAAAGGACAACTATCCTACACCCTTCATCGACCAGATAATTGATGAATGTGCCAGATGCGAAATATTTTC
Source organism: Pinus tabuliformis (assembly GCA_031772625.1). Classification (NCBI taxonomy): domain Eukaryota; kingdom Viridiplantae; phylum Streptophyta; class Pinopsida; order Pinales; family Pinaceae; genus Pinus; species Pinus tabuliformis. Next base: position 194,799,979 of record CM062813.1, read on the forward strand.
ATTTATGCATGGATTTCATGGATACAATCAAATCAATATCCGCTCACAGGACTAGTCAAAGACTGCATTTATATGTCCGTGGGGCACATTCGCATATCATAAATTACCTTTCAGTTTGAAGAATGCAGGGGCAACTTTTTAGAGGGCAATGAACTACGCCTTCCATGACATCAAACACATCGGTCAACCGTATCTCAACGATCTATTGGCTCATTCCCGAAAGCGGACTGATCATCCGCAGCATTTGAGAGCCATATTTCTATGTTGTCGACACTACAAGATACGACTCAATCCGCACAAGTGTGTGTTTTGTGTTGGTTCTGGTCGGCTACTTGGTTTTGTAGTTTCTAAGGATGGAATTTGACTTGACCCATTTAAGGTTCAGGCAATCCTTGACATGCCTCCACCTTCAAATTTACTTTAGATTCAGAGACTCCAACGAAAAGCTAACTTTCAGAGGAGGTTCATTCCACATTACGCTGAACTCGCTAAAGGTTATACGCGTCTTTTGAAAAATGGAGTACCCTTCAACTGAGATCAGGTTGAAAAAGCTTCCTTTGATGCTTTAAAAGATTCCTTGATAAAAGCATCATTAATGTATGCTCCTGACTATCAAAAAGACTTTAACATGTATCTCGTCACTGTAGATACGACCATCGCCATGGTTTTAGTGCAAGAAGATAGTGGAATTGAACATCCAATATATTATTTAAGTCGCAACCTTAATGATACAGAAAGCAAGTACTCTTATGTTGAAAAATTGGCTTTAGCAGCCGTTCAAGCAGTACAGAGATTCCGACACTACATTCTCTTTCACAAAACTACCATTGTGTCAGATTGCAACCCTATGACCTACATTCTGTCATGTCAATCGCTGGGGGACAAATATTCCAAATGGATAGCCGTTTTGCAGGAGTTTGATCTAGAATTAACCAAATCCAAATTAAAGAAATCTCTTGTCTTTGCGGAGTTACTTTGTGACCTTCCCTCGTCATCCAACGATTCAACATCCAAAGCAACAATCATGGATGAGACTTTGTTTCTGATATCATCAAGCGATCCATGGTATGGGGATATACTGGTCTATCTCCAAACATAAACTTTTCAGCCTAACACCTCTCACTCTGAACAACGATGAACTCGATACCAAGCCAAAGACTACCTAATCATTGGCGATACACTTTACCATCATGGTATCAATACAATTTTACGAAGGTGCCTCACGCATGAGGAAGCCGAACAGGTTTTGAATGATTGTCATTTAGGTGTTTGTGGGGGGCATCTATCTGGTTATGCTACTACACAAAAGATCTTACGAGCAGGTTACTTCTGGCCCACCATATTCAAAGATTGCATCACTGCAGTCAGAAGTTTCCATGCTTGTTAGATTTTTTATTGCAAAACCAAATTACCACCTGCACCACTACATCTAGTAGTTGTTGTTGGGCCATTCATTAAATGGGACATTAACTACATGACATGTAACCACACCTTGGCTGGGGGGCATGGATATATTATAGTCGCTGTCGACTATTTTACAAAGTGGGCCGAGGTGATGCCTACATTAAACAATAGCGGCAAAACAACTGCTCTTTTCTTCTTCAATCATGTAGTCTCTAGATTTGGTGTTCCACAGACTATAGTCACAGATCATGGGTCACATTTTCGTAATCTCATGATGATTGAATTGACTGCCAAATTAGGGTTGTCCCACGACAGTTCTACTCCATATTATCCATAGGCTAATGGACAAGTTTAGGCAATCGACGAGGTCCTTAAGCACATGTTGCAGAAAATGATTGGAGTCCACAAACGGAATTGGCATTTAATCCTGTACTCAGCTCTGTGGACATATAGGACTTCAGTGAGAAATGTGACCAGATTTACGCCTTTTCAGTTGGTGTATGGTCTGGAAGCTGTCTTACCAATTCAGTGCGAAATCTCGTCCCTCAAGCTTGCAATCGATTTGATTCTCAAAACTTCTGAGGAAGAGTCTCGTTTCTTGGAACTAATCCACCTGGATGAAACCCGTCGTGATGTTGCATTGGCTAACGAAGCACATAAGAAACGTGTCAAGGCGCAATTTGACAAAAATGTCAAGCCTCGTGTCTTCTCAGAAGGTGACCTGGTCTTGCTTTACGATCAGGACTTTGACAAATTAGGAGTAGGTAAATTCGAACCATTATGGATGGGCCCCTACATTGTCAAATGGGTATTGATAAAAGGAGCCTATGAGCTGGTCGATTATGATGGGATTCCACTGTTGCAGCCCTGAAACGGGTTGTATCTTAAACGTTACTATGCTTGATTAAGTAACGTAAACTCATTGTAAATATGATTTTATTGCATTCTTTGTGTTTTCAGTTAGAGTTGTCATTTCGGTTAGGTAATCCACTTCACATTTGTTGCAGATGTTAGACTTTTTGGAACCATTTTTTAGGTACGCCGATGAAGCTAGTCATAGTACGCAGAACTTATCTTCTGCATCCTAGGCCATTTTCACTCCAAGCGGCGAGTTAGTGAGTTTCAGGGGGATATGTATTGGCCGATCAACGAACAACATCACTGAGTATAGCACATTAATTGAACTTCTCTCTGATGCCATTTCACATGGCATACGCCGACTCGTTGTCAGGCTAGATACATAGCTTTCCATTCTACATCTTACTGGCGTATATTCCGTTCGAAACCTAGCTATTTATCGCATGTTCCTAAGAGTCAAGATTTTGGAAAGGCATTTTGATCCCATTTAATATCAACACATTTCCAGAAACTTAAACACATTGATTGATTCATTAGCAAACTATGTGTTAGATAGACATTTGCAGCATTTGTAAAGAAAGCATTTTACATTAACATTTGCATCAAGATTACATAACTTAACCAAAATAAAACTCCGAAAATAAAAAAATATAACTGTTTATAGTTTTTACAAAATGTTTTGTGTCCAAGACAAAATCGGTAATGCGACCAAGAAACTCAAAAAGGAATGCAGAGAAGCATCCTAGACTAATGATGCTGGTGATAACATGTCACTGCCTATGCAATCATGCGCAAGAGCCTGGTCCATCGACTCGGCACACCAGTAGTATGGCGCTATAACCTCAAAGGTAACTCATTGGTCATGACATCCTGAATACCAAGAGTGAGGCCCTCAACCCGATCTTGCAACACTGCCAAGGTCTCTGATATGTCCAGATCCCGAAGGACGACCCTCCCTACAGCCTCTCCTGCTAGAGCGTCATCTGTTGCCTATGGGCGTGACACTGGTTGCACTGGTCCAATATCTACACACACATATGAGTTTGATTAGTCTTGATAACATTAAAAAACACAAAAGCATTATAAAACCGATAAACAAAGATGTGGTCGAATCATTTTACCTATAGCACTCCACTGCTCACTAGCTAGTAACGCCAAATCCGGGTCGCCTTGGAAATCCATCCTGACGTATGGATACTCCGCAAAGACCATCTCCTAACGGTAGAACCACTCGAAAAAGGCATTAGATAAGGAAATCTGTGACTGACCGACATGTCTAGCCATAAGATCAACCCATCTCTGCATCCGTGGTTCCCTCGGTGCTGACAATCCTAGTGAAATGTTCTAAGGCTGCATCAGTGGAATCCTCTCCAAAGCGAAAGCAGTCAATATGGAACTGTAGCCAAAATTCTTGGATCTTCCATTTTTTACTTTGGAGAGCTATTATTTATGACGGGAAGTACTGCCTCGCACCAGTTGAACACCTTCAGTTCTAGGCATTCCAGGGCGTACTGCATGTAAGATCTGTTTGCCAAGTGTAAAGCCGCGCTGCCAGCCAGTCTAGCAAAAGTAATTAAAATGGTCCTCAAGGGCCGATCAATGAAATCTCGGATATTGATCTTGCCATCCCTGCTGGGCTGAGATCCATCTCTACAGAACTGACGAATATAATCTTTCACAGATTCACCTCCATGGGCGGATCCTGATAGTGAAAGAGGGGCACCACGCCTCGATAACCCCATTAGAAAGTAAATATCCTTGATTGTCAATGGAATAAATTTTCCTTTGATCTGGAATACCTGGTTGATCGGATCCAAAGCATCGAGAAAATACTGTAACAAACTGATTTGTTGCCTCATGCTAGATATGCAGAAGAACTTTAGCAAGCCACAGTTTCGTAATGCAGCAACTGTGCCCTAGTCGTGTAAGGCAATCATGTCCTCTTCTTCATGTTCATGTTCACACCATGTGACAACCATCTTGATCCAACAAAAATCTAAAATGCAAACAAAAGATGAGTTAGGATCCAAATTTAAGCAAAAACCGACAAAAATTTGATGAAAAATGACTGTGTAAAGATGCCCTTCTGTGCCCATCACACCCTGCCTATGAGCAAGGTGGCATGCATATTGACTGGCCCGTTGACATCTCAGTATGAATTGCACCTTTCGATACAGGCTAGGTGTGATGATTGGGGAACGAGATATTTGAACCCCAGTGGCCCATAAAAGTGGAAAAACTAGCTTAGAATCAAGAAAAGATGGAATGAAAATGAAGAGCTCAGGGTTAGCTCCTACCTGGTCCTGACGGTGAAGAAAATAGTCCACTGGATCTCCTGAAATTAAATGATGAAATTTGAGGGGGAAAACCACTCCAGAGCTCCAAAATCCCAGATTTGAAATGAAATGATGAAAATGAAAGGTAAAACTACTTTTTATGTTTACTATTCACGTACTTCAAGTAAAATGTTAGTTTTAATTCATTTTTCGTACATATATATGTATTTTTAATCAATTTGATGGAGTGATTTAGTAGGTTAAATGACCGTCGAAAGAATCTCATGTGCTAGATAGTGAATTGAACATCTTTGACCACTTGACTGAGCATAGTTTCCGCAAGGTTCAAGCTCGTTAAAAAATGAACCCGCACCCACACAGAGCATATGTTCCCCCAGAGTTCAAGCTCGTTAAAAAATGAACCTACCTTTAGTAAATAACCTTTTTGATTTCCATGTTATCAACCTTTTGAGCCTTTGGTTGTGTTCCTGCCATCACCTCCATTCTTTTGGCCGACCATATGCTTCCACTTGATTGTTTACCTTTTTGAGGAACAACTGCGATGAGTGGTCCTATTAGCCACCCTCTTCACATCACCATGTTTTGAGAAGTTTCAAGCTTGCCCGGAACCAGTTGCTACCCTAGACACCACTCGTTCCTAAAAAACAAGTCCTCTTTAAACTCTTTTTAGACTCGTCAAATATGAAAAGATTGTCGAGCGTTTGTCTTTTTCGGCTCGCTAAAGTGATTGAAAAGTCATCCCTTTTGTATTATTTTATTCTTTTTCAGACCAAAGGGATTATGCTACGAAAAGGAAATTTTGGAGTTTACTTTTCGTCCCTTTTCAAAATCTCTAAACATGAAAAGGATCGAGTTATCTTTATTATTAAACTCATTAAAAGAATAGTGACAGACTTGTCCACCCAAACAAGAATGAGTTTCACTGTCGTTAGACTCACTAAAACATAGCGACAGGTTTTCTCGAAGGGAAAATTATATAACAAGCATATGTTATCCTCCTCAAGCTTGACAAGATAAAGAGGTACTAGTCAGCAATGACTAGGGAAAAGGGAAGAAAACTTGAAGAATTTTATGGTAGCAGGTCACTCTTGAACATGACACTTTCACTCCATCACCATGATTGAGTCGGGTTGGGTTATTCCATTCACCGGTCATTTCACCATTGGTTTTTCACACCATCCATTTTGGGGTTAATGCTACCAATCCATCACAGAGTCACCGATATGTGCAAGAGAAGTCATTCAGTTGAGAATTCACCATCTAGTTAATGTCTCATCCACTGCAATACTTTCAACCTCCATTTTTCATGACCGCCATTCCTGAACCTTGTGTCGTCGATCGTTTTCACCTCCAGAAAATCATTTGCTTCATTTCATGTCGTAGATGTGGGATACATTAAGGCCCTCCTACGACTGGTCACTTCTTGTTGACATCAACTCATTATCCAAGAAGTTGACTTAGAAACAACCCTTTCAGTACCTTGAAGCTTGCATGCCTTAATGGCAAGTTTCTCACTTCTAGTAACAGGTTGAAATCAATGGCCTTCGACTGAAAGATTTTGCGTGGTGTTTGACATTGGATCATATATTCACACTACATGAATTGTACTATAGTACCTTGAGGGTCATTATCATTAATGGTGATTCCTCTTGCATCTATTAACAACTCACATTATTGGCTAGTAACCAGGTGATGTCTTTCCATGTTTGACTTCAGAACATATTTTCACATGGATCGACTTGTACAACGGGTGAGGATTGAACGAGTTTGAAGACCCCGGATCTAGTTTTATCCATCCAGGTTGCGATATATTCAAGAATATAAAGACATTAGATGTACACAAAAGCTACATAGATGGTCATCCAAGCTAGGGACGATGACCCTACATATGAAGAATCACCAATCTGCAATTGCAAACGATTATCTATTCTATATACATGAAATGAATTTATAAAGCTGACCATGGGAATGCCCACCTCAGCTAGATCATGAAAATCATATAATGATGATGTATTGTATTGTATCTTATACAGGTCACCTTCCAGTTTCGAAAAACTCGGATCCTCATGTTAAAGCATTTCACCCGACATCAAAGATTTACGACTTCATGCTTTAGGGGGCAACTGTTCTAGAAATATTTGGGCACTTCAACCCCAATCTTATATGTTGATAAACTAGGGCTCTTTAAGCCCTAAAAGTGTTGTTTCATACCCTAAAAGATCATGGTCAACTGATTACATCATTCCCCAAAAGTTCCACTTGAAAAACCATCCAGAACTAGCCTGAACTGGACCATACTGAAAGCTCCACTGTCAGGGTGCGATGCATACTGAAGAGGCCTTCTGTGGGGTGTGATGAACGAGAATGGAAAAATGTTCGAGACAATTTGCTAAGTGGATGCTCATGGAATATTCTAGAAACTTCTCCTATGACACTTGTTTCTCTGAATTCGCCCAGGGATGAGTAAGAGATCCAAAAAATCTCCAAGTGGAACCAAAAACAACAAGTGGAATGACACTAATAAAAAACCCAGAGATGACTCACACCCTTGCAGAAATCTATAAATGGATCCCTCATCTGAGAGATCTAGAGGCTGGAATTTTGTAATTTGGAAGGAAGTGCTGATAGTTTGTGTCTAAGAAAGAACATTGTATTTTTGGGTGATCTTGCTTTTCATGAGGTGAAGAGGGCTTTGATGCTGGGAGGATGATGGTGGATCAGACAACTGGGTTGTAATTCTCCCTTCTATTTTGATAAAGTTCTTTGAGTTTTCCTCCATACAATTGTGTATCTGTGAATGTTGTTATTTGTGAATGCCATTGTATTATGTTCATTGTATTTCTGATTCTGCAATGCTTATGATATAATAGATCAAGATGCTTTGATGGTGTTTTGTTACTTTGTTTCTATAGGTATTCTCTAAGCGGTATAAGTAGGAGAGGAGGTGCAAGCTCTGTTAAGGCGGGGAGAGATTAAGCAAGGAGTTAAGCGGAAGATCCAGGTTGGTTCCTTTGCCTCTCTCTTATCTATTATACATAGAGGAAATCACAAATTGCTTTAAACTGTTTGTTTCTAGGGTAGCTACCAATCCTAGAGGGCTAGTCGATTGAAAAGACACTAGTTTTCCTAGAAACACATAGTAGTGTGTACACGCTATTTCACTTCACATAAGTAGCGTATACAAATCTGTTTGGGAAATGAAAATATTGATCTGATAGTACTGATTCACACCCCCCCGCCCAGTATTATTTCCAAAAATAATGACTCATTAATGGTTCTTTCTATTTTTCCTAATCGACCCAAGAAGTTACTTGTTTAGTCTTGTTTTCTAAAGAAACACGGGTAAAGGAATTGTTATCTAAAGAGAGAAAGGAATCACCAAAATTATATGTATTGTCCTTGACCACTTTTAAAATATCAACCCAAAGAGTCTTTTCTTTAGAATTATTCTTAGGAGAAGCAGTTGGGGTAGTGATGGGCCTCAGTATTGCAATAAGAATTTTGCAACTCCCAAGGCTACTGACTTTAATTATCAACTCGGGGTTCGTACAAACTTAAGAGGTATCGACACTATATGTGAAACATGCAATATGTCCTTCCTTTGCTGTCATTATGTAATGGAGTGCATGTACTGAAGTCAAATCCTAAACTAATTGCAAAAAATGAAATGTTCGAAATGGAACCTTAACCTATTGCAAGAAAGAAAGTACAAGGAAAGAGACTGAAATAAAATGCTAAAACACACCATTTTCTAACTAACTGCTAATAGGGTTTGCTTCGAAAAAATGCTAAGTTAAAATGTATTCAATCCTACTATCCTAAGCATGCAGATTCAAACCATCAAACCTTCTACTCCTGTGTACGTAAATGAATAAAATAAATCTATTTTTCTTTTTGTCTTTTTTCATGTGAGAGTGTGAAATCTAATCTCTTTTGGTGATGTGGCAGGTTGCTTGGAGATGATGGTGAATGGTCAGAAGGGTTGGGAGACAAGTAGGGACCCTTTACTATCTTCCTAAAGGCTTTTTCCTCAATTCGGCCTCAAAACAGACTTTCCTATAGGACGCTAGAGTGATTTCCTACAGGATGTACAAATTTACTACAATTCATCGAGTGACCAAGCAAATCAAATCCAAATTGGAAGGGAAATTTTTTTCATTAACTAGGATGTCTTAGGTCCCCATTCCAAGTGGAATCACTCAAAAATACCTTTTTTAACCAATGCTAAAAAATAGAAAAACATTACTAGTCGAAAATCTAGAAATTTGAGAACTAGTGAGCTAGTAAATCTATAAAATGCCTAACCAAATCAAGTGAAAATGCAATGGAGTAATTTTTGTTATGAAATAGAATGTTTTTGTGATCTAATTCAAGTGGAACCAACTTTATTGAAGCTCATTAGCATGCTCTAAAAAATATTAGAAATTTATTGTTCTTTGCCACAAAGGAGTTCCAAAAATCTAGATTTGGGAATAAGAAGACTAATCCAACCAGCTCAATGATTACTATGAACTTCCAAAGATTTTCAAAGGATGAAATAATGTTTGTGATCTCGCAACAGAACTTTCATTAACCATTTAACTCAATCCTACAACAAGAAATCATTAATACTAAATGCAGAAATAGAAAGAAATAAAAACAAGAGATGCATGTGAATAAGAAGTGAAAAGAAGGAAAGAAAATGATACAAAAGGGCTATGAGGTTCCTGGGATGGCCAAGCCCAAGGAAAATTAGAGACCTATGGAGGAGAACAAGATTTAGAAGCTGAAAATGACACCAATCTTCATTATTCCATCAATACGATTACATCCCTCCAAGTAAATACAATGGAGCTACAGAAATACAAGCTCTCTCCATAATAACACTAATGAAAGTCTATCCCTAGAGGTTAAATTGATTTGGTACTTATAAAAAATGACTAGGAATCATTACCCATGAATGGAGGAAGTTTTCACCACCAAAATCCTTTGATTAGTGGATCTGGTCCCTTGATTAGTGTAACACATTCCTAGATTTTCTCAATCATTGGAGTTCCACAATCTGTGCCATAATTTCATAATATCTTTTTGATTTATTATTTATTATTGATCGTCTTGTAGTAGGGAACAAGTCCCTAAATTATATCCTCCTCCAAATCTTCATGATTTGCCCAATATTCTCATAATATTCCACAAAAATAAATAATGTTAGGCCCAAATATCCAATTACTCATAAACCTTCCTAATGAATATATTAAAGTTAAAAATAAATTGTCTAATGCAAAAAGAGAGGTTTAATGTGTTGAAGGATGTTTATAGGCCTTAATTTATGTTTTAATTTAGAGGCATGGGCCTTAATTTATGTCTAATTTAGAGGCCTATCATACCCCCTGCTGAAAGTGTTGCTCATCCTTTAAGAAACTTAGTGACCTCCATGGGGGCTTCACTCAACAAACCTCTAACATATCGCGTGCATTCATGGCATACTAAACAATACCCCTAATTGGACTAAATATTGGAAAATACCTCTAAAATTTACATTATTTAACCCCCTACCAATATGAACCCAGTACGCCTCCCCAATTTAAAGAACCCCTACTTTTACTAGATATTGTAGGCATCCATTTTTTCATTAACATTTTTTATACCCCTTGATATTTTTCATTAACTTTGAGCTCCATTTTTTATACTTGCTAATATAAAAACCCTTTACCCCCTATATATCCCCCAATATATTAAGTGAAATTTTGCTTATTATATATCCCCCAATATGAACTCACGTGGTATGGTATTGCTCTAGCAGTGAAGTCCCTGTGGTGACCTCATTGTGCCTCATCCATGGCCCTGGTGGCCTCTCTCTTGGCATTAAGAATATTGGCTGCAAGTTCTACAAGGACAAGCCCAAAAACATATTTGTGCAAAGAAAAATCACTATTTCTTGAGACCATTAGATTTCTTTCTTCTCCTTATTCAAGATGGGTTCTTTAATATCTTTCAGTTTGGCAAGGTCTTCCACACCCTTATCAACCTTTTGCTACCTTGCTCCACCATTTGGACACCTATAACACCTTCAAAATGCATTTAGATGAGAACTTGGACATCCTGTAGTAATTCTTGTCAAAACTACAGGAAACCTACAGGAAACCCTAATAAAACTAAAGGTACCCTTTTTGAGCATAAATGATAGTGTGAGGTTAGGGCAGACCCTTATTTGACTTCCATGTCTTTCTCCCATTTTTATAACATCTTTTAGGCCTTGGACAAAAGTTAGATAGGGATTAGAAACCTCTTGGAAAACCTCTTTTTATCATTGCAGTTTGAGTTTTGTTTTCATGGTGAATGCCTCATTTCCTTTTGTTGCCTTATTCTTCTCTCTTGTGGCCTAGATGATTGCCTAATGGCCTTGGAGTTTTTTGTTTTGATTAGGTCTCTCTTAAAATTTTCCATCTTGGGGTTTAGCATAATTTAATCACTTATTCCTTCTTGTAGCAACATTTTTCCTTCCTGTAGTAGTCATTCCTCCTCTTTCAAGGTCTTCTAACTGTATGGGAGTGAAATGATGAAGAGGGATTAGATGATGATGCTAGGGCTCAAAGGGAGTAGTGTAGGTTTGTGAAAATGGAGAGGATGCTCTTCTTGTTTTTTCTCAAGAATGAAATGGGATGGATAAATGATGAATATATAATGAATATGAAGTGGATGGAGGGCTTGGAGTGTTGTGCTGACTTGGCCTTTGAAAAAATTTCTTCTTTAACGGCTGTCCTCATTCCTTGAAATCATCACCCTTCATAATTTGACTTTTCAACATTGCATGAGTGAAGGAGTGAGCTGCAATTAAATAGTTGAAGGCGGTTGAGACGGCTGACCCATCCTTAGTTGATAAAACCTCATCTCTCATGCATTGACAACAAATTTCTAACTATAATATGCTCAAGAGAAGAGGTCAAGAATATTGCATACCTGTACCTACCTGATGGTTGTTGGAGAGACATGCATGATGCTGCTGAGTTGATGTTGATGTGCAGGTGTGGGATGGTGATTCTGATGATCTTGATGCTACTGCTAATCTCTGGAGGAGTTTCTTTGACCTCTGGATCTCTATGCTGAAGCTGACTGCAAATCTCTGGTTACTTCATCATCATATCCCCTCAATTTTTCAAAGAAATCCATCCAATTGTGCTTTCTGAATATCTCAAGTATAGGAGGGTGCTAATGAATCCTTGATGGGTTCTTGCTGTCATTTTTCTTTGATGGATGGAGGTTTGTATATGTCTGATACCAAATTAAAAAAATTTGTGTATACAATTCCCTTATGCCGCAATCACTTCCAACAAACTAGAAGGGTTTTTTATGTTCCTTTCACTTGGAAAAATGTGGGGAAATGTAGAGCCTACCTCCTTAACATTTCTTGATGAAGCCAACCTCTGTTTTTCCCTTGTAAAACTTCTCACTGCCAATCCTGTAGGTGATGTTTTGTAACCTATAGGATCTCAGGGAATCTTGTAGCTTTTCAGGATAACAACTTGTTTTGTCCATATCTCCCAAACGTTAGAATGGATTGACCTGAAACTTTTTGAGCATGTTGCCATCATCATTATGCACCTCCCAATAAAAAAAAATTGGTCAATGGATGGACAGATCTCAAGAAAAACAAAAAATGGCTGAAGGTGATGGAGGTCAATTTCTTGGAAACCGTACACTGGAATTTGCTTAAATTGCTTGGGCATGTTATCATAATCCATATGCATCTCCACATGAAACAACACGGATATCTAGAAAATGCAAAAATGGCTGTAGGTGATGGAGGCTGATTTCTCGAAAAATGTGCACTGGAGTTCGCTGAAATTGCCTGAGCATGTCACCATAATCCATATGCATCTCCCCCTGAAACAAATTGTCAAATGGATGCATGGTTTTCAAGTGATGGAAAAAACAAATTTCTATATGTATTTTTGTATCTTGTAGTAAAAGAGAGCATCCTGTAGTTTTTTAGGACAAGAAGAAAATTGAATGGTAGAAGCTTGAGAATGATGGGTGGATGGTCGAAATAGATGAGGGCAATGGATTGTCATGGCATTGGCCTTGTTGGAGCATTTGAGAAAAGGAGGAGAAAGTCAAAATTTGACTTCTTTTGATTAGGCTTGACCAATTTTCCTTTTGGTACCAACTTGTTCTTGTTGCTTGCAGATGTTGGAGAGTACATGCATCCATCAAAGAGATGCATGGAGCAAGGATTTCTTTTATTTTTTATTTTTTCTCTTTATTGTTCTTCTAGGCCTAATAGCCGCCTCAATGAGGTTTTCAATTAGTAGGTCTGCCTAGGCGCCTCAAAGGAGGTTTTCATCTAGGATCTTTTCTTTTTTCTCTCTCTTTTTTTTTTCCAACCCATTGACTGCCTCATGGAGGTTTTCAATCAATGAGCCAATCTCAAGCACCTCCAAGGAGGTTTTCACTTGAGATTTTTATTTTATCTCTTTTTTCATCAATTTTTTTTCTTTTACCCTACCCTACTTGAAAAACAAAATCACTTTCAAGCATAAGACTACTTCCAATGGACCCATGTGCACATCAACATGACAGACAAAATGATGTGGAGGCTTGAAATGTATGCTTTGACATGTACGTATATTTTAGAGACCAAATGATTTGACTTTGAAAGGATCGAGCATAGTTGAGGAAGAGAGTGATTCTACAACTTAGTGACTGTCGGAAACCATATTTCAATATAGTTGTGATGTCCCTAGTCCTTTTGCTAATCTGGATCATTCTTCATGTCTTCTTCTACAATAATCTTCAAATCTTCCCATTTTTGTTGATTGTTCTATTGAATACATGGAGGATTTGATCGTAACCATGAGGGAGCTTTCTCAATCTCTAATTTTGATGTTTTTTCTTCATCAATTGCAGCCCATGGTTCTTTGATCTTCTCTTTAGAATCTTCTTCTTCTGGATGTAGTCCTTTAGTGATATTAAGAGAATATCTTTCTTGCAATACACTTCCTGAGCTATGGTGAATACCATTGAGCTCAAGAGGAGATGTTTGGAAGTGTTGTATCTTAGCATTGTAAGTGGGTTGAGCTACTTCAATGTGTGGGTTTGGAAATGGTGGTACAGGTAGTTGAGTGGGAGTGTAATTTGAGATGGATTTGGGTGGGGTTGTGGTTGTGGTAGAGGTGGATGGTAAGGATAACATGGAGTTTGGTATGTAGGATATTGAGGAAGATACTGAGGATATTGTGGATGGCTCCCATAAATTCCTTGCCAACCTTGTTTCCAAGGTTGGTTTTGGGGTTGAGATGGCCAATGTTGCCAAGGAAAAAGTGTGTTCCAATTACTTTGAGGTGGATGTGCATAAGCTTGAAATTGTGAATTAGGCTCTTGCATCATATCAGGCTGAATAGGCTGCCATGGTTCTCTTGGAGCTACATAACATAGCTGCATTGGCAATTGACTTGCTCCATTGTCCTCTTGGTAAACTTCCTTCAACCTTGGTAATGATGGACAATGTTTAACAACATGTGATTCTGCAACAAAAATATCAACATTTTCTTTTCCTTCATCTTGCATTCTTAACATTTCTACTTGTTTTGTTAGATTGCTAAGAATTTCTGTTTTAAAATCATCAAACAAATTTCCAAGTTTAGCTTGACTTACCGATCTTGATGCTGATTTACCTACTCTTGCTTTTCCTCTTGATATGTGTTTGCATGTTTCACAAATTTCTTCAAATGATAATTGGTATACATCACCTCTACTCATGAGATCAAGAAGATCAATCCACTCATCCCTAATTGTTCTAAGTAAGAGGGTTTTTAGTGTGTTGGATCCTAAATGATGTAGTTTTTCCCTCTTAACATTATACATGAACCTCTCTATTAGATCCTCAAGATTCTCATCTTCTCTTTTATTCATTCTAAAGCTTTCTTCTTTAAGATCATGAGATTCTTTATATTTGTCTAGAAATATCTTTTGCATATCATTCCATGATCTTATTGAATTAGTCCCTAAACTCATGAACCATCTAAGAGCTCTATCCTTCAATGTTGCTAGAAACAATCTCAGTTTTTGAGTTTTTAATAAGTAACCATAAGATCTACAAACAATTTCAAATTCAAAGAGAAAGGTTTCTAGATCCTCTGACCTTAGACCATGAAATTTTTGAAGAAAATATGGAGGGATGTTCTTCATGTGCACACTACCATCAATATCTTGAATGGGAAATTCGAGAGGATCTTCCTCATTGTCATCATCTCGATCCATTTCTTCTACATTATTTGTCATCTTCTTCTTCTACCTGCAAAAGTGAATGGTGATTTGGCTCTTATTACACCATGTGATCAAATGGGCAGGTGGGTTGGTGTTGGAGAAATTTTGCTTTTGTTTTTAAGATTGAATGAAAACTATAATGCAATGCAATTTTCTACTTTTGAAATTAAATATGCCTAATGCAAATATTTTTTTTGTTTTTTTTCAAAATGTAAAAAGAAATGAATCACTAGGGAAGAAAATAATGCATACTTTGACACCTCCCCGAAAACGGCACCAAAAAGTGATGGGCCTCGGTATTGTAATAAGAATTCTGAACTCCCAAGGCTACTGACTTTAATTATCAACCCGGGGTTCGTAAAAACTTAAGAGGTATCAACACTATATGTGCAGCATTCAATGTGTCCTTCCTTTGCTGTCATGATGTAATGGAGTGCATGTACTGAAGTCAAATCCTAAACTAATTGCAGAAAATGAAATGTTCGAAATGGAACCTTAACCTATTGCAAGAAAGAAAGTACAAGGAAAGAGACTAAAATAAAATACTAAAACACACCATTTTCTAACTAACTGCTAAGAGGCTTTTCTTCAAAAGAATGCTAAGTTAAAATGTATGCAATCCTACTATCCTAAGCACGCAGATTCAAACCATCAAACCTTCTACTCCTGTGCATGTAGATGAATAAAATAAATCCGTTTTTCGTTTTGTCTTTTTTCATGTGAGAGTGTGAAAGCTAATATCTTTTGGTGATGTGGTAGGTGGCTTGGAGATGATGGTGAATGCTCAGAAGGCTTGGGAGACAAGTAGGGACCCTTTGCTAGCTTCCTAAAGGCTTTTTCCTTAATTCGAACTCAAAACAGGCTTTCCTACGGGATGCTATAGTGATTTCCTACAAGATGTACAAATTTACTATAATTCATTGAATGACTAAGAAAATCAAATCCAAATTGGATGCAACAATTTTTTTATTAACTAGGATGTCTTAGGTCCCCATTCCAAGTGGAATCATTCAAAAACACCTCCACTAACCCATGCTAAAAATAGAAAAACATTACTAGTCGAAAATCTAGAAATTCGAGAACTAGTGAGCTAGTAAATCTAAACAATGCCTAACTAAATCAAGTGAAAATGCAATGGGGTAATTTTTATTATGAAATAGAAAGTTTTTGTGATCTAATGCAAGTGGAACCAACTCGATTGAAGCTTGTTAGCATGCTCTAAAAAATAGCAGAAAGTTATTGTTATTTGCCACAAAGGAGTTCCAAAAATCTAGATTTAGGAATAAGAAGACTAATCCAACTAGCTCCATGATTACTATGAGCTTCCAAATCTTTTCCAAGGATGAAATAATGCTTATGATCCTGCAAAAGAACTTTCATTAACCATTTAACTCAATCCCACAACAAGAAATCATTAATACTAAACGCAGAAATAGAAAGAAATAAAAACAAGAGATGCATGTGAATAAGATGTTGGAAATAACATTGAGAGGGAGGGTGAATCAGTGTTAGAAAGTCAATAATATTTAATTTCCATAATTAGATTCATATACGCTACTTCAGTTAATGGAACTTGCATGTATACGCAACTGTATTTAAGGCAACTAACGTATATTTTGCAAACTTATGATTTAGTTCATTTATCATATGTTGAACTTTACTCAGTGCATCAAAACCATATAAACAGTAACCAGGTGCAGTAAAACAGAACAAACAACCACACACACATAACACAAGATATAAGGTGGAAACCTAATGTCAGTGAAAACCATCTCTCTATCTTCTTTTTAATAAGAAACTTCTTTTTACAATTTTTGTACTGGTGTAGGCTTATACCAATACACAAGCTTCTACCTGCAGAAGGCTACAACCTTCTCTCGTTCTCCAGCTTCTCCTGGAACAACCCCCTAGCTCTTGTACTAGCTGATATGTTTACTAGTACGTAGGTGCTAGCCTACAGAAGGATACAACCTTCTCTTTTCTTCCAGGGACCACGTTTCATAAATTTTCAGACTGGATCCATCAATAACATCATTCAAGCATCAAATACATCAGCATCAATCAATATCCTTTGCACCAACCACAACTGAATCAATCAATCACTTTTTAGAACCAGAAACAGTAACCAGGAACAGTAACTAGAACCCAGAACATTGTAACAGCAACCAGAAGTAGCTAAAGCATATTTTATGAGGTGTACACTACTTCAATGTGTCGAACTTATGTGCATACACACTTTTCTCAAGGTGAACTTGTGTACAGATCTGCAAATCAATTTTAAGATTAATACATTGTTTTGATATGCAGAACCAATGTGTATATGTGCCTTTTCTAAGGTTAACCTACGTACAAATCTATAAATGATGATTTAATTTTTACAACAATTCCAGACTTCAGTTATACCCAGATCATCATATTTATAGTCTAAAACATGTGCCAGTTACAAAGATACTTCACTTCAAGCTTTAAGATCTTAACCCATCATTAGATCTTATCCTTCCTCAAGCACTAAGGTTCATCCTTGATTCAAATCCATCTGTGCACCATAACCCAATAACCTGTATTCTAGATCTTGATCTTCATTAGATATTCAATACATGAGTGCCTTTGCCTAATGATCTTCTCCTCCTTTTATAGTCTTAGGCCTTACTCAATACCATGGACCAAAACCACTTAGAACCAATACCTTGGACCAAATACCTGGGGTCAACACTTCGGATAGGATACCTTGGACCAATACCATGGATCAAAATACCATGGACCAAATACCATGGACCAAAACTAAATTTTCTAACATGTACGCGCCTTTTGTTCCGTGAAAGTGCGTGTGTATGCTATACGTGCCTTTTGGTCTGCGAACCTGCGTGTACACGCACCTTGGTCAATGAAGAACCTACGTATACCTCTCTTTCTTCATTTCGAGAGTCTGAACCATGATCTGTCATTTGAGTGAGTTGCCATCAAGGACAACACCTGTGTCTTAGTGCCAAATCTGTGTCATAATGCCAACAATCTCCCCCTTTGGACTTGATGGCAACCCCAAGTCACTCTCCCCCTTTGTCATCAAGGGAAAAGGGTTATTCTCCCCTTGAGTACATGCTGAATGTTCTGATATGCTGAAGAGTGCTAATTGAGCTCCATGCTCGAGTCCATGCTCCCCTTGAAAATAAGCATGGTCAGCAAAAAGATGTTCTAAAAGAAGAACATGAATCTATACGTCATAAATGACCTTCCTATCACCAACGACTCATACATACATCCATCTCCCAACCAAGTGGGGATATACCAAGTTTGACTCATCCACCCAACCAAGTGGGAATATACCAAATGTTTATACATGTCAAAACAAGAACATTACATCATCCATCCCATGCATAGTGGGGAACCAAAATAGGTTGTTTCATGACCTTGACATTAAAAGATATACATGAAATAAAGACCAAATATCTAAAACAAGACCATAATAATTATCAGCAACTATCATCAGCAACATTTGTCAATCATCATCCAGACCAGCAACCATGATCTCCCCCTGAACATGTTTCACTTGCATAAAAAACAATTGTGAATTTGTACCAAGATATTCTAAGATAATGCCAACAATGCATTATTAGAAGTATATGCTCCCCCTATGCCAGATGATCACTATCAGCCCTAGATCAGACTCCTTTCATCTTGAGTCTAGCCCATTTTTTTTCTTCAACATATACGTGACTGAATCCACAAAAACCGGCGTATGTACGTGGATACACTTCATGGAACTCGCGTATAAGCACTTTTCTTTGAAACAGATACATTTTAATCGTAAGATGATGCATCAACTACTCCTAGCTTCTGTCTGAGATATTCAAATGTCTCTCTGGGCAGTGGTTTGGTGAATATATCAGCAACTTGTTCTTTGGAGGGAACACACTCCAATTTGACCTTTTGTTCAAGCACTTGTTCACATAGAAAATGATATGTGATAGGTATGTGCTTGGTCTTGGAATGAATGACTGGATTCTTTGAAATAATGATTGCACTTGTGTTATCACAGAGAATGGAGATGGGTGGAGTACATGTGATTTGAATGTCTTGCAATGTTTGCATCATCCAAAGGAGTTGTGTGCAGTAAGATGCAACATCCACATATTTTGCTTCAGCTGTAGATAATGCAATTGAACTTTGTTTCTTGTTGAACGAAGACACTAATCTAGAACCCGTATAGAATGCACAACCACTAGTGCTTTTTCTGTCATCAACGCTTCCTGCCTAATCTACATCTGTATATGCATGAAGTGTAAGATCTATATCTCCAGGATACCATAGACCGAAATTCTATGTTCCTTGAAGATATTTGAAAATCCTTTTGACTGTCTGAAGGTGTGATTCCTTTGGATTGGCTTGGAATCTTCCAACTATTCCCACTGCATGCATGATGTCTGGTCAGGTACCTATTAGATAAAGAAGACTGTTAATTATGGATCTATAGGTTGGTTGATTTATTGCTACTGATTCATCATTTGAGTTGAGACTGCATCCTGTTACCATAGGGGTACATACTGGTTTTAGAATCTTCCATGCCATATTTTTTCAAGATCTGCTTGAGATACTTGGTTTGTGATAGAAAAATACCATCTTTCTTTTGTTGAACTTGTTAGCGCTTGAGATTTCACCCTAGGCTGAGGAAGGTAAACCTTCAAGGCAACATCAAACCATTTCACCTCGTAGCTAGCCCTACGGGGTATGAGAAGGCTCTCTCCGGTCAAACTCGGTAGATCTTTCAATAGGATGAGCTGACCCAATTAGGAACACTGATATTAGGCTAGTAAACTGATAAGGGGGGTTGATTTAAAGTTTTTGGTGTTTTTGGTGGCAATTGGAGGGAGTGCGATTCAGGGTGCGGGGATTGAGCTCAGTTTTTGCAGGTGGGTCTTTGGGGCAAGGTAGGAGTTTGTGCTGATGCCTTTAGCTGAGATGGATGATCAAAGAAGAAAGAAGAGAAGCTAAAGAGGGCAAACAATGACTTTGAATCCTCTCTAGACAGTGGAAAACATAAACATTAAACAAATTTGAAAGCTGAGCATGGCAAGCATGAATTCAAACTTTATCACTTCATTTGTTTAATAAGCTGCAGTAAAGAAAGAGATGGAACACATAAACACACTTACAATTACAATAAGAGAACACACCATCAACACAAGAGTCCACAAGAATCCCAATGATGTCTGCAAAACCCTGGTCTTCCTTTTCCTCAAATTGCAGAGATACAAGTAAAATATACAATAGGAGCTTCTCCCTCAAGAGTCCAACCATGAAAATGAGCAAGAGAAGGCATAATATAGATGATCTAACTCCTTTCCCCACCTCTAGGGGTCGAGCTCAGCTTCCTAGGAGCTGTTTCAACTAATTCTAAACTGAGCACTAGATAATAGGCAGTCAAAACAACTTGCCTTTAAAACTTAGGTAATCTATCCATGCATTAAATATTCATTATTTACATCAAAGAAACTTCTAGAAGTGTCAAAGGAGAGTAAATGTGTCCAAGTGCTATGAAAATTACACAAAAATCCATCATTTACATGCCTCAAAAGTCAACCAAAGTAAAAACAGTGTTTTGCTGGCCGAACTGGTCAAAACAGGCAAATTTCCCTGACTGGTCGCGCACATCACTCTGACTGGTCGCGCACATTCACAGCTCTGTTTGAGGGCCTTCTCGGTGTCCAAATCAGGTGCAAGATAGCTCGTTGGAAAGGTCTACGAGTCTACTTTCCAACCCCACTAGATTTCTGAATTTGGAGTTGATTTGACCCCTCAAAAGTCATTTCCCCCAAGACAGCTTTCTGCAACTCAAAATAGGGGCAGAAAGTCAAAATTTGCATGTGTTTTGAGCTTTTGGAAACCCAAATCTCCATAAAATCTGAAACCCATCCATAGGCAAGTGTATTTTTGCATGAAAATTCCAAAAATGTAGAGTTTTCCCCGTTCTGAGATTTCCCCATGACTGGTCGCGCGCGGGGTGAGACCACTCAAATGGCCAAAACCTGTAAAATTCTCAAAAATGCCAAAAATGCCTCAAAACTCTCAAAATTTCTTGGGTTTGCTGCTAGGAGGAGGCTAATGAGTATCATGGTGAGTGAGAGAGGCCTCAGCCAAGATACGGAGCGGGTTGGTCTTCTTCTTCCTCCTGCGGGCCTCGGACAACTTCCTTTGGAGTATCTTCATCTTTGCTTTGCAAACATGCATTCTCGCCCAATAATGATTTTTCATGTTCCGTAACAGCCTCTTGTCTTGGTTGGCTTTCTCCAACAGTCTCTCCAAGTGTGCATTCACACGGATAAGCATGGATTCCCTCTCTTTGGGCAGCAAGTCACCGGGTCTCCTACAGTTGATGACTCGGTCACTTCGAATCCTCCACAGCTCATCCAACTCTTTCTCATCCTCAAGTTGCTTGTTGCGCTGCTCAAGATAGTTTATTGTCCATTGGGCCATGTCGAGCTTTTGCTGTAACAAGCGGTTTTCCGCCTCACTCTGTCGGATGATCTCATGCAAATCTGAAGTGGGGGAGCGAGCATCAAGGTCAATGAAATCATGATGTGTATCGCCAACTCTCTCGTCCTCAACCATGGGCTGCTTGCCCTCCCGTACTGCCTCTGCTGATGAAGAATGCGAGGCCCCTTCCACCTGATGTGGAGATAACACTCACTGACCTGAAGATGATGATGGCGAGACCCCTTCCACCTGCTGTGGAGATAACACTCACTGACCTGAAGATGATGATGGCGAGACCCCTTCCACCTGCTGTGGGAAAAGTACTCGTCGAGCTGCTGCAAACAAGGTCCTGTGACCTCTCTGGTAGGTGACCTGAGGTGAGGAAGCAACCTGTCTCGGAACAATGATCTCGGGCTGGTGAGATGGACCTCCCTCCTCATAAATGACCTCTGGCTCTGGGTGTGGCTGTGGTGGCACTGTAAAGAACTCATGAGAAATGAAGTCTGCCCATGGAATGCCCTGCTGACTCAACTGATGGGAAACAATGAGCTGGATGAGACCATGATGGCACAAACTCCTATGCTGCTGAGCTGGGGACTGCCTCTGAAACACGGACACCATCCTCTGAATGTCCTGGAAGAAGAAAACCGGGATGTTCATCATCCTCACTCGGGTAAAGTGCATCAACAGGCGAATGTGACAAGAGAAGACCTGTGAAAATCTTCTCTCGCATGTGAAGTAATGCATGATAAGGCGCATGATCGGAGCATACTCCCCCCGGAGGAATCTGAAGGGAAAGACCCTTGACAAGTGACTCATGAATGCTGGCCTGACATATGGCTCAAAATAAACATAATCCATCATTTTGCGCTTGGGCCACACCTCACCCACATTTGGTATCCCGGTAGCCTCTGAAATCACCTCCGGAGATAGTACAAAATTCACCCCTGCAAGAGTGACCTGCCCATCATGAAGGTGCAAAACAAATAAGCGGGCCAACTCCCTGTGGTGCTGAATCTGGGCAAGCCTCTCACAGAACTGAAAACATGACATATAACGGAAACAATTCACTGCCATAGGACAGGCCTGCAATTCTGCCAAAGAGGTGGGTTCCTCTCTCCTATGATGACCACCTTTGCCACCCTTACGAGGCCTCTGATGTACCTCGATCTCTGTGGAAGAAGACCGGTCATCACCTTGCTCATAGGTTTCAGTGGTTGACATGGTGCTTTTGAGCAAAGTGAAGCAAATAGATAGAGTAAACTGTTGCCCTTGCCTGCAAAAATGCTGAGAAGTATGCTGATTTCAAGGGGAAAAAATCATAAGGGAAATGTTAGGGGAGGGATTTTTAATAAGGAATGGGAAAATATGTAAAAACAGAGATTTTTAAGGGATAATTCACAAAATGTCAAACATATCATCTCATCTTCCATCATTAGGAAATCATTTGCAAAGAAATACTTTATTAGGGAAAATACGTATGATAGTCATCAAGGGAAAGGACATGCATTTGCAACAGGAGTATAGGACAACATAGATAGCTTGCTCCTTTGAGTTTTTTGTTTTTTCAATGTACATCATAAGGTAAACAGTGTTTTTCAAAGGATTTTATGTACATTTAGTCATAGGGGAACAAGGCTTCTTTTACATCTTGTCATAAGGGAAAAGGGATCTTAATTGAACAGGATTTTAGGGAAGGGGTAGAGAGGAAAACAGGGCTTAGTTTTGGGGAGACACAACAATATTCTTGTGCAAACAATATTTACAGCAATATGTCCATTTTACACATATACACAGCTGCATTTTTCTTGTTTTTGCTATGGATATGCAACAACAGTGTGTCTTCTATTTTCCAATGACTATGCACAGCAATATCCTTTTTTTATTTGGTCATTTTGCCATATTATTGCTCTTTTCTCTTTTTACATAACTTTTTTTATCCTTGCTGTTGTTCATTTATTTTCCTTGCCGTGTGGAGGGTATTAGGGTTTGGGTAGAATACATGAAAGGGCATTAGGGTTTTGTAAAGGGATTTGGGGGAGGGATAGGGTTTTAGGAATTTTGGGATGAGAGATTTAGTATTTATTGCAAATGAGATAAGATATATATGACATTTGTGAATTTAATAGGAAACAAGGAGGGAATAAATAGGGATTTAAAGCCTTGAAAAAACATCAACCCTAGCATAATGCCTACATGAACAAGCAATCACCCAAATCCATTTCTCCTTACATTTCTTGGTGATAAACATATATATGCAAGCCCATCATTTCATGTTTCAAGCATTCAAACACACTAGAAAACCCTACCTTGATCAGTTGAGCAAGCAAGAGGGCAATTTAGTCGATTTGGAGTGGTTCTGTAGAAGACAACTTGAGTGGTCGCGCCCCTGCTCTGAGTGGTCGCGCCCTGCCTGAGTGGTCGCGCCCTTTAGAAAAATACACTGCAGAGGGGTCGCTGAGTGGTCGCGCCCCACCCAACTGGTCGCGCACTGAGCCTGAGTGGTCGCGCCCTTGAGAATGACTCCAACTTTCTGCAAATCGCCTCTTTTGACCTCTCACTCGTTTTTGCAAGTTCTCAAATGCATAATGAGGCTGTTTAGAGGGAAATTTACTCTTTATAGGCCTCATTTGAAAAAATTAACTTACCAAACCCACTTTCTAATGTTTTTGTTTTGACATTCACTTTTAACACTGTTTTGAGTTCACTTTGTCCTGAATTTGATCTTTTGAGTGCTTTAACTCCGTTCTTTTTGCAGGTTGACCATCTGATGGACTCTAGTGAGGAGACCAGGGTTATTGCCGGCATTTTGAAGAATTTTGAAAATTTCCTTATTTTTGCAAAATTGACATGACCTTGGCTTTAAAAACATGGTTTTTAAATCCAAGGTATAAATGAGCTGTACCTGATGAAAAATATCCATGAAACATATTTACATACCTCCTTCCGGCTTGCTGGGGACCCATGGACCTCTGACTCATGATCTTGCAATGACATTTGACTGAAACCCTAGACCTAAGACTTGGGACTTCAAGAAAAAAATAAAACAAGTGTAACACAAGCTCATTAAATGATATGTCCTGATCCAGCAAAGCCAAGAAGGGAACAAGGACTAGCTCCTCCATCAGTTTTATGGCATGCCTAACGGGATGCAAAACTGATACTGATGAGACACCTACTTATGCATATGCAAAGAGTTTTTTGATCACTGATGGAGGGCATCATGACCGACACTAACATTGGCTCCAATGGGGATGGTAGCTCCTTGGAGGTGCCAAGAACCGCAGATCTCTGGAAGAGCAGACCAGTGCTTTCAGCCATTGGGCAATGGAGTCAAAAAAATCAAGCTGAAATGCATGACTGAAAACCGACTGAAACTAACTGAAGCTTGACTCAAACCGACTCGATGGCAAACTGAAATAACTTGAAAAACTCACTCAACAGACCAAACACAAACGACTCATGACTGACTTAACTAAAACAAGAGAAGGGCAGCAGTCCATCAAGATGTGAAATCATGATGACAACCACCGATATTTCTTACAAGACTATATACATCAAACTATATCAAAGTGCCAATGCAACCAATCAAGCAAATGCCTTCTTGATTGATTCTCCTGATCAGATCTTCTGGTCAACAATGAATACTGGTAACTGGGCATCCAAAAATATAGCTGACCATGATCTCCTTCATCACTGAACACAACAATAATCACTATCACTGTTGGTTGCAACAAATCTGCCATTGTATCCTGGAAAACATGAAGACATGACATTGCCACCTCCTGCTGAAAGAACAGGGTGTCCTTTGTTACAAATTCTAATATGCCTTCATCATGTGCTTCAGTAAAAGTATGTTCATGGGCTTCAAAAAACTCTGAACAAATGGATGGGCAGATCTCTTCTTGGAAAGGCATTTCAACACATGAAACATATGAAGAATCTGAAAGGTAATCTTGTATGCTATGATCTTCGGTAGTCTGACAATATGGTAGGTCATTCTCAAACAGAAAACAATCCTCAAGATCATCAAACATGACAGCCTTATCATCTTCATGAAAGAAAATATTATCTGTTTGTTGATCTATAAAACTAATTACAAGACTGTCATCATTTTCAAAAGAGGAAGAAGTTTCACCAACACTTTCGTGACCATGTGCACACTGCTGATTTGCTTTAGCTTGGGTTGTAGAAGGACCTTTCAAAAGCTGATCTATCTCCTCTTCAGACAAAGGAGATAAGACTTTCTGTTTCCCTTTGCTCAAACAAGTCTTGTCTTCTTGAAATAGCATTTCAAAACATGAAAAATCTGAATGACAGTCCTGATCTTCTGAAACTTGGAAACATTGTTGATCGTCTTCATATGACATGGCAATCAAACTATCCAAATTATGATTGAAAAAAGAGTTTTCACTTACTTGAACAAAGATCTCATCTTGTTGTTCATGAGCTGGCTGAATTACCTCCTCATGCAGGCTCTGTTCTGATGGCATAAGGACATTTGGATCAAGAACTTTGTCCATGATCTCAACAACAAAACTCTCCTTTTCAGGATTCGACACAAGGTATGCTTGGTTATCACAATTTGAATGTAGTTCTGAAATAGCTGAGTTGACTGCATTACATTCTACAATTGAATCTTGGCTATCTTGCACGCTGTCTTCTTCTGTGGGCAGATCTGAAACAAGCTCTTCTCTTTCATCAATTACAACCATATGACCATTTTCAACCTGCTGATCTTGATTCTGCTGCAAAATGTCCTGATCATTTTGACAAGTATGCTGAAATGGATTTTCATACAGAGCCTCCATGATCTCAACATCCATAAAATTATCATCTTCATAATATTTCTCAAGGCTTTCAATAAAACTATAAGCATGCTGGCAACAGTCTTGAACTAAATTCAATGATGGATAAGAGTCCTTATATCTTTCAATAAACAAGGCACGAAAATCTTTTAAACAGTAAATACAAGCAGGCGGCAAACTTTCATACCATGATTGGGCTTTACCTTCCAGAGTGGCCAAGAATATCTTCATCAAGCAATCCTCAGGAAAATCGATCTTGAATTTGCGAATATGCATATGAAATCTGACTAGATGTAAAGCAGCATCCTTCTTACCATCATAACTAAATGTAGGCAAATTCCTTGACCAATCTACCTTTGGAATTTTATTCGGAAAACCTGGAATGTGATCTCAGCTCAAGGGAGCATATCTTCTTGCAATCTGATCCATCTTGAGAAATCTCAAAGCTACTGATCTCTCTGCAGTGAAGTCACCATGAAGCACTGATTGCTGGATTCTTCAGTGAAGGAGTCGCCAGTGAATGATTTCAGCCTTGCAAGTGTCTGATCGTTGTCCACCATCAACAATCAGATCTGAACTTGATACATGTACTGGGGTAGAATGCAAATGAAGTGTTTCATTCACAAGCTCACGGAGATTGACTGAAGCAGCGTTTATCTACTTGCGCTGATGTAAAACAAGAGCGTTTTCGAAGGCTACCTGGTGTAACTTCAGGCTCTGTCTAAGACTTATGAAACAAACACATCAACCCACAAACAAGTTTGTTCTCCCCAGTATGGTGGCCAGTATGTTAGCGCTTGAGATTTCACCCTAGGCTGAGGAAGGTAAACCTTCAAGGCAACATCAAACCATTTCACCTCGTAGCTAGCCCTACGGGGTATGAGAAGGCTCTCTCCGGTCAAACTCGGTAGATCTTTCAATAGGATGAGCTGACCTAATTAGGAACACTGATATTAGGCTAGTAAACTGATAAGGGGGGTTGATTTAAAGTTTTTGGTGTTTTTGGTGGCAATTGGAGGGAGTGCGATTTAGGGTGCGGGGATTGAGCTCAGTTTTTGCAGGTGGGTCTTTGGGGCAAGGTAGGAGTTTGTGCTGATGCCTTTAGCTGAGATGGATGATCAAAGAAGAAAGAAGAGAAGCTAAAGAGGGCAAACAATGACTTTGAATCCTCTCTAGACAGTGGAAAACATAAACATTAAACAAATTTGAAAGCTGAGCATGGAAAGCATGAATTCAAACTTTATCACTTCATTTGTTTAATAAGCTGCAGTAAAGAAAGAGATGGAACACATAAACACACTTACAATTACAATAAGAGAACACACCATCAACACAAGAGTCCACAAGAATCCCAATGATGTCTGCAAAACCCTGGTCTTCCTTTTCCTCAAATTGCAGAGATACAAGTAAAATATACAATAGGAGCTTCTCCCTCAAGAGTCCAACCATGAAAATGAGCAAGAGAAGGCATAATATAGATGATCTAACTCCTTTCCCCACCTCTAGGGGTCGAGCTCAGCTTCCTAGGAGCTGTTTCAACTAATTCTAAACTGAGCACTAGATAATAGGCAGTCAAAACAACTTGCCTCTAAAACTTAGGTAATCTATCCATGCATTAAATATTCATTATTTACATCAAAGAAACTTCTAGAAGTGTCAAAGGAGAGTAAATGTGTCCAAGTGCTATGAAAATTACACAAAAATCCATCATTTACATGCCTCAAAAGTCAACCAAAGTAAAAACAGTGTTTTGCTGGCCGAACTGGTCAAAACAGGCAAATTTCCCTGACTGGTCGCGCACATCACTCTGACTGGTCGCGCACATTCACAGCTCTGTTTGAGGGCCTTCCCGGTGTCCAAATCAGGTGCAAGATAGCTCGTTGGAAAGGTCTACGAGTCTACTTTCCAACCCCACTAGATTTCTGAATTTGGAGTTGATTTGACCCCTCAAAAGTCATTTCCCCCAAGACAGCTTTCTGCAACTCAAAATAGGGGCAGAAAGTCAAAATTTGCATGTGTTTTGAGCTTTTGGAAACCCAAATCTCCATAAAATCTGAAACCCATCCATAGGCAAGTGTATTTTTGCATGAAAATTCCAAAAATGTAGAGTTTTCCCCGTTCTGAGATTTCCCCATGACTGGTCGCGCGTGGGGTGAGACCACTCAAATGGCCAAAACCTGTAAAATTCTCAAAAATGCCAAAAATGCCTCAAAACTCTCAAAATTTCTTGGGTTTGCTGCTAGGAGGAGGCTAATGAGTATCATGGTGAGTGAGAGAGGCCTCAGCCAAGATACGGAGCGGGTTGGTCTTCTTCTTCCTCCTGCGGGCCTCGGACAACTTCCTTTGGAGTATCTTCATCTTTGCTTTGCAAACATGCATTCTCGCCCAATAATGATTTTTCATGTTCCGTAACAGCCTCTTGTCTTGGTTGGCTTTCTCCAACAGTCTCTCCAAGTGTGCATTCACACGGATAAGCATGGATTCCCTCTCCTTGGGCAGCAAGTCACCGGGCCTCCTACGGTTGATGACTCGGTCACTTCGAATCCTCCACAGCTCATCCAACTCTTTCTCATCCTCAAGTTGCTTGTTGCGCTGCTCAAGATAGTTTATTGTCCATTGGGCCATGTCGAGCTTTTGCTGTAACAAGCGGTTTTCCGCCTCTCTCTGTCAGATGATCTCATGCAAATCTGAAGTGGGGGAGCGAGCATCAAGGTCAATGAAATCATGATGTGTATCGCCAACTCTCTCGTCCTCAACCATGGGCTGCTTGCCCTCCCGTACTGCCTCTGCTGATGAAGAATACGAGGCCCCTTCCACCTGATGTGGAGATAACACTCGCTGACCTGAAGATGATGATGGCGAGACCCCTTCCACCTGCTGTGGGAAAAGTACTCGTCGAGCTGCTGCAAACAAGGTCCTGTGACCTCTCTGGTAGGTGACCTGAGGTGAGGAAGCAACCTGTCTCGGAACAATGATCTCGGGCTGGTGAGATGGACCTCCCTCCTCATAAATGACCTCTGGCTTTGGGTGTGGCTTTGGTGGCACTGTAAAGAACTCATGATAAATGAAGTCTGCCCATGGAATGCCCTACTGACTCAACTGATGGGAAACAATGAGCTGGATGAGACCATGATGGCACAAACTCCTATGCTGCTGAGCTGGGGACTGCCTCTGAAACACGGACACCATCCTCTGAATGTCCTGGAAGAAGAAAACCGGGATGTTCATCATCCTCACTCGGGTAAAGTGCATCAACAGGCGAATGTGACAAGAGAAGACCTGTGAAAATCTTCCCTCGCATGTGAAGTAATGCATGATAAGCCGCATGATCGGAGCATACTCCCCTCGGAGGAATCTGAAGGGAAAGACCCCTGACAAGTGACTCATGAATGCTGGCCTGACATATGGCTCAAAATAAACATAATCTAGCATTTTGCGCTTGGGCCACACCTCACCCACATTTGGTATCCCGGTAGCCTCTGAAATCACCTCCGGAGATAGTACAAAATTCACCCCTGCAAGAGTGACCTGCCCATCATGAAGGTGCAAAACAAATAAGCGGGCCAACTCCCTGTGGTGCTGAATCTGGGCAAGCCTCTCACAGAACTGAAAACATGACATATAACGGAAACAATTCACTGCCATAGGACAGGCCTGCAATTCTGCCAAAGAGGTGGGTTCCTCTCTCCTATGATGACCACCTTTGCCACCCTTA
Source organism: Pinus tabuliformis (assembly GCA_031772625.1). Classification (NCBI taxonomy): domain Eukaryota; kingdom Viridiplantae; phylum Streptophyta; class Pinopsida; order Pinales; family Pinaceae; genus Pinus; species Pinus tabuliformis. The sequence continues at coordinate 194,829,777 of CM062813.1, forward strand.
CGAGGCCTCTGATGTACCTCGATCTCTGTGGAAGAAGACCGGTCATCACCTTGCTCATAGGTTTCAGTGGTTGACATGGTGCTTTTGAGCAAAGTGAAGCAAATAGATAGAGTAAACTGCTGCCCTTGCCTGCAAAAATGCTAAGAAGTATGCTGATTTCAAGGGGAAAAAATCATAAGGGAAATGTTAGGGGAGGGATTTTTAATAAGGAATGGGAAAATATGTAAAAACAGGGATTTTTAAGGGATAATTCACAAAATGTCAAACATATCATCTCATCTTCCATCATTAGGAAATCATTTGCAAAGAGATACTTTATTAGGGAAAATACATATGATAGTCATCAAGGGAAAGGACATGCATTTGCAACAGGAGTATAGGACAGCATAGATAGCTTGCTCCTTTGAGTTTTTTGTTTTTTCAATGTACATCATAAGGTAAAGAGTGTTTTTCAAAGGATTTTATGTACATTTAGTCATAGGGGAACAAGGCTTCTTTTACATCTTGTCATAAGGGAAAAGGGATCTTAATTGAACAGGATTTTAGGGAAGGGGTAGAGAGGAAAACAGGGTTTAGTTTTGGGGAGACACAACAATATTCTTTTGCAAACAATATTTACAGCAATATGTCCATTTTATACATATACACAGCTGCATTTTTCTTGTTTTTGCTATGGATATGCAACAGCAACGTGTCTTCTATTTTCCAATGACTATGCACAGCAATATCCTTTTTTTATTTGGTCATTTTGCCATATTATTGCTCTTTTCTCTTTTTACATAACATTTTTTATCCTTGCTGTTGTTCATTTATTTTCCTTTCCGTGTGGAGGGTATTAGGGTTTGGGTAGAATACATGAAAGGGCATTAGGGTTTTGTAAAGGGATTTGGGGGAGGGATAGGGTTTTAGGAATTTTGGGATGAGAGATTTAGTATTTATTGCAAATGAGATAAGATATATATGACATTTGTGAATTTAATAGGAAACAAGGAGGGAATAAATAGGGATTTAAAGCCTTGAAAAAACATCAACCCTAGCATAATGCCTACATGAACAAGCAATCACCCAAATCCATTTCTCCTTACATTTCTTGGTGATAAACATATATATGCAAGCCCATCATTTCATGTTTCAAGCATTCAAACGCACTAGAAGACCCTACCTCGATCAGTTGAGCAAGCAAGAGGGCGATTTAGTCGATTTGGAGTGGTTCTGTAGAAGACAACTTGAGTGGTCGCGCCCCTGCTCTGAGTGGTCGCGCCCTGCCTGAGTGGTCGCGCCCTTTAGAAAAATACACTGCAGAGGGGTCGCTGAGTGGTCGCGCCCCACCCAACTGGTCGCGCACTGAGCCTGAGTGGTCGCGCCCCTGAGAATGACTCCAACTTTATGCAAATCGCCTCTTTTGACCTCTCACTCGTTTTTGCAAGCTCTCAAATGCATAATGAGGCTGTTTAGAGGGAAATTTACTCTTTATAGGCCCAATTTGAAAAAATTAACTTACCAAACCCACTTTCTAATGTTTTTGTTTTGACATTCACTTTTAACACTGTTTTGAGTTCACTTTGTCCTGAATTTGATCTTTTGAGTGCTTTAACTCCGTTCTTTTTGCAGGTTGACCATCTGATGGACTCTAGTGAGGAGACCAGGGTTATTGCCGGCATTTTGAAGAATTTTGAAAATTTCCTTATTTTTGCAAAATTGACATGACCTTGGCTTTAAAAACATGGTTTTTAAATCCAAGGTATAAATGAGCTGTACCTGATGAAAAATATCCATGAAACATATTTACATACCTCCTTCCGGCTTGCTGGGGACCCATGGACCTCTGACTCATGATCTTGCAATGACATTTGACTGAAACCCTAGACCTAAGACTTGGGACTTCAAGACAAAAATAAAACAAGTGTAACACAAGCTCATTAAATGATATGTCCTGATCCAGCAAAGCCAAGAAGGGAACAAGGACCAGCTCCTCCATCAGTTTTATGGCATGCCTAACGGGATGCAAAACTGATATTGATGAGACACCTACTTATGCATATGCAAAGAGTTTTTTGATCACTGATGGAGGGCATCATGACCGACACTAACAGAACTTGTAGACCAAAAAAATATGTGAGCTCACCAAGCAGGGACATTTCAAATTCTTGCTGCATTACCAAAGCAAAGTTTTGACTCATGGCTTCTTCATTCCTACCAAAAATGATATCATCAACATACACAACAAGTATTAGCAATTTATTATTGTCAATATTTGTATATAGATTGCTATTAGCTGATCCTTTTGAAAAACGTTGTTGATGGAGATATTTGTCAAGACGGTAATACCATGCCCTTGGAGCTTGTTTTAGACCATAGAGATCCTTTTTGAGTTTGCATACAAGTTTTGGATATACTTCTTCTTCTAAGTCCCCATTAAGAAAAGCAGATTTTGCATCCATTTGGTATACTTTGAATTTTTGAAAACTAGAGAGAGCAAGAAACATTCTTATGGCTTCAAGTCTTGCAACAGGTGCAAAATTTTCTTCAAAATCTATACCTTCTTGTTGAGCATACCCTTTACAAACAAGTCTGGCATTGTTTCTAATAACTTCTCCATTTTCATTTAGCTTGTTTTTGAATATCCATTTGGTTCCTATGATATTCTTATCATGAGGTCTAGGAACTAATTCCCAAGTATTATTCTTTTCAATTTGCTCAAGCTCTTCATTCATGGCCTTGACCCAACATTCATCTTTGCATGCTTCATTTACATTTTTAGATTTGATGGAGGAATGCAATGCTAGATAGCTTGAATCTTCTGTAACAGTTCTTCTTGTCTGCACACCTGCCTCTTTCTGTCCCAAAATTTGAGTCTCTGGATGATTTTTCTAAACAACCTGGATGGAGTCTTTTCTTCTACCGTTATTAGTTCTTTTGGTGTTTCATTGGTTTCTTCTTCAGAATTATTTTGATTTTATGTGGAAGGATAATCCTCATCTTCTCCACAATATTCTATTTTTACCTGCTTTGGATTTTTGAATGCTTCATCAACCACAACATCAATACTTTCAATAATTTTCCCAAATCTTTTATTATAACACTTATATCCTTTACTTCGTGAAGAGTAACCAAGGAGAATTCCTTCATCTGCTCTGGGTTCAAACTTGCCAAGTTTTTCATCAGTCCTTTTGATGTAACATTTGCTTCCAAAAACTTTGAATTATTTTACAGTAGGAGTCTTACCATACCAAAGTTCATGTGGAGTTTGAGTGCTGTTTACCCAAACATTTGCTTTGTTGAGAATAGTGATGACAACGAATGCAGCTTCACGCCAGAAGGTTGCAGGAGTTCCAGACTCATCTAGCATAGCACGAGCCATTTGTTGAACAGTTCTATTCATCCTTTCTACCACCTCATTTTGCTGAGGAGTCCTTGCAGTGGAGAATTGCCTTTTTATTCCATGTTCTTCACAAAAGTCAAAGGATTCATCCGAGGTAAATTCCCCTCCTCGACTTGATCTGAGACATTTGATTTTTTGATCTGATTCATTTTCAACCAGGGCTTTGAAGGCTTTGAATTTTTCAAATGCTTCATGTTTATGCTTTAGAAGCCCTATCCAACACATTCTGGAAAAGTCATCAATGAACAATATAAAGTATTCCTCTCCACAAGGTGACTTTTTCCTTGATAGACCACAGGAATCAGTATGAACAAGTTCAAGAGGCTTACTAGCTAATCCTTCCTTTTCAAGGAATTGCGACCTGTTTTTCTTACCAAATTGACATGATTTGCATATTGTATTTTCTAGAATGCTGATATCAGGAAGATCACGAATAGCCTGGAATTTGCTTGATTTTATTATTTGAGAGAAGCTTCGATGCCCCAATCTTCTGTGCCATAGCTAGTGTTCATCGTTTTTTCTTAGATAGAACTATTTTTGTCCTCCCTTAAGTATATATAAGTTGTTTGGAGTTCTTATACCTTTGATCACGGTTTCTCCTATATCAAGCTCAGGAACAACACATCCATTTGATCAAAATACTACATTTCCTTGATCACACATTTGACTGACACTCAACAGGTTATGCTTTAGACCATCAACATACATAATATTCCCAACTTTAACTTTTTCTTTTAAAAGAACAAATCCTTTGCCTTTTATGATAGTAGGAGTGTCATTTCCAAATGAGACCTTCTTTTCCTTTTCTAAGGCATTATATGAATGAAGTTTTTCTTTATCACCTGTCATGTGTTTCGAGCATCCACTGTCGATGTACCACTGATTTTCTTGTCCTTCTGCATACAGGGCTATACCACATCTTTCTGTTTGTGGTTCTTTCTTTCTCCATATTTTGGGATTTAATGCAGTTTGCTCCTTCTGAGATGTTTGCCGAAATTTACTCCTGCATTCAGATTCTTCGTGACCAAAGTTGTTGCAGATAGGGAATTCTATTTCATTTTCAAGAAGAGAAAAGTTATTGTAGGTCCGTTTCATGATCCCCATCACATTCCTTTGATTTCGTGCTTCTCTAGTCATAATGGTATTGTAAGCAACATATTGAGCAGCTTTGTGTCCAAAGTTATGACATGAAAAACATTGACCATTAAAGAAGTTCCCGCGATTATCGAATCTACTGACCTGGTGATTGTAGTTGCTATTGATGTTCATTCTTGAAGTAGATTCAGTATGATTTACCTGAGGTTTGTAGCTTCTATTCATCCTTGAAGTAAATTGAGCCCGATTTACCTGGTGATCTGCTTTATGCCTTTGTTGCCGATTGTCAAATTGTTCATTTCTCTTTGCTACATCAAGATAGCTTTTAGTGGAGGTTGACGGGTTCTGTGCTTGGGATGCTTCTTTAGTATATCCAAGACTTGTCTTTATCAGAGGAGAACGCTGCACTTTGATAATTTCATTTAAGGTTTCTGATCCTTTAGTAAATCTAAGATTGAGAGATTTTGTTTTCTCAATATCCTTTCTTAGACCCACAATTTCACATTCTAGTTTTTCATTGTGTTTTTCTCTTTCAGCAAGTTGGAATGTCAGAGTATCTATAATCATATTCTTTTCTTCTAAATAGACTTTGAGTTTAGAGATTTCTTCATAAAGGTCATCTTCATCTAAAGCATCCAATAAATCATCATCTTCAAAAGCCATTAGAAGTCTATAGTCATTACTATTTTCATCTTCATCACTATTTGATAAACCATCACTATCTTCATGAGTATAGTAGCTATTCTTACTTACACTTTGTTTTCTATTCCATTTTGCTAATTCCTTACCTTTATCAAGCTTATCTTTATGAGGACATTTGGCAGCATAATGACCGATTCTTCCACAAGCAAAACATTTGAAAGGTAGTTTACCTCTGAATCTCCCGGAACCCTGTTGAAGGTTCTTGACAAAGTTTGTTTCTTCTTCTCCTTCTGAAATATGTATTGATTTATGGAATTATTCTCTTCCTGAAGCTTTGAATGTGACTTCTATCATATCTGATGGACCTCCTTTTCTCATTTCGAAAGCAGTTAAGATTCTGTGCAGTTGTGTCATAGTAATAGTTTGAAGATCCTTCTTTTCTTCTATGGCAGATACTTTTGATTCAAACTTAGTAGAAGAAGATCTTAAAACCTTTTCAACTAAAGTAACTTCTTTTATCTCTTCACCCAAGTTCTTCATGCAATTATCAATCTCATCTATACATGAGAAGTAACTAGCAATTCTTTCATCATTGTGCATTTTGAGAGTTTCATATTGAATTCTGAGAGATTGCAATTTTGTATGTTTTATCTGATTGTCTCCTTCATAGCTTAGAATGATCTTGTCCCATATTTCTTTGGCGGTTTTGAGCTGCATAACTTTGACAAATTCTGATTGTGACAGACTCCCTAATAATGTATTGATAGCCTTGGAATTGGTTTCATATTGCTTCTTACTTGCCGTACTGTAGGAATTACTGATGGAAATGTATATCATCCTTCCACGATTTCCCAGACATCTGTTCCAAGAGATTGAAGATAGGCTATAGTCCTTACCTTCTAATAAACGAAGTTTCTCCCATCAAAGATTGGTGGTCTAATGGATCCCTCTCTTTCGTAGTTACTCATAACGATAGATCTTCCTTCAAGCGGTCAAGCTTCTTTTGAAGGACCTACTCTGATTCCAATTGTTGGAAATAATACTAAGAGCGGGGGTGAATCAATATTAGCAAGTTAATAATATTTCATTTCCATAATTAGATTCATATACGCTACTTCAGTTAATGGAACTTGCGTGTATACGCAATTGTATTTAAGGCAACTAGCGTATATTTTGAAAACTTATGATTCAGTTAATTTATCATGTGTTGAACTTTACTCAGTGCATCAGAACCATATAAATAGTAATAGTAACTCACACACACATGAACACAAGATATAAGGTGGGAACCCAGTGTGGGTGAAAACCACCTGCTGCAATCGTCTATATCTTCTTTTTAATACGAAACTTCTTTTTACAATTTTTGTATTAGTGCAGTCTTATACCAGTACCTAGGCTTCTACTTGAAGAAGGCTACAACCTTCTCTTGTTCTCCAGCTTCTCCTGGAAGGGAGCTACAACCCCCTAGCTCATGTACTAGTTGATATGTTTACTAGTACGTAGGTGTCGGCCTACAGAAGGCTACAACCTTCTCTTTTCTTCCATGGACAACGTTTCATAAATTTTTAGATTGGATCCATCAATAACATCATTCAAGCATCAAATATATCTGCATCAATCAATCTCCTTTGCACCAACCACAATTGAATCAATCAATCACTTTTCAGAACCAAAAATAGTAACCAGAACCCAGAACACTGTAATAGCAACTAGAAGTAGTTAAAGCATATTTTATGAGGTATATGCTACTTCAATGTGTTTGACCTGCGTGTGTTAGCTACCTTTACCAATAGGTTTCATATTTCATGATTGGCACTGAAAAGGTCCAAATATGCTCTGCTTTGATGATGCAAAGATCACATATTTCCATAAGAATACAATCTGTGCTTATAGCTTGGTATGGACTCAAATTTTGATGAATGGTCCAACAGTCTAATCTGGATCATGTCATGTTTTAAATTTTCAGTTGTAGAATAGAGAAAGGAGTCTGTCCAAACTGTTTAATCTTGGCAAGACAAGTAGTTCAGGTAGAGAAGAAAAGGCTCCCAACAACTTAATCTGGGACCTTGGAAGAAATAAGGGCAGAAGTAGATAGAAAATCAAAAGGAAAAAGCCAAAGAAAAGAAAAGGTAAATAAGGGTCTGCAAGTCCAAGTGCACCCTCCAAGAAGAAACAAAAAATGCTAGGCAAGTAGATGGGTAGGCAGCTGGGGTTGCAGAAATATCATTCCTTGCAATTAAATGTGTGCTGAAATGTCCATAAAGGAAAATCAATGGTTAAGAGGCTCCTCCTCTTCAGCAGGTTGCAACAAAACAAAGGAGCATGTCTAACCTCCCTTCTTCCCCTTTTCCATTTCATGACTAACATCCCTTCATCAGCTGAGACTCATGGAATAAATTGTGGTTTTATGTTGGTTTTTTAATCCTTTAGAAGCCACATTTCTTGTCTAAAATCTTTTCATTTTGATCTACTCCTACAGCGAAGTTGTTTTCAAATAAGCCTGATCATTTCACTCCTCATTCACCACTTTTCCCATACTAACACTTAACTCTACTATCTAAATCCCCTATGTCCCCCTTTCCCTACTATTATAACACCATGGTGTCTAAATCCCAGCATTATATACATATCCCCCCTTTGGCATTATAGCCAATAAGTTGTTTAGGGAGACACCAGTCCACCAGGGGCTGTGGTCAACCCTGTCTTGGGGCTGCTCTAACCTTTGGTTAGGAGCAACAACCTTTCCCCTAAACCTTCACCTCCCCTCTGCTCAAAAGCGCCACTAAAAACCTTTTTCCCCCTGCTAAACCCACTCCTGAACCTTTTTTCCTTATAAAACCCTTGAAAAACCCAAGAAAATCCCGAAAAAACAGAAAACCCCCTTTCCTATAGTTTTCCGCTGAAAATATTTAATTGAATATTTAATTAAGGCCGGCGGGGCCCCCAAACCTGCACGATCCGTCGGAAGGCCCGCCAGCCGTTGATCTTCTGCCACCCATGATCTAACGGTGGGCGGGTATTCTTGGGCCCGGATCTGCCGACCTTTAGCGTCCAGGGAAAGTGGTTTCCCGCTCCGTACCCTGGACGCATGTCAAACGCCGAGGTTGTTCGGAGCCCTCCCTCCCAATACCACTCATCAGCAAAGGCGGTGCGGGGAACCCGCTTACCACCATCCCGATACCGCCCCTCCCACACGCCATCACCCACGTCATTATGACGTCACACATGCCGTCCACTTCCGCACCGCGTGGCCCTCCACGTAGCCCTGCCACCGCATCTGCCCACCGACATGTCCAGCCACGTTGGCCTCCACCTCACCATCCATGTCACCTCTGTACCCGGGCCCGCCGTGACGTCATGCTGACGTCATTGGCGGAAAAGCGCCAATAAGCCATTTTTGCCAAAATTGCCGTTATTAAGGCCCGAAATAGCCGTTTTGTGTCATTTTCAAGCGAAAATACACTGAGCTCTTGCTGCTGCTTCCGCGCCAGACTGTCCCTCAAGCTGCAAAATTCGAATTTGTACCGTGCCAACTCATCAAATCAACCACCACAAAGCATTCACGGTTCGGCCCGCAGGCTTGTCGAGCGTTTATCCAGGTATTCACCGTGAATCTCATGTTTTGCCCCATGCATGCCATTTCTCTGCTAATTCACCATTGAACACTTGACAAAATCCTAAATCCAACTCTGTCTGCTACCTGAGAGTCAACTAAAGTAACCTACATTGCCTCTGCATTATAATTCGGCATTGAAACAGTCGACCCACGCACCTAAAACCATAAAATTGTCCTCAAGGTGCTCGGCATTGTTCCCTTTTGCCGAGTACAGGCCAGCTGCAAATTAACCAAGATAGATCCTGCACACCCTCTGCAAAGCATTCCTAACAATTCACAACCCTTGTGAATTCACTAAAACCTGCAGAAGCAAGCCGACCTCTTTCACTGAGAAGAAAAGTTCAAGCATTGACAACATTGAGGCTATTACTGAACTCTGAGGAGCCTGGCAAACCACTGCAATCACATTATTCACAATCAGATTATACAATGGCTGCCCCTGCACCCACAGCTCTCAATGTTACTCCTTTAAATGCCCCAAACAAAGACCTGGAGGCCTTGCCTCTTGTTGACAGGGAATCCCTTATTGAAGACTTTGTGGGTAACAGGGACTTCATGCAGACCTTCAGGCAGTTGAGAGAAGACTATTTGAATGGCAAGGACACCTATGGGATATGGGAGTCAAACCTACCATACTACTGCCTCCCCTCTGTCAATGTTTTCCCTCAGATTGTGCGCCTATGTGCTGAAAACTATGATGTACAGCAGAGAGCCATTAAGTCTCCATCTGGGAGCATCCTCTTTCACATCAATCCTGAATCCATTAATAAAATGCTCCACTTTGACCAGACTGAGCTGCTATTTCCCTTTTCCATGAATTATCTGCTGGATGCTGCTGCCAAAATGACTAGTGAGGAGATTCAGAATGTCACCAGGACATTCATGAAACCTGAGTGCCAGCCTGCAGGGCCACCTCCCTATATGGATGTCTCCTTTACAGAAACAGGCAGACTACTACTAGATATGATCTCTTATGTGCTGGGGTACAGAACCAGTGAGCATGTGGAAGGAACAATGCTGGTTTTGTTATCTGTTTATAGTCCAGGCCAGCCCCCTGCCCGCAAGTTTAACTTTGCTAAGTTCATAGCTAACAAAATTCATGATCAGTTGAGAAAAGTGGACAGACAGGGTGTCTTCAAATACTCATCTTACATCTGCCATCTTTTCATGTATTATCAGTCCCAGGTTTTTCCATGCTATATCAAAAAGCTGGATTATAGAGGGGAAAGAAGATCTGTCATCTTCTGGACATCTGTTTATCACCTGGTCCAAATGTCACCCTATTCCTATTGTGAGTTTATTGACCTGTTTGTATACCCTGTCTCCTGCTTGTTGATGAGGGCTCCTCCTCCCAGAATATCAACTGAAATACAGAAAGCTTTGCAGCTTTCCAAGAAGTCCAAAATAGGTGATTGGTACCTATACGAGGATCATACAGTCATCAGAGTGTATGGCTGTGAGCTTTGTCCATTCAGGCTCCCAAAATATGTGCCTATGAGGATATTTGCCCTTGAATATTATAGGCAGCTGATTCAGTCTGACCTTACCCACTTCCACAGCTCCAAAAAGAAAGCCCACCTCAAGTTCAAACATCAGCTGGGCCCTTTCATCATGAATAAAAAGGAAGGTTGGGAAGAGGCTGACCAGATCCTCAAAGACAAATACGAGCTGTCATATAGTTTTCAGTGGGTCCCTTATGACCCTGAAGGCTTCATTTCTACTAGGAGAGTCAAGTACTGGCTAATAGGCATTAAGCATTGCAGTTACCCCCACATTGAAAAATATGCCAACCAGCAGGAATGGCTGCAGGACTCTATAGTTGACAAATTAACTGAAGAAGAAATGATGATAAAGAATTTCAAGGAATTAGAAAAGACTCTTGACCTAGATTCTGTGCAGCAGGTACCCTTCAAACGACCTCACTCAGCAGGAGAAGGGACCTCGACCTCAAGGACTGCACCAGCCACACAAGCATCTTCTACAGCAGCACCAGGCTTAGACAAAGGAAAAGGAATAATGGGTGCTGAAGAGGAAGAAGTGAAAGAGAAGGCTGCCCCTTCAACTGAGCAGCAAACTGAACAACAAAATGAGCTGCAGAGGGAGGAGCAAACAGAACAGCAGCAAGAGCAAACTCCCCCTCCACAAACTGAGCCACTAATAGCACCAATTTTGCAGACCCCAGCCCATGAGGAGAGGGGTACTAAAAGAGACAGAGAAGAGTCCACTCCTATTAGTGGATCCTCCCATCAGCCAGAGACCAAAAGGCAAAGGGCTGACTCCGCAAAAGTTGAAGACATCACTGAGGAATTCCTTGACAGTTCAAGGAAAAACAGGGAAGCAAGCCAGCACACAGGTACCAGCTCATTCCAACAGGAGCAAGGCTTGCAACTTGGTTTGGAGGTGTCATCCTCTTCTCAGCAAAGTAAGAAGCCTAAAAGTACTAAGGCTTCTTTTAAGAAAATCAAGGCAGAGAATGATTTGCTAAGAGCGGAGGTGTACAAACAATTTATGAATGCTACACCAGCCCATCAAGAAAGATTAATGTCTGTATATGACATTAAAGAAGAAAAAATGATATTAAGTCATTTCAAGCCTACAGTACCAGAGCCTAGATCAGCGGCAGATTTCGTGAAGACAAGGGTGGAGGTAAGGGCAAAGGACATCCACCCCATGGACCAAATTGAACTCCACAAACAGACAGGAGAAATGGTCTATGCCACCTTGGTGGAGAAGGCAACTATGGCCCATGAACTGAAGGAGTCACTCAAAAATACCAACACTCAGTTGGATTTTGAGAGAATGTCCTCCCTGGCCAAAGATAACAGAATAAAATCTTTGGAGGACATTATCATAAACCTAGGACATGATCCTAAGGATCCAAAGGGTGTAAGGGCCCTTATGAAGAAAAAGGAGGATGACCTCAATGCACTAAAGAAGAGGTTAAAGCTGCTGCCCACAGAACACCCTCAGATAGCAGACCTACAAAAGGAAAAGCAGGTTGATGAACAACTGGACCTCATCATGCAGCTGAATCAGAAGGTCATCGATCTGGAGAAAGAGCTAGAAGGAGCACTACAAGACAAACAGGGAGAATCCACATCCCAAGCTCCTCCAACAACTTCAACAACAACAACAACTACAGGGGCAGCAGTGGCCCCCACATCAAAAGCAGCAGGAACAACAACGGCCCCAGATGCCAGTGCAAGCATAGAAGAATTAACTAAGGCCATCAAGGAAATGGAGCTCCAGGCAAATGAGATAAAGAAGGCCAAGGAAAAATTGGCAGAACTAGATGCCAAGTATGACAAATCAAAGGTAACTGTAGCAGAACAGGGCAGAGAAATAAAGGCCCTAAAGGACAAAATAAAGGCCCTGGAGAAGGAGCTAAATCTGGAAAGTGCCATGGCTGACATAAAAAGAATTCTATGGGGTAAGATTAGCCAAACTATCACCAAACAATGGAAATCCATCAAAACAATCCATGAGCAAATGGATTTGGTTGGCCAAGCACAGACAGAAATCCAGAGAGCCAAAACAGTGCTAGGAAACAGACCTGAGCAAGCAAACAGGCTGATAGATTTTTTGAACGGGCAAGACAGAGAGGAGTTGGCAGCCATTGGCATCAACAACAGAACAGAGGCCATCCTCACAGCTAAAAAGGTGCTAACTCTCAGAAATTATATGCAAACTGTGGAGAGAAAATGCTATGAAATACAGGCTGAGGTGGAGGAGTATAAACTTAAAATGGGAATGCTGCAAGCAAGGGGACTGCCCAGCCTACTAAGCAGCACAGGGAGATTGATCACCAGAGATCAATTTACCAACAGGATGGCTACTTATATTGAAAATCAAATCACTGCATCTTGCAATACTCCTGAGCAAACAGGGCCACCAACAGGACAGAGCTTGTACACTAAACTTGAAGGCCTATTCTTCATTGAAAATGAGGCAAACCATCTGTTTGAAACTCCTCCTAACTTTTGGCGGTATACAGAGGCCGATGAGACCTTAATAAAAATACGGAGACATCAAATGCCTAAGGAGGATTGGTGGCAGGCAATGCTCCAGATTTTGCCACGATAGCTTCAGTCATTCGGCCACTGCCAGCTCCAGGTCACTAGAAGACAAACAGCAGAAAAGGGTTAGCATTTAAAAAGCAGCTAAAAGGTGACTCATCACATAGACGATGACAGCTAACCAAGTTTTGAACAGCGCATCTCCAACCGACTCTAACAGCCATAAAATCCAATATATCTTTTGACTATTTTGACAGCGGAAGCATTAAGGAATTACTGCAGCATTCACTCCTTCAGCTACTGCATTCCGAAGATTAGCATATCATAAATGAGACATTAACTCATTCGTTGATATTTTTTGCTGTAAAATTTTGTATATAAACTCCCCTGAGTAACTCATAAGGGGTTGGTAATTTTCTCTATGAGACAAATGTATTTGACACTTTTAGAATTATCTAATACAGAGGGCTGGAAGAGCCCAGTGATTTCCTGAAACATCTGATGTCATATTGATGCCATGCGTACTGGTGCAGAATTCCTTTGCTGTCTGACGGAATAATAAGTCTTTCTTCAAACTCTGTTTTGTCTTCTTATGTTTATCAATACACACTCATGTTTTACTGAACTAGCAGTATAGTAAAAGAATAGTGCTGGACATGTTTTGGTGACACCTAGTGCTCAATCTCTGCTGTTGTATATGTTTTCTTCAGAATTAGCCATTAACATGAATTCTTAATTGCTCATGTTTCGCTGATTCCATAAATATGAATGTTATTTAGAAATTCTTTACTGCTTCTAGATTTACATTCTCACTGTTTTCTCCATGATCATTTAAGTGAAAGATTCTTAATTGCCTTTCCTTACCTGAAACACATCACATCTAATTACAGTATCACACCATTATTTCTCAGACACTAAACTGGCTCTGCAGCCTTACCACTGTATCAAAGTAGCATTTCAAAGAACTAAAGGACCACTGACTCCACTGCCCAATGGACTAGAACACCCTGGAAAATGCACAAGTATCTTGACTAAAATTATCATCCAACAAAGACCTTCAACAAACCTGAACTCATAGCTAGCCTAAAATCATTTCAAAACAGAGACAAATTATAAAGAGAGAGCCCTCTCTGATTACAGTGTGGCTAGGCACTGCAATCCAAAGTTTGGTTAGTGGTTACCCCAACCGTATTCCCTTAGAGTCAAAGGGAACAACCTGGGTGTTAACATAATTGGCGACTCCACTGGGGACTTCTTAGGATTTTCCAATTTCTATCTATCTCCCAAAGCTATAGACCAAGCCTGTATATCAGTCAGGAAGCCTTTAAAAGCTGTTTCTGTGTTACATTGACAGCTTTAGGGAAGAGTTTTTTCAGTAAGTCTTCATCTCAGCTTTGGAATATATATAGCCATTCCAAAATCTTTATCCAGTCCTTGCAGATATAAAACTTCCTATAAAATCCAAAAAAAAAAAACAGTTAGAAGCTGGCTCCCAAGAAAAATCCACGCCATACTAGGGCAAACCCAGACCCTAATCCACCCATCATTGTTGATAACCCAAATACCATCCCTAGAAACATTAGGAGGCAGCAAAGGCAGGAGTAGCCTGCTGACCTAACTTCAGATTCAGATCATCCCAGCCTTATCTCTACCCCATGCAAGGTCCTCTTCCGGTCTACCCCTAATTCCCCTAGTTCACCATCCACATCTCAAAGTCCTCCTCTCACATCTTCATCCACTGCACATATCCCCTTGACCAACACTCTAGGTTCACCCCTACTTGTCACCCCTGTGGTACCCACTGTTCCTATTATCCCAGCTGCCCCTGTTAATCCTCTAAACCCTGTAAATATGGCTAACAGATATGCACCTTTGCAGATACCAGCTAATGCTGCAGCTCTACCCCAAGATTACCAAACCAAAATCTCATATTTTGACTCCAATGGTCCTCTGACAGCTGTCCAGCATGCTAAGAGGATGCAAGACCATTTTGAGACCTATGAAATAGATGATGACAGTGTCAGAATGAGGATGTTTGTTCAAAGCCTAACTGGGGATGTAAGAACTTGGTTTAGATCCCTGAATGCAAATTCCATCACAACTCCTGATGAACTGTATCAAGCCTTTACTAGTAGATGGGAGAAGAAGAAAGATCCTCTGCACATACTTGGGGAATATGACACTATCAAAAGAGGTCCCCAAGAGACTGTTTTGGAGTATTGTGTAAGATTCAACAATGTATATAACGCGATTCCACAAAATTTAAGACCTCCTCCTGATTTAGCCTTGTACAAATTTCCTGATGGTTTTGACCCTGACATGGCCTATCAATTGAAGGAAAGAGATCCTCAATCCCTTGCAGAAGCCCAAAGGGTTGCTGTTACAGTGGAAGCCAACCTAATTGCCAAAAGAAACAGGGCAAGGTTGGAAAAGAGGACTGCTTTCAAAGAGGAACCCTCTACCTTTGATCAGAAACTGGATGCAATACTCAATGGAATGAAGAGATTAGGTGACAGAGTGGAATAGGTTGAGAGAAAATCTTCATGGGAAGCACCACAAAACAATCCTCCTAGGAATCCAAATTTTAGGAGAACTCAAAACCCAGGCATTGGCAAACCCAGTGCTGATCAAGACATAAGACCCCCTTTCCAAGAAAATTATGCAGAAACTTCCACATCAACAGAGCCCAATGAAGATCCTGAGATTAATTTAATGGGTCTAGATGGTGAAAGTCAAGTTTTCTTAACACAAGAAGATCATGAGGATGATGAAACCAAACTGTTCCAAACTAAATCAGGTGAATCCTTTGACTTTAAGCAAGGCTATGACACTGCTGTTTATGAGGTCCATAAACAATACAAACTAAGGAGCAGAACTGTGAATGTAAGCCAGCCTGAAAAGATAAAGGATAATCAGCAGCCTGAAAGAGTCACGGTCACAGAACCTAATGACAAAACAAATTCACCTGTAGAAGAAGTGATTATTGAAGAGATCACTGAACCACTGTCCTTAAAACAGCAGCCTATGGCTACTTCATCCTCTCACCCAAATTCAAACATTACTCCTCAAGAGATGAGTAAAAAGGATAAGTCCCAAAGTTAAGATAAAAATCAGGAAGAAGATTTAATGAACAAGGAAAGGACTGTTATCCATAACCCCAAGACCCAATCTGAAAAACCTTTTGATCTAGAAACAGAGATTGGCAAATTAAAGATAGCAATTCCTCTCTCAGAACTAGCCAAGCATGACATCTATAAACTACAGATCAAAAAATCCCTTCTACTCACTAGCAACAAAGATGATGTCAATGTGCTGGATGACACCCCAGAATTACTGTTTGGCCCAGAAGTGGATGGAAAAACGGTAGTCACAAGGGTATTACCTTTCTATGTCAGTTTACATATTCATGATAAAATATTACATAATGCAATGTTTGACTCAGGTGCCTCTCACAATCTCATGCCAAAAGCAGTCATGGAAAGATTGAATCTAGACATAACAAGACCATACAAGGACCTGTTTTCCTTTGACTCCAGCCAAGTCAAGTGTCTAGGTCTCATAAAAGATTTATGTGTGTCCCTGGTTCAATACCCAAACAAAACAATCCTAATGGATGTGGTAGTTGCTGATATCCCACCCAAGTATGGGATGCTGTTATCAAGATCATGGGGAGCTAAACTCCAAGGTTCCCTACAATTAGACATGTCATATGCCACCATCTCTGTTTTTGGGCAACCAAAAAGACTGTACAGAGAAACACTCATGAAATACATGGTCAGCAGTGAAGAAAAGCCTCAAAACTTTCCCATATATGCTGTCCATTCAGACATAGACTCATACATTCTCTTCAATGACACCACAACTCCCTCAAAAGGTGAGGTTGAAACCAAGATACTCATACAGGAGGAAGACTCCAATGAAACGACAGTTAATCAAACACTAGATACTGCTGCTGCCCTAGTCGTCACGAATATCCAACCAAACGATGAGACTGTCCTAGAATACAAGCCAGATGAGAAACCACAACTTCTACTTACTTTGCCAGCCCATGAACAGATTGTTAAAATTCCCCCACACCAAGATATTCTATGGTTCCTTGAATTTGATGGCTCAGTCAACAAGTTAGGGGCAGGAGCTGGAGTTTGGGTACACAATAAAGAAAATAGTCATGCAGAGGGCAGAGCCTATAGATTGAACTTCAGATGTACTAATAACATGGCAGAATATGAAGCTCTTTTACTAGGCCTCAAGTTGGTAAAGTTCTTACAAGCTGCCAGGGTTTCAATCATGGGGGATTCAGATTTAGTTATCCAACAAGTGAAGGGAAATTTTGTCACCAATGACAAAAGACTAAGGACTTATAGGTCCGCTGTTGCTGAGGTACTAAACTTTTTCTCTGAATTCCAAATCACTAAAATTCCTAGAACCCACAATCTGCATGCTCATAGTTTAGCCACCTTTGCAAGTACCTGCAAACTGCCTTTTGAGCCTCATCATTGTTTTACAGCTGAGGTAAAACACAGACCCTCCATTCCAAACAATGTTAATGACTGGCAAGTATTTGAGGATGACAAGCAAATAAACCATTTTTTAACCCTACAGCAAGAATTTGCAGGATTAAATATTGACACTGATACAGCAAGTCAATCACAAATACTTGATGGAGCAAGTCCATCACAAATACAGTTTCAACAGATTACTCACCCAATATCACCTAGAACAGCAAAACAAATGCTAAATCCAACTATTTTCAACGAAGACAACATTCAGCAAATTCAATCAATCAATGGTGAGGAAGTGGCCAATGCTGAAACTGAAATCATAGAGTTGAAAGACAATTTCCTACCAACAGGCCTAACTCCGCTAGAAGACATCTTTGATTCAAATGATATCCCCAGAAAACCAAAAATGCAACCCTTAAATGCAGCCATTGAAGAATGCAACATTGGTACCATTGACAAGCCCAAAATAATTAAATTGTCTGCTTCTTTGCCTCCTGATCAAAAGCCTAAATACATTGACCTCTTTAAAGAGTTCCAGGATGTTTTTGCATGGAGTTATGAGGACCTAAAGTCCTATGACACCTCTGTTATCCAGCATACAATCCCTCTCAAACCTGATCAAAAGCCCTTTAAACAAAAATTAAGGAGAATCAATCCTATGCTTCTCCCAGCAATGGAACAAGAGGTACAGAAAATGTTCAAGGCTGGTATCATAGCACCAATCAGATTCTCTGAATGGATCTCCAACTTAGTCCCTACAAGAAAGAAGACTGGTGAAATTAGGCTGTGTGTGGACTTAAGGAATCTGAACCAAGTATCCCTCAAAGACAACTATCCCCTACCCAAGATGGATCACATTCTCCAAAGGGTGGTAGGGGCCTCAAGGATCTCATTACTGGATGGGTTTTCAGGCTTCAATCAAATCCTGGTACACCCTGATGACCAAGACAAAACTGCATTTACAACCCCATGGGGAACTTTCAAATATGTAAAAATGCCTTTTGGATTGAAAAATGCAGGGGCAACTTTTCAAAGAGCCATGGATATTGCTTTTGCCAAGGAGATTCATGACTTTTTAGTCATTTACCTAGATGACCTTACACCTTTCTCAAAATCAGACCAAGAACATATAAAACATTTGAGACAGATCTTCCTAAAATGCAGAAAATATGGGATTTCCTTAAATCCCAAGAAATCCCTGTTTGGTTTAGAGGAAGGTAAGCTGTTGGGCCACATCATTTCTAAAGATGGCATTAGAATTGACCCAGATAGGATACAGGCTATCCTACAAATGCCCCACCCAAGAAATGTCAAAGAGTTGCAAGGATTCTTGGGAAAAATCAATTTCTTGAGAAGGTTTATCCCAAACTTAGCAGAACTAATCAGATTATTAAATAACATGCTAAAGAAAGATTCAAAATTCAAATGGACTGTTGAAGCCAATCAAGCCTTTGAAGGTATAAAACTGGCCCTTACCCAAACCCCAGTGTTGACCAATCCTCAGTTTGACAGAGAATTTATCATTTTCTCTTTTGCCTCCCAGCATACTATTGCTGCTGTTTTATTGCAAAAAGATGACCAAGGAAATGAGAAGCCAATTGCTTTCTTTAGCAAAGCTCTTAGAGATGCACCTTTGAAGTATCAAATCATGGAAAAGCAAGCTTATGCTTTGGTCAAAGCCATTAAAGACTTTAGGATTTACATCCTATACTCCCATGTTATAGCTTATGTACCAAGTCCTATTGTCAAAGACATTCTCACCCAAGAAAATTTAGAGGGCAGAAGAGGAAAGTGGATTGCCAACATCTTGGAATTTGATATTGAGATAAAACCTACAAAACTAATAAAAGGGCAAGGCTTGGCCAAATTAATGACAGAAGCAAATTTCCAGGCCTTAGATATCAACTAGCTGGACAGTGAACCGGAGCTGGCGACTCCAAAGATCAATGTAGCCTTTGAACAATCCCCTTGGTACTCCGATATATGTTATGTATTGCAAAACCTGTGTGCTCCCCCAGGATTGTCCAGAACTAAATGTAGGTTCCTAAAAATGAAAGCTTCTAAATTCTGTGTTATGGATGGAAATTTATTATGGAAAAACCATGAAGGAATATTGCTAAACTGCCTAACTGAGGATGAAACTGACAATATCATAAAGGAATTTCATGCAGGTGACTGTGGTGGACACTTGTATTGGAAGTCCACTGTCGACAAAATATTGAGGGCTGGTTACTATTGGCCCACCATGTTCTCTGATGTCAAGAAATTCACCACCTCATGTCATAAATGTCAAGTGTTTGAGGGAAAGAGATAGTTGCTGCCACTTCCCTTGAGGCCTATTGCAACAGAGAGACCTTTTCAACAATGGGGCTTGGATTTCATTGGGGAAATTCATCCCTCATCCTCAGGCCAACATAGATGGATCTTGACAGCCACAGACTACTTCACCAAGTGGATTGAAGCTGTTCCATGCAGACAAGCAAATGAATCCACTATCATTCAGTTCTTGGAGAACAACATACTGGCTAGATTTGGCTGTCCTAACAAAATAATAACAGACAATGCTGTTGCTTTCAGATCCAAGAAAATGGTGAACTTCTGCCATAAATTTCACATCACCTTGGGCCATTCTACTGCATACTATCCCCAAGGTAACGGCCTTGCTGAGTCATCAAATAAAAGTCTGGTAAACATCATAAAGAAAGTACTAGAAGAGAACAAAAAGAATTGGCATAAGAAGCTTGTGAATGCCCTGTGGGCAGATAGACTAACAACCAAAAGATCAATTGGGACCAGCCCATATGAGTTGGTTTATGGATTAGAGGCCAAATTTCCTTCATCACTAGGAGTGCCTGTTATGAAACTTCTTCAAGAAAGCCAAGCTGAACCAAATGATATGCAAAGAAGAATCAATCAAATCATATGTTTACAGCAAACTAGAGACCAAGTTTTCAGCAGAGTTCAAGTTCTACAAGAAAAATTAAAGAAGGCTTTTGATAGAAGGACTAAGGCAGAAGATTTCAGCATGGGAGACAAAGTCCTCAAGTGGGATGCAAGAAGAGAGGACAAGGGAAAACATGGAAAATTTGATTCCCTTTGGAGAGGACCATTTGCTGTCCAAGCAGTACAAGGAAACAACACTTATTTCCTTAAGAGTCTCAATGAAACTGATTTGGATGAGGGTCCTGTGAATGGCAGGATGCTGAAGCACTATTTTGAATATCACCCATAAGTGCAGCCTGAGTCCTCCCTTGTACATAGCCAGATGTATATATTATTTTCTGTCAACATGTAAAAAATGCAATTTCTCAAAGTTTTATTAAAATTGCCAGCGAAAGGTGAATGGAATCACAAGTCTACCAAGAAGAGAAGCACACAATTTTGGCATTTTTTAAAGCATCAAACTTCAAGGTTGGCAAGAGCAGACAAGGAGCAAGGCAATCCGACCTGCTGTTCTTGGTCTTTCAAATGAAACACCATCCCCATGTGGAGCCACTATTAGCTACCTATACCAATAGGTTTCATATTTCATGATTGGCACTGAAAAGGTCCAAATATGTTCTGCTTTGATGATGCAAAGATCACATATTTCCATAAGAATACAATCTGTGCTTATAGCTTGGTATGGACTCAAATTTTGATGAATGGTCCAACAGTCTAATCTGGATCATGTCATGTTTTAAATTTTCAGTTGTAGAATAGAGAAAGGAGTCTGTCCAAACTGTTTAATCTTGGCAAGACAAGTAGTTCAGGTAGAGAAGAAAAGGCTCCCAACAGCTTAATCTGGGACCTTGGAAGAAATAAGGGCAGAAGTAGATAGAAAATCAAAAGGAAAAAGCCAAAGAAAAGAAAAGGTAAATAAGGGTCTGCAAGTCCAAGTGCACCCTCCAAGAAGAAACAAAAAATGCTAGGCAAGTAGATGGGTAGGCAGCTGGGGTTGCAGAAATATCATTCCTTGCAATTAAATGTGTGCTGAAATGTCCATAAAGGAAAATCAATGGTTAAGAGGTTCCTCCTCTTCAGCAGGTTGCAGCAAAACAAAGGAGCATGTCTAACCTCCCTTCTTCCCCTTTTCCATTTCATGACTAACATCCCTTCATCAGCTGAGACTCATGGAATAAATTGTGGTTTTATGTTGGTTTTTTAATCCTTTAGAAGCCACATTTCTTGTCTAAAATCTTTTCATTTTGATCTACTCCTACAGCTAAGTTGTTTTCAAATAAACCTGATCATTTCACTCCTCATTCACCCCTTTTCCCATACTAACACTTAACTCTACTATCTAAATCCCCTATGTCCCCCTTTCCCTACTATTATAACACCATGGTGTCTAAATCCCAGCATTATATACATATCCCCCCTTTGGCATTATAGCCAATAAGTTGTTTAGGGAGACACCAGTCCACCAGGGGCTGTGGTCAACCCTGTCTTGGGGCTGCTCTAACCTCTGGTTAGGAGCAACAACCTTTCCCCTAAGCCTTCACCTCCCCTCTGCTCAAAAGCGCCACTAAAAACCTTTTTCCCCCTGCTAAACCCACTCCTGAACCTCTTTTCCTTATAAAACCCTTGAAAAACCCAAGAAAATCCCGAAAAAACAGAAAACCCCCTTTCCTATAGTTTTCCGCTGAAAATATTTAATTGAATATTTAATTAAGGCCGGCGGGGCCCCCAAACCTGCACAATCCGTCGGAAGGCCCGCCAGCCGTTGATCTTCCGCCACCCATGATCTAACGGTGGGCGGGTATTCTTGGGCCCGGATCTGCCGACCTTTAGCGTCCGGGGAAAGTGGTTTCCCGCTCCGTACCCTGGACGCGTGTCAAACGCCGGGGTTGTTCGGAGCCCTCCCTCCCAATACCACTCATCAGCAAAGGCGGTGCGGGGAACCCGCTTACCACCATCCCGATACCGCCCCTCCCACACGCCATCACCCACGTCATTATGACGTCACACATGCCGTCCACTTCCGCGCCGCGTGGCCCTCCACGTAGCCCTGCCACTGCATCTGCCCACCGACATGTCCAGCCACGTTGGCCTCCACCTCACCATCCATGTCACCTCCGTACCCGGGCCCGCCGTGACGTCATGCTGACGTCATTGGCGGAAAAGCGCCAATAAGCCATTTTTGCCAAAATTGCCGTTATTAAGGCCCGAAATAGCCGTTTTGTGTCATTTTCAAGCGAAAATACACTGAGCTCTTGCTGCTGCTTCCACGCCAGACTGTCCCTCAAGCTGCAAAATTCGAATTTGTACCGTGCCAACTCATCAAATCAACCACCACAAAGCATTCACGGTTCGGCCCGCAGGCTTGTCGAGCGTTTATCCAGGTATTCACCGTGAATCTCATGTTTTGCCCCATGCATGCCATTTCTCTGCTAATTCACCGTTAAACACTTGACAAAATCCTAAATCCAACTCTGTCTGCTACCTGAGAGTCAACTAAAGTAACCTACATTGCCTCTGCATTATAATTCGGCATTGAAACAGTCGACCCACCCACCTTAAAAACCATAAAATTGTCCTCAAGGTGCTCGACATTGTTCCCTTTTGCCGAGTATAGGCCAGCTGCAAATTAACCAAGATAGATCCTGCACACCCTCTGCAAAGAATTCCTAACAATTCACAACCCTTGTGAATTCACTAAAACCTGCAGAAGCAAGCCGACCTCTTTCACTGAGAAGAAAAGTTCAAGAATTGACAACATTGAGGCTATTACTGAACTCTGAGGAGCCTGACAAACCACTGCAATCACATTATTCACAATCAGATTATACAATGGCTGCCCCTGCACCCACAGCTCTCAATGTTACTCCTTTAAATGCCCCAAACAAAGACCTGGAGGCCTTGCCTCTTGTTGACAGGGACTCCCTTATTGAAGACTTTGTGGGTAACAGGGACTTCATGCAGACCTTCAGGCAGTTGAGAGAAGACTATTTGAATGGCAAGGACACCTATGGGATATGGGAGTCAAACCTACCATACTACTGCCTCCCCTCTGTCAATGTTTTCCCTCAGATTGTGCGCCTATGTGCTGAAAACTATGATGTACAACAGAGAGCCATTAAGTCTCCATCTGGGAGCATCCTCTTTCACATCAATCCTGAATCCATTAATAAAATGCTCCACTTTGACCAGACTGAGCTGCTATTTCCCTTTTCCATGAATTATCTGCTGGATACTGCTGCCAAAATGACTAGTGAGGAGATTCAGAATGTCACCAGGACATTCATGAAACCTGAGTGCCAGCCTGCAGGGCCACCTCCCTATATGGATGTCTCCTTTACAGAAACAGGCAGACTACTACTAGATATGATCTCTTATGTGCTGGGGTACAGAACCAGTGAGCATGTGGAAGGAACAATGCTGGTTTTGTTATCTGTTTATAGTCCAGGCCAGCCCCCTGCCCGCAAGTTTAACTTTGCTAAGTTCATAGCTAACAAAATTCATGATCAGTTGAGCAAAGTGGACAGACAGGGTGTCTTCAAATACTCATCTTACATCTACCATATTTTCATGTATTATCAGTCCCAGGTTTTTCCATGCTATATCAAAAAGCTGGATTATAGAGGGGAAAGAAGATCTGTCATCTTCTGGACATCTGTTTATCACCTGGTCCAAATGTCACCCTATTCCTATTGTGAGTTTATTGACCAGTTTGTATACCCTGTCTCCTGCTTGTTGATGAGGGCTCCTCCTCCCAGAATATCAACTGAAATACATAAAGCTTTGCAGCTTTCCAAGAAGTCCAAAATAGGTGATTGGTACCTATATGAGGATCATACAGTCATCAGAGTGTATGGCTGTGAGCTTTGTCCATTCAGGCTCCCAAAATATGTGCCTATGAGGATATTTGCCCTTGAATATTATAGGCAGCTGATTCAGTCTGACCTTACCCACTTCCACAGCTCCAAAAAGAAAGCCCACCTCAAGTTCAAACATCAGCTGGGCCCTTTCATCATGAATAAAAAGGAAGGTTGGGAAGAGGCTGACCAGATCCTCAAAGACAAATACCAGCTGTCATATAGTTTTCGGTGGGTCCCTTATGACCCTGAAGGCTTCATTTCTACTAGGAGAGTCAAGTACAGGCTAATAGGCATTAAGCATTGCAGTTACCCCCACATTGAAAAATATGCCAACCAGCAGGAATGGTTGCAGGACTCTATAGTTGACAAATTAACTAAAGAAGAAATGATGATAAAGAATGTCAAGGAATTAGAAAAGACTCTTGACCTAGACTCTGTGCAGCAGGTACCCTTCAAACGGCCTCACTCAGTAGGAGAAGGGACCTCGACCTCAAGGACTGCACCAACCACACAAGTATCTTCTACAGCAGCACCAGGCTTAGACAAAGGAAAAGGAATAATGGGTGCTGAAGAGGAAGCAGTGAAAGAGAAGGCTGCCCCTTCAACTGAGCAGCAAACTAAACAACAAAATGAGCTGCAGAGGGAGGAGCAAACAGAACAGCAGCAAGAGAAAACTCCCCCTCCACAAACTGAGCCACTAATAGCACCAATTTTGCAGACCCCAGCCCATGAGGAGAGGGGTACTAAAAGAGACAGAGAAGAGTCCACTCCTATTAGTGGATCCTCCCATCAGCCAGAGACCAAAAGGCAAAGGGCTGACTCCCCAGAAGTTGAAGACATCACTGATGAATTCCTTGACAGTTCAAGGAAAAATAGGGAAGCAAGCCAGCACACAGGTACTAGCTCATTCCAACAGGAGCAAGGCTTGCAACTTGGTTTGGAGGTGTCATCCTCTTCTCAGCAAAGCAAGAAGCCTAAAAGTACTAAGGCTTCTTTTAAGAAAATCAAGGCAGAGAATGATTTGCTAAGAGCGGAGGTGTACAAACAATTTATGAATGCTACACCAGCCCAGCAAGAAATATTAATGTTTGTATATGACATTAAAGAAGAAAAAATGATATTAAGTCATTTCAGGCCTACAGTACCAGAGCCTAGATCAGCTGCAGATTTCGTGAAGACAAGGGTGGAGGTAAGGGCAAAGGACATCCACCCCATGGACCAAATTGAACTCCACAAACAGACAGGAGAAATGGTCTATGCCACCTTGGTGGAGAAGGCAACTATGGCCCATGAACTGAAGGAGTCACTCAAAAATACCAACACTCAGTTGGATTTTGAGAGAATGTCCTCCCTGGCCAAAGATAACAGAATAAAATCTTTGGAGGACATTATCATAGACCTAGGACATGATCCTAAGGATCCAAAGGGTGTAAGGGCCCTTATGAAGAAAAAGGAGGATGACCTCAATGCACTAAAGAAGAGGTTAAATCTGCTGCCCACAGAACACCCTCAGACAGCAGACCTACAAAAGGAAAAGCAGGTTGATGAACAACTGGACCTCATCATGCAGCTGAATCAGAAGGTCCTCGATCTGGAGAAAGAGCTAGAAGGAGCACTACAAGACAAACAGGGAGAATCCACATCCCAAGCTCCTCCAACAACTTCAACAACAGCAACAACTACAGGGGCAGCAGTGGCCCCCACATCAAAAGCAGCAGGAACAACAACGGCCCCAGATGCCAGTGCAAGCATAGAAGAATTAACTAAGGCCATCAAGGAAATGGAGCTCCAGGCAAATGAGATAAAGAAGGCCAAGGAAAAATTGGCAGAACTGGATGCCAAGTATGACAAATCAAAGGTAACTGTAGCAGAACAGGGCAGAGAAATAAAGGCCCTAAAGGACAAAATAAAGGCCCTGGAGAAGGAGCTAAATCTGGAAAGTGCCATGACTGACATAAAAAGAATTCTATGGGGTAAGATTAGCCAAACTATCACCAAACAATGGAAATCCATCAAAACAATCCATGAGCAAATGGATTTGGTTGGCCAAGCACAGACAGAAATCCAAAGAGCCAAAACAGTGCTGGGAAACAGACCTGAGCAAGCAAACAGGCTGATAGATTTTTTGAACGGGCAAGACAGAGAGGAGCTGGCAGCCATTGGCATCAACAACAGAACAGAGGCCATCCTCACAGCTAAAAAGGTGCTAACTCTCAGAAATTATGTGCAAACTGTGGAGAGAAAATGCTATGAAATACAGGCTGAGGTGGAGGAGTATAAACTTAAAATGGGAATGCTGCAAGCAAGGGGACTGCCCAGCCTACTAAGCAGCACAGGGAGATTGATCACCAAAGATCAATTTACCAACATGATGGCTACTTATATTGAAAATCAAATCACTGCATCTGGCAGTACTCCTGAGCAAACAGGGCCACCAATAGGACAGAGCTTGTACACTAAACTTGAAGGCCTATTCTTCATTGAAAATGAGGCAAACCATCTGTTTGAAACTCCTCCTAACTTTTGGCAGTATACAGAGGCCGATGAGACCTTAATAAAAATACGGAGACATCAAATTCCTAAGGAGGATTGGTGGCAGGCAATGCTCCAGATTTTGCCACGATAGCTACAGTCATTCGGCCACTGCCAGCTCCAGGTCACTAGAAGACAAACAACAGAAAAGGGTTAGCATTTAAAAAGCAGCTAAAAGGTGACTCATCACATAGACGATGACAGCTAACCAAGTTTTGAACAGCGCATCTCCAACCGACTCTAACAACCATAAAATCCAAAATATCTTCTGACTATTTTGACAGCGGAAGCATTAAGGAATTACTGCAACATTCACTCCTTCAGCTACTGCATTCCGGAGATTAGCATATCATAAATGAGACATTAACTCATTCGTTGATATTTTTTGCTGTAAAAATTTTGTATATAAACTCCCCTGAGTAACTCATAAGGGGTTGGTAATTTTCTCTATGAGACAAATGTATTTGACACTTTTAGAATTATCTAATACAGAGGGATGGAAGAGCCCAGTGATTTCCTGAAACATCGGATGTCATATTGATGCCATGCGTACTGGTGCAGAATTCCTTTGCTGTCTAACGGAATAATAAGTCTTTCTTCAAACTCTGTTTTGTCTTCTTATGTTTATCAATACACACTCATGTTTTATTGAACTAGCAGTATAGTAAAAGAATAGTGCTGGACATGTTTTGGTGACACCTAGTGCTCAATCTCTGCTGTTGTATATGTTTTCTTCAGAATTAGCCATTAACATGAATTCTTAATTGCTCATGTTTCGCTGATTCCATAAATATGAATGTTATTTAGAAATTCTTTACTGCTTCTAGATTTACATTCTCACTGTTTTCTCCATGATCATTTAAGTGAAAGATTCTTAATTGCCTTTCCTTACCTGAAACACATCACATCTAATTACAGTATCACACCATTATTTCTCAGACACTAAACTGGCTCTGCAGCCTTACCACTGTATCAAAGTAGCATTTCAAAGAACTAAAGGACCACTGACTCCACTGCCCAATGGACTAGAACACCCTGGAAAATGCACAAGTATCTTGACTAAAATTATCATCCAACAAAGACCTTCAACAAACCTGAACTCATAGCTAGCCTAAAATCATTTCAAAACAGAGACAAATTATAAAGAGAGAGCCCTCTCTGATTACAGTGTGGCTAGGCACTGCAATCCAAAGTTTGGTTAGTGGTTACCCCGGCCGTATTCCCTTAGAGCCAAAGGGAACAACCTAGGTGTTAACAGCGTGCCTACGCACTTTTCTCAAGGCTAACATGCGTACAGATCTGCGAATCAATTTTAAGATGAATATGCTGTTTTGATATGCAGAACCAACATGTATACACACCTTTTCTAAGATGAACCTGTGTACATATCTATAAATGATGATTTAATATTCACAACAATTCCAGACTTCAGTTATACCTAGATCATCATATTTATAGTCTACACATGCGCCAATTACAAAGATACTTCACTTCAAGCTTTAATATCTTGCCCCATCATTAGATCTTATCCTTCCTCAAGCACTAAGGTTCATCTTTGATTCAGATCCAACTGTGCACCATAATCCAATAACTTGTATTCTAGATCTTGCTCTTAATTAGATATTCAATACATGAGTGCCTTTGCCTAATGATCTTCTCCTCCTTTTATAGTCTTAGGCCTTACTCAATACCATGGACCAAAACCACTTAGAACCAATACCTTGGACCAAATACTTGGGGTCAACACTTTGGATAGGATACCTTGGACCAATACCATGGATCAAAATAAAATGGACCAAATACCATGGACCAAAACTAAGTTTTCCAACATGTACGCGCCTTTCCTTCTGTGAAAGTGCGTGTGTACGCCATACGCGCCTTTTGCTTTGAAAACCCACATGTACACATGCCTTGGTCAATGAAGAACTTGCATATACCTCTCTTTCTTCATTATGAGAGTCTGAAATGTGATCTTTGACCTGAGTGAGTTGCCATCAAGGACAACACCTGTGTCATAGTGCCAAATTTGTGTCATAATGCCAACATAAGAAGTGAAAAGAAGGAAATAAAATGATACAAAAGGGATATGAGGTTCTTGGGATTGCCAAGCCCAAGGAAACTCAAAGACCTATGGAGGAGAACAAGATTTATAGGTGAAAATGACACCAATATTCATTATTCCATCAATACGATTACATCCCTCCAAGAAAATACAATGAAGCTGCAGAAATACAAGCTCTCTCCACAATAAAACTAATGAAAATATATCCCTAGAGGTAAATTCGACTTGGTACTCATAAAAAATGACTATGCATCATTCCCCATGAATGGAGGAAGCTTTCCCCACCAAAATCCCTTGATTAGTGGATCTAGTCCCTTGATTAGTGGAGCACATTCCTAGATTTTCTCAATCATTGGAGTTCCACAATATGTGCCATAATTGCATAATATCTTGTTGATTTATTATTTATTATTGATCCTCTTGTAGTAGGGAACAAGTCCCTAAATTATCTCCTCCTCCAAATCTTCATAATCTATCCGATATTCTCATAATATTCCACAAAAATAAATAATATTAGGCACAAATATCCAATTATTTATAAAAATTCCTAATGAACATATTAAAGTTAAAAATAAAATATCTAATGTAGAAAGAGAGTTTTAGTGTGCTGAAGGATGGTCATAGGCCTTAATTTATGTTTTAATTTAGAAACATGGACCTTAATTTATGTTTTAATTTAGAGACATGGACCTTAATTTATGTATAATTTAGAGGCCCATCAAGTAGCAGTATTCTCAAGATTGTTATAAGCCTCCTCTCTACAACCCGCCTCCACTAGGCTTGTTGTTGAGTTTCCATGACTGTGATGGGGATGTTTCTTGGATTCCAATGACTTTCTGTCCTCTTGTTGATTTTCCTCATTATTGAGATCCGGGGGGAGTTCATCCTTAAGATCATGTAATGTTTTAACTTGGCACTTTCCCACTATCTTGGTTTGTGATTATTTTTCCTAGCTTTGATCTTTCCAGCTTTGGGACAATTTTTGAGGGAATTCCCTAATTCATAACAAGCTCTACGGTGAAAATAAATACTTTTATAATCTAAATTTTTCACTGATTTGGGTTTGTCAACGTATTTTTTGTAGGAATTCCTTTGCTAAAGTCCATCTCCACACAAATGTGAACATATGTGGGTTTCGAGTATTGTTTTGTATCATTTCTTTGATGATAAAATATTCCTAAATAATTTCCTATAGCTTTCAATTATGGAAGATTCCAAAGATGCAAATGGAGATTAGGAAGCCTTACCAAAACTGGAGCGGTAGAAATTAAAACCGAAAGGGGGTCGAAAGTGGGGTACGAAGGTTTCATAGATAGCCTTGTACTTCCCCAAACCATGGACTATAATCAGAGATCAGATCCCGGTCTTCAAATTTATTGAAGGCTATTACAAAAAATCCTCTAGCCAAAGGATAGATATTCAACTCTTCTGGAATTAGAATTTTTCAATGTTTAGATATCCATGAGTGTATATCTACATATCAAACCTACCTCTTAGAAGAAAATTTTATTTTCTAAATGCTTCAGCCACCAAAGGAACCTCTATCAATGGGGCTTCATGAACTAATGGCCTTGAGAAAGAGGGGTCAGTTTTAGATTTCACCACATCACAAAAAAATGGGGAATTGTTGTCATACTTGTGCCCTCTAGAACAGAGGAAAGAACGATACTCACTACAATTTTTTCTGAACCAGAGGGTGTATTTGAGCCTACCACCATGGTAGTGAAGCATGGATTCAAAGGAGAGGCAACACAATTTTGTACAAATTTTCTTGGAGAAAAGGAAAAAATTGAGCATGCTACTATGGAGAAGGGAAGGTGCATCCGTTTATTAGTAAGCGTGTTCTTGTTTCCAACCATTGTGGAAGCCAAATCCAAAGAGAAGTTTGTAGAAGGGGGTGAAAATGCAGTTGAGTTCTAGTTTCCCACTATCATGGATGTTGGAAAATTTGAGAATAAACTAGGGACTTCGATAGATAGAGAGGGGAGAATCAATACTACAGTGGAAGAGGAGTCTTCCATCTTCAAATATAATAGTTACTTTCAATCCATGGAATGTTAAATTCTTAGTAGTGACATGCTCCCAAGGTACTTGACATATATCTAGTAGTAGGAGACCCATTACAAGGTGTCATGTTATGAAATCCATGCCATTATTGTTCAGAGTGAGGAGAGAACACATTGTTTCCTTGCCCAAACACAACAACATCACTTGGAAAACTTTGAGATCGATGAGTTGGACAACAAGAATAAACTCATTTTCCATGTGAATATGTTATCATCTTATCACAAGAAGTAGGTGGTTGATCACGTATTTATCTATGATGGTTCTTCTAGCTGAATCATTGTGTTTCGTAAGAGATTTCAAGAGATCTAGAGCACATTCATTCATAATATCAACATCCTCTGAAAATATATTAGAAGCGAAAATTATTTTGAAATGATGAATTATAACAAAAATGACTTCTCCTTCAACCCTCATATTTAGGTTCTCCTTCTTCTTATTATCGAGAATTTTCTTGAGTGCTCAAATGGCTTCCATAACCTTGTCTAGTAGGACTACTTTCGCAGTAATTTCAGATAACATGTACAAGTTTCTTGATGTTTTCTTTGGGATCATTGTTTCCTGTTGTCACATCATCAAGAGAATGATCATTAGGAGAATAATTTTTTAAAACATTCAATCCTACTTTTCTCTTGTTGAGATTAATTACAAAAGCAAAATAAATAGAAGCCAATGCTTCCAAGATATCCACCTCTTTCCTCTAGCACCCATTTTCACCATTATTTTTCATGATTGATATTTGGGCTAAATCCTTGAAAAAACAAAACATTAAACCATACCTTGTAACATGGTGGATATCCATGGGATTCAAATATTGCTACTAGTGGTTGTTTATGGCCATTTTGATTGATCAGGGTGAAGGAATAGACATGCTCATCATTGCCCTTCCTTGTATTTGCTTCTAATTCCTTACTAAATTCCTCAACTTTTTGTTTGAGATTTTTCTTCTCTGAAATACCTTCCATTGTATTCATTGTTGCAACCCAATATTTGGTGAAGTTATGTCTGATGCTTGCTAGCAACATTCAAACCTACACTTACACTATTTTTACCTTGAATACTCCCTTTCTTCAATGACAATTTTTATTTTAGATGTTAGATAAAAAAAAATTAAGATCCTTTGGCCATTTTATAATAATTTTTTGATTTCCTGTAGCAATTTATTATTATTATTATTCATTTCTCTTAATTCATTGATAAATGTCTTGTTTTTCCTAATTTCAAGATCTAAAAAAAATGGGAGTCAAAACTTAGCTCTTATACCAATGTAACAAACAATTCAATTTTTTATGTGTTTAAACAGTATATATTTGCAATCGCATAAATGTATTGATACATAAATAATTGATAGAATAAATAAGAATGAAGAATATTAAAATGAGGTGCCCCCATTATATATACCTAAGTTGGGTTCTTTTTCATACTAAGGGACATGTATGTTTGATAAGACACACCTTTTCATTAATTAACTTATCGTTATTCATTGTTATTTATTATTACTATTATGTTCATAACATGATGCAAGTATAAAGGAGTGAGACCTATGTCCTATGGTATTATAGTACAGAAACCCTCTTTTTTTTCTCTCTCTCTATCCACTTTCAGCTACTCTGCTCATCCATGTAATGCACTTGAATAGAATGGACTTATTTTCCTCCTAGTGGCCTAATTATAACAAAACTTGATAGCTAACTAAGGGTTAAATTTGACCCATTCAACCCTCAATATGAGTTACAACTCGACCCTTCTAGAGTCTTATTCATAGTTCCCACATGGCTAGCCCCTTTTCCATGAGTAATGGGGGCTAACGTGGCATCCTCTTGAATTTTCCTCCAAAATTCCCGCAAGATGATTCCTCCAAAATTTCCACTCTAAAAGCATTGAGATGGATGACAAATAATATATTAATCCAATCCAGATTAGTGCACACCCTATCTCCTATATTTTAGGAGAATAGATTGTTATTTATTGTATTAGTGCTATATTTATTAAATAAGCACCATGAGGTGGGATAGTGTGAAATGAATAAATGTAAGTTGGCCTTATTAAAGAAGATCCACTAGTTAGTTATTGAAGCCTTGTTAATGGAGGTCCACCAAATGCTTAAGGATTTGGTATGCTAGAAATTATATATAGTAATAGAATCTATGCAATTGGTTTCCAAGTGAATATTATTATATTTGGAGCTTTACTAACATGGAATTTTCCACATTAAAGAGGCAAGTGAACATCATCCTTCACATATCCATGGATGAAGCAAGGTTAAATCAAGAAGTTAATATTTTGGGATATTGTGACTAGTTTTAATGATTTAGAAAAAACATATAAATGCAATATGCCTCTCCTTATGATGGCATTGAAAAAAGTTCTTTGGTTTGTATGGTGGTTAACCAAAATTATTTAATATTGTATCAAACCTACCTTCATCTTTTGAATTTAGTGGTATAGGTGTTAGAGTTTTTATTGATCTAGAACTTTGATCAAATTTTGGAAAATTTGGGCAAATTTAGAACTAAGAAAATATTATATGGGCAATGTCCACAATACTTAGAACTTAGATCATAGTGGAACTCTAAATTATCCTTGAGATTTATATTCGATTCTTATCATATTTATCATTGGAAAGAAGGTATGTTTACTACAAGATTAACTTACCCCTAGTTGGCCTCATGTTAGGTTACCACAATAAATGCTCTAGTTAAGAGAATATGTTATTAATATTTTAGGGGTGTATATATTAAATAAGGTCCTTGAGGTAGTAGAGTGTTAAATGAAGAAATGTAAGTTGGTCTCACTAACGAAGGTCCACCAATTAGTGGTTGAGGATTAGTTTCCATTAGGTAGTTAGGGTTTTGGTTATTTGGAAAATATATATAGTAGTAGAATCTTTGTAGTTAGTTTCCAAGTGAATATTATTTTATTTTTAGTTCTACTTAGTGGGAAAATTACCCCCCTCGAAGAGGTAAGTGAATAAGTATCAATGCATGAAAATCTACAATGCACTAAATGAGTTTATACATTTTGCTATGAAATTAAGGTTTTTATTTAAAAAGGTGCAAAAGTGTTTCAATGCACATCCATAGAAGTCACCCTAGTGATTTCTCTATACAAGTTTCAATATTTCATGATATATCAAACATTAGTTCATCATTAGATAATAAGAACATCAACGTACCTATATGTACAAAGCACTAAACTAGATACCTATTTTAATATTTATTTATAAAACAACAAAAACCAAAAAAAAAACTAAGTTCACTTAATAGCCCTAGAATTTATTGTTGCATATAGCAAGGCAATTTAATCAATGCTTTTTAAAGATATAATTGTGTGCCAAGAACATATAAACACACTAGTGAAATTGGATATTAGAGACACTGGGGTAGGGTTAAAAGATAAAAAATAGAATAAATACCAAACTCTTATTTCATTTTTAAACTTTTCTTTAGTGATTTTAATGATACAAGTATCAATGCACACCATCCCTACATGACCATCCCATTGTTGATGCTACTACCTTGTTGGATTCCTTGAGGCCTTCACTTTGCTAGTGGACTTGGTGCATTGTTAAACTTTTAAAAATGGTTCCATATTTTTATTTTTTATCCAATTGGAAACCATGCTTCCTAAGTGGGGAAGAGGCTAGGTAAATTATTTGTTATCTCCTCATTTCCTCTTTTGGTAGACTAAAAGGTCGAATTTAGATTAAATTCATCTTTTTTTCAATTGTTTGTTTTTGTTTTTGTTTGTTTGTTTTTGTTTTTGTTTTTTTTGTTTGCTTGTTTTTTGTTTTGTTTTGTTTTGTTTGTTTGTTTGTTTGTTTTGTTTGTTTGTTATTTTTTTGTTTTTTGTTTGTTTGTTTGTTTGTTATTTTTTTTGTTTGTTTGTTTGTTTGTTTGTTTTTTTTTTTTTTTTTTTTTTGTTTTTTTTGTTTTTTTTGTTTTTATTTTTTTATTTTTTATTTTTTATTGTAAGTGCGTTCAAGCTAATTGGCTCACATTGGAGAATGGAATACATTTTTGTGACATTGAGCACACCAATCAAATAGTAAAAGCATTAAACAACTTGATATTGCTAGGTGATCTTTATAATATTAGATGGCATCATACCTTGTGCTTCTCAATAGCATAAATTCACCAAGGTAATTTTATAAAAATATCCTAGACTTGTTAGTGTTCTAGGAACTGTATAAATGCATCACTACATATCATGTTGATCCGGATTTAAACAGGAACACAAAAATTACAGAGATAACCATAAGCACAAAGATGAAACATAAATAATACTTCATTTCATTAATGTAAAATACTGAAATATGCTTACAAACAGAAATGGAAATAAACCAGCTAGGGCGATGGTAGCTTATCTCTGAGAAGAGATGTGGCAGCTACATGCCTCTCAACTCTGTTACAATGAGGCTCGAAGGCCTATTTATTGTTGAGAAATAATGGAAAACCCTTAACATCCCAAAACCTAACCCTAGAAGATGAAACGCCAAATTGTGGGCCCCGTTTTGGGTAAGTTGGTACATCAACTTCTCTGGATTGTAACCTTGGCATACGATCTCCATTTGACGCGTACAATAGCTCGTTAGAAAGATCTATCCAAGCACTACAACCTCGGGAAGAGGACCCATGTTGCTCCTAGATTTCCCAAAAAAATGTCGTTTAGGGCCTCAAAACGACTTTGGAAGTTCAAGACCCGAA
The DNA here is from genome assembly GCA_031772625.1 of Pinus tabuliformis. Classification (NCBI taxonomy): domain Eukaryota; kingdom Viridiplantae; phylum Streptophyta; class Pinopsida; order Pinales; family Pinaceae; genus Pinus; species Pinus tabuliformis. The sequence goes on from CM062813.1 coordinate 194,865,194, forward strand.
AAACTGCTAAAAATAGTAAATTGTGCTACAATTACGGAAACTGAAAAACTAAAAGAGACAGTTGTGGGGGTCCAAATGGGGTAGGTGGGTGGCCACCAATGCCCACCTGGATCACATGTGCACCAATCAATTTTATTTATAAAAATTAATTTCTAACACTTTTTGGTGTTTTAATGTTCAATAGCACAACTAATGGTCCTTTTGTATAGAAGAGAGCACCATAGAACGCAAATAATGTAATTCTCCAACTTTGTTGATGTCCTTTGTAATATTACGTGGCACCATCCTCAATGATTCTTGATATTATAAACACACCCTTAAGGAACACTATATTAAAAAATATCCTAAACTTTTCATTCATATAGGAAATGTATGTATGCACTTTTTATAATGCCTCCATACATCTCATGTGCACTAACAAGTTTTGTTAAGATTAAACATTTTTTCCACAATTTTTGGTGCATTTTAAAATGTTCAATAACATCCTTGTTAGTGTTTTTATAATATTAGGTGGTATCATTTGTGGTCTATCTTAATATTATAAATACATTATTAATTGAAATATATGTATATCCCCAAGGTTTAGCTCAATTGATCGAGTTCCTATCATTGAAATAAACTTGCTATTGAGAGGTCATGGGGTCAATTCTCCTTGATGCTCTCGGGGTAAGGATCCATTAATGAGCCAGTAGCAAGTGATCCCTTTGGGTGGATTTTCCCAGAATAATGTTCCCATGGATGTAGCAGTCACTAATCTCTGGAGACTGTGAACCACATAATAAAAAAAGTGAAATATATGTATAAAATATCACAAATATGTCAATACATTAGGACATGTATGGAAACCCCATTAACTGTGCCTCCATAGTGTTTGTTTAAATTGAAAAAATTCCCACATTTAGCGTTTCTCTCGTAGATTTTAGGAAGCACCATTGCTAGGGCTCTCTTACATTATAAGCACATTGTCAAAATTATAAATTAAGAATTTTCGGAGTTATTGATGCATTTTAGAATGGACATGTTATTGGTGGCACATATAAGCATATAAGGCATACCATCTAGGTGCCAACGTCCCTTAATAAGTGGCATATCAACACTGGATAATAACAAAACCTTTTCCACTTTATTGATGTGTTAAATTTAAATTTGGAGCATTGCTTATGGTGTGCTTAAGGTTATTGTGCATTATGGATAGTGCATCCCTTTTTTAAGGCTCAATGATGTGTTTTACACATTTTTTTCAAAACAAGTTATTTTGAGTTTTTGATTAAAAAAAATTAACTTATTATATTGTTTATATTATGTGTGTACCTAATGAAATTTGTGTGTGAATCAAAGATAGTGATAACAACAACATAAATAATAGTTGATTGACTTATACAACTTTGTATGGAGTGGGAGGCCCAAGGGTGGGAGGGGGATATGTACCCAATCCCTATTATAGCACAAGCACATGCCCTTTTGAGAGATGTTGGCCTTATAAACTTTTATGAAGAGCCTACATCCCTCAAGGGGAACATATTATTGTTGATGTAGTTGTTTCCTCTTGGATCATGCAAGGAAAACATTTAGGGTCAACTCCAGTTCGTGATACTATCCCTTAGAGGAGAATATTTATTTCATTATTGGGTTGTTTAGGAGAAGGGGTGATTTTCCACAATTCCCTTATCTCCCACCTAATATTGTGGGGGAAGATGAAATCACATGTGTAGAGATATGTTAGTGTTACATCACTAACCCTAGTGACTTTCAGTTTGCTAGTGGCTAGTTGCATTTAGTGCATTCTATATAAAGGAGGTTAGGTGTCTGTCACTTATGCTCACAACACTAGCACATTATACCTCTAATGGGGAGAGATTTAGTTTCCATTTGATGCACTATGTGGATACTTTAATTAAAAAGGCTACATCGATTAGGTGGTATATGATTTTTGTGTCAGTTTCCCTAATATCACTATTGTGTTGTGTTTTATGGGAGAATGGTATTCCCCCTTAGTTCATAGTTGTTTACTTTATTTTTTAAGAGGTTTTTAGTCACTTTAATAACATTCAACCACCCCATCCTAGGCCAATGACTAATGTATGTATGCATATGTGGTCACAGAAGTTTCCAAAGAGGAGCCAACTCGAGTGGTTGTGTAGGTTTGTTAGTTTTGATGTATTAGAATTGTTAGCTAGTGAGGATGATTAAACCCTCAATCTAAAACAATATTCATATGCAAGGATGGTCTACAAAGGACATGAAAACATCCTATTGATGTATACTGAGCCACCATATGCTAAAGGTAATATTATATATGTGTTTTAATTAATTCAATTTCATATATATATTTTAATGCACATGTAATTTATTGTAACTTTGTTTAAATTATCTAATTATTGTAAAATATATGTTGGGTAGGTGCCACTTGAACAAGATGAAGATATGATTGAGCTATCCCAAATATGGATACCTAACTTACAATGTAGGAAAAGTCACAAGTTCCATTAGGAATTCATGGAGCAAATGTGTGTAATGATGACTTTCCATGGAGTGATCTTTGCATGAGATAGCATGAGTGTGTGGGACCTTGAGCTTGCACTAATGTGAGTGAGCCTTTTCAAAAACATGACATTATTGATGTGTCATGTTATTAGTGCCATAAACCTACTTGAGAGGTTGAATGGTCACCATCATCACTTAGCTTCTTATTTATATTCTTCTACTTTGGATTCATTTGCTAAGGATGACGATATTTGACTTCCTCCTTCTCCATCCCCACCATATATTGCATGAGTATATCAGCCACCATCTCCTCCTTCTCCACCACCAATAGTCAATTGACTACCATCTCCTTCTCAAGCAACCAATTGGCCACCATCTCATCATTTATTAGTTGATTGAATATTATCTTTTCCTCTAGGAAAACAACTATCTACTATACCTAATACACTGGTCATTGATTCTAAACTTTTATTTGGTGGAAGTATTAATGACTCTAACACTAGTGGTGGAGGAAATACCTTATGAAAATTGTTGAAATGTATATATTTGATTACCATGATGCATATATTACATGTATATTTCACATTTACATTTATCTCGAGATATATATTTGACACAAATAATGATTTTGATATTATTGTTCATATATATTATTCTTTTTCATATCATATTGATGTTTATGTTTTTATTATTTATAAAATGTAATATATGTGCATTTAATTATTAGTCAATTCAGTTTAGCCTGGGTGGTTGGGAAAAATTGTTGTGATCTTCCTCACCTAGGTTCAAGTCTAATAACTTGACATGTTTAAGCTCTAGGAGAGAGTAACTATGTGGTTCTCATAAGTGAGTATATATTGTAGGTTGGCTAAGTAGCAACGACCTCTCTCTTGCCTTTGGGGTAATAGCGAGGCTAAGTTGTTTCCCCATGTAGTCCCCACTACCCAAAATTTTAGGCAATTTAGTTTATACTAAGTAGTTGTGTGGAATCATTGTGGTCCTCCCCACCCAAGTTCAAGTCTTGTAAGTTGAAATTTTTAAGCTCTAGAATAAAGTGATCTATGTGGTTCTCTTAAGCGATTCTATGTAGTGGTTTTGCCAAGTACCAACAACCTCACTCTTGCTTTAGGGCTGAGAGGGAGGATGATTTCTTTTCCTGGTTTCACCCAAAAACGTGTACTTTAATGATTTATATTATTAATAATTTCCCTATTTTAAAAATTAATTTTAGGATGTATCACTCATTTAAATTTTCCATGCATATCTGACACATACAATGATTTTGATATTATCATTGATGCATATTATGTTCTTCCATGTCATATCGAAGTTGATGTTGTTTGATCTGTAAAATGCATTATGTATATTAATCATTAATATCATTAATGATTTATATGCTTTTAAACCAAATTGGAATATTACCACAACTTAAAATTTCAAATGCCATATAATGTTTAGCTTTATTGTTAATCATTTAATGTCATTTTTCCATGATAATAATTTAATATCATTATATAATATTTAATCATTTTTCAAGGTGAATTATTTCTTGTGCAAGAAGATACAATATATTGACTACACATGTTTGCAAATTTGATGAAATGATTTAATCATTAATTATATTATTTGATTACTATTTTTTATTGTTTTTTTGGATTAAATTGTATGTTTTACATTTTTTCTTAAATATGTTTATTAAAATTTTCATTAATTTTTTATAAAACTAAAATATTATAATTAAATATAATAAAATAATTACAACACACACACACACACACACACAAAATAAGGATAGTTTCTAGAGAATTGAAAACTTTGAAATATTGATTGCCACTATTACACCAGATACAACTATTTTATAAATGCCACTAACACACACACACACACACACACACACAAAATAATGATAGTTTCTAGAGAATTGAAAACTTTGAAATATTGGTTGCCACTATTACACCAGATACAACTATTTCATAAATGTCACTAACAACTAGTTACAAGTTAAACATGTCTCCAAAGACTTGAATCCGCGTAGTTGGGAAAACAAATTGGTTATCAAACCACTCGAGCTAAGATCATTTTACCATACCAACAATTCGTATTATTAATGCATTTTTTATAAATTATTTGAAGAGATATGAATTTAAAATCTACATTTAAACATAGGAAAACATGTTTGAACTTTACAATTAGTACAAGTAATAAAAATAAATTGATCAATTTACTCTAAATTAATAAAAAAAAAAATTCATTCTTTATTCTTTAATCTCAATTATCATTCAATTTACCATATAGTAATACTCTTAAGGTTGATTATCATGCTTTGGCATTGAATCTCTAAATGATAGTTCATGTTTGGTACATGCAAAGTAACATTCAAAACCCTTACATGTGATGGTGGACTATTATGAAGCAAACACCTAGAAAATGATAAAAAAATAATGAATGCAATCCAATTTGAGGGGGAAACCTCCTTTTATAATGAATATAGTACACAAAATAAGATAAGATGATCTTAAGTCTAGTTTCCTTGCTATTTTTTTATCGTGTTTTCTTCTAGAACTATAAGCTATGGGTTTTAGCTACCAAAGGAGTTTTTGGCCTAATCTTTGCAAGGAGCTTGTCCTAGAGAACTGTTATACGTAAGTTGCAAGGATGCATGGTTCCCTGTACTATATTGAACATATAAGGTATGTGTTTGCAGGTTTTGTATTCTATAACACAAGATTTTATCAGAAGTTTATATATTGAATGTATTAAATTTTGGCCTAATGTTTCTAATATGTCTATAGGACTTCGAAGACATCTTCTTTGGGTATTTTCATGTTGATCTGCTATGATAGGCATTGGATATTGAAATTGGCATATAGGTTAAGGTTCAATACCTTGCATTTTGCATTATTAGTTTCCTATTCCATTTTGGCCTTAGGATCGATGCCACCAAATTGTGATGTGGAACCTTCTCGTTGTTTAGAAGTGTCATAATTTGTGTGATAGAGCCTACCTTATCATGAGAACTCTAGATAGTACCTTTTTATCACTTGGAAACTATGCTAAAGCTTTCTTCATACTCTCAAGTGTCATTTTTAAGCTCGTCATGACTTTGCATTGAAGCCACAACTTCTTCCTCTCATATTTTGACTTATACCTTAGAAGCTCTAATATGATAAGTCATACTATTACACTGCATTTGACTACTTTTTCTTTTGGCCTTATGCAAGATCCAACTTGCTCTCTTATAAGCCTTTTGTCTATGCTCTTTTTGAAATTTCAAGTCTTGCATTTATTTCCTTTATGATCTGACACCCTTATCTCTAGAGGGAACATCCCCCGAGTATCCTTATCTTGCACTCTTTCCCCTGCATTGAGCATACGAATGTTACAAGTGATGGAACTAGTTTTCTTGCTCACAATACTTTTTCCCCCTATTGTACTATAAGCATTGTTTTATTCTTTTTCAAGTTTTTATAATATGAAAAAGACAAAAAAATAAAATATTTTTAAAAAGTGGGGATGAGAAGAGTTTCTTTTGTTAACTTGGAAGCAAAGCCAATTGTGTCACTCTTGAAAAAAGCACTATGTTATGAGTCTTATCCTCATTGGGTTAGGACTTAGTATGTACTTAAGAAGATGAATCTCGTTTTAGATTCAATATTCCTTTTATTGGTTACTCTTCCAATCATATGGAGAGTATTTTGATGCCTCTTGTGTCTTAGAATTGTTCCTTTTTCGATCCATCTTTCCTTAGTCACAAATGTGTCATGCTTATGTTCAAGGGAAGTTAACTCTATGTCAACCATTTTGCAGTGTCTCTTGACTCATTATGTCTAGGACCTACCTAGTTTTTAAAGTCATTTTTAGTATGTTATCAACATCTCGATCATAAACTTGTGTTAGTATAGAAGGTCCCCATAGACTTATTACTAGCAGGTCTACTCTTATTTACTCCAAAAAATTGCTTTGAGAGTAGCCCTATAGTAGCACCATGGCCCTATTTTCGTCATTGGTAGGTGAGCTTGTGCCCAACATTGATTTTCATCATTTGTTTTTAATTGGATGGTTTCCCTTGTGTTTGATGTCGACTTTCATTATCACACATTTGGATTCAAGTAATAACTTGGTTTCCATTTGACCTTATTGGTGGATTCCTCGCTTCGGTTAACAACTTTCGTCATTGGTTGGTATTTAGAGGGTCTCTTTTGTGCACTATTCCATCTAGTACATACAAGGGATCTACTTGGCGGTGGTCCATTTAGTATTTTTCATCTGAGTTCTTCCAAATCATTAGCCTTATGGTTACACTCACAATGGTTGATGGGGGATGCCCTAATGACCTCATTCCATCGATTACTTTGCCATTGACTCCAACTCATTTATCTAGGAATAAGGTATAGATTCTCTTTCAATAACATGGGGTTTGTAGTCATCAATGGAATATTCCCTCATTATTAGTAGTGGCATACATCAATGTCCTTTGTTTGATAGATTATTTCAAGTGTTTGACTTCAACACATTTATTTAGACTTGTTAGATTGTACTTGGTACCTTGACACCCATTATCATTATCTATGGGTAGTCTCTCATTTGTTAATGGTATACCTCAATGATTTGTAATCAAATGATTTTTCACATGGTCAACTTCAACTCATCTATTCCCATAGTGTAGAAATGTACCATCAATGGTTGGTTTTGAAGACCTTGGGTTGTGTTAGCATTTATGTGCACTTGACAACTCCTTTAGTTTCTTCCAGTGACATCCACTTTTATATGTTACCCTTAGTTTAACATCATCTTATATGTTGGCACTTGATTTTTTGAATAGTACCACTCCTTTATATATGACTTTGGTACTTCGATAGGGGATCATTCGTACACTTTGCTCTGTTCCAAACATCCTCCTATATGATACTGATACATAACTCCATTGTGTATTATTCACAAATATGTTCTACTTTCAGATCCACTCTGTATTAATATTATCATCATTTTTATACTTTATATAAATAATCATGGACATGCACTGTACTTGATTGGCAACCATGCTTTCTTTCCTTTGAGCATGGGTATGCTCACCTTGTATATGATTTTTTTTTTGTCTTCTGATTCCTTCTGTAGGTATTAATTGGTCTTTAATTTAGTGAGATCCTCTTGGACCCTCCTAATGCATCCTTCCATATAAACATAATCTATATCAACCATCAAAGCCCCTTCTAACTTCATACATTTGGAGTTGTTTGTTATAGCACATTTTTCCTCACTTGTCATAAGACACATTTGTTGGCGATTGAAACATCCCTTTTCCCTATGTAGACATATTTTTATCTTAAAAAGGTATTTATCAAATTCTATATATATGTGGGCACTCCCAAATAAACCTACATATGGATAAAAATATATTGAAAAAATATATTAAAAAATGCAACTTTTTGGGCATGGTTTACAGGTTACATTGGAAACCCACCTACGGGAGCTCATGGCATAAACACCAAAACTAATTTATATTGGTATAAATATGCACCATGCATAACCCTCATAATCATCATTAGCCTTCATATCTATACTCTACCAAAATTCTCCTAGATTAGGTTTTTTATTCCTATGCTTTTAAGAACTCTCATGTCTCTAAGAAACCCTAGTTTCCATGTTGTGGTGTTGAGTTCTCTTGTCTCACATAATTATAGCTACTATTGGAGGAGGAGACCTTCAACGACAAAGGGAGGAAGCATTCAGAGGAAGGTTATGTTCGATGTCAACATCCAAGATCAGGTGATCATGTAAATGCCTATGTGTTGCTACTATCAATAAAGAAGCTCATGTTTCGTCCCATTCTCATGTCTATATCTCATGCTTAGAAATATTTGATTCCATCACTTATTTACTAATTTATCATATATATACATGTATACTTTGATTTTGTTGTTCTTCTCTTTTGTTTCTTTCTTGTGTTGTAAGTTTGTATCTCTAGAGTGAGAATTAGGATTTGGGCCTTGGGGATCAATATCAAACATAGGTCTCATATCTAAGTCCTAATCCTTTTCTTTGTGGATTTCATTCAAGTTATATGATCTATTGAGTGTTATTTGCCGAGTGTTTGATTTCTCTATGTTGGTAATATCAACCCTAGCCTCAGGGATTTCATCCTGCAACAGGTAGTCACATTGCATACTTTTGAGTAGACCCACACCAAGAAAAAAAAAAAAATGCATTTCTTGATAACCATTCTTCATACTTTTGAATACACCCACACCAAGAAAAATTGAAAATACAAGAAAAAACATGTTTCTTGAAAGAAACATGTTTTTTCTTGTATTTTCAATTTTTCTCGGTGTGGGTCTACTCAAAAGTATGCATAGTGGGTAACCATTGGATGTATAATCTAATTTTGGATCCAATGAGTGCCCACATTTGAAATTTGAGTAAACCTATAAGGATATAAGTTAAAACTACAATAAAAAAATAAGTTTTCTTAATTTTCCTTTAACAATATATAACTCTCATTTTATTATTTTCACTATTATTTTATTATTTTCCATAGGAGGCTCATTGTAGGCCTCAAAAGTCCCCTATTAAAATATGGAAGTTATCTAGATAATTCTATTGCGGTTGATGTAGATGATATGGATGTTTCATATGTTTGTGAATTGAATTTATCAACTAATTTTGAACCAACAACCTTTAAAGAAGTTTCTTCTCATAATGAATAGAAAGAATCAATGTAGAGAGAGTATGTTACTCTCATAAATAATGGAACATGAAAGTTGGTGGATCCTCCATTTGGACCAAATTGATTGGATGCAATTGGATATACAAGAACAAGTACAAATCAGATGGCTCACTTGACAAGCACAAAGAAAGGCTCACGGGAAAATGATTTACATAGAAAGAAGGTGTTGATTCTGAAAATAATTTTTGCACCATAGAAAAATGGGCCACCATCTAGACTCTCTTTGTCTTTGAAGCTCAAAATGGATGGAAAGTTCTTAAAATGGATGTGAAGTCTACTTTCTTGAATGGAGACTTCAAAGAAAATGTCTTTTTAGATTAACCCAAAGGTTTTGTTGTAAAGGCTTCAAAAAACATAAAGTATGCAAAATTATCATATCCTTATATGGCCTAAAACAAGCACCACAAGCCTAGCGTGAAAATTTAACGTAGCATCTTCTAAAATTGAATTTCAAACACTTTAATCTTGATGATGCAACTCTGTTATGCAAGAAAGTGGGAAAAATTGTTGTATATTTTTGTGGTTTATGTATATGATCTATTCATAATAGGGAAAAATGAAAACTATATTACATCCATAAAGAAAGAGATGAATACAGGCTTTGAGATGACATATTTGGCACAACTTCACTACTACTTGGGCATTGAGGTGACCCAAAATCTAAATTATATATTCTGCTCTCAAAGGGAGTACATTAAAGAACTATTAAACAAGTTTGTCATGGTCGAATGCAAACCTCTATCTAATTTTATGGAATAGAACTTGAAGCTCACATTAATGCGAAAGAATTTAAGGATGAAACAAAGTATAGATAACTTGTGGGAAGTTTTATCTACCTTACCACTAACAAGCCTGATATTTCATTTGTTGTTGGAATTTTTTCTAGATTTAGTCTTTTGGAAAAAGAGTTCTAAATAACTTGAAAGGAACTCAAGACTTTCAAATTAAATATTCACAGGTCGATGAATTTTAATCAGATATTCTAATTCAAACTTTGACGAAGACAAAGAAATGGAGTATCTACTTTAGGGCATCTTATGAGTCTTGGATCAGTAGTTGTCTCCTTGAGGTCACACAAATAGTCAATTCTAGCAAATTCCATGACAGAGTCAAAATATGTGGTAGTTGTAGAAGAAAAAAAGGATATTGTGTGGCTCACGGAAATTTTTGAAGACTTGCAAGTGAAACAAGTGAATTCTAATCCTCTTCTAATTAATAATACTTTTGTAATCAAGTTGGCCAAGAATCCTAAATTCCATGATTGAACCAAACACATCAACACAAAGTATCGTATGATTGAATATCATGTAAAGTCCAAGACTATTCATTTAACACATTGATCCATAAATGGGAAAATTTCAAACATCTTCACCAAAGCACTCAGAAGAGAAAAATTTGGAAAAATCAAAGTGATGGTTGGGCTACAAACACCCCTTCGATTTAATGGGAAGAATGTTGGACATAATCCTTTAGGATTTTTTTACTAAATTAATTGTACAAGTAAGTTAGGAAGGAAAATGAAACAACCCTTGGATAATAAAAAAATAGTAATTTCTTTGTATATGTTTGATATCTCATTAATGAAATTCAAACTTGGAAGTTACCTCTAACACATGCAAACACTCAGAAGTTAGAACTGATAAAAATTCTAAGGAAAAACAAGAGAAAAGGGGTTGAAGGTGAGAAAAAGTGCTTCCTGGAAAGCACCTGCACCTCTATGAAGGCAAGTTACAAGCACTCACAACTTTAGAAGTGAAAAAAGTAAGTATTCACTCTATTTCTCAGGGAAGCATGTGAGTGTGTATAGGGAAAATATTTCAAAAAACCTAAAAGATAGAACTCTTAAGACTTGACATTATTTGTAGGAAAATTTTTGACAACCCCCTCCCCACACCCCAACCCAAATTTAAATGTGTAATAAATGGGTGAATACTCGTGGCACATACGAAAATGCATAAGCTATTTTATCAATAATATAACATGCATATATAATTTTTTTGGTGAGTCTTTCATTGAATTATAAATTTTTGTTAAATATTGGCAAATATTTCACTAAATTATAAAACATTATAAAGTATTGACAACTCTTTCATAAAATTAGAAAATATTGTTAAATATTAGATAATTCTTGATCATTTATATGACCACATGTTAGTCCTCTTTTATGACATAACTTTCGCTATGGTTTAGTACCTTATTCAGCCTTAATAAAATCATTTTAAGTTGTTCTTTTATGACATTTGGTCATGTGTGGCCTAATAAATATGTTCGCTAAGGCATTTTTTTGCATGTTTTTAATTTTCAAAAAAAATATGAAATCATGTATCTTTGCTTTCTTTCCTTTCTTTCTCTAAACCTTCTATCACCCCCCTGTAAGATGGTTAACATGAACCATTTCTAAATCATTCATGGTCACCTCTGGTGGATGTTATTCACTAGAATCTCAGATCTCTGAAACGTGAACTCTCTTTGTGCTTGCCATCCCATCTTCTTTTCCAACCACTACTTTATGATGTTCCTCTACATGGGTTGGTTCTATTTCTGAGTTTTTTTTTATATAAGGTGCATGTTCATCATGAACTTGGGTATTTCTATCTTATTTTTTTGAAAATTACTCCTTGATTTCCCCTTCTTCTTCCTCTGGGAAAATATGATTAAAAGGTTTTCAACCTTTTGTGCTAGTGGCTTGCTCCTTTTTCTTTTTTGGTGGTTTCTTTTGCAACCAAGGGACATGAGTCTTGAATATGTCCTATTTGAAAACATGTGTGACATATGAATGCCAATTTTTCATAGTACAAAATTTGAATCCATTGGAAGGAATTATGTTTCAGTAAAATGTAGTTAGGTAAACCCTTGCCTAGGTCTATTCCTACACATATATAAGAAAACTTTTTCTCCATTCTTTCAACATCCATCTTTTTAAAGGAACCAAAAGTGTTCCCAACATCCTCTAGGGCCTTATGTTGTCAGAAGGAAAGAGGGTGGTTTGGAAAACTTAACCAAACTTTCATCTATGTTACCACCATTGTAGAAGAATCAAACTGTGGAAACCAAGGGGTGATGAAAAGCCCTGCTCTTCCCCAAAAAAAATCTCTTCCTTCAAATCTTTCTCTAGATTTTCATGGGAATTAAAATGAATAATGAAAAAACCTTTTGAACAAAGGTAAATATCACAAATTTTGGACCATGTCATAAAAACCCATTAAGGTAAATCTTTTTTTCCCCAGAAAGAAAAACCGTAATTTTCATTATCAAGAAAATTACATGTTGTAAATGCCTATGGCATATGCAGTATGATGACTGTGATCAATGGTATGGAGTTATAGAAATCTGAATCAAAATTACGAAGCAACCCCTATTCGGGTAGTTTGATAGTTGTTCAATAACTTATAATTACATATTCAGATATTTGTGCAAAATATTTAACAAAATTGCTGTAACTAGGGCTCACCTACCCTATGCAAAACTTGGTCTATGTACTATTTGTGGTAGTATTGGTAGGCCTGTGCCTGAGTGTGTTCTATGATTAACCATTCTCCTCTAGGATGATTCATTTCCTCTTTCGATAACCTATCCGCGGTTGCATTGCGTTCCTTGTATATATGAGTACAAGAAACCAAGTCAAATTGTGATTTTATATATAATACATCATCCAATATTGTTCTGAGTGAGTAAGCATGGCATGTGTATGTGCCATTGAACCAATTTATGGCCATCTTTGAGTCCCCAAAGATCTGGAGTTGTCGACAGTTTTTGGATATGGCAAAGTATAATAAATGGCAAAGGGTCATAAGTTCCGCATAGTTGTTGGTGCTGTTTCCCAGCCCCAAACTGACATGGAAGTAGTGAGAATCTGATTTATGTAGTATGATGCCAGCACCAGACCCCTGATCTTGTGCAACACCATTGAAGTATGCCCAGGGGTTCCTTTAATCAATGATTTCTAGTGTAATGTCCTGATGTTTGATGGCTCCTCAGGGATATCAAGGTAGGTCGTGAAAATTTTTGGGGTTAGGGCCCAATTGATATATTTCCCATGAAAAATATTGTTGTTCCTATTGATCCAAATGTGCTACAACACAAGCAGCGATAGGTTCCTTGATTTCAGGGATGAACCATTGTTCCACCAATTGTTTCAGGCTGTGAAAATGTTCTCCCCAGTCAATGAATTTGTTAAATTAAGGATATGAAGGACTTGAGTCTAGACATTCTGGGTTGTCAGATAGGCAAGGAAGAAGTGATTGGAGGTTTCCTCCTCATTCTTGCAGAGAATGCACCAAGTTGGTCTAGAGAAAGCCCACTTTCTGAGGTTATTGCTCGTTGTAATTTTATCCACACTAATGCTCCACATAGCAGTCTATAGCGGGGGGGACTCTGAAGTTTCCATAGGTCCCACCACCAGTTCTCTAGTACATGTGGTTTGTGCCTTGCATGAATAATAATATACCCCGCCTTTGGGGAATATCTCCCATTTTGTGCTAGCCCCCATATCAGCTCATTAGGCTCATCCCTTAATCTGACATGAGATTCAAATAATGCTTGCAGTTATGTACCCCAGTCCCCGAGTCATCTATCTGGGATGTCTAATATCACCCCTGATAACCAAGCTTGTTTGAAAACATAGGTGTTTTGTGGGTCACCAATTTGTGCAATGAAGAAGATTCCTCTATGATTTAGAAATTCTATCAGGGCTTGAGGAAGGAGATGTGCATTCCCACATCCAATCCAAGGATCAATACCGATGCAGGTTTCCTCACCATTTCCTATCCTCTAAGTGATTCCCTCTCTAATAGTCTGGAGGGTGTTCAGAACAACCCTCTAGATGAATGATATGTTCTTTCGGTTCCAGGAAGGTAGTCTAATCCAGTCTGACAATGGAGTTGGACAAATGTATTTGAAGAAGATCACATCGGTCCACAAGCTCCTATGTTTTAGGAGCATCCAACCCAGTTTAGCTACGAGAGGCTAGGCGAAGGTAGATAAATTTTTTAATCCCTACCCAGCCCACTTTTTGGGCAAGGTGATGTTGCTCCATTTTACCCAAGCATATAGCCTCCGCTCTTTGTTTCCTTTCCATAAGAAGTTACAACAGATTCTCTGTATCCTATGAATGATTCCTTACAGAATCCAGGCTAGTGACATCCAATAAAATGGTGTTGCTTCTAGGACTAATTTAATAAGCACCAATCGCCTAGCTCTAGACAGTAGCCAGTGGCTCCAGAGATTGATTCTTCTTTTGATATTAGTGATCAACTAGATCCAGTCCACAATTTTGTATCCATTTGGTTTTATCATGAATACTAGATACTTCAACCCATCCTTAAGTGCTTGAATTTGGAAGGGGAAGTGTTGCAGAGCAAGGCTGATTTCTTGTTGTGAACATCTAGAATGGGATAAAGTAGATTTAATTTGATTGCATTCTATTCCCGTGGCTGAGCTAAAAAGTCTCAAAATCCCAGTAAAGGTGATGATTTCCTGAATCCCACCATCCAAGAATATTAGGATGTCGTCAATAAAGAGAAGGTGGGTCAAAGAGCATTGTTCTATAATTTTTAGACCTTTAAGGTTCCCATCAACCTTTGTCGAGGCCATCCTTTTGCTGAGACTTTCCATAACTAGGAGGAAAAGGAGGGGGGAGAGAGGGCAACCTTGTCTGAGTCCCCTCTCGGCCTGGAAGGAGTGGGAGGCAGAACCGTTGATGAGAATGGCAAAGGAGACCAAAGTAATGCAGTACATGATCCATCGGATAAAGGTCGGAGGGAATTCCAGATGGGTAAGTAACATCTTGAGATATAGCCAAATAACCTTATCAAATGCCTTAGAGAGATTAATCTTGAGCATCATTCCTTTTAGGTTTTTCATCTTGATAGAGTGTAGAGCCTCTTGTGCAATTCCAACGGCCTCGTGGATTTGCCGGTTTTGTAAGAAGGAAAACTATTCTGGGGAGATATGCTCTAATAGGATAGGTTTAATGTGGTTGGCTATGATCTTGGTGATGATCTTGTAGAGGAAATTATAGAGGGAAATATTCCTGAAGTTAGTAAATGATAAGGGGGAGTCCGATTTGGGGATGAGGGCAATGAATGTGGAGTTGATAGGATCATGTAATCTGCCCTAGACTCGACATTGTTCGACCACAACAAGAAGGTCATGTCCAAGAGAGTCAAAAAAGGTAAGGTAAAACTCCACTAGCCAAACATTCAGACCTGGGCTTCTATCTCTTTTGAACCATTTGAGGGTGCTTTCCAACTCCCCCAAAGTCACGAGTTTAATGAGGTCCTCCATGCTATCCAGCTTAATGAACCTAGGGAAGTGCCCAACAAGACAGATAATATCAAGTAGCGTAGCACCAGGAGGCGATTGGAACAACTTTTTAAAATGCGAGATGCCCAAGTTTGAGAGCTGGGCATGTGTGTTAGCCAGCCTTCTACCCTCCAATGGGAGCTACTAAATCGTGTTACTGGCCTTCCTTCCATTTGCATATTTATGGAAGAATTTTGTGTTGCCATCCCCTGCTTGTAGCCAAATGGGCCTGTTCCTGAGTCTCAAAGTTTCCTCCCGAGCCAAAAGTATTTTAGCTCTCTGAGCTTCTAGCTCCACTAGTTGCAATTTGGATTCAATGGTGTTATAACCCTTGCCCTGTTCATCTGTGAGATTGACTATCGAGGATTCTATTTCAGATAAGGCCTGATCCTCCTTGTCTTTCTTCTGCTTGGCCCAATCAATGGATAGACGTTTAAGATGGTATAGGTTATTGTAGAACCTAACAACCTTCCACCTCTTGGTAGGGAGGGGGTGAGAAATCCAGAAGTTCGTGACCATCTTGAGATAGTTAGGGTCCATAAGCTAGGATGAGTTGAACTTAAATGGTCCCCGAGGTTTGGCAGTGGTATCTAATAATTCCAGGTATATGGGAGAGTGGTCAAATATGTCTCCCGAGCCCACCCATTGTCTATAAATGGATAAAGTCATCAACAGATCTTCATGGATTAGGAAGCGATCCAACCTTCTCCCTAATGCACCCTCTCCAGTTCTTCTGTTATGCCAGGTTGGCACCTTCTTATTCATAGGGACGTCTATGAGGCCTTTCTGATCAAACATGGAACTCAGCTGATCCGAAAGAGGATCAAGTTGAGAGTGATGACCCCATGATTATTCATGGCTAATGGAGAAATTAAGGTCACCTCCCAAGATTGCAGTGGAGTTGGTCAGTGGCCCATCCAGGAAATGATTCTAGAAGTCTAGCCTATTTTGATAGGGAGCATAAAGATTAATGATATGAAATTGTTTGCCCATAGTTGTAGAGAATAGATCCATGCCAAGGAAGCCAAGGCCTCCACAGGAAGTGATCACTCTTATGGTATAGGGATGTATTCCGAGGGTGCGACCCCCAGATCTGCTAGCTGCGTCCATGGCTTGAAAAATCCATCTAGGCAGAATATTTAGGAGAATTTTGACAGTCTGGTTCGAGGGCCCAAAAGTTTCTTGGAGGAAGATTATGTCACAGGGTTCACAGTTTATAAGTCTCTTGAGTTCCAGTTTCTTTTGAGGGCTGGCCAGGCCCCTGCAGTTGAAGGAGAGCCATTTCATCAGGAAGCCATCAAGGGGGTGTCTACTTCTCTAAGAACCCAATCAACTATGTTTTGACAACCCCGGGCAATGTCATCCCAAGAAATTTTGATAGCTTTGGCGAGATTGGAGGGCAGCCCTCTAACAGACTTATGATCAGAGGGGGCATGGATGATACCCATTCCCAGAGAATCAGGTGTGGATGGCCTGCGGGGCCGAAGGTTATAGGCATAATGGCCCTTGGGAGATTGTTTAGATGTATGGGGGTCGACCAAGCCTGATATCAGCGGAGGGGTAGTGGAGAAAAAACGTTGAGGTTGGTTCAAGGAGAAGGTAATGGGAACCAGAATAAAACAAGTGGAAGGAGGAAGTGATGCCATAGAGACATATAAATGATCAAATTGAAATACATAGGAGAAAGGAGGAGAGACAGTACCCGAAGAGAGAGTTGCTTCTGCCACAGATTTGGACCTGGTCATAGGAGGATATGGAGGCAACATCTGGGAGGCACTAGAGGTTTGGACAGTGTTCCCAACATCTTCCTTTGCATGATCCGAATCTAGGGGTTGCACCTCCACCATCAGCTCTGCTGAATGCCTATGCGATGGACCCATTGAAGCCAAGACTGAATTCGAGAGTAGGGGACAATCCTTGTATAGGTGTCCAACCTTATGACAGAGTCGACATCAGAAAGGCACCCCCTCGTAGTCCATGTTTTGCATGCGGGTGAAATGTTTCAAGAGAAGGGTAATCTTCTCCTCTAGCCTAGCTCTAGTATCCAGATGCACTAGAATTTGGGTCATGGTCATGATGCCTGTTGATTCGAAGGATTTGTCATGATCCAGGTAGGTTCCCAAGGCATCCCCAATTCTCTTGAAGATCGAGGAGGTCCAGTATTGCATAGGAAGGCCCGGTAGCTGAACCCATATAGGATCAGGCCCTAGTTGTTCATGCGTAGGATCAAAAAAGGGATCCTAACATTTCAACAAAACTGATGCTAACTCTAGATGCCAAAATTTGGAGAGGATCCAGTCTGTGTAATCCTCCTGGTGGAATCGAAGGGCAAACCAACCTCTAGCCAAAACATGGATGATGGGAAATTCTTTGAGGAGGGAGCCCTAGATTTCCTTGGTCCAGAGTCACAGCCATTCTACAGAGTAATGCCTCCCTCGAACGCACCGAACCAGAACCTTTTTGGCAGTGTTGTCCACTTCACCCATTGATAGGTCCTATCCCAGGGCGAGCTTAATGTCTATGTCTCCACCCTTAAGGCACCTTCCCTTTTTTTGCTTGTCTAAGTGCCTTGTCATCGAGAAATCCTTCAGTAATCGACAGATCCCATGGTTTACTGTCTCTGGGGTGGAGGGGGTGGATTTGGGGGTGGGAATGGGGGAGCTGAAGCAGCCAGAGTGAATAGGAGTGTTAGGGATAGGGTTAGGTACAGTAGGGTTGGATGAGAAGCGAGGGGGTAGAGGGTTAGGGTTAAGGGTTTTAGGTCGCGGGCAAGGGATGGATGCGAAATTGGGGGGGGGTGGGGTGGAGACAAGGGGTACTTTAGGGAGTGACACGTCAAAGGATGGCGATGCTTGTAAGCATGACTCGAGTAGGTTTAGGGTCACAGGAGAGAGAGGTGGGAAATCCAACCCAAGGTCGTCTTCGAGGTGAAAAATGGAGGTATGGGTAGCTAATGGATGCTTTCAACCAAGTGCAGAGCATGAGGATGACAGTAGTCATTTAGGAGCAACAAAATGACCTGGGAGCGACACGACACGGTGCGAAGTTCTGTTGGTCTTGAGGGAGTGGGGGGTTGTTGATTTACCCTCCCCCACCATTCTAGGTGTAGCCCGTGATCAAGGAAACGCTGTCAGGAAAATGGTAGTTCCACCGAAACTTTGCCTGAGAAACAAAAATGTTATTGGAGGTGCGATGGTGCCATTCCAATGTTTGTGGACCAGCCAAACCAGACCGTTAGCTATCAGGAATTAGGGTCAGAATCACCATGGATGGGCACTAAAATGATTAAATCAAAAAATCCTAGCCTTTGATTGAAGAACCAGAAACAATTGATTTACGTCTTTTATATTAACTTCTAGAGTTGGACTTTTTTTATTGTTTAATAATATAAGGTATTTGACTTGAATATGGTGGTTCAATTGTAATGGGATTTATACCCCAAGTTTCATCCTTGTAAGAAACTTAAGCAACTAGATTCCTAGAGCCTAAAGCACCTCCATGCAACCTCAAGAGTAGTACAAAAGTGGAGTTCCTAGTTATGTCATAATCATGTATCTGAGCAAAAACATACATCCAATTCACTTCACACAAAAGTCATTGCATGCCTACTCAGATCCCTACTGGCTTCTCTAAGATCTGCATTAGATCTATGACACACTCCTCTTCCAAGACCCAAAATAGGATCAAGGTCCCATTAAGAGCCTTTACAAAATATGGAAAACTTTCAAATTTTTCTAGTCAACCATAACTGGATCAGGTTCCTCTATGTTTCCCACCAACCCCAACGGAGGAGAAAAATGGGTTCAAGTTTAAATTATATCTACAATGATCCAAGGGTAACAGAGAGAGAATGCATGAATATCTAAACATGCAAGCCCTAAGAGCCAAAATGAAGGGAGCTAAAACAACAAAAACCAACCCAAAAGTTCTCTTGAGAATGGAAAAAACTAAATAATCAACTTAAAAATATTCTAACTGGGAATAAAAAACATAATTCCACCCCCACATAAGCGATCAACCCCTCTCCACACCACCAAATGAGAGAATCAAAAGACAATGAGAGCAAGAAGGAGGTAAAAACCAAACCATTGTATGAACCCCACCAAGCTTCCATCGAACAATAGAGCGGGTGCTTGTGAAACCTCCACACCTCTAAAAATACCCAAGATGAATCCAAACCCTCTCAATGCCACTGACATAATGTAGCATCTAGGGGCAAGATCAAAATGGAGGTAGAAACTAAGTCATCGCAGGAAAACCCCCAAGCCACCATAGATAACAAAAACTAAATAAAATTTCTCTCCGATTCCATCCTCAAAGGGATGATGAAGGGCTCCTACTAAAGAAAACAAATCTATAGCTTTGAAAAGCACCAGGAAAAACCTTGCAAAGCATCCCCTTGCTAAAAACCCTATTCACCATCGATGAAGCATTTGTAGCATGAATTTATAAGAGGTAGTATATCTCATAAATGATCATTTGTTTTGATATTTGTAGGAAACCTAAGAAAATGTCAAGATATGGGTTTTCTAGATCGATATCATGGGATGGATGAACGCCCATCCACTCATCGAAAATCGATCCCGAGATGCCTAGTCAATGTGCTCAATTCAACAAGGAAAACACATGATAGTTTAGGAATTTTTCCCAAATCTGGTTTTTTCTAATTTGATCCATGATTTGAGCACTAAACAAAGTCTATTTAATCAAATTACATCTCCAGGATAGGCAAAAATCACCATCAAAGAGTATTTTTTGGTATTTGGTTATATTTTTGCTTATAAAAGCATGAAAATAGTGCTTGTAAAACAAGTTTGTAATTAGAATACTTTGAAAAACTATTTTTTAGCTCATATTTTCCTTTTAAGCTTTATTTCGGCTTATCTCACTTAATATATTCTTTACTTTGGTTTACAACCAATGGTGGAGATTTGGTGTGCTTGTTGAGGTGGTGGGTGGGGGGGGGGGGGCACAAACCAAAGCTTGTGCACTACTTTTTATGTGTTATTCATTCATTTTGTACATGCTGGTGGGTGGGGGGGGGGGGCACAAACCAAAGCTTGTGCACTACTTTTTATGTGTTATTCATTCATTTTGTACATGCTGGTATAACGTGTTCAAATATGTTCTTATTATTTTTATACTCTTTAGTTTTTATTTTTTCTTGTGCATTTTTACTTACCTTGTTCATACTAGTTGCTTCATGATACTATGCCGTTAGTTTATGTGTGAGCTCAGTGCCATATAGTTGTCCATATATTGTTTCATATTGTTTTCTATCTTGCATAATTTCAAGTATTATTCATAAGATTTACTTATTAGAACGTAGTTGTTTCTTATGAGGATAAGCTACTTGACAAGTTGAGAAAAGCACCAAGAGTGCCATCCATCTCCCTTCTCGGTGAAGAAGGCCCCATTGCTTTCAATGCTTTTCACTTAGAATTATATTAATAACCATCATGGTTCCTAAATTTATTTGAATCATTATTCATTTTTTTCTTAGACTATACCAATGAATAAGACATACACCATTTAAGAATTTGAGTAGAAAGCTACTCAAGTGACCATCCATTTTCTCTCTCGTAAATGGAGGAGGCCACACTGCATTATTTCCTTTTTAAATAGTGTTGGGTTGAAGTTTACTAGATTGAATAAAGGACTACAAGAGTGTCCACTTTCTCCCATAACTAAGAGATGCCCTTGTGAATTACCAATCAATTAAACCAAAACCATTTAATCATTGTTTTCAATTTCAATCATTTACAAGAATTTGGATGTGCTTTACATTTCTGAAAATGTGTTTAGTGTAGAAGTTTTGTTTCATGCTTCCTTGATTTAACTTTAACTTTTAATTAGAATTTTTAGTTTTGATTTTAACTATCTAACATTAGCAATTAATCCTAGAAGTGACAACCAATCTAGCCTAGCTCTCTATAGTTGTATTGTGCTTCCAAGTTTACGAATCCTGGATTGGTACCAATATCATGTCCTATTTTATGTACTTAAATTGTCATTGACATTTTTGGCATAGTTGTTGGGGAAGTTCATTTTGAGTTAATCTAGTCTTAGAGTTTTCTTGAAAGTTTGCATTTTATTTTTCGCAAATATAAACAATTAGGATTTGCAGGAGTAATGGCAATGAGATGAGAGGTAAGAACATATACATTCACTTTAGTTGAGTATCCACAAGCCTAGATCATGTTTATATTTTCTTATTTAAATAAGAATTAGTTTTAATAATGTTAATTTATGCATTCTTACGGATATAGAAATAAAAAAGGCAAATTTGTAAAGAAATCCCCCACTACTAATCAACCTTCAGTGGTATCAAGAACATCGAAAACATAATAAGGATTAGAAGAAAAAATCACACTACTATTGGAAAAATAACTATTGTGCAAAGAAAACATAAAGAAAAAGGTTGACACTTATGGAAAGGAAAGTGTTATTGGAACATCAAACTAAGAAAAAACAAGTACAACAAGGAACTCTTTCAGTAGAAAAATCAAGAAAATCCCTCAACCAATTCTTAAAGAGATAGGAATCCATAAAGAATAAAATCTTAAAGGTAGTGAACTAATCTCTAAACTAGTCTTTGAAGAATCAGGACCATATGAAGAAAAACGACCTAAATTGACAAGTGGACTATTAAGAGGAGATCTTGATTGGACTAAAGACTTCCCAAATCTGTTTGAAGGAAAAATGGCAGATGTAGATAGAGAATGAGACTATAGGGAAAAAGATGCAGAAATAATATGTGAACATGAACAATAAGTACTTGAAGCAAAAGGAAAAAGAAGAGAAGAGTGGGAAAGAATTGAAGCAGAAAGGAAAAAAAAATCTAAATCAAAACATGGTGAAAGGGAATCAAATTTATGAGGAAGAAGAGTTAGAGTTGAAGAAGAAGACAAGAAGGATGAAACTACTTTTGGGTTTCCTATTTTATACGCACCAACATTCTTGGGATCTGAGGTAAAAATGAAGAACATTCCTCCTTCCATTCTTCCAATATTCTATGGTATTGCTACTCAATACCCTGATGCTTTCTTGTTTAAATTTTATATTTTATGTCATACATATGGATATATAAATGATGCTCAAAAATTTCATTTATTCCCTTCTACTTTAAACAAATCCACATTAAAATAGTTTACGGGATTAGAAGAATCAACCATAGTATATTGGGATGCGATGAGAAAAGCATTCGTGAAAAAGTATCAACCTTATTGTCAATCCTGAAATGCTAAAGAAGATATTTTTAACGATAAGTCAACAATAATATGAAATTTTGGAAGATTACTTAGAAATGTTTACATATAATTTATAAAAGTCAAAACAAGGTGTTCTAAGTCTTGAATTTACATGAACAATATTCTTAAAAGGAATATGGGATGAATATATAAATGTCCTCAATATTATGGGGTCATGGGATATTTCTCAATTACCTTATATTGAATTACTAAATTATGGAGGAAGTACTATAGAGGAAGAATTGTATCAAGTAAGGGATAAAGGGATGCACTCTCAAAAGTGACTAAGTCAACATTGAGAGGAGTCACCACAATAATGTTGATAAACCAATAGGAAGATTCAATATATGATTTCTCTTACTTGATAATTACTTGTGAGTTTATTGTTGGCTTATTATTATTACACTTGTATTTTTTCATTCATCAAGCAATTACCAAAATGAAAAAATAGAGAACAAGGGACACAGGATATAGGCTCCAAGCCATGGCTAAAACCCCACAAGGGGGAAATCCTAGAAAGTATTCTCTTCTTATAGAATCAAATCAAAGTGAGACATCCTAGACTCAAGACCACCACAAGAACCAAGTCAGCCCTCCTTCCAAGATTCATCTTCCAAATTCTCATAAGCTCAGATCTAGATTCTTCTTTCAATATGATCATAATGACATATCATAGTACCTTCATCTAGGGTACACTTTCAATAGAACTCGATTACTTAGAATAGAACTCAGGCATCCTTCTCGTAGAACATAACTTGGTGCCTTCTCTTAGAAAAATACTTTACTTCATTCTATTAGAACATAACTTTGTTGCCTTCACTTAGAACTTTGTTGCTTTCTCTTTTAGAACAAAACTTCATTGCCTTGTTTTAATAACAAAACGTTGTTACCTTCTCTTTCTGAATATAACTGAAATCGAGTATCATAGAAGAATAACAGGTGCATAACTCATATGATTTTGGATAAAAACTTCAATTTCCATCATACTCTTGTCACCTCAGAAAACTCACACATTGACCTTAGAAAAATATCGCAAAACTTGCTATAGAAGACAAATTTTCTTGCTTGCCTTTTGGTGGATGCTAAATGTCAATTTATAGTTGTTTGTCTTTTGCGAAGGGTCACGACCCTTGGGCAGAACGACTTTTCAATCTTGGAGGGCCGACTTTGTCTTGTTTTTTACTCTTTAATAACCACAAAAGTTATTTTTCTTTCTTTTACAAAAATCCCAAATGGGGTAGACTTAGCTACATGACTTTGACTTATAAATAATTTTCTTTTTGACTCAATAAACCCTAGAAGCATGAAGAACATGCTTCTAAATAGAAATAAATAATAATAATAATAATATTCTTTGTGCTTTTACATGATGTATATATTGACACAAATACATTTTTATTTTATTTATTTATTTTCGAAGAAAAATCATAATCATATTCAATCTGAGAATCAAGGAACAAAATTACATTTTGCAGATGCTTGTATGCATTCCTTTAGATCATAATTTCAACTAATGCCCCAAAAAATAAAAAATAAAAAGATAAAAATAAAAATACATGGTCATTCAATAGCTGGCACCTCAAAAGCCAAAACCAACCAAAAAGAAAGAAACCGAGGATAAGAAAAAAGGCTTAGTTACCCTTTTCTACCCTTCTTCTTTTCTACTTTTTGCCATCCTCCTTGATTAGGAGTGGACATTACAATGATTAGTTGGCTGTATATTGTTTTCCTTGGATGTTCTTTATCTATATTTGAGCTCTCAGAGGAATAAGGATGTTTAGATCCACTGATTTCCTTCTCCTTATGCATTTCTTGATCAAGGTTTCCTTCTGCATCTGGATTGTGCAACCTTGCTGCCACCATTCCTTCCTAATTGATTCCTTTTCTTGCTAGGGGAGATTTTGGATTTGAGTTATCCTCAATGATGGGATACTCTTCCTCTTCTTCATCAGATTTTTGGGCTGGGAATTGCTATCCCTTAGGCTTCTTGACTGGTTGCTTTCTCTTTCTAGGATCTTTCTTTTTCAAGGGACATGTGTTTTGTAAATGACTAGCTTGTAGACAAGAGTGACATCTGAATTTTGTATTCTCATAATCTAAGAACTGAGTCCAACACTGTTTGTTGTGTGTCAAAAGGATACGATCAAGAAGTCCATTGTTGAGATCTACCTCTACACAAATTCAGGCAAAAGTATATATTTCTTCTTACGTTATTTGTGAGTCCATCTTAGTGTATCTCCATAATAGATTACCAATTTATTCTATGAATTCAGAACCAAAAATGAAGGGATAAATTATGAAATCTTACCCACATAAGCATTTTCAAGACCACCATTGAGTTGGCATCAAATTTTGGGAACCATGGGGTGATAAATAGTCCCACATTACCCCAAAACCATGGACCCTCTTGTATAACATGATCTATGATCCTTGTTGATTCAAATTTTACTATGAACAAACCCTTGGAGAATAGATTAACCTCATAGTCTGGTGTCCAGGTCATAAAAATCCATTGAAATAGATCCAGAGGTTTTGGCCAAAAACCATTAAACCTGCAAATGATTGCTTGGGATTGATAGGTTGTGCGAAGATTAGTTGACTATGCTAGATCTATTGTCATTGCCGAAATTTGTTTTGTCTGCTCCATAATATGGGGCCAAGGGATATTTAGAGTCTATTCAGATTTACTTGATGCAACAAATTTACCTTTAAGAGTGTCTTTGAATAAGGTAAATCAATGGATTGTTCCAGATGAGCCTCCCTATAATCTCAAGTTAATAGTAATTGTGGAATTCTGATCTACGCCATAGTCCTGACGCTGTTGATCATCCTTCATAGGTTTTCCATCATAGATCAGACTTTGTGGCTCCATTGGAATACCAAATCTATTATGGATCTCCCTTTTCAAATCCCAAACCCAAAAATCCTTTTTGACTCCCATGAGGACCGACCTTCCATATAAGGTTTGAGCGAAAATTTGAAATACTTTTCTTGTACAAATTTCTGTCTGTGAGATTAGCTTCCCAGACCTTGCCATTTCCTTATTTTCATTTGAATGCTTTTTTTCCTGTGAGTGGCTATTACCAAATACACCATGAAGCTTGAATCCATTGTCAGAGTAAACTTTGGGGTTTTTTACGTCATGTAAATTACATCCAATAACCAACGAGGGAATCCATGTAGGGGGAAGCTCATTCATTAAGGAGTCCCAATATTTGTAACAACCATAATACAACATTTGATGAAAATAAAATGGGTGATCAAGTCCAACAATCTTGCATGTCATTGGCAAGTTCCTCATATGACTAGCCCAAAAATCCTGACTCGACTTCTCGAGCAGTATGAGAGTACTGACATCACTAGTCACACAGCTCAAGGCTTCGTTTCTGTAACATTGTTCGAACTTGTAACAATCACTGGTAGAAAAAACTCTCACAAAGCCGATCCCCCTAGCTTTAGAGAGCTCCTTAGATTCACCGTGCCCCAACACCCAACGAAACTCCTCTTTCAAACTCCAAAAAATACTCGGTCCAATCTTGTGATCATTGCATAGTTCAACATCCCCATGCCCCCAATCACCATGGAAACCACCATGCAACTTTCCCATGAAGAAAACACCATTCCTTGCGATACAGAGTGTCAAAACCCTAAAATGCCATTTTTTTTATCAATTAAAATCAGAAACATGAAATTTAAAAGGCTGACAAAAATACAATTATGAAGACTGAACCTAGTTATATTTTCCAACACTCCCTCTTAACTAGGGAGGTATTGATAATTACATAACCTGTGCAAGGATACTCTCAAATTGAAATATCCTCATAAGAAGAGTCAGATTGATAAGCCATATTTAAGGATCAACATCATAACCAACATTTTCAAATAGAAACATAGCAAGACCTCGACTAACAAGCTCCAACTCTCCATAATATTAGAGAACAATTTTGGGAGGCATACATACAAACACCAGCACCACAACTTCTCAAGGCACATACCCCATTTGGATATTCAAGAGGTATGTCTTCCAGGACTATTATTATCTTGGATTTCCAATCCTCAAATAATATCGGTCCTCTTTGACAAATCTTATCTTGGATAACCTGTATTATCCTCAAAGAGTGTTAATACATGGGACTACTACCTATCTTATATTCCCAATCCTCAAGGAGTATCGGTCCTAGATTCTTATCCAATCCCCCATTCTCCTCCTAGTGCCTTCATTAGACTTACAACTATTAGTCCTTCCCTAGTGCATGACACATGGAGAATACGATGTCCCACATCACTCCCTCTCAATTAGGGAGGATTTCCTTACACCCTCTCAACTAGGGAGATATAACCATAGTCCCTAGCTGGTCTCATACTTCATTAATACATCAACTACTTGTTCTTTTGTGGAGAAATAGTTGTTGTTACAAGGTTCCTTTCTCACATTACATCATACCTGAGCTTCAACCTTCCTAGATGTCAAACATTTTACAGAGCCAAATTATTTCACATTCTATCTTCATGACATGGTTTCTTGGCTTCTTAACAACAACACAACATATCAAACTTCGACCTTTTTATAATCTTGTAATTTTGTCATCAAATGGTTCATATATCATCTTCAAGGAGTCAAACTTCCTCACAACTGCTAGCACATGCCACGGAAAATTTTAAAAACCACCCTAAATTTATATGTATAATAAATGGGCAAATCCCCATGATACATAGGAAAAATGGGAGGCGATTTTATCAATAATATAATATGTATATATAATTTTTTTGGTGAATCTCTCACCAGATTATATTATCTTTTAAAGTCATGGCGAATCTTTCAGTGAATTATAAAATATTGTAAGATCTTGGCAAATCTTTCACTAAATAGTAAAACATTGTGAAGTCTTGGCGAATGTTTTGTTAAAGTATGAAACCATACATGATAATAGGAAAACATATTCATTAAACTGCAATATACTAACATACATGTTTGGAAAAAAGAAACATAATTTTCTCTTCCGACAAACAATGTTGCAAGTTTCAGTGGTCATGTTTGTCAAGGTTCTTATTGTACACTCTTTCATATCCTTCTATTAGTTTTGATAATATTCCACAACAAAGTTCTTGTAGGTGTTGATATTAACCACCAGTTCTGCCAAGGTAGGAGAGATTAATCTTTTCTCTACCACTTTTGTCAAGATATCAAATTTCTTTCTTATTCCATAGACTCCAACCGCAAGATAAAAAAAACACATCAAGTTTGTTTACCCCAACATGCCAACAAGTAGCAAGCCCCAACTATATAATATAAGAAGTAGTAGGTATCCCAAAATATAAATGTAAATTTATTATTATTTTAATTGGAAATCTTCAATTAAATAATAAAATTTAATTACATCTCTCCCAATCTAAATTGCTTATTAGCATAATTCACTACCTTCATACGTCTTGCATTTTTTAACAACGTTGTAACGTGTGGATTAATTTCCTTTTTGGTGCACAATCTCCACACAATATGGTGTAGTGGCCTAACCCCTACAGATCATTATGAAAAACTAAGAATAACAGAGAAGATGAAAGGCTGTACAAACCAACATATTTTTCAAACAACTAATCCAACATTAGTAACTTAACTTTTTCATGAATATATCATATTGAGAACGTTTGAAAAATGGTGGGAAATTTGGGCAGCGACTATCTCTCTTCTGCGAGGATGATGGGAAAGAGTGATAAGATTTCATTGTTTTGATTTTTTTTTTGTTAAATCAGAAAAACCAATATTAATGGAGATATTGATATTTTTTACTAAAACTTGTGAAATGACTAAATGTAGCTTTAACCATTCACCTTAAGATGTTTTTTACAATATAATTTCCTAAGTCTATTTAATATCTTCATTATCATAAAAACCAACCTAGATCCATCTTAACTCCACATCTACCACTCTTAGAGGGATGAAATCTATTTATCCCTCTCAGTACTTGGTAGACCTGGAATTAAGATGGATCTAAGCTGATTGAATTTCCCCTTTAAATAGTCTATGATGACATGAAAACCATGGTAATACCTGGAGCATAAAAACTACTATTAGTAATTTATAAAAATTAATAATTTATTTTTTATTTTTTATTTTTTAACCAAGTTAAAATGTTTAGATAATCTTCGGCAAAATCACATAACCAATCTTTTGTCGACGCGTTTCGAACCAACCAGTGTGGTTTATCGTCAGGACAAGTTGAAGAACCAATCCGGCTTAGCTTGATTTAGAGTGTGCAGAGACTCCAACAACTATAATGCTAACGGCTAATTTTGACCTAATGATCCTGGTCCAACCCCTAAATTAGTTAATTAATATTTCTAGAAATAGCTAAAATAGGTAAATAAATGAATTCATTTGTTAATTTAAAAATAAATAGATATATTATTATTATTATCTCAAATATTAAGAGAATCCCTAGTATAATATTAATATTTTAATTATAATGGTCATTAATAAATTATATCTCATAAAATATATTAAATAATCTATATTTATTATTATTCCAATATTATTTAAATACAAGTGAATGGTAATAAATCACTATTATTTTTATGATTTAGTTACACTAGGTAATTGTGTAATAATTATTTAATGGTCCAATGGTAAGTTAGATCTTCACTCTTTAGTTCTTTAAAATATATCATATTTATTATTTAAATATAATGATCCATTAAAATAATAATTTATATCAAATAATATATGTTTATTAAATAATCTATATCTACTTAATAATTTATAATTCCAAACAAATTGTTAAAACATTATTATTCCTAGAATTTAGTTATATTAGGTAAATATCATAATTTAGGGTAAAGTCCAAGTTTATTAATAATAGTATAACTAATATTATTGGTATATCATAATTTATCCTTTAAACCTAACAGTCACATAATCAATATTAGTTCAATATTTTTTTATTCCAATAAAAATATTAAAGGTAACTAAGTCCTTAGGTAAATATATTATTACCTATAGGGTTGATAAAGTCCAAGATTTATCCTTTAAACCTAATGGTCAAATTTCTATTAATAATCAATATTTATTCAATATTTATTTATTCCAAAAAATATATTAAAGTTAACTATGTCCTTAGGTAAATATATTATTATTTATAAGGTTTTAAAAAAGGGGTTTTTTTTAGACATTAGTTAAAGGGAAACTCAATTCTAAGGTTATAATAGAAAATTATAAATGTGTAAACAATGAAATTATGGAAAAAATCAAATCTAATTATAATATGCCCAATAGTATCATAAACAGGTTAAGGTTAATACAATAATTAGCCCGAAACTAATTCATAACTTATTAATGACTCAAACACTCCATAATAATCGGACAAATCTGCCAAAAGAAAAATTAAAGGAGGGGGAATACAAAACAAAAAGGGGGAATGAGGAGGCTAGGAAGACAAGGCTGGGACCCAGCAACTGCTAATCTTCCAGCCATCATCCCTATTAAGATTGTTCGGCCTTTTCTCAATCTCCAGGGCCTCTCTAAATTTGCAATGGTGAAACTGCGCAATTTTGGCAATGACTTGAGCCTCCTCTATACATACATGATGCATAGTCTTCCCCGCATGCTCAGCCAGGGCCGAGGACTTGGTCCTACCATGTCTTAAGTCAGCCGAATGCTCGCTAATCCGCTGATTGATAGAGCGACCAGTCTCACCAATATAAGGGGTCCCATAGGAACATGGAATGACATAGACGCCCTTCATGTCCTTAGGGTCAATCGGGTCTTTCACAGACCTGAGGGAGCCACGGATAGTATTGAGAGGTCTAAAAGTTGCGGGAACATCATACTTCTTCAGAATCCTCGCAAGTGACACTATGCTAGTTTTCATTTCATGATATTTGATCCCTCTCAGCGCTTAGTAGATCTAGAGTAAAGATGGATCTATGCTGGTTTAATTCCCCCCTTTAAATAGGCTACATTCCACATGAATACCATCGGTCAATACCATGTGCCATCTTTATTTTTATTAATACTAATATTAGGATTAATAATGTCTTTTTGCATGGTATTAATAATAATTTGGCCCATAGGCTTCACCTAAATATAATGCATTTTTTGAATGTTTGTAAATATAAGGTGAATTATGGAGTAAATATAAAAAAATGTTTTTTTTTTTTCTTACCATACCTCTCGTTTATTTATATTTTTATTAATTTACCATACCTCTTTTATAAATATGGTATTTGGCCCATAGGATTCACTTAAATAAAACCTTTTTTTTGAGCCTTCTTAAATAAAAAGAGGGTTGTGGACTAAATATAAAAAGAGGTTTTATTTATTTACCATACCTCTAGTTTATTTATATTTTTATTTATTTACCATAGCTTTGGAGTAAGTATAAAAAGAGGTTTTATTTATTTACCATACCTTCACTTTATTTATATTTTTATTTATTGGGACCAAATATAACCTCCCAAACCACCTCCCAAACTAGAAAAAGGGCGATTGCAAACGAATTTAACATTGCAAAGCAGAAAATTGGGTGATTGTAATGGGATATAACCTCCCAAACCGGGCGAATCAGGTCAAATGAGTATTTTCATAGTTTATCCACCCATTTTTTTGGGCTAAAATGAAAAGAATAATTATTTTTTAAATAAAAGTTCGGATAAATATATATAAAAATTTCGCCCCTCTAAAATGAAAAACCCCTTAAATTTCGCCTTTGGGCTAAAGTTCACCCCTAAAAATTACCATGGCACATGCCTTCTATTCTTCATAACAAGGTTTTTCCTCATATTCTTTAGTAAGTCATATCAACTTTCCAAATATAAATTTTTCCCCCATTATTTTCTAAGCCATCAATAGTGCCATCCACACAATCAAACCAAGAAACTATAGGTACATCAATATCATCCAACAAATTATCTCAACTACTATCTTTCCATCCTCTGCATATATCTTCAATATGTCCTTCCAAGGAGCCAAACCATATTCCATCATTATCATAGTTTCCAGATCATAGTAGCCTCTAGTTAACGTGTGGAATTTTTCTACTAATTGCTCACTCTGAGGTCAACATTCCTTTGCATGGTCTATCTTCATATTGTAACATGGTTCTGGTTCATGCACTTCATCATTCAAGTATCAATTAATGTGAATGAACCAATCAACATGCTTCAATATTGTATCCATCAAGGTCTTTATAGCTCCCTCTTTCCATTTGATTTTAGTAAAAAAATTCCATCTAATAGTCTTCTTTGATGCATACATCAAACTACTCTTTTCTTTCTTGCTTTTGGTCATTTTGTATACACTTATCCATATCATCATCAAGAAGTTATCATCAACAATGAATTTTGTTCTTCTATCCTTCTCAACTTTCTTTCATAACTTTGACAACCTTCATTATGTACCTACTATCCTCACTAGCAAGTACAACAAAGAAAAATATACAAAGACAAGAGGACAAAATCAAGAAGGTACTTATCTCTAAGAGTATGTCAGGATGTTGTCAATTTTGTCATCCCTAATTAGCTAGGGTTTTCTTAAAAAAGACAATTACCTAGGGTTTTCTAATTCAAATCCTTGTTAGGGTTCATAAACCCTAGGTTCTTTATTTTTCATGCAAACCCTAGAAGTCATGTCATTAATACTCTTTCAAATTCTAAAGAATTAGTCACAAAACCCTAGAAACACCATTTATTAATAAAAAAAATCAAATGTATGCAAGAGAATGTTAAGAATCTCTACATTAGCCCCATTTATGATGCATTGCAAAAATAAAAGTATACATACCTCATTTTAGACTTTACCTTATTTCTTCTAGCATATATCAAATTCTTCATTTAGCCAAGTACTAGGGGTACTTCATTTATTCTTCTATAAAAATTCCTTGAGATGCTAGATTTGATTAGTCTTTATGGGTTGGATTCATTGATACTATGGATTCTTATTATATTGATGCTTCTCATGGTTGTGCTTCATAGAACTTTTTTTCTTTGGTCTCTTCAAGGAAGTGATCTTCTAGATGATAATGCTTTACTTTCAAAAGTATTTAAATATGGAGTTATAGATGTGTTGACCTTATAAGAAATAACTTAGAACTAACTTGCATTTTTAAAGGATACATTTCTTCCATACTACAATCAACCATACTTCATTGTCATTGCATATTAGGGTTATTGTTATAATATTGTCATCACATCACTGTTAAGCTAGCTCATAAATCTTTGACATACTACCATAAGGTATCACTGTCTTAAAGGGATTGTTAGATGTATTATTGCCTTGTCAAGTCACATATCATTGTTATTTTGCCTTGGATACATCACTTAGAAACTCATATTAATATCTCATCAAGCCAAGGAATAGGCTTGTATTACTGTTAAGTCAGAACATGACCTACTTCATTTTGGGTAGGATTCA
The DNA here is from genome assembly GCA_031772625.1 of Pinus tabuliformis. Taxonomy (NCBI): domain Eukaryota; kingdom Viridiplantae; phylum Streptophyta; class Pinopsida; order Pinales; family Pinaceae; genus Pinus; species Pinus tabuliformis. The sequence goes on from CM062813.1 coordinate 194,898,360, forward strand.
CATTACATTGTAGTACTTAACCATTATCTCAAACCATTATAGATGAGCATTGAATCACAGTCTCTTTGTAGAATAGGTATTATGAATAGCATATATTGGAAGGGCCTTCATATTTATGCCATTACTTAGATAACTTTGTTTCACATTGTATAACTTAGGTGGATAACATCACGTATCACTTTATTGGACATTGGATCAAAGTCACCTCATTGAAATAGTAACTTGTATTATCATTGTTGTCATAAGTTATAACTTCACATTGCTGACAAGCCAAAGAAGATAATTTTGTATCAATATAGAGTCACTCTCTTGTCTTAGAAGAGAATAGTGTTATCATCACCAATGTTTCTGATTATGACAGGCTTGGCCTTACCACAAGTTTTGGATTTACACAAATTTTTAGACTATTTTAGGAGCTCGAATCACCATCTCATACCTTTGTATCATAGACATTTTTATTTGCATTTACAGAGGTATCATTACAGTCATACTTGCATCTCGAAGGAAGATCTCACATTTCACATCACAATCTAATGATTCATATTAATTTTAGTAATATCCATAGAGAGATATTTCACATTAATTATAGTAGAGGACAATAAGAAGGGTGGGATCTCAGATTAGTTCATCACTGTTATGAAACCAGCTCAAGAAAAAGATATAAAAGATAGATCAACGCCTTAGAATTTAGCCTCTTTGAGGGGGCAACCTCCTTTACATTACATAAATGAGAAATTCTTGGATGATACAAATGAAAAGACCTCCTTTCTATATATAGGAGTGTAAGGGGTCATAACATAATCAGAGCCGACATAACAATAATAATGTAAGGGCACAATAATAACAATAGTGGGCTTCTATGGGGCACAATAGTAACAATATGGGCACTACATGGGTACATCAATATAATAAGTGGGTTGTACTAATAACAATAAGGGGTTACACTAGTAGTATAGGGGCCTAACATGCCCATCTCCTTCAAAAAGCGTTGTCCTCAACGCTTGAGTAGTTCTTGATGCTTCTGTATAAAATTCTTGTCCTCCCATGTGGAATCTTCAGCGGGTAAGTTCTTCCACTTGATGAGATACTCTGAAATTTATCGATTTCGTAGCTGTCAGGTTCTTGTTTCTATGACTGCTCCAGGTTCCAATATGATTTTTCCTTCCTCTTCAATTTCTGGCAATATTGTTTGAATTGGGATCTTTTGCAAATTTTGAACAAGTGGCCATACTTCTTTGTCCTTCTTCCATTCATCCTTTGCTTCATTTATCCAGTCTGGTTGGATATTAGAAATAGCACAAAACAATGCTTCCACATCCTCATCCTTGAAGAGTATTCCCATTTGGTAAGGTGGCCATTTTTTAAGTGCATGTAGTATTGCCAACATTTCCTTCTCATAAATAGCTTGCTTGAGATGTAGCGGTAAAAATACCCAATCACCTACATCAAAACACTTTTCACTACGATGTTGATCTACCTATTGTTTCGTTTGATTTTGCACCGAAGTGGCGTTATCCTTTAAAATTTGGAGAACATGTTGTTGATGCTCGATGTGATCTTTCACTGCTTGAACTTTTTTCTTCTTGATATGTCCTTATATCTCTAGAGTTTGAGGAGTGGTAATTTCTTCCAATCCTTTACAAGATATGGTCGGATTTGTTTCTTGATGCTCGCTGTGATCTTTCACTTCTTGAACATTTTTCTTCTTGATATGTCCTTCTATCTTGATAGTTTGAGGAGTGGTAATTTCGACCAATGAATTACAAGATATGGTTGGATTCATTTCTTATTTCTCGATGTGATCTTTCACTTCTTGCACCTTTTTCTTCTTGATATGTCCTTCTATCTTGAGAGTTTGAGGCGTGGTAATTCTTGCCAATGCTTTACAAGATATGGTCTGATTCATTTCTTCTTTCTCTGGGGTGGGGTCCTGGCGTATATCTTCTTCTTTTGACATTTCTTGATCCTTTTCTTCCTCCTCTTCATATTCTATGTAAAATAATTTCTTCTCAGCACACTTATGACCTTTAGTGCATTTTCTATCACAATTGTAACAAAGCCATTTTTCTCTTTTTTCTTCCAATTGTTGTGGTGTAATGCTTGTAGGTTGTGGAAGGCTAGGAGAAACAACACTTCCATCTTTATAGTTGTGAGGGGTATGCTTCCTGGTTTCCATAATTTTTCTTTCCACTATGTCACAAAGCCCTTTTACTCTTTCCAATTGTTGTGGTGTTGCTCTAAAGAAGGTGTTGCTCTTTGTATCCTCATAATGTGCTATCATTTCCTCCGTGAAAATTGACCACGTAACAAGTTGTTTACAAGAACAAAGCCCTTCATACCATAAAAATTGATCCGGTTCTAAATATGAAGATGCAATACATACCTTTTGTAACAGTGGTACACCATGTAGATCAAAATATTGCTCCATCTGAAGTATCCAATTTACCGGATCATTGCCATTAAACTTCTTCATCTTGCTTTTTCTTGATTTTAGGAGCTCGATCTTGAAACAACTGTAGCTCTGTACTTTCGAATCTTTAAGTTCTGAAATTCTGACTTGCAGTAGCCCTCTGTGTCCTCTTTACAATGCCACCAGTCTGATCCAAATTGGATTCTCCAAGAAAGAGTTATGCACAATCTCCCAAGATGACCTGATTATAGACCTTTCCAGAAGAGCGAACTTGTATGAAGTGTCATGTGTCACTGTTTCGACCTTTGGCTCTAAAAAATATCTACAAGAAACTACAATTCGTCCTCTTTTTGTACCTTCTGATGAAATTTCAATCCGATGCTTAGAGAGAAAGTTATGACGATTTTCCCCAAGTCACCTATTTGGAATGTAATTCAGGAGTCTGCAAAAAGACCAACTTCCTCAGATCATATCTCTGCAAATATAGCACGAAAAGCTCTGAAATTCGGATATGAGATTCAACGTGATTTCTTCTCAAATGGGTTTTTTTTTTTTAGCTTCTAAAACATCGTAGAAAAAAAGTTATAGCGAAAATGCCACGATGGCCTATTTGGAGCAGTGAAACCCTAGAATCCAAAGATCTGATACCAAATGTTATGAAACCAACTCAAGAAAAAGATAGAAAAGATAGATCAACGCCTTAGAATTTAGCCTCTTCGAGGGGAAACCTCCTTTACATTACATAAATGAGCAATTCTTGGATGATACAAATGAAAAGACCTCCTTTCTATATATAGGAGTCTAAGGGGTCATAACATAATCAGAGCCGACATAACAATTTTAATGTAAGGTCACAATAATAACAATAGTGGGCTTCTATGGGGCACAATAGTAATAATATGGGCACTACATAGGTACATCAATATAATAAGTGGGTTGTACTAATAACAATAAGGGGTTACACTAGTAGTATAGGGGCCTAATAATCACCTTAAGAGAGTTCAGAATTCATCAAGTATAACCTCCATGAAAACTTGCATTAGGTCACATGAAGTGTAGCTTCATAAATTCGTATGTATGTCTTAGAATCCATCACAAAACATCACTGAAATTTCCAATGGGAGTGCCTTCAATCACCTTTACTCTGATACCATGTTGAGAAATCAATAGGTAGGTAAAACATATGATTTATCTTAGTTGATAATTACTTATGAATTCATTGTTGGCTTATTATTATTACATTTGTATTCTTTCATTCATCAAGCACATACCAAAATGAAAAATAGAGAACAAGAGACATAGGATATAGGCTCCAAGCTAGGGCTAAAACCCCATAAGGGGGAAAACTAGAAAGTCTTCTCTTCTTATAGAAACAAATCAAAGTGAGATATCCTAGAGTCACGACCACCACAAAAACAAATTCAACCCTCCCTCCAAGATTCATCTTCCAACTTCTCATAAGCTCGGATCCAAATTCTTCTTTCAATATGATCATAATGACATATCATAGCACCTTCAGCTAGGGCACTGTTTCAACATAACTCAAGCATCCTTCTTGTAGAATAGAAATTGGTGCCTTCTCTTAGAACAATACTTTATTTCCTTATGTTAGAACATAACTTTGTTGCATTCTCTTAGAATTTTGTTGCCTTCTCTTTTAGAACAAAACTTCATTGCCTTATTTTTAGAGCAAAACTTTGTTGCCTTATTTTTAGAATATAACTTTTTTACCTTCTCTTTTAGAAAATATTTGAACTCGGGTATAAAAAAAGAATAAAAGATGCAAAACTCATATGATTTTGGAGTACAACTTCGGTTGTCTTCATACTCTTGTCACCTCAGGAAACTTGCACAATGACCTCAGGAAAATATCATAGAACTTGTTACAAAAGACAAATTTTCTTTCTTTCCTTTTGGTGGATGCTAAATGTCAATTTATAGTTGTTTGTTTTGTGGGAAGGTTCGTGACCCTTGGGAAAATTGACTTGTCAATATTGAAGGGCTGACTTGGTCTTGTTTTTACTCTTTAAAAACAATATATTTTTTTTTTCTTTCTTTTACAAAAAGCCCAAATTGGGCAAACTTAAGTACATGAATTTGACTTATAATTTCTTTTCTTTTTGACTCAATAAACCCTATATGCATGAAGAACATGCTTTTAAATAGAAATAAATAATAATAGTAATATTATTTTTGCTTTTACATGAATTACATATTGACACAAATACAATTATGAACACCGAACCTAGTTATATATTCCAACAAGTAGAACTTGGCAATATATTATAATTTTTTTAAGAGATCTTCTAAATAATCTTCAATCTTAAATTGATACATTAAAAACTCGAAAGAGACAAGAAGAAAAAAATAAAGTACTAGCTATATGTTTCCATAAATGCAGAAAGAAACATCATTTACGTCAATGTCCTTTGGATAACATTAATGTTTGTGGAATTTGTGTAGAAAAACATTCAAATGTTTCCCAACAATAGCATAATCGAAGGCAACCAAAAGAAGAGAAGGTGAAGTAGCAAAGTCACTTTACTATGTTTATGACACCCCTGGCATACACCCCCAATTTTTTTAATGTGTTATTGAAAATATAAATAGAGTTTTACTTGGATGGAACTGATGGACAAAGGAACATGTATCCATGATATGAGGGGAAGGGATGAGTGGTGAAAGCTTGGAATAATCACCCACATGGTTCACCCAAAAATTGGCAATAAGATTCCAAAGAAACTCCCATGTTTTCCATGCCTGCAGAAAAGAGAGCATTTTGGGGGAACACGAATAGTCCTGTGATGGAAGGGGGACACAAAAAAAAGGACATGAATGGAATTAGGGGGATTTTTTTTCACTAAGGAGAAACAAGAATCTAGGGGAACAAATGGTATGAATGCATGTTGAGTGTTGGAGAATCCCACTAACATTGAGGGAATGTAATTCCCTGGGCGAATGATGTGAAGCTCCACACAGTCAGTGTCCTAGCTTGGAGAAGTCATTGGAAGGGTCATAGGAGAACCAATGGTGAATGTGCTTGTTGTGTGGCTGACAAACCACTGAGGGATTATTTAGTAAGTCGATAAACCCCTTAGTACTTGCAAACAAGGCTGAGAAACCACTACAAAAGGTAGCATTCACTGAGTGCTTGCTGAAAGGACTCAAAACCTCTAAGTATTTTCCAAGGAGGGTTGATCAACCACCCAAAGCTTGTCAAATAAGTTAATAGAACACCCAGAATTGTGGGCTACATGAGACCTGATGTTCTTTCCTTGAAGTGTGGCAGTTGATAAACTACCTGATAAAGGATCCCATTTTCCTAGAGGTGAGCACAAACTTTAGATAAAACTAACTAGAAACTCCCTCATATCATGGATCTAGCTTAGGGGTGGCAGTTGCAAAAATATTGGCTATAATTTGTCTAAGGTTGGGTGGAGATTCAAAGTCCCAATCTTAGTTTCCAGACTTCTAAATTACAAGATAAGGTTCTTATTCATGTTCTTATGTAAATGAATGCAATGTATGTGATTGTTACTATTAATAAAATGCATGTATTGTCATGAGGAATGTGAGCTTGCTCATGGATGTGGTGAGAGATATTTTTATTCTTTTTTGTCACTAGTTGGGACTATGAGGGAAAAATTGTGTTCATTTTGTGAATTGCCTATGCTACTATGTTTAATTAAAAAAGAATTTAGCCTGCCAAACTATATGTATATTTGCATATTATTTTGGAATCATGGATATCATTGTAATTTCTCCTGTTTCTTACTTTGATTTGTTTGTGTCCAAAAATCTTGGGTTTTTTAGTCATCTAGAAGAATTGTGCCTATATGTGTGATTGAATAACCCCAATACTTAAAATCAGTCAAGCTCAAGAGATATAGCTTAAAATGCATCGATATGCATATGAGGGATGGTTTGAGTATTATTTAAGCTCAGGAGGGATAATATTACTTATACATGTTTATGGAAGTTGGCTGTGTTGTTTATACATGTATATGGAAGTTGGAAAAGTGCTTATTCAAGCTCAAGAGAGATAGGTCACATTGGTTGTTTTGAGAGAGACTCAACTTTTATATATATAGATACTAGTGAAGTTCAGGAGGGATTGACATGAAACTGTCTAGAGTGCCATTTATATATATGTATATGCACATATATATAATCTCAAGAGGGTTTGGCATGCCATTGTCTAAAAGTTTAGAGTTCCATTGATACGTGTGTGTGTGTGTGTGTGTGTGTGTGTTGTAATGCCCTTAAATGTTATAAGTTATGAGGAGTAGAATCATAGGTTTTTTACGTTATGTGATGGGCAAGATTTTTTTCTCGCCATGGAGAAGGCCATGTATCAGTATCACATGCCTGAGAAATGATAACAAGGCAGGGTGAGAGAGACAGAGAATTACCGTTGCAAGAAAGATGGGTCTATCTCTTTGTGTCAACCTTGAAGTGGTGGTTTTATAAGTGGGGATGCAGGAATATAGATCAAGGTAAGATTACATGGAGGTTGGGATGGGCTCTATCAAAAAAGGGCATAAAATATTTTGCAATGGAAAACCTTGTTTTTCACAATGGCCCAGAACCTTGTCGGACCCAGGCCTGGGGATGAGTTGGTAGAATGACATGAATTAAGGGACATATATTGGAGGACCAAATAGCTCAAATATGAGTGAGACATGGCATCCTTGGAGAATGCCATGTGGAAGGTATGCCGTCAGTGTGATATATCTCAGGATGAAATTAGCATGACGACTAAGTGACATCATCTCAGGGCTCGGACATTAGTGTGTCTCATTTTGTGGATAAACTCCTTCTGTGGATAGAAAAAATCTCCCTAGACCTAGTGTCTTAGCCTAGAAGAAACAAGAAAAAAATTACAATGTTTTTCTTAGAGATGTTTGAAATATGAAAGGAAAACCTACTTGGAATCCAATGCAAGTTTCCTTCTTCTCCTTGCTTGTTAGCTCCAGTTCCAACTCCAATTTCTAAAAGTGGAACCTACAAATCATCCAAAACAAGAAAGAGAACAAAATATACAATATAACATACACAAACAACTCTAAACAAGAAGTCAAGGATTCATGTTCTACATATGCATAATCAAGACATAATGTATAGAAGAAACAATGCACTTTTGTATTAATAATGGTAGGAAAATATTACAATCCTTGTAGGCCTTGACCTTGTGAATATATCCCAGTTATCTCATCATTCCTTTACCACAATGGTAAGCCTTCAATCATACCTAAAGAACATGGATGGATTATGGACATATAGACACAAATGGACAACATAAAGGTATAATCAGAGTCTCCAAAAGCCAACCGAAACTCTATAGCAGGTATTTCTTTTTTAGGAAAAATGAGGAAGTTTTAGATTGACCATACTAGGGATAGATCCACTTTGGAAGGAGGTAAGTTCCATGAGATAAGGGATAAATCCTCATTAGTAGGAATATGATATCATATTCAACATAAAATGGATGAATCAACCCTCAAAGCTTCTAGAGAAGGAAGCTTCAAAATTCTATTTTATTTTTCCTCATTTCTAGGTGTCATTGCACTTTTAGTACAATAAACCTACACTGACCAGCACATGTTTCATGTATGTAGCATGCACCATTGCAGTTTGTCATGAAATTAAGTGCGATGGAGTCTTAAATTAGAGTTTTGAGCTAATGTGATCCAAGATTCTTATAACTTTTGGAAATAGTTTTTCTTTTGGGATTGATACAAAGTGTAACAGATGATGAGAGATATAGGTTTGGGGCTTTTTGACTAAGTGCAATAAAATGTCCTATAAAAAATTCCCCCTTAAAGTACAAAGTCAGAAGCTTTGGATGAGGACTGAAGTGCTTTACCATGTGAAAGGTCCAGATCGAGAGTCAACTGGTTGAGATATAACAATCATAAATTAATTGTTACAATACATTATCGTCATGATATCATCGCTGAGGTAGGAATACCCATACTCAACATATAATCCATTTTACATGTACAATGATCAAATTCACATCCACTGATTATGAATTATGGATCCATGCTTGGAGGACTTTCTATATGACCATAGCCATCACACTTCATGGACCTATATATGAATCTTGAAGTCACAATCCGGATTGATGAAACTAGATCTGAGGTCTTCCATCTCATCACTCGATAGTATGAATCTGACCATGTGAATAGATATGTTGAATTCAAACATGGTAGAGACCATTTGGTTACCGACCAATGATAAAAGGCGTTAACAGATGTGAGAGTAACCGCCAATAATGATAATGGATCTCAAGATACTAAAGTGAAATCTATGAGGTGCGAATAAATGAGCTAAAGTTGAACACACACATAATATTTCATTAAAAGGCCAATGATGAGAAATTGGCACCGAAATCAAGGAAACTTTCCAATGAGGTATGCAAGTTCCAAGGCACTGAGGGGAGTTTCTAGATCAAATTCCTATATAATGTGTTGAAGTTGATAGGAAGAAATATGTCACAGGAGGGCCTTGATGTATCCCCCATCAACGACATGAAACGGATACCAAGATTTGAGGCAAAATGTTATGATGCAGAGTTGGTTCAAGGATGGCTGACATGAAAGAAGGCTACAGGTATTGCAACATATTTCAACTTAGGGTGGACTTATCTTGAACATATTGACGACACTTATATGGAATTTTCAACATTGAATCAAAGACCCATTATGAATAATTTTGATAATGTGTAATTAAAAATAATGCAAGCAAATTTCCCAATCCAAAACAATTATGGAGGTGAAAGAGTGTCATGTTCAAGAGTGACTTACTAGTAAAACTTAGGTTTTATGCCCTGTTTTCTCAATTTTCCCTTCCGAGTATTTTTAACAAACCTTGGGACGAAGTGATTATGTCTGGTCATCCTTGTTGAGTCCTACATTGTTTATGTTTTATGAGTCTAGCAAAGGGGTAACTCAACTTCTTTTTCATATTTAGAGAATTTGAAAAAGAGGCTGAAAATAAAACTCCGAGAGGTTCCTTTTCACGAATTTAGTCCCTTGGGCCAAAAAAGGAATAAAACAATACCTAGGAGAAAATTTTAGTCATGTTTGACTAAAATTATTCCTTATTCATAAATAATCAACCTAGTATGTAAAAGGGGTAAACTTATACTAGGAAGATGTCCTTTCATTTACTTTAATGAGTGCGAAAGAGACAAGTGCTTGACAATCTTTTCATGTATTGGGATTCTGAAAAGAGCTTAAAGAGGACTACGGGGGGTTCCTTTTTTCATAAGTTTTAACTACCCAAAAAAGTGATAAAATTATGCTCAGTAACTTACTCTAATGTATTTACGAGCATAAGAAGGAACAAATACAAAGGTTGGTAACATATTCTCATGTATTTAAGAGCATGAGAAGGAACACAGACTAAGCTTGGTAACCTATTTTCATGTATTTATGAGCACGAGAAGGAATGAAGACTAAGATTAGTAACATATTCTCATGTATTTACAAGCACGAGAAAGAAAAATACTACGATTGGAATAGGTTTCATTTTTTACACAAGCTTGAAATAGAGAAAAACTATGCTTGAGAGTGGTTTCATTTTTACACAAGCTTGAAATAAAGAAAAAACTATTCTTGAGATAAGTACATTTCCCCAAGCATAATAGTAGAGGCATGCCCCCCCAGCCTAGTTTTGTCTGCCAACTCTTCTCATGAACCCAAATAGCCTGTTGGTTACTGATAGAAATATGTTCACCGGGAAGGAAGGAAGAGGATCATGTGATACGAGTGGATGAAATGAAGGTGGCATAGGAAAATAACTATGCTCATAGGTTAGTTTCATTTTTATGCAAGCTTGAAACATAGAAGAAATTATGCTCGTGCCACTCTTTACCTTGATAATGGCTCCCAGGAGGCCATGACTCTAGATAGAATACATTTCAAGGGCTTGATCATGGCTTCCAAGAGGTTTTCATAAGATTGAAGAACAATGATCTGGAAGGAATATATATTAAGGGATCTAACATGGGTAGGAAAGTTAGGCTTTAATGCCTCCAATAAATAATTTACCATATCACCCACTGGATCGAGGTTAAAAGAAGTCGAGTAAACAATGAGAGGCTTTTCTTCGTCAATAGGTGCATCAATGGAACAAGTTACCACATAATTAACTTGTGGCAAAGGGGATACCACTTTCATATGATGAATGTTTATGAAGGTTGGATGATTGGTAGTCAAATCAGGACCAACGAATGAAAGCTAGTCAATAGTCACAATTTTTCCATCATGTGGGAAAGGAATCACTTGAAAGAGTGTGGCTATGACATCATTCATGAAAATAGTCTCTCCCAAGGAGAAAATTGAAATCCAAGGGGACTTGGACTACCATAACATCAATACAAATAGTTTTTCCTTCTAATGTAATAGGAAGATGAGGAAGGATCCCTAAAGGTTCTCTAGTTCTTTTGTTAAAATCAACAAAATTATGAGTAATAGACACAAGCTTAGGGGAAATTAAATCTTTACAATCATCCGAGGATAGAATGCTAACAAAATCACCTTCGTCTATAACAGTGCGATATATGTTCTTATCACAAGACTTCACCATGATTTGAAAGGGAATGTAAGAAGGGAGAAAAGGATCTTTCAGTTGATTCCAATAAAAAGAAAATACCTCATTACTTGGAGGGGGTTCTATGAGAATGGGAGAAATGACCCATTGTTCGGTGGGATCTAAAGTAACAAGAAGAACTTGATCTGTATTAACATCACTCTCTAAGGAGAGAGTGTGATTGGCTTAAGATGGAATCGAGTCAACCACTTTCTCAACCAATAGGTGGTTGGAAAAGGACTCATGGGATTCACACTCAGGGAGAGTGGGATTGACTAAAGATGGAATCAGATCAATTACTTCATAACCTAGTGGAGGATTGGGGGGAAAATTATGGTAACCATTTGGAAGTTACTATTAAGAAATAGTAAGGTTTTCTAACAATTTGGAGGCTTCAACCATATGAGGGAAAAGGTGAGTTTGATGACTCCCTTCACATAACCTATAGGGAAACCTAACTTTACCATTTTTCCTAGGAACCTTATTATCACTAGTTGATTATTTGTCACCAACATGATCCATTGATCTCCATAGGCTAATGATGAGGGTTGAGATGAGCCTATGGACCACGCTTCTAATACTTGGGGAACACAAGGGAAATCTATAATAAGGTGGTCACCCTGACAAAGCTTGCAAGGGAATTTAATTTTACGATGCATATTGGAAGGTTTTTAAATATTAGCCACATTCATAGAAATGGTTGGGTGGTTGCCCCTTTTCTTATTTTTATTCTTCTTCTTCTTCCTTTTCTTCTTATTTTTAGCTTCCTTGTTACTAGCAGCAAGACTTTCACTAGGTGAAGAAGAAGAAAGGGAAGAAGAGACAATCGTTGAAGTAGAAAAAGGGTCAACTTGAGGTTGGTGTTATTAAGAATATTTTATTGGCAAAGTAGATGGGGCATTCAAAACCAAGGAGGTTGAAAAAACCATGCCGGTAAACCTACTGTGAATCTAGGAAGAGACAATGTAACCATGTAAGGAGCACCAATATTTCCAAAAGAAGGTAAAGGAACATGATGCATGTCAAAGGGGTTTCCTTGATTGGTATACTTCAGAACTATTGCCATTAGACTCAACGTAAGGTCTACTAAGGAGTAAAAAGTGAGAATTAAATCAAAGAAATAGTAATAATAAAAAGGGTCACTAGGTATGAAGGGATTACCAGGTTGTTGTGATCTACAATATACCATTAAGTATGTGCAGGAAATCTCCCCAAATTTTGTGTTCGATGTATCACAAACAAAAAAGTCACTGACTCAGTTACGTATAGTGGGTTTGCAACCTAATGGGGATTCCAATATATACTCGAGGGTACATGGAACTGTAGTATGTTGTAGTGTCATATAATGTGTAACTATCTAATGGGAGCATTCCTATATACTTTTCATACGTGGAGAACCTTCCTATATACCCAAAGGTACATGGAAGAACGATCCTATATACTTCAAAGTACTGGAAAATCAACCATCCCTAGAATGTAACACAGACATTAATGACAAATCCTAAGTTTAGAGATGCTGGAACACATATTCTAGCCTTGAAAAATTAAATGTGTTTTTACTATTTCAAATCCTCCTTAGAATAATTGGCAAATTTTAAATGTTTCTCTCTAATTAAGGTTTTTGTTTCACTGTTAAATTGAAACATTCACTTGAGTAACTAAAATGCAACTAATATGAGAGAACTGTTTTCAATTAAATGAAGATCTAACTAGAGAAAATGAAGAGGTTTCAATACAATGATGCATAAAAAAAAACCCGCAAAACCAGACCTTCAAAGCCACTATTTCAATTTCACAAATTCAAAGCCCTAATGAATGAGAAAATCTAAGTTTTCCCTTTTTTTTTTAATATAAAGAGAACTAAAACTATGACTAGATTACTGAAACAAAAGAAATTTGATCAGATAATTATTGTAACCAATGAATCAATGATCTGAAATTGGATTAGGTGATTTCTTACTCTTTTCGAAAAAAAAAAAAAAAAAAAATTAGGACTGTGTTGACACTTTGCAAGATTAAAAATGGGTCTTGAACAACAGGTTTCCAATATCTCTTCAAATCATGAATTAGTCTTCATATGTAACTTAACATAATGAACATAACAAAACATAATTTATGAAGGCATAATGAAGTGTAAGACAAAGGTTTGTTGACGAAGTTCACTCCTCTTGGGCTACATCTCTAGGCTTGTCAACATGACTAGACCACTCATATATTTTGTATCAAATGAAGTCCATAAAAGTTTGTTGCAAGTAAATATGTGGCTATTACCCATACAAGGCAATGTTCTCATACAAATAACTCTCACAAACATCAACAACTCAAATAATCTCCTACAAAGATGACATACTTCAACCGAAATGAGCTAAAAACATCATGTGAACCCTTCAATTCCACTTGGAAGCACATAATAAAAACTTCATGTTAAGATAAGTTAAACTTGAGTTGAACCCTATAAGTTACAACTGTTGTAGTAACATTTTGGAACTGAGAATACCCCTAAAAGGTCTTCTCCAGGCCCAAATACCTTTCAGAACTGCTTCCAAACCCTGACTGATCCATACATATTTAGTCTCAAACCTGTAAAATGACTTTGTAGATATGCTCAAATAAGAAATTAAAGGTTACCAATGGATTAAGAACATCTAAAATCATCCAAGTAGCCTCCTTTTGAGATCAATTTGGATAAAAAATCAAAAAGTTATGAGCTTCCAAGCTCTCTCATGAATTTCACTGTTAACCATCTTACAAATTTGAAATTTTATCTATTGGTTCTACAAAGCCGCCCCAAAATTCGCTAATTGAGTGACAATTTAGCTACCCGTCGGTGCATTTTATTGGATGATTGATTTAGCCTCAGACCCCTTAATCCGAAAAACATGGCCACATGGGCCACATAGGGATGAGAGTTGGGCCTTAATGCCTGCCCTTGCCAGTTAAGCCCCTTCAAAATTGGGACGATGTCACATAGAGTGCCATGGGTTTGAGGGTTGGGTTAATGGCCCACCCTACCCATCAGAGCCTCCAATTTGTTGGTGTGCAGTCTTGTGACTGCCATGCGACCCTAGGGCTGGCCCCCTTCCTTGACACCTTCCGCCTTATGCCTAAACTTCGTGCTTGTGGTCATGTAAAGGGCCATATGGTCTGGGTTGGGGCTTGTCCTTCATGCCCTCTGCCGAGCGCCTTAACCCTCTAGTGTGCGGTCATGTTGTAACACCCACGACTGTGGACTACGCTCAATGCTTAGCGCTTTCAACTGTTACGCTCTAGATTGGCGTGTGGTCTAGTGGCAAGGACTGTAGTGCTGGAACCATGGGTCAGGATTAAGCCCACGCCCTTGGCTTCCCCGCCTACAATCCTATGGGAATGTGTTGACCAGGGGCCAGGGCTTAGTCCTGACCCCATCCCCCATTGCAAATCCACATACCATTCAAATATAATTTTGCCACTATAGTTAATAATAACTACCCGGTGGCATGGCAGTAAGGCACTGTGTTTCTATACCAGAGGTTGTGTGTTCAATCCTCGGTGAGGTCAGTTCGGCCATGAACCAGTTTTTGACCAATACTGGGATGCCACATGGAAACCTCCCATTGGGCCACATGGGTCCCATTCATTAGGCCACTTCAAAAAATCATCCAAGAATAAAATGTGCCAATCAATCAATGAATTAGATGATGCCACTTGTCAGATTTTGGTTGGATTGTACCTATATGGTCACCCTGCTTACTCAATAGTATGGTAATCCTAGTCAACCACCCAATCAACAGGCCTACTCAAATTTTTCCTGATTGGTAAAACGATCAGAACGTGATATCAAGAGAATTCGATATCAATTTTGAGTGATTCAAGTTGTGTTGGATTTAAACCAGCGAGCTCTTCGATTTGGCACTAATTTGAAGAATTTCCGGGCACTTTAATTTTTTAGCACAAAATTGATCACCTGATCACACCTCCCCACTAAGAACTTTTGGACTCGAAAAGTTTACTTCCCTAGTCAATATAAAAAGTTTGGAACTCATAAACACCCAAAAAACGCAATCCAAAATTCAAAATTTTCAATTGGTTCCCTTCAAGCCCTAATCAAGGCACTTCATTCATCATCCTCATGAAGACCTACTGTCTTGTTAAGAATTGAGCCATCATTCCTATCTCTATTGCAGGAACAAAATATTGATGAGTGGAATTTGAACATTCTCTTTACTCTCATGTTTGCATGACTCCAAAAACACTTCATCTTGAAGTTTAAACTGTTGAATATAAACTTAATCCCATCTAGGAATTCAAAAGCAAAATAAACTTTCTTTAATGTCTTCAAGCTGAGCTTGTACATAAAAAGTACACTGCTGCAAAATTTTCCATGATATGATTGACCTTGCCTACAATACATAGTCATCTTATACAATCTTGAAAACAAAGATTCAATTCACACAAGTTTCAAATCAAATACTTGTATGAGTGAACATATGACAACTTGTAGACAAATTTGAACGACAATCTTGTACATTCACAAAATCCCTTAAACATGTGGAATATAACAACTCAATACATACATCAATGAAAAACATTTACTTGTAGAACATAGTAACAATGATAGTTCACTTTAAAAAAGTGCCTAAACAGGTAATGCCAACAAGTATTTACAAAATTTTACAAAACGAATTTATAGTAAGTCTACCCAAACTTTGCCTCTCCTAGGCTTATGCATTCTCTTCTAGCATATTCTTTATCTTGAATATCACTTAGGATTGTGGAGATTCCTATTTGCCACCTTTTGTTTCTCATGCATTATGTAGCATAATATCTTTACCTTTATTTGAACAAAGCTTTGGATGCAACTTCCAACATCGTTCAGTGTCATGTACATGCACCTTGCAATGAGAACATAAGAACTTCCTCTTGTTTGTTGACATAAAAGTTCTCTCATGTGAAAGAAAGTCATTATTCTTTATGCCTAAAATTTGGTTCATTATTTTAACCATTATCATATGTTGCTCACATACAACCACACAATGGTCAATGACATCACAAAATGTACAAGGGTATTGATTCCACAAGTATTCAAAATTTCTATGAATTGGAAAACACTCTTGAGAGTTATACCTGTCTCTAGAGCTACAGCTATGACAATTGTCACAAGGTGGTGACATCTCATGCTTAGATGTTTTATGTACCTCAAGATTTTTGGATTATTCCCCAAACTCCCTTCGACCATATCCCAATCCCATATACTTCGGTCTCTCCTCAACCATATCCCAATCCCATATACTTCGGTCTCTCCTCAACCATAATTGGATTGGTAATACCTTAGCCATTTATGCCGAGGCCTCCACCTTCATATCCGATCTTGGAAACAAACTTCATACCTATGCCTTTGGTATGGTGCTCGAATGTTGAAAAAGAATTTTTATGCATATAAACAGAAGGAATGGAATTGAGATGCTAATTACCTCCTTAAATTTTTCATTAATCTTTTCAACTTTTGATGATGATGATGATGGCCAACTTGTAGATGACTCTAGCCACCCACTCTTATCCACTGGAATATGGTGTGCTTCCTGAAGATGTTTTCAAAATTCACATGCAACATATTCCACATATCGTCCAAAACCACTATTTGAACCATGACCACATACTGGCCTCACTATGGAGGTTTCTCTTGTTGGTATTGGAGTAGATCTTTCTAAAAAAATTTCACCAAGCACTTGTTGCAAAACAAAGTGCATTTGTCTCTTCTCCTCTTCAATTATCTCTAACATCCTTCTCAACTCTATGTTCTCCATCTGAAGAGCCAAATTATTCTCCTCTAGCTCTTGAAGATTCTTTTTGTTGTCCATTCTTGCAACTTGGTCTGCTGGTGCTCTGATACCAAACTGATCTAAAATTGGATTAGATGATTTCTTCCTCTTTTCCAAAATCAAATAAAACAAAAATTAGGACTGTGTTGATGCTTTGCAAGGTTAAAAATGGGTCTTGAACAACATGTTTCCAATATCTCTTCAAATCATGAATTATACTTCATATGTAACTTAACATAATGAACATAAAACATATAATCCATGAAGGCATAATGAAGAGTAAGACAAAACATTTGTTGACGGAGTTCACCCCTCCTGGGCTACATCTCCAGGCCTGTCAACATGACTAGACCACTCATATATTCAATATCAAATGAAGTACATAAAATTTTTCTATAGGTAAATATGTGGTTATTACCCCTACAAGGTAATGTTCTCCTATAAAGAACTCTCACAAACAACAACAACTCAAAGCATCTCCTACAAAGATGACATACTTCAACTAAAATGAGCTAAAAACATTATTTTAACCCTTCAATTCCACATTAAAGCACATAATCAAAACTTTATGTTAAGAGAAGCTAAACTCGAGCTGAACCCTACAAGTTACAACTACTATAGCCTTCTGGAAGTGAGAATACCCCTACAAGGTCTTCTCCATTCCCAAATACCTTCCAAAATTGCTTCCAAACCCTCACTGATCCATACACCTCTAGTCTCAAACATGAAAAAATACCCTATATATTTTCTCAAATAATAAATTAGACGTTACCAATGGATTCAGAACATCCAAAAACCCCTAAGTAGCCTCTTTCTTAGCTCAATTTGGATAAAAACATGAAACGCTATGAGCTTCCAAGCTCTCTCATGAATTTTATTGTTAACCATCCTACAAATTCAACCTTCTGTCTATCGGTTCTACATATCCACCCTGAAATTCACTAACGAAGAAACAATTTAGCTACCCGCTGGTGCATTCTGTTGGATGATTAGTTTAGCCTCAGACCCCTTAATTCGAAAAATGAGGCGATATGAGCCACATAGGGCTGAGGGCTGGGCCTTAACTCCCGCCCTGACCAGTTAAGCCCCTTAAAATTTGGGACGAGGTTACATAGAGTGCCATGGTCCAAGGGTTGGGCCAATGACCTTCCCTACTTGTAGAAGTCCCCAATCTACTGGTGCATGGTCCTATGACTACCATGCGACCATGGGGCTGACCCCCTTCCTTGGCACCTTCCACCTTATGCCAAAAATATGTGCTTGTGGTCATGTCAAGGGACATATGGCCTAGGATGGGGCCGAGTCTTCATGCCCTTTGTTGACCCCCTTAACACTCTAGCGTACGGTCACATTATAACGCCCACAATCGTGGGCTAGTCCTAATGCTTAGCACCTTCAACTGTTTCGCTCCGGATTGACATGTGGTCCGGTGGCAAGGACTGCGGTGCCACAACTGGGGGCCGAGGATAAGCCCACGCCCTTGGCTCCTTGGCCTTTGATCCCGTGGGCATGGGGTGACCAGGGGCCAGGACTTATCCCCAACTCAATCCACCATTGAAAATACGCTTACCATTCAAATATAATTCCGCCACTATAGTTAATAAGAACTACCCGGTGGCATGGCGGTAAGGCATTTTGTTGCTAGACCAGAGATTGTGTGTTCGATCCTTGGTGAGGCTAGTTCGACCATGAACCAATTTTTGACCAATATCAGGATGCCACATGGTAGTCTCCCATTAGGTCATGTGGCTCCCATTCATAGGACCACTTCAAAAACTCATCCACCAATAAAATGTGCCCATCAACCAACAAATCAAATGATGCCACTCGTCAACTTCTGGTTGGCTCGTACCTAAACAGTCACCCTACTAACTCAAAATTAAAGTCAACCTAGTCAACTTCCTAATCAACACGCCTACTCAAATTTTGCTTGTTTGGGAAAACTATTAGAATGTGATATCAGGAGCATACGATATTAGTTTCGAGTGATTCAAGTTGTGTTGGATTTAGGTGGATGAGCTCTTCGATTTGGTGCTAGTTTGAAGAATTTCTGGGCACTTTCATTTTTGAGCATAAAATTGATCACCTGATCAATCAATAATGAAGTCATATGTAAAAGGTTGTAATGGAAAAGAAAAAATAAATTTCCTACCAAATATAAATCAAACTAAAATTTCACACCAATGCTAGCTTTACAGAGAGTAAGACAGAGCAGAGACTCAGAAAACAATAGAAAACAAGACCAATTTTAAAGCAAGGCAGGGAAACATTAATTTTTTGCATTAATTTTTTTATGATTCACACATAATGTTGCATTTCATTGCACTCTCACTGCTTCATCACAATTTACAAGAAAGTAAACTGCGATATTGAGTCACACTTTCACAGAAGGAAAAGTGAAATGGGTCTAATATACACAAAAAGCAAGGAAAAAAAACCCTAATAAAACTCAAAATTCAATTTTCTTAAGTCAAATGACAACCTGAACAGGACAAAAAGGGTCAATTATAGAGTTCTTAAAGGGCCATGGCAAAGAAAAACGCTAAAGAACTAATTGTTCTCCAGTGGAGTTTCCAAGTTGTTTTCTGGATAAATCACTTCTATGGACAAAAGCAATCTCCCTAGACCTAGTGTCTTAGCCTAGAAACAATCAAGAGAAAAATACAATGTTTTCCTTAGAGATGTTTGAAATATGAAAGGAAAAACTACTTGGAATCCAATGCAAGCTTCCTTCTTCTCCCTACTTGTTAGCTCCAACTCCAACTCCAATTTCTAAAATTGGAACTTGCAAATCATCCAAAACGAGCAAGAGAACCAAATATACAAGATAACATATACAAACAACTCTAAACAAGAAGTCAAGGATTCATGTTATACATACACATAATCAAGACACAATGTATAGAAGAAACAATGCACTTTTGTATTAATATGGAAAGAAAATATTACAACCCTTGTAGGCCTTGACCTTTTGAATCTCTCCCAACTATCTCATCCATCCTTTGCCACAATGGTAAGCCTTCAATCATAGATAAATCACATGGATGGATTATGGACATATAGACACAAATGGATAGCATAAAGGCATAATCAGAGTCTCCAAAAGCCATCCCATACTCTATAGCAAGTATAGCTTTTATAGGGAAAATGTGAAATTTTTAGATCCACCATACTAGGGCTAGATCCACTTTGGAAGGAGGTAATTTCCATGAGATAAGGGATAAATCCTCATTAGTAGGAATTTGAGATCATATTCTATAGAAAATGGATGAATTATCTCTCGAAGCTTCTAGAGGAGGAAGCTTAAAATTCTATTTTATTTTTCCTCATTTCTAGGTGCCATCACACTTTTAGTAAAGACAACCTACACTGATCGACACAAGTTGCATGCATGTAGCATGCACCATCACAAATTTTCATGAAGTTAAGTGTGACAAAGTATTAAATTAGGGTTTTGAGCCAATGTAATCAAGGATTCTTATAACTTTTGGAAATAGTTTTGCTTTTTGCCTTGTAGGGGATTCATGCAAAGTGTAACAAATGACAAGAGATTCGTGTTTGGGCCCTTTTGACTGTGGAAAAATGACCTATAACATATGTACTAACTGAGATTTAATGTTTTAGATAATTTCACCTCAACATAAGCCAAGGTGAGGTGCAATTATGTTACTTGAATTTTTTGGAGAGCTAATAGTTGTCTATATAATAGCACATAGGAAAACATCAAAGTACAATGCGGAATAAAAAGGATGAGCAGTAGGATGGAGAAATATGGAACAAATAGATCTCAATAGGGTCCCACGGAAGAATCAATTAGGAATATGAAAGAGGAGGACACTCCCAAACTAATGGAAACTCTTAGAAGCCTAAGATATGATTTAAGGAGTTGCAAGGTAGATAATGAAAATATTGTCAGAGAAAAAGAGAGGCAAGGAGAGGTGGATGATGTAATATTGCAGAGTCTATCAAATATGAAAATATAGAGACATTAGGAACTTGGTACCAACCATCATCACAGATACAACCATAAGTATAGTCCATCTGAAATTCAAAAGCATAAGTTGGATGGAGAAGAAGATATCAAGACAAGGAAAAGACATAGACATGTAGAAAGAGATACAATCCTACTCAACACTTTATAGAGAGAAACAAGTTGTAGTCCTGACAGATCATTATACAATGCAACTAAGAGACAATATCACCAAATGAGGAGCACGAAGAGTTTCATTCAGGAAGAATTCAAGAAATCAAATCCTCCTACCTTTGATGGGGAGGTGAAGAAAGCAAGAGATATAGAGACTTGGCTCTTGGGGATGAAGAATTACTTTATGGTGCATGATTATGTCAAGAACATGAAGGCCAAGGTGGTTATTTTCAACCTAAAAGGAAAATTTGATATATGATGGGAAGAATTAAAGAATATTAAAGACACCAGAGAGTAGGAGTTGTCATGGAGACTATTCAAAAAGTACTTCAGGTAGAAGTACCTATCTGAAAAATACTATGACAACAAGGACAAATAATTTTTTGAACACAATATGGGAGAGCTGACACTAGAGGAGTATACAAGGAAGTTCTTGGAATTGTTGAGGTATGTAACATATATTAAGCATGAAAAGACGAAGATCTAGAGATATATCAATGGGTTACCACCTACATACCGGGACAAAATAAAATTTGACGAACCAAGGGCTTTAGAGGAGGTTATCCAGAACACTGATCCAAACTTAAACAAGAACGCAACAAAATACATATATACACATAAATGCAAAGGTGAAACATAAATAAAACTTCATTTCATTAATATCTAAGAATTGAAATATGCTTACATACATAAATGGAAATAAACTAGATCAAGTGATGGTAGCTTATCTCTCAGAAGAGATGTGGCGGTTACATTCCTCTAAACTATGTTATAATGAGGCTTGAAGGCCTATTTATTTTTGAGAAATAATGGAAAAAACCCTAAACATCCAAAAACCTAACCCTAGGAGATGAAGCACAAAAACTATGGGCCCCATCGAGGTAAATTGGTACATCAACTTCCCGAGGTCGTAACTTTGGCATATGATCTCTGTTTGATGCGCACGATACCTTGTTAGGAATATCTATCCAAGGACTATAACTTTTGATTATGAATATGAGTCAAAGACATATTTTTTATTTTCCAAAAAAGCATCGTTTATGTCCTCAAAATGGATTTGGAAGTTCAGGATCCGAAAAATTGCCAAAAATAGTAAATTGTGTTACAATTACGGAAACTGAAAAACAGAAAGAAACAATGGTGGGGGTCCAGGTGGAATAGGTGGGTGGCCACTAATATCCACTTGGATAAAAAACTGAGCATTGTTATGAACAATCTAAGCATAAGACAAAGGTACGATTTGATTGGAAGAAGAAAGGTAGGGAATATTTCAAAGGAAAAGGGAAAAAGACCTTAAGATATAAACAAGGGGGGAAGAATGAAAAAAAGAATGCTTCTATTAGAAAGGGATATCAATTATAACCTGTAACCTTTAGTACCAATGAACCATTTAAAGGGTCTAAGAAAAGACTAGTGCAACATTGAACTTATTGAGAAATTCATTTTTTTATAAAAACAAAAAATTCTGGAACAACATGTTCAGAGTTTTTGATTAAACCCAACGTTTTAGAATTCTATGTGAGTCCATCTTCAGGGGAACACCCAGATTCTTGAGAAGATTGGCGTGGATTAGGGCAAGGAATGCAAGGATATATATAGTGATAGAAGTGGGTGAATGTTTTGGAGTCGGTTGATAGAATTTTAATATTAATTCTTAATGTAATTTATTATGGTTTATTTATGAGTTAAATTTAATTAATAATTATTTTTATGTTAATTTGGGAAGTGAATAATATTTCTTATACATTGATTATTTATTATTATTTATATGTTTCTTTTATCATTTTAATATTTATATATAATTAATTATGAAATGAGTTAAGGATTAATTTACAATATGAGTTGAAATATTTAGTCAAGGTAAATATGATTGTAAATTATATGTTAATGTTAAATTTTATTATATTAGATGTTATGAGGGTTTAAGCTAAATTAATTAGGAGATAAATGTTAGTGTGTTATGTGAATAATATTTTCACATTTATTAAATAGATTGTTTATTACTTATTATGAATCCTTGATATCAACTTATTACTAAATTGTATCTTCCTTCCTTTTTTTTAATAATGAAAAAATGAATTGAAATAATTAATTTAATTTTTAGTTAAGGTAAATATGGTTGTAGATTAAAAGCTAATGTTAAATTTTATTAGATTATATGTTATGAGGTTTATATAGTTGGAAAATCACTTGCGAAGAAATTTCCCTCAATGACAACAGACTGGTACGAAGCTATACAATGTTAAGGACGAACCAATTATGAACAATGTGGCATATAACATCCCCAAAATTTATGCAACACTTGATAATAAACAGGAAAACCAACAAGTTGCGGTTGTTCAAATGAAAGGTATAGTAAAAAACTTAATGGTCTCAATTTTAACCGAACCAAGTTCTAACTATGGTTTTATCAACCCTAATATTGTGGAAAAATGTGAATTTCCAAGGAAAAATATTATCACCTAGCCACTTTTCACTAGGATGATTGAAATACACCATGCAGTATGAGTTTTACACATTAAACCCACTTTCACTATATTGAAATATTTTCACCTATCAATAGGAATAATTAAATAAATCATTATTCATTTATTATTCCTTAAGCATCTAACATCTATCCCTTGAAATAATTATTAAATCACTATTATTAGTTATTTCTAACTCATTTTGACCACATTACCTAGACTAATTAAATAAACCATTATTTATTTATTATTCCTTAATCTCTACAAATTTCTTCTATGAAATAATTATTAAATCACTATTTAGTAATTATTTCTAACTTACATTGACCATGTCTCCTTAAAAGTAATTCATAAATCATTTTTTTTATTAATTACTTTAACCACTTTTCTTAATTAACTTAATTAATCATTATTTTTTGAGTTAGTCAAATAAATAATTTTGACCATTTCATTAATATTTTCCTCTTTTAAATATAATACTCGTAATAGTTAGATCTTGATTTCGTATAACAATATTTTATTGTTTCACTATATCTTGACATATCCTAACATTTTATTTTAAATAGAGAGGTTTTTGCTTCACTCTCTACACATCATCATTATCATCGTCGTCACTTTTTTCTCATTAATCACAAGCTTTCCACATTGAGTTCGACCAACTTTGTCCTTTTTCCATTTGCAACCAAAGAGAGAGAGAGAGAGCAGTTACGTGAAGTGTAGGGACACACAAGGACCCTCCCACAGAGGAGGACATCAAAGATCCGAGTCTATGTTCTACTCCACCACGTGATATCATTAATCAAATTTGGGTTCTTTCCACTAGGTTCCTTATTATGGTTTTTTGTTTGTGTTTTCAGAATTTATAAGTTCTTTTGCAAGTTTTCTCTAATATTTTTCTTACAGATCTGTAATTATTGCTAAATAATATAGAGTTTAGCAACATATTTCTTCTTTGTTCTCTTTGTTGTTCGGCAGATTTGTCACCAGCTGTAAAAAGTATATTTTTGGCACTTTCACTTAGAAATTTACACCTGACAAATGGCATATGCACCAATTTAAATCTTCAAATCATTGGTGACTACTTTTCTACTTTTGTGTTTTTTCTCTCTTTCATCTTTCTATTTTTGTTTATTAGTGGTACTTTTTGGCAAAAAAATTTCATTTTTGGGATTTTGTCTGTGTTCCTAGGTCACAAGTTCTATCCACAGAGGAGATGGCAAGATTTGACAAACCGCAGAAGTGGGAGCTCCATACCATCTGTTATCACTGAAAATTCTAATGCCAAAATTTCTCAGACTAGCTTGAGGACAAAGCACATAGATCCTTTTGGCAGTTTCGCAGCGCAGCATGTTTTAGGTGATTTCGTAGCGCATAATTCATATTTTGCACTGGCTGCGCTACGAAATTGGGGATTTGTTCGAATCCATAGTCATTCTTTCCCAGCTGTCATGTTTATCAAAATCCATTGGGTTTGCATCAACAGTTGTTAGTTTATAAGTTTTTTTAGTACCCCAGCAGATGGTGTTTCATTAGGTTTATCTGGAGCACACTTTCCTTGGAAGAAACCTTCAGTGGTAATCAGTGGAATTAATAGGGGATTAGACTATGGAAGTTGCAGCAGTGATATTACATCATATAATATCATTTATTCTGGCACTGTTGCAAGTGCAAGGGAAGCTCTCATGTCAGGGGTTTCTTCTATTGAAATATCTTTGAATTGGGATAAAGATGAGAGCAGCGACAGTGATTTCAAGGAAGCAGTGGTCTCTGCAATGTCTAAACTTCTGCACTCAAATCTTTCGCAGGCATTAAGCTCGTTTGTAGATAAAGACAGAAGTAGTGCTGTCTGGTGACAAAATTGATGCATAAGGATCTCCATAAAGAAATTTCACTTCAAGAAAGGATATGCTTCAAAGTTTTGCAGTTTCGCAGCGCGCTGCGAAACCCCTGTAGCAGCCTGTTTCAGCATAAAAAAACTCTGCTTTCTGCGTTTACTAGTAAACTTCCAGGAGGTCTCTAAAGCAACTGAAAGCCTATTTTGGGAAATGGAAAGAGGTTTTTATTCCTAACAGACTGAACTAAAAAAACCTCCTTCAGTTTCCTCAAATCCGTTACGAGCTGAGAGAAATTAATGACCAAAGTTGCACTACGAAACTGCTGTAGGTGCCGTTTTTCATCTTCTGTTTTACACCTCTTTTTCAAAGACAGATTCTGGGCAGCTGGAGTAGTGTTTTAAAAAACCAAGAGAGGTTTTTGTTAAGCACGGATTGGTTCACAAAAACCTCCTTCAGTTTTTCCAAATACGTTTTCTGTGAGAAATTATGAGCTCTGTTCCAAGACATATTTTTCAGCCAGAACAGCAGTTTTGGAGCAGCTGAAGCTAAATACTCCAATCTCAATCACTAGTCTTGAACTGCAAGTGGAAATGTTGAAAACGTAATATCTTCAAGGGATCCTACAAAATTATCAATCTTTAGCAAAGTTAATACAGGTGGAGGAAACATGTATTCGAATGCAACTTTAAACTTTTGTCATGAAGTGAACACATTCACTACAGTCCAAAATATGTCAGGCAGCTTGGAGGAGTTTTTGTCTTCACATATGAAGAAAGGTGTCATTCTAAGTTTTGTCAATTTTTGCTTAAGTTCATTATTTTGAAGGCATGTAGACCCTGCTATACATATCCAAGGTAAAAAGGAGTTTTGCAATCACGTGGCAGAGCATTAAAAATCTCAGGAGAAATTGAAATTGTTTAAAACAGTTTCGCAGTTTCGCAGCGCGCTACGAAACTGCGAAACTACTGTAGGTGTGTTTTTGAAACGCATATAACAGTTTGATGGCAGAATCAAAAATTTGCAAAGGAAACACCTCAGTGACATGAAAGGGATCAAAGAAAGCTGCTACAGCCATTCAACATACGCCATGTGTACCTTTAACAAAAGGTGAAAAATTTTAACCTAAGTTTGGAATTTTTGGTCATAAAGTCACTTTAATCTCGGTGATTAGGGTTTGGAGGGAGCTGCATATGAAAAGTTTCGGTTGGCACACCTGTCCATCAAAGAAGCTTCCAGCATGTCAGTAAGCATATCAGTAACATGGTAATATCCTATATTCTTGGGTTATTAAAGGCTTAAGGTAACTACTGCTGCATATTCGGTGATGGGGGACCATAACCGAAAATTTAGGGTTATTCTCAGCCAACACAGAACAGATCAAAGCCTTCGGTATTCAAAGCCAACATGTGACATTAATTGCCCATCTTATGCCATCTCATGCCATCTTAGCTGAACGAAGAGAAAGCCAGGTGTCAAAGCTGCAAGGAGGAATAAATTTATGAAGAAGATAGAGTTAGAGTTGCAGTTGGTTTAGGACTCTTAAACACTACAGTTAGTTCCTTATTGTATTTATGAGTTTGTTAAAAGAAGATAGGTGTCATTAGTGGTAGTCATCGAGCTCCCCTCATGCTGGAGGAGGAAGCTCCAAGTAGTTAAAGTCATATTTCTATATATAGCTGAATCACTTATGTAACAAGGGTTGGATGTTTTGGAGAAGACTGTTTTTGGTTTATGTATAAACAAATTTCAGTAATGCAAATGACTGTGTTTTCTTCTCAGGATTCACAATGGATCTTCTTGTTCAAATGTGTGATGGTATTCTTTCTTTAAGGTTCTTTTACAGTTTTGTTAATGCATAATCACTCAGAACTCATGAATCATGCTCTGACTTCCTGTATGCCTTTGCAAACTGTGGTTTCATGTAAGTTATGTTTGAACATTTAGATGTAAAGTGCCCTGACTTCTATGAAAGATAGTGTTGTTGTTTACTGAGATATGAGTGACTCCATAAGCCCAATGGGAATCAATTCAATGTTGTCCAGCCAGCATACTTGTTTATGTGTCTTATAAGAGTTAGCCATCTTGTCATCAGTCAACATTCATAACCTTTGAGAGAGCCCTCTCAGACTAAGGAGGCTAAGCCTTAGTCAAAAGCCTGGTTTGAAATAGTTACACAGAGTCTTACTGATTGGCAGCCTTCAGTGCTTGATTTTGTGATAACATTTTGGTGCGTCTGCCGGGAGCCTGAAGATTATTCATTCCCGAAATCATGAGACTGAACTTCTGAAGGTAGCAGGAGCTCAGACATCTTTTTGAGGCTGCAAAACTACCTTGGCGACTCCACACAGCAAATAAAAAATTAGAAGGTGACTCCACTGCTAGAAGATCAATAGCTTGATGAAGTTACAAGATGAGTTCCACTGCAAGAATGAATGCCAGGTATGCTCCTATGAATCAATCTCATATCCCTCGTTTTCCAAATCCTATGCCAAAGGTTGATTGGTTAGATGATCTTCCAATATTCAAAGATGAAAAGAAAGACAATGCTGCTCTTCATTTGGTTAGGTTTCATATGCATGTACGCAGTCTTAAGGTTCACTTTCCTGAGGATTGTCTCATGAGGATGTTTATGGCCACTTTAGAAGGAAAAGCATGGTCTTGGTATAAAAGTTTGGAAAATGGTTCCTTATATTCTCTTGCTGATTTCCATGATGTGTTCTGTGAAATGTATAAAGAAGGTTATCCTTCCTTATTGCTGCTTAAAGATTGCTGTAGGCATTCTTTAAATCTTATTCAGTACTTGGAGGATTGTTATGATGATGATGAATTTATGGATGAAGAAATTTTAGAGGCTCTTCATAACAATGCATTTCAGCACCGAGAAGAAAGTATAACCTCTCATGAAACGCAGCATGAAGAGCAGCAGGAGTTTACTGGTGAAAACCATGTTTCATCCTTTGATATGAATGAAGAGATGCAATAGTATTCTCAGTATTTGAATCATAACGAAGATGAAGTTGATTGCAAACAGCAAGAAGAAATGTTGGAAGAAATTTTTTATGACCCTCAGGCAGAGGAAAAGATTGTTGATTGTTGTAATTTCTTGCAGCAGCTTACACCAAAGAATGATGATAATAATGAGGAAAATTCCATTGTTTGTTGGAATGATTCAGAAAAGCAGTTGGATAGCTTGTCAAATAGAAAATTGGATAGCACATCAAAGGGGTCTTGTGTGGTTGAGAATCAGTGGCCTCAAAATGAAGAGTGTTATCATCATCATTATTTTCAGAAGCTTTCTATGGCAAAACACAAGGAGAGAGTGTTGCTTCCTTTCTCTTTCACGATTGAGGAAGAGTACACTGCTATTGAAGATCAGTTTGCACAACCAGAAAGTCACAAGAATCATCAAGCTGATCATGTATTCTGGGATCCTATAGCTGACTACATGGAAGAGTTTTACTCTCCAGTGTTTCATTTTTTCTATAAAGATCAGAGGCAATTTCAGTGGCAGCGGTCATCAAAATATCATATTGGCTCTGAACTCCGATGCAGTCAAAGCAATCAAACATCAGATAAGACAAATGATTGGCTACATTGGAAATTTCACATTGATTGAGCTGAAAGAAATTTGAATTGTTAGGATAGGTAGGTAGGAAAAGGAAAATAAGCTCAAGGTTGACTGAGCATTATTTTTAGTAGATGTAGATTTCTTTCTCCTACAGTGATCATCAAACTTAAGCCCGAGGTGAAGGCCCCAGAAGCGTGAAGGGGATGATTGTCGAGCAAATTTCAGTTTGTCATAAATGAATAAATTTTATAAGGCACTGGAACTGCGAGTTCTTAGTGTACCACAAGGGCACACTATCCCAAGTGGAGCCACTGTTATCACTGAAAATTCTAATGCCAAAATTTCTCAGACTAGCTTGAGGACAAAGCACATAGATCCTTTTGGCAGTTTCGCAGCGCAGCATGTTTTAGGTGATTTCGTAGCGCATAATTCATATTTTGCACTGGCTGCGCTACGAAATTGGGGATTTGTTCGAATCCATAGTCATTCTTTCCCAGCTGTCATGTTTATCAAAATCCATTGGGTTTGCATCAACAGTTGTCAGTTTATAAGGTTTTTTAGTACCCCAGCAGATGGTGTTTCATTAGGTTTATCTGGAGCACTCTTTCCTTGGAAGAAACCTTCAGTGGTAATCAGTGGAATTAATAGGGGATCAGACTGTGGAAGTTGCAGCAGTGATATTACATCATATAATATCATTTATTCTGGCACTGTTGCAAGTGCAAGGGAAGCTCTCATGTCAGGGGTTTCTTCTATTGAAATATCTTTGAATTGGGATAAAGATGAGAGCAGCGACAGTGATTTCAAGGAAGCAGTGGTCTCTGCAATGTCTAAACTTCTGCACTCAAATCTTTCGCAGGCATTAAGCTCGTTTGTAGATAAAGACAGAAGTAGTGTTGTCTGGTGACAGAATTGATGCATAAGGATCTCCATAAAGAAATTTCACTTCAAGAAAGGATATGCTTCAAAGTTTTGCAGTTTCGCAGCGCGTGTAGCAGCCTGTTTCAACATAAAAAAACTCTGCTTTCTGCGTTTACTAGTAAACTTCCAGGAGGTCTCTAAAGCAAATGAAAGCCTATTTTGGGAAATGGAAAGAGGTTTTTATTCCTAACAGACTGAAATAAAAAAACCTCCTTCAGTTTCCTCAAATCCATTACGATCTGAGAGAAATTAATGACCAAAGTTGCGCTACGAAACTGTTGTAGGTGCAGTTTTTCATCTTCTGTTTTACACCTCTTTTTCAAAGACAGATTCTGGGCAGCTGGAGTAGTGTTTTAAAAAACCAAGAGAGGTTTTTGTTAAGCACGGATTGGTTCACAAAACCCTCCTTCAGTTTTTCCAAATACATTTTCTGTGAGAAATTATGAGCTCTGTCCCAAGACATATTTTTCAGCCAGAACAGCAGTTTCGGAGCAGCTGAAGCTAAATACTCCAATCTCAATCACTAGTCTTGAACTGCAAGTGGAAATGTTGAAAAGGTAATATCTTCAAGGGATCCTACAAAATTATCAATCTTCAGCAAAGTTAATACAGGTGGAGGAAACATGTATTCGAATGCAACTTTAAACTTTTGTCATAAAGTGAACACATTCACTACAGTCCAAAATATGTCAGGCAGCTTGGAGGAGTTTTTGTCTTCACATATGAAGAAAGGTGTCATTCTAAGTTTTGTCAATTTTTGCTTAAGTTCATTATTTTGAAGGCATGTAGACCCTGCTATACATATCCAAGGTAAAAAGGAGTTTTGCAATCACGTGGCAGAGCATTAAAAATCTCAGGAGAAATTGAAATTGTTTAAAACAGTTTCGCAGTTTCGCAGCGCGCTACGAAACTGTGAAACTGCTGTAGGTGTGTTTTTGAAACGCATATAACAGTTTGATGGAAGAATCAAAAATTTGCAAAGGAAACACCTCAGTTACATGAAAGGGATCAAAGAAAGTTGCTACAGCCATTCAACATACGCCATGTGTACCTTTAACAAAAGGTGAAAAGTTTTAACCTAAGTTTGGAATTTTTGGTCATAAAGTCACTTTAATCTCGGTGATTAGGGTTTGGAGGGAGCTGCATATGAAAAGTTTCGGTTGGCACACCTATCCATCAAAGAAGCTTCCAGCATGTCAGTAAGCATATCAGTAACATGGTAATATCCTATATTCTTGGGTTATTAAAGGCTTAAGGTAACTACTGCTGCATATTCGATGATGGGGGACCAGAACCGAAAATTTAGGGTTATTCTCAGCCAACACAGAACAGATCAAAGCCTTCGGTATTCAAAGCCAGCATGTGACATTAATTGCCCATCTTATGCCATCTCATGCCATCTCAGCTGAACGAAGAGAAAGCCAGGTGTCAAAGCTGCAAGGAGGAATAAATTTATGAAGAAGATAGAGTTAGAGTTGCAGTTGGTTTAGGACTCTTAAACACTACAGTTAGTTCCTTATTGTATTTATGAGTTTGTTAAAAGCAGATAGGTGTCATTAGTGGTAGTCATCGAGCTCCCCTCATGCTGGAGGAGGAAGCTCCAAGTAGTTAAAGTCATATTTCTATATATAGCTGAATCACTTATGTAACAAGGGTTGGATGTTTTGGAGAAGACTGTTTTTGGTTTATGTATAAACAAATTTCAATAATGCAAATGACTGTGTTTTCTTCTCAGGATTCACAATGGATCTTCTTGTTCAAATGTGTGATGGTATTCTTTCTTTAAGGTTCTTTTACAGTTTTGTTAATGCATAATCACTCAGAACTCATGAATCATGCTCTGACTTCCTGTATGCCTTTGCAAACTGTGGTTTCATGTAAGTTATGTTTGAACATTTAGATGTAAAGTGCCCTGACTTCTATGAAAGATAGTGTTGTTGTTTACTGAGATATGAGTGACTCCATAAGCCCAATGGGAATCAATTCAATGTTGTCTAGCCAGCATACTTGTTTATGTGTCTTATAAGAGTTAGCCATCTTGTCATCAGTCAACATTCATAACCTTTGAGAGAGCCCTCTCAGACTAAGGAGGCTAAGCCTTAGTCAAAAGCCTGGTTTGAAATAGTTACACAGAGTCTTACTGATTGGCAGCCTTCAGTGCTTGATTTTGTGATAACATTTTGGTGCGTCTGCCGGGAGCCTGAAGATTATTCATTCCCAAAATCATGACACTGAACTTCTGAAGGTAGCAGGAGCTCAGACATCTTTTTGAGGCTGCAAAACTACCTTGGCGACTCCACACAGCAAATAAAAAATTAGAAGGTGACTCCACTGCTAGAAGATCAGTAGCTTGATGAAGTTACAAGATGAGTTCCACTGCAAGAATGAATGCCAGGTATGCTCCTATGAATCAGTCTCATATCCCTCGTTTTCCAAATCCTATGCCAAAGGTTGATTGGTTAGATGATCTTCCAATATTCAAAGATGAAAAGAAAGACAATGCTGCTCTTCATTTGGTTAGGTTTCATATGCATGTACGCAGTCTTAAGGTTCACTTTCCTGAGGATTGTCTCATGAGGATGTTTATGGCCACTTTAGAAGGAAAAGCATGGTCTTGGTATAAAAGTTTGGAAAATGGTTCCTTATATTCTCTTGCTGATTTCCATGATGTGTTCTGTGAAATGTATAAAGAAGGTTATCCTTCCTTATTGCTGCTTAAAGATTGCTGTAGGCATTCTTTAAATCTTATTCAGTACTTGGAGGATTGTTATGATGATGATGAATTTATGGATGAAGAAATTTTAGAGGCTCTTCATAACAATGCATTTCAGCACCGAGAAGAAAGTATAACCTCTCATGAAACGCAGCATGAAGAGCAGCAGGAGTTTACTGGTGAAAACCATGTTTCATCCTTTGATATGAATGAAGAGATGCAATAGTATTCTCAGTATTTGAATCATAACGAAGATGAAGTTGATTGCAAACAGCAAGAAGAAATGTTGGAAGAAATTTTTTATGACCCTCAGGCAGAGGAAAAGATTGTTGATTGTTGTAATTTCTTGCAGCAGCTTACACCAAAGAATGATGATAATAATGAGGAAAATTCCATTGTTTGTTGGAATGATTCAGAAAAGCAGTTGGATAGCTTGTCAAATAGCAAATTGGATAGCACATCAAAGGGGTCTTGTGTGGTTGAGAATCAGTGGCCTCAAAATGAAGAGTGTTATCATCATCATTATTTTCAGAAGCTTTCTATGGCAAAACACAAGGAGAGAGTGTTGCTTCCTTTCTCTTTCACGATTGAGGAAGAGTACACTGCTATTGAAGATCAGTTTGCACAACCAGAAAGTCACAAGAATCATCAAGCTGATCATGTATTCTGGGATCCTATAGCTGACTACATGGAAGAGTTTTACTCTCCAGTGTTTCAGTTTTTCTATAAAGATCAGAGGCAATTTCAGTGGCAGCGGTCATCAAAATATCATATTGGCTCTGAACTCCGATGCAGTCAAAGCAATCAAACATCAGATAAGACAAATGATTGGCTACATTGGAAATTTCACATTGATTGAGCTGAAAGAAATTTGAATTGTTAGGGTAGGTAGGTAGGAAAAGGAAAATAAGCTCAAGGTTGACTGAGCATTATTTTTAGTAGATGTAGATTTCTTTCTCCTACAGTGATCATCAAACTTAAGCCCGAGGTGAAGGCCCCAGAAGCTTGAAGGGGATGATTGTCGAGCAAATTTCAGTTTGTCATAAATGAATAAATTTTATAAGGCACTGGAACTGCGAGTTCTTAGTGTACCACAAGGGCACACTATCCCAAGTGGAGCCACTGTTATCACTGAAAATTCTAATGCCAAAATTTCTCAGACTAGCTTGAGGACAAAGCACATAGATCCTTTTGGCAGTTTCGCAGCGCATCATGTTTTAGGTGATTTCGTAGCGCATAATTCATATTTTGCACTGGCTGCGCTACGAAATTGGGGATTTGTTCGAATCCATAGTCATTCTTTCCCAGCTGTCATGTTTATCAAAATCCATTGGGTTTGCATCAACATTTGTCAGTTTATAAGGTTTTTTAGTACCCCAGCAGATGGTGTTTCATTAGGTTTATCTGGAGCACTCTTTCCTTGGAAGAAACCTTCAGTGGTAATCAGTGGAATTAATAGGGGATCAGACTGTGGAAGTTGCAGCAGTGATATTACATCATATAATATCATTTATTCTGGCACTGTTGCAAGTGCAAGGGAAGCTCTCATGTCAGGGGTTTCTTCTATTGAAATATCTTTGAATTGGGATAAAGATGAGAGCAGCGACAGTGATTTCAAGGAAGCAGTGGTCTCTGCAATGTCTAAACTTCTGCACTCAAATCTTTCGCAGGCATTAAGCTCGTTTGTAGATAAAGACAGAAGTAGTGCTGTCTGGTGACAGAATTGATGCATAAGGATCTCCATAAAGAAATTTCACTTCAAGAAAGGATATGCTTCAAAGTTTTGCAGTTTCGCAGCGCGTGTAGCAGCCTGTTTCAGCATAAAAAAACTCTGCTTTCTGCGTTTACTAGTAAACTTCCAGGAGGTCTCTAAAGCAACTGAAAGCCTATTTTGGGAAATGGAAAGAGGTTTTTATTCCTAACAGACTGAACTAAAAAAACCTCCTTCAGTTTCCTCAAATCCGTTACGATCTGAGAGAAATTAATGACCAAAGTTGCGCTACGAAACTGCTGTAGGTGCAGTTTTTCATCTTCTGTTTTACACCTCTTTTTCAAAGACAGATTCTGGGCAGCTGGAGTAGTGTTTTAAAAAACCAAGAGAGGTTTTTGTTAAGCACGGATTGGTTCACAAAACCCTCCTTCAGTTTTTCCAAATACATTTTCTGTGAGAAATTATGAGCTCTGTCCCAAGACATATTTTTCAGCCAGAACAGCAGTTTCGGAGCAGCTGAAGCTAAATACTCCAATCTCAATCACTAGTCTTGAACTGCAAGTGGAAATGTTGAAAAGGTAATATCTTCAAGGGATCCTACAAAATTATCAATCTTCAGCAAAGTTAATACAGGTGGAGGAAACATGTATTCGAATGCAACTTTAAACTTTTGTCATAAAGTGAACACATTCACTACAGTCCAAAATATGTCAGGCAGCTTGGAGGAGTTTTTGTCTTCACATATGAAGAAAGGTGTCATTCTAAGTTTTGTCAATTTTTGCTTAAGTTCATTATTTTGAAGGCAGTAGACCCTGCTATACATATCCAAGGTAAAAAGGAGTTTTGCAATCACGTGGCAGAGCATTAAAAATCTCAGGAGAAATTGAAATTGTTTAAAACAGTTTCGCAGTTTCGCTTGAGACAAAAGCCCATTAGAGGGGGTAAGGCTTAGGCCGAGGATATTGGTGATTCTCCTTGGAGCTTCCCACTTCATGGTTAGGAATTTGAGTCTGAAGCCGACACCTATAAGTTGAGATTTTCTTGCCCCTGTTGGATGGAGGTAACCTTAGTTTCCATTCATAGGATAAAAACACCCTATAGGGTTGGTTGTGGGAATAAACCATCCCTCTGACCCTTTCTTTTTCTTAACAACTCTGCTTGTAGATATCAGGTCCCACAAGTAAGAGGTTGTTTGGAAGGCCATAAAAAACATAGTACTGGGATTTTTTTGAGGTGTAGTTAACCTTTAGTCTAGGAGTCATTTTTCTCTTTATAGGATGAGTTTGCTTGAATTTGAATAGAAGTACATAGTAGTTAGCTTGCACATTGCACCACTACACTTAGTGTTTACTTTCTCTCTATTGTTATTTTTCTTCTAGCCTTTAGCATTCTCTTTGTCATAACATCCTTGTTCCTCCTAGGTGATTGTCACAATGACATTGTGGTATTCATCCTTAGTTTCTGTTAGGACATCTATTAACACCTACTAGACGATTCAGGGTCCCTCTCCCTAGTCCACCTTCAGACTCTAGTCTTTTTAATTCATCCAGTTCATCTTCTAATTTTGAGTCCTCCTAGCCTCGAGCCACTACCATGTATGGTGTCAATAGTAACAATAACATTGGTCCCAACATAGGAACCAATAGCGGAGGAAATTATAGTGGTAACATCTGTAATAATTACCTCAGGGTCCCCCTCCCAGAGGTAACATTGGACCTCACAAGGAATGGATGTCAGTCAACCACTTCTTACCTATATGGCCGATTTGATTCTTCCTTATTTGAACCATCTTATTAATGATCCTCTTCATCATGATTTGAATTGGCCACCTATGCCAACCAAGCTCCCATTTTATATTCCCAATTTTGAAGGGAACTCCGGAGAGGATCCCACTAACCACGTTCACTCGTTTCACATATGATGTTCCTCTAACTCTATTTTAGAGGATTACATATGTCTACACCTTTTTCAATGCACACTCATCGACACTACCATGAAATAGTATGTAGACCAACCTCATGCTTCTCCTTCGATGTTTATGACCCTTGCTAATTATTTCTTATCTTACTTCCAACTACCTATCTATTACAATAACAATCTCGAACTTTTGACCTCATTCCATTGAATCTCTATGACCCACCTTTTTTATCATGTCCAGGAATGGCACAAAATGCAAATGTAAAGCTCTAGAATTCAAAGATCAAGTATACACGAATTAGTTCTTACGACCCCTCCTCACTCCTAGTGGAAAAATTCCACTTCTAATTTTCCTCAAACCAAAGAAGATGCCATTTAGATGGCTTTGAAGTTTGATCTTATCTATGTGTTAGCCTCCTGTTGCAACAGGTGTTCATCTTTCATGATTGACAGTTTTACATGCTAAATATGTCATACTTTGCATGCTGCAATGCTCCATATTTCCAGAAAGAGGTCAAAAAAGAGACCATGAAAGTGTGCCAGTCTAAATGCCACTACTGTATTCCAAATTTTGATGAGTTAACCATTTTTGAAGAATTTTCTGTTAAGGGAACTCCAAACAGCCTGATCTTGGTTTCCCTAGGTTTCAATTTCTTGTTTTAGAATATAAAGAATGAATATCTGTCCAAAAAGCTTAATCTTGGCAGATTTGTACATAGGTAGAGAAACAAAGGAGCCCAACTGCTTAATCTAGGCCCTTGGAAGAAATAAGTGTAGATTTAGATAGGAAGGCAGTCAAAAGAAAAATGGTAAAGCAGGGTTTGCAAGTCTAAGTGCACCCAAACCAAAAAGAAGAAAAAATGCTAGGTAAGTAGGCTGGGTAGGTAGTTTTGAGGTTGCAAAATGTGGATCTATGATAAATTTTATGTTTCAAAGTGATATTGTACTTCAGATCACAGGTACAAGGCAGTTTTAATTTGGAGGAGCTCAAGCGAGGCATGGCTAACTCCCCTTTCTTCTCATTCCCCAAATCACTCACTAATTTCCTGAAGAGGTCAAGATCTGCTTGATACCTCTTAGCTTCATCAATTTTTCATATCATTTGCCTTGGTAAAGATCTGCTTTACTCAAGGAATGTTCATACTTCCTCTATGAATCATTTTCCCCCTAAGTAGCCTAAGATTCACATACTTAGCGCTTTCTTATCACTTCATATTAACTACTAATTTTACTATGTAGCTCCCTATCTATCTCCCCTTCCCCTACTAAAAATATGTTAATAAATCCCCTATGTACATATTCCCATCCCCTGGCACTATAGCCTTATAAATATCAGTTTGGGAAATGCTGAGTTCATCTGGGACTTAGCATTAGCCTTCCGCGTCCTAACCCTGGGATTGACTTGACATTCGGTTAAGTTAATAACCTTTTCCCTCACCCCTTAACCCATAACATTTCATTATTCTCACCCTCTCTCACTTATTGTTTAAATTTTAGTGTTGAAATGTTTGAACAAACATTAAATTTTACCCCCGGCACGCAAACCCGCAAAAAACCCACTAAACCAAAGTCTAAACCCCCCGCGACATTGTATAAATTATTTGAATATTCGCGCGGGCCCCGTCCCTAACCCTCCGCCGCCTTGTCTATTCCGTCGGCCGTCAGATCTGGCACGCCACAGATCAATGGTGGGCGGGTCTTGTCATCTCCGAAGCCATCAATGGTTAGCGCCCGGGAGATGGGCCGTTTTCCCGTCGTACTCCTACCACGCATCACCCTCTCGACTGTGGCGGAGCCCCCTCTGCCAAAACCACTTCTGCTCAAAGGCGGTGCGCTCGAAACCAGATACCGCCTTCCCCCCTCTTGCGTCAGCGCAACGTCAGGCTGATGTCACCATCCCGCGTCAGCCTCCTGCCGCTGTTTCCTTGCCATGTCACCTGCCACGTCACCTCCTCCACTGTACTGACACGTCACATGTCGTACTGCTGACGTCACCCTACTGACATCATCCTACCACGTCATCGCCGTACTGGGACCCACCGCTGACGTCGTCGTCAAAAAGCGTGAAAGGCGCAAATCGCAGCCTAGGAAGCCCGGAATCAAAATCTGAGGCAGTTTTTCATGGCTATGGGAAATAGGCCAAAATGGAAAGCCCTTCATGGCTCGGCCTCCAGCAGACCCGAAAGGCGCAAAATGACCAGAATTTCTTCGCACAACATTAAAAAAGGGGCAAACACAGTTTTTAAAGCAACGGAGGGCCGAACAGTAGACATAAAAGGTCGATGAGACAGTCTAAAGCACTTAGAAGACGTTAACAAGGCCAGGTTCAACGCCAAAGTGTACTAGAGGAAGCGGCAAAGAGTATCAGTCGAATGTTTTTAATGAAAACTTTTATTCCCAATACAGGTGAACATTAAATGACCTCCAACAAAGTCAAAGAAAACGGTGGAGCTCTAATCAAGGCTCTCCCATCACAGTTAAAAGCATTTAAAGCCACCGAACAACAATGGATCAAAACCCAAAGCACAGTTATGGCTAAGTGATCAGCACAGAGCCATACAGGCAATACATTAATTTCTTTTTGTTACAGCTGCACCCAGCGCAACTTGAGGATATTTTCCCGCATTTATTTCAGACATGTGTTAGGTTTATGACATTTATTACAGCAGATCTATCTGAGATCTGATTAGTGTAGATATTTTGCTTATATAAACAACCCTAATTCACTGTTTAAAGGGTTGGTTGGTTGATAATCCTCATGAGAGACTCACACTGTATATCTGATATGTTTTTCTTAATCAAAGATTGTTGAAAGCTTGGAGAATGGATTGTTTGATGTGTTGTTAATGGTTTCTGAAGGATGAATTTGGAATTCTTGTGCTGCAATATGAATCAATAAGTGTTCCTCACCTCTGTTATTTCAATTTCATATATGCTCAAGTTGCAGAACGAAGGATTGGTTTAGAATTTGCTTAGCTGCACTCTATGCTCAGTTTCTGTGGCTTCTTAATGTTTTTCCTCTTGATTTAGGCATAAATATGAATTCTTTTATGGCTCATGTTTGATCTATTTCACATATGAATGACTGTTATCTAGGAATTCTTAGCTGCTCCTAGATAGGGCTCATTTATCTTCCCCCTGCTAACCTGAATGAGAGATTCTTAATTGCCTCTCATTCCTTAGCCTTTCAATCCATCTCTTTGCCTTGGATGATTGTTTCATATGCAGCTGTCTTGCTCCATTTTCCTCTCTTGTGACCAAGAAAATGCACCAGCAGTCTTACTCCATGACTCCATGCCCAATGGTTTGAAACTTATCACACTATGTTTTGCCTCTCTACTTGAAAGCATCAATCTTCCCACCAAAATCAAGACAAAACCCCTTGAACTCAATAACTAGCCTAAAATCATCTTCAACAAAGCTAAATCAGAAAGAGAGAGCCCTCTCTGATTGTAGGTGGGCTAGAACCTGCAGTCCAAAGATTGGTTTGTGGTTACCTCGGCCGTATCCTTTCACGAGCTTAAGGACAACCTGAGTGATAACATAATGGCGACTCCACTGGGGACCTCCTCAGATAATTTCACGAATCAAGTTGGAAAGCTCGACTAGGGAAATCGAACTAATTTTTCCGATTGCTGTCTATTTCTTAAGACTACAGATGAAGTCTGAATGTCAGCCAGGAAGCCTTTGAAACTGTTCTTGCTTTGCATTTACAGGATTAAATAAAAGCTGCTTCAGTCAATCTTCATTCTAGCTTTAAGCTCTAAGCAGCTGTCTCAAAAATTTAATCAATTCCTTCCTAAACTACAAACATTCCCAGGAAAATACCAAAAACAAAATTCGGAAGCTGGCTCCAAAGAGGAAAACTCGTTATACTAGGTCAAATCCCGACCCAGACCCTCCAGCTGTTTTTGACAATCCCAACTTAATCCCAAAGATTCTTAGGAAACACCAAGATTTTGTTGATAATAGTCCTAAACCAGTTCACCCAATCAGTGTTCCAACCCCTGTCAAAGTTTTATTTCGGTCAACCCCTACTTCCCCTTGTTCATCGTCCACCTCTCAAAGCACTCCTTCCACACCTCCATTCACTGCACATACTCCCATTACCACTACTGCTGTCCCAGTTGTTCCACTTATCCCTGTTGTTCCAGTCGTCCCTGTTGTTCCACTTATCCCTGTAAACATGGCCAATAGATATGCACCCCTGCAACTACCTGCTAACCCTGGGGCTATGCCTCAGGATTATCAAACTAAAATCACATATTTTGATGGAACTGGTACTTGCACAACCCTTCAGCATACAAAGAAAATGCAAGACTATTTCGAGAACTACGAGATAGATGATGATAGTGTGAGAATGAAAATTTTCGTCCAAAGTCTGACAGGTGATGTCAGGACTTGGTTCAGAGCACTTGCTGCAAATTCCATAACCAATCTGGATGAGCTCTATCAATCCTTTATGAACATATGGGAGAAAAAGAAAGACCCCTTGTACATACTAGCTGAATACGATACAATAAAAAGAGGCCCTCAAGAGTCTGTCTTGGATTATTGTGCAAGATTCAATAATGTTTATAATGCAATACCACAGAACTTAAGACCTCCACCTGACCTTGCCTTGTATAAATTCCCTGATGGATTCGACCCGGATATGGCCTATCAGTTAAAAGAAAGAGCCCCTCAAACCCTTGCAGACATGCAAAATGTTGCTGTCAGCGTAGAAGCCAACCTAATTGCCAAAAGAAACAGAGCTAGAATGGAAAGAAGAACCACCTTTAAAGAGGAACCCTCAGCCTTAGATCAAAAGCTTGATGCTATCATCAGTGGCATGCACAGGCTGGGAGACAGAGTAGAAAGTGTTGAGAGGAAGTCTTCATGGGAAGCACAACAACCTAATGCCATAAGGAACCCAAATTTCAGGAAAACTCAAAACACAAATGCTGGCAGGTCTAGCCCAGACCATGACGTAAGGCCCCCTTTTCATGAAAATTATGCGGAAGCCTCTACATCTAGTGAACCCCCAGAGGACACTCACATGAACTTGGTGGATTCAAGGGCTGAGCAACAAATTTTCCTAACTCAACAAGACCAAGATGAGCATGACTTTAATCAGTTTCAGACCAAGTCTGGTGAGTCTTTTGATTTTAAACAAGGCTATGATACTGCGGTGTATGAGGTCCACAAACAATATAAGCTGAGAACTAGGACCATTGACATTTCTGAACCTAGCAAACCCAAGGATGGAAAACAGCCCAACAAGATTAAAGGCAAGGCTGTCATAACAGAACCAGCTGATATACCTGTCCCAAACCCACATCAAGTGACTGTAGAGGACATAACAGAAATGCAGCCTTCTATTGATCAGCCTCTGCCACCTCCTTCCTCAGAAAAGAACTCGAACAATGTTCCAAAAAGCCCTCCTAAAACTGAAAAACCGCAAGCAGTCACTTCCCATAACACTGATAAACAAGACCAAATTGTTGATACTCCAATGGAAAAAGGGAAGCTTGCCTCTCAAAATACTAAGACCCAATCTGAAAAATCATTTGACTTAGAGGCAGAAATAGGTAAACTGAAGATATCCATCCCCTTATCCGAACTTGCCAAACATGATGTGTATAGGCAACAAATTCAAAGATCACTTCAAATGCCGGAGGTTAAGGATGATGTGAATGTTCTTGATGATCAACCTGAGCTACTGTTCGGTCCAGAAGTTAATGGAAAATCAACATATGGATCTGTTTTACCTTTTTATGTCAGTTTGCACATACATGACAAAGTCTTGCATAATGCCATGTTTGACTCAGGTGCCTCACATAACCTTATGCCCAAAGCTGTAATGGAAAGGCTGAACCTTGATGTTACAAGACCCTACAAAGATCTATTCTCCTTTGACTCAAGTCAAGTCAAGTGTTTAGGCCTCATCAAAGACTTGTGTGTCTCCTTAGTCCAATATCCCAACAAGACAATCCTCATGGATGTGGTGGTTGTTGACATTCCACCAAACTATGACATGCTATTGTCAAGATCTTGGGGAGAAAAACTCCAAGGGTCCCTCCAATTAGACCTCTCTTATTCCACTATATTTGTCTTTGGGCAACCAAAGAGACTATATAGAGAAACACTGATGAAGTATGTGGTAACTAGTGAGGACAAGCCCCAAAATTTTCCTATTCACTCAATCCATTCTGATATGGATTCTTTTATTTTATTTAATGATGAAACAAATCCTCTTATTGATGACAAGCCGTTGGCTTTAGAACTGAACACACACACCAAAGAAGAACCGGTTGCCCATACTGATGAAATGGTCAAAACAACTGATGCAACCCACATACAAGAAGAACCTCCCCAAACAGAAAGTTCAAATCTGTCCACTGCAAGAATGACTGAAACTCTTGATATTAACCACAAGCCAGAAATTACATGGTATTTAAAGTTTGATGGCTCTGTTAACAAGTTAGGAGCAGGGGCAGGTGTCTGGATTCACAATACAGATAACAATCATGAAGAAGGCCATGCCTACAGACTGAACTTTAAATGCACCAACAACATGGCAGAATATGAGGCTCTCATGTTAGGCCTTAAACTGCTCAAAGCTCAAGGAGCTGCAAAAGTGTCCATTCTAGGTGACTCTGATTTAATCATACAACAAATGAAAGGTAACTTTGTTACCAATGACAATAGAATGAGGGCCTATAGGACTGCTACCACTAATATACTCAATGCATTCACTGAATCCAAGCTTGCTAAGATTTCAAGAAATCATAACATTCATGCACACAGCCTAGCCACTTTTGCTAGCACATGCAAGCTTCCCTTTGAGCCAAGTCACTACTTTACTGCTGAGATAAAACATAGGCCCGCTGTCCCTAATAACGTTAAAGACTGGCAAGTATTTGAAGATGATGCCCAGATTAACAATTTCCTCACTCTTGAGCATGAGTTTTCAAATATTAACATTGACATGGATGCCATGACAGATGAGCAACAACAAACAAATGAAAATCAGCAGGCTGTAACAGCTGTAACAGCCAAACAAATCCTGAACCCAACCATTTTTGACAAAACCAACATAAGAGAGCTGAGACAAATGCATTTGGAGGAAATAGCCAAAACAGAGGCCGAGATCATTGACTTAAAGGATAACTTTTTGCCTGCTGGGCTAACTCCATTAGAAGATATGTTTGATGCAAATGATGTTCCCAAAAAACCAAAAATGCAGCCCTTAAACACTGATATAGAAGAGCACAACATTGGAACAGCAGAGCAGCCCAAAA
The DNA here is from genome assembly GCA_031772625.1 of Pinus tabuliformis. Classification (NCBI taxonomy): domain Eukaryota; kingdom Viridiplantae; phylum Streptophyta; class Pinopsida; order Pinales; family Pinaceae; genus Pinus; species Pinus tabuliformis. Next base: position 194,941,723 of record CM062813.1, read on the forward strand.
TGATCAAACTATCTCAATCTTTGCCGCCCGATCAAAAACCCAAATATGTTGATTTGTTCAAAGAATTCCAAGATGTATTTGCTTGGAGTTATGAGGATTTGAAGTCCTATGACACCTCAGTGATTCAACACACCATTCCCCTAAAACCAAACCAAAAGCCCTTCAAACAGAAACTGAGGAGAATCAATCCTATGCTTCTCCCTTTGATTGAAAAGGAAGTGAAAAAGAATGTTTGAAGCAGGTATCATAGCACCGAACAAATTTTCAGAATGGGTATCCAATTTTTTTCCCACAAGAAAAAAGACAGGTGAGATTAGGCTATGTGTAGACCTAAGAAATTTAAATCAAGTCTCCCTAAAAGACCACTACCCCTTGCCAAAAATGGACCACATCCTACAAAGAGTAGTGGGGTCATCTAGAATCTCTTTGCTAGATGGCTTTTCAGGTTTTAATCAAATACTGGTTCACCCAGACGACCAAGACAAGACAACCTTTACCACACCGTGGGGAACATTTAAGTATGTGAAGATGCCTTTCGGACTTAAAAACGCTGGTTCTACCTTTCAAAGGGCAATGGATATTGCATTTTCCAATACATGATTTCCTAGTTGTCTACCTTGATGACTTAACCCCTTTCTCTAAATCTAATCAAGAGCACCTAAAACATTTGAGGCAAATATTCATGACATGTAGGAAATATGGCATTTCCTTGAACCCCAAGAAATCCCTCTTCGGCCTTGAAGAAGGCAAACTCCTTGGCCATATCATATCAAAGGACGGGATTAGAATTGATCCTGAAAGAATCCAAGCCATCCTCCAAATCCCATATCCAAGAAACATAAAAGAGTTACAAGCATTCCTTGGAAAAATCAACTTCCTAAGAAGATTTATTCCAAATCTAGCCGAGCTAATAAGACTGTTAAGTAACATGTTAAAAAAGGATGCCAAGGTAAAATGGTCTCTTGAAACCAAGCAAGCCTTTGAGGGCATAAAATCTGCCTTGACCCAAGCCCCTGTCCTCACAAGTCCACAATTTGACAAAGATTTCATCATATTTTCATTTGCATCGGAGCACTCCATAGCTGTTGTCCTTTTGCAAAAGGATGATCAGGGAGCTGAAAAGCCAATTGCATTTTTTAGCCGAGCCTTAAGAGATGCCCCTTTGAATTACCCAATCATGGAGAAGCAGGCCTATGCCCTGGTCAAAGCAATCAAAGATTTCCGAGTCTACATTTTATATTCACATGTGATTGCTTATGTGCCAAATGCTGTTGTAAAAGACATATTAACACAAAAGGGGTTAGAGGGCAAAAGAGGCAAGTGGATTGCTAACAACCTTGAGTATGACATAGAAATAAAACCAACCAAACTGATAAAGGGACAAGGTTTAGCCAAACTGATGTCCGAAGCAAACTTTCAAGCCTTAGACATTAACCAATTGGACAATGAACAGGAGCTAGCGACTCCGCAGATCAGTGAAATCTTTTTGCAACCCCCATGGTATGCTGATATATGCTTTGTATTGTTAAACCTGTTTGCTCCCCCAGGATTGTCCAAAACTAAGAAAAGATTTTTAAGAATGAAGGCTTCAAAGTTTTGTGTCATAGATGGTGCTTTATTTTGGAAAAATCATGAAGGTATATTGCTTAATTTTTTAACCATGAATGAAACTAACAATGTCATGAAATAATTCCATGCTGGTGACTATGGAGGACATCTATATTGGAAGTCCACGACTGATAAGATTCTAAGGGATAGTTTCTATTGTCCCTCTCTTTTTGCGGATGTAAATAAATTTGCCATTTCATGTCACAAATGCCAAATCTTTGAGGGAAAAAGAAAGCTGTTGCCCCTGCCCCTTAAACCCATCTCAACTGAAAAGCCTTTTCAACAATGGGGTCTTGACTTCATTGGAGAAATCCATCCCTCCTCCTCAGTCCAGCACAAGTGGATTCTAACAGCCACCGACTATTTCACCAAGTGGGTTGAAACCATCCCATGCAGACAGGCCAATGACTCCATCATTATCCAATTCCTTGAGTGCAACATCCTTTCTAGATTTGGCTGCCCTGAGAAGATCATTACTGACAACGCCGCTGCTTTCAAATCCAAAAGGATGATCAATTTTTGCCATAAATTTCACATCACCTTGGGGCATTCCACAGCCTATTACCCCCAAGGTAATGGCTTGGCTGAGTCATCTAATAAGAGCCTGATTAATATCATAAAGAAAGTGCTAGAAGAAAACAAGAAGAACTGGCATAGAAAGCTCACAAATGCCCTATAGGAAGACAGACTTTCAACAAAGAAATCCATTGGGATGAGCCCTTATGAGCTAGTATATGGCATGGAGGCCAGATTTCCTTCATCCTTGGGCATCCCTACTATCAAACTGTTATAGGAGATTCAGGATGAACCAAATGACATTCAACGAAGAATCAATCAGACCATTCATCTTCAGCAAAACAGAGAGCAAGTTTATGACAGAGCTCAGATTTTGCAAGAGAAGCTCAAAAAGATGTTTGATAAAAGAGCTAAGGTGGAAGATTTCTGTGTTGGCAACAAAGTTCTAAGGTGGGATTCACGAAAAGAAGACAAGGGAAAACATGCAAAATTTGATTTTTTTATGGAAAGGGCCATTCGTTATTTCTGTTGTTCAGGGAAATAACACATATTTACTCAAATCTGTAGAGGGCAGCATGGCTGAAGAAGGCCCTGTAAATGGCCGAATGTTAAAACATTACCATGATCCCTTTTGTAGGGCTGTAACAAGGGTCTCTTTCACCTCTAGTTATGCTACATTAATAAGTCAATCCGGGAACGCTTTGTTATTGCAAAGAGTAGCTCAATCCGAGGCTATTTGTCAGAGTAATGCTTCGTAGTACAGTGTCTAGCAAATACAAGAGTAAATGGATGCTAAACGATAACTAATTTGCTTTTAAAAGAAAGGAATCACACCAGGCAATTTATCAGTCAAGGGTGCGGAAGCGATAACCCATCCCTCTAGAAACTGATGGAAGGAAAAATAGAGTATGGACCAAAGATCTGGGAGCTAAGCAGCGACTTGCTGACTCACTACAGCTTTCGACCTCCTCTCACGCCAAAACAATAAATGCAGGAAAATGGAACAGCAGAAAGTGAAATGGAACAGCAAACGGAAAATGGAACAACAAATCTGAAATGGAACAGCAGTAAATGGAACGGAAATAAATGGAACAGCAACTCAGTAAACTAGATCTCGCGAGTTAGAACTGAACTCTCATTCCGCAATCAAACAACAATCGTCAAAAGCAATTCCAATGAACCTTACTTTATGAGGAAATATTCACAAATGAATTATGGAACAACATTTATCATATATACACAACACACTTATTACAGCAATCTGATGTTTCCAAAGAACATGACTTCTGCTTCCAAATGGAATAATATTACTTTCGGGTTCCCACGAATAGGAGTTCAAATGAATCCAATAGCAATATTTAATATGAAAGCTCTGTAACAGAAACGATTGGCTTAAATAGTGAACATGCAATCAACTCTGAAGAGATTCATTTACACGATACAGAGTTACTTACATAAATCTCCTGAATGAAACCATTAATGAAGTAGTCATAACAGAGCATGGAACAGCATATGACGAACACGTCAGATTACCAAATTATATAGACAATCCACACAGAAACCAAATTATAATGATACAAAAGCAAGTGTCCTTCGGAGCCGGGCCCTTAGCTTCCAAGGATACACTGCCTTAGATTACTCCAGTCGCAAAGATGAAATAAAACACCAAGTCTTTCGTATTAATGCATCAACAAAAGTACAGCAAAACAAGTCTTAACGAGACTCGATGATCAAAGTTCGAACTGAGACTTAAATTTACATATATGAAAAAAGGTCTCCGAGCTTAACACTGCTGCCCCTTTTTATAAGAGAATTGGCGGAGGTATCTAGATAGCAAAAATAAACAAGACAACGATCCCTCAGGATCAAAGATCCTGAGGGATTCGCCAAGCCGTTACTCCTTGATTTTCCTTTCCCTGCTCCGCCGAATCGATAATTCTTCTTTCTTTCCCGGGTCGTTCTGCTTCGATCCGCTTGATCTTGTTCGCATCCGGTTTCCTTCCAAAGGGACAGCAGTTACTCTTCCTTTGTCTTTTCCTCTTAAACAGTGATCCTTCGTTTCCACCCTTTCCTGCATAGAAAAATAGCAATTATCAGTGATTAAGCTTTTCATACTAATTCTCACATATTCTACTAAAAATGCTTTATCTCTTTAAATTCATTATGCCGAAAGGGTTACAATTGCTACCGAAAAGTCACTAAATTGTTGGTCAAAAACATACCTTTCCAGAGCTCCACACACCCCCCTGCTTACCCTGTTTCATGCCCTCATGAAAACATTATAGTTGATATGCAGAGCAGTAAGAGAGTAGGCCGGAGAGGGAATCTCGTGTGGAGACCTACAACCGTGATGAGCAACCAAATCATCAAAAAACTGATTTGTTTGACCTTCAGGCATTTCATACAGGCTGGTATCCCTTATTTCTTCCTCATGAACGGGTGGATTTTCTTCTCCTTGGTTCTCTGCATGTGAATTCTCGGGTATCTCTTCCTCTGGCGGTCCATCAGGAGGGCCTGCTGGGCTGGAGGGTTGGCCATATTCCCCCAAGCTGGCCAGGATTGCGGCCAATTCTTCTTCGCCCACAGGGTCTCGCAGCGGACTGCTTTCTGGCTGTCTTACTTCCTCCTCCCGATTGTCTTGCTCAGTGACTGCCTTGGGGTGTTCAGCTTCTGAGTGCATTTCTCCTTCCTTTCCTCCTTCTCCGGCTTGTTCAGCCTCGTCCTCAGATTGTCCAGCATTTTCATCAGAAGGTATTTCTTCTGGTTCTGGAGGTTCGTCTGTGATCTCAATTGGTTGGCTGGTGTTCCGAATCTTTTCCAGCCTCCCCCGTATTCGAGCTAGGCGAACTGATTTCCTTGGTTTTTCTGGCTGTTCAGGTGTACAGGCAACAAGTTTCTCTGCTATCACTTCTCTGCGTTTTTCTGGTCGCTCCGGTGTATCTGAAGAATGCTTCCGTTTCGAAGCGACACGTTTTCCAGCTGCCACTTCTCTACGTTTCTCTGATTGTTCTGGCGTGCTGGAGGAGGTTTCAGGTTTTGGAGGTGGTGCAACCAATCCCCCCTTAATTACTGCAATGAGCTCCTCCCAGCTGCTCTGCTGTTGAGTGAGACTATGGCTCACTATCAATCGAATCAATCCATGGTGGCTAACAACTGCGTCTTCGTGCTGGGCCATTTTCAGGCTTCGGGCCGCGTCATGCAATAGCGAATTTAAAAGTGCAGGCATATTTACAGAACATTTTTCTTTTAAAACAGCTAACAGTTTAAGATGGCGAGGTCTTACCACGTCCTTCCTTCCTTCGCAAGTAATGTAGCTCTGTACTATCTTTGCTAGTTCGGTCCAGGGTTCTCCTAACGTAGCTGGCAGAACTCCCTTCCCTTTCACTGTCAGGCTTTGGCCTTCGTCCTGAAAAATCTCTATAATCTTCTGCAGTCTTTCCTTCTTCAGCGTCCAAACAGGTCCGGTGGCTGGTAAGCTTGAAACTTCTGCAATTACATCGTTAGTGACCAATATCCGTCTTTCTCTTACTGTGGAGTAGTCTTCCTGCAAGTTTTGCAGAAATTCCAACGCCACTGTATTGTTTTGTTCTTGTAAGCGATTGAAATAATTCAACCATCTGGCCTTTTCCAGGATCTCCCGAGTAGCAGCAGAGGCTGTCAATTCCTGGGGCTCGCTTCGGACTGCCTTACCTCCCATGGTTCTACTAAAATTTCTAATGGAACAACAACTGTCTGAGCTGTTTTGGGATGCAGAGAAGATGATCGTCGCGAAAAAACAGAGCATGCAGCAAAAATGGATTGCGGATGGCAACTTTGCGTAAAATAGAACTATCATACTGTTAAACCATGCCATTCCTTCGTACACTATCTACCCCGAATGGTGTGGTGACACGTACCCCGTGGAGTAATGAGATTACCTTCCCCCCCACGATGTGATAGGCTGCCCCAGCCATCAAATAGAGGAGCAGCAGCCATCGTGTTACCAGTCATTAAGAACAACATATAAAATTACGCCATGTTTTGGATAGACAACTAAATACCGAAATCGAGGCAAAAAGGTGGATCGCGTTTTACATAAGAGCTTTCGTAATATGATGCGAGGCCGGGGGATGGGACGTCTGTCACTCGTACGAAGTCCCGAGGGGTCATTGTCAGTTCCTTTGCCATGATTGGTAGTAATGAGTATTCATGCGATATGTTAATCAGGGAATAAAATATGAATTATTCATAAGATAGAAGAAATAAAGAGGTATTGATATTATCCCTGTTGGTGTAACCATTTATGACTTCGATACCATTAACAGAGCTCTGCTGCCAACAGGTGTCCATAACCTTGGCAGAGTTGTTTATTTCGCCCCCAGAACCATGATCCTATATGTGTTATAAAAATATTTTGTCAAAATACAGGCCATTATGCTGGCTTGGTAACCAGGTAACCATAATGCCATTCACCAGGAAGGCGCGAAACGTGGGCAGGCCGGCTCGTGATGAGACCCCCTGTTCCAAGGTCTGCTTAGTTAATATACCTTTGGACCATATCCCTGGTATGGTGGCCATGCTGGGAATGCCACTTCGCTTCCAACCTGATGATCATGGTAGGTTGGCTCTTGCTGAGACCCCCTATCCTGCATTTGACAATAAATCACATTCATCATCATTTTTTCCTTTTTTCTTTTGTTTTTCCAGTACTTTTTCTTATATGTTTACACATAAGGGTGGTTCAACACTCCTTAAGAGTGGGAATGGCGGAAGAAGTCTTATCATCCCAACAGGAAAATATAAATCCTCTGTTCTTATTCTTATGTAATAATTAGAAAAAAAATTTTCTTTAGAGGAAATCACCATGATAAAGATAACCAACCAGGGCAATGGGAATAGGTCAATGACAACTGGGATGAGAAGTAAATATGTCCCCCCTCTTGTCCTCTTATCAATACTAGGCTCTATAAAGATAGCGATTTTATGATATCCTGACTTCGGCATGTTGTAATTGATGTTCATTGCATAGGTGTATAGCTGAATCTTAGAGACTGGAAAGATGATGCATGAGAAAGCATCCTCGGTATGAATCATGACTGAGACAAAGATATGACTATGGTGTTCCTTTTGAAAGAGAAGGATCCATGCAAGCAATTAGTTGGGATGCCGCTCTCCTAAGATCATGAGTGCTGTCTAAAAAATTGTCAACTGCTGTTCCTTTTGAAAAGGAACAACAAAAACTCGCAAATGTTGTCCCTTTTTGAAAAGGAACAACAGAAACCACACTGCTGTTCCTTTGAAAAGGAACAGCAAAATTCAAAATGCTGTTCATTTAAAAAGGAACGGCAAAAATTCAAAACAACAAACCCCAAAATGCTGTTCCTTTTCAAAAGGAACAGCAAAAACACAAAGTGTTGTTCCTTTTGAAAAAGGAACAGCAAAAACACGAAGTGTTGTTCCGTTTCAAAAAGGAACAGCAAAAACACGAAGTGTTGTTCCTTTTGAAAAAGGAACAACAAAAACACGAAGTGTTGTTCCTTTTGAAAAAGGAACAGCAAAAACACGAAGTGTTGTTCCTTTTGAAAAAGGAACAGCAAAAACACGAAGTGCTGTTCCTTTTGAAAAAGGAACAGCAAAAACACGAAGTGCTGTTCCTTTTGAAAAAGGAACAGCAAAAACACGAAGTGCTGTTCCTTTTGAAAAAGGAACAACAAAAACACAACAATGCTAAAAACACGAAAACAAGCAACTGCTGTTCCTTTTGAAAAGGAACAACAGAAATCCAAAAATGTTGTTCCTTCTGAAAAGGAACAGCAAAAATTCACACCTGCTGTTCTTTTTGGAAAAAAGGAACAACAAAAACACAAAAACAAACCACTGTTGTTCCTTCTGGAAAAGGAACAACAAAAACACACTAACTGTAAAAAGCAATCTTAAGAAAGAGAGATCAAAGAAATATTAAAAAACGTATATACAAGAACTTATGTACAAGTCAAAAGAATGAGTTCTTCAGTGAATTGTAGGTGAGGAAGATTTTACTTCCTCTCCTAAAATTTTCATGTCAGTATCTTGACGTAGCTGATCACAGAAGGATTCCCGAGTGAGTGGCCTGCGATAGAGACGAACTCAATGGCCATTTACCTTGAATGCATATCCAGAACCATCGATTGTAATGAGAGTAAGGGTCCCATTATCATGTACTTTCTGAATTTCATATGGCCCCAGCCATCGAGTCTGCAGTTTCCCTGGGAAATCCTGAAACCGAGAGTCATATAACAGAGCCCAGTCCCCTTCGTGAAAGAATTTGTTCTTGATAAGTGCATCATGCCATTTAGCTCGCTGTTTTTGAATAAGTGCTGTATTTTGTAATGCGGAGAACCTTATTTCGTCCAATTCATTAATCTGCTGTAGTCGATTGATTTGTGCCTCACTTAAATCTAGGCCAACTTCCTGTGCAGTTCGTAGGGTTTGGATTCTATAGGGAAAATAGGTTGTTTCCCAAACACTAATTGATATGGTGAATAACCAGTGGTACTTCTCCAGGTGGTTCTATAGGCCCAGAGTGCTTCAGGTAGTCGGGCGGCCCAATCACGCCTATGTGAAGCAATGGTTTTTGTCAAAATTGATTCTATTACCTTATTGCTGCTCTCTACTTGCCCATTCGCCTGCGGGTGATATGGGGTAGTAATTTTATGCTGAACGTGATAGTTGTTAAGTGTTGCAGCTAATTTGTTTCCGGCAAATTGAGGTCCCCCATCTGTAATTATTTCTCTCAGAAGGCCATATCGTACAAACAAATGGAATAGGAACTGAACTACCGAATCTTCTGTAGCTCTAGGTAACGCTTCCGCTTCAACCCATTTAGTAACATATTCTGTGGCTACCAAGATATATGTTCTCTGATTTGATGATGGGTTGATGGGTCCAACGAAGTCAAGAGCCCACCGTTCAAATGGTTCAATAACCAATTGTGGCCTCAGAGGCATCTCATCGGCTTGACCAGGTCGACCTGCTCGCTGGCAACTGTCACAGGCTTGAACGAATTTCTTCGCATCCTTAAAGATTGTAGGCCAGTAGTATCCTGTCTGCAACACTTTATGTGCTGTTCTTTTTTCTGCAAAGTGTCCTCCGCAAGGTCCGTCATGACAGGCTTTTAAGATGTCAAAAATTTCATCTTCTCTAATACATCTCCTGATTTGCATGTCTGCCCCTGTGTGGAACAAATAGCCCCGAATCCACGAAAATCGAGTGCTCTTCTGAACAATCTGCTTACGTTCATTAGGGGTTAAGTGCTTTGGTAGTTTACCTGTTGCAAGGTAATTGGCAACATCAGCATACCAGGGTGTTTGGGCAGCAACAACAAACAGGTGTTCGTCCGGAAATTGGTCTTCTACTGCTGCTGCTTCGATTGGTTTTGGTATCCGTGAGAGAAAATCAGCTACAGGGTTCTCCTTGCCGGGTCTACCTTTGATTGTGATATCAAATTCCTGCAATAAGATCAACCATCTTGTTACTCTGGCATTTGTAACAGGCTTATTTGCTAAATATTTAATAGCAGAATGATCTATATATAAAACAACGGGATAGCCTGCGATATAATGTCTAAATTTATTGACAGCATGTATTACAGCAAGGAATTCTTTTTCGGGGACAGTGTAATTTAATTCAGCAGGGGTTAAATTTTTGCTGATGTAATAAATAGCATAAGGTTTTTTATCCTCCTATTGTCCAAGGACTGCACCGATTGCTGTGTTCGAGGCATCAGATGAAATTTGAAATGGTAAATTCCAGTTTGGTCCTCAAAGGAATGGAGCTGTTGATACGAGTTTCTTTAAATCCTGGAAAGCGCGGTCACAATTTTCTGTCCACATGAAATCAACATTACCTGTTAGTGCATATAAAGGTGCAGCAATGTGTGAATAATGTTCTATAAATCGTCTGTAATACCCAGAAAATCCAAGAAAGCTGCGTACCTCTGTCTGAGTAGTGGGGGTGGGAATGAGCAAAAGAATCTGAATTTTAGCCGGATCTACCTGAATGCCGGCTACTGAGACGTAGTGTCCTAGAATAAGCCCTTCTGTCATCATCATATAACACTTTTCGTGGCTTAAGCAAAGCCTGGTAGCAATGCAGCGCTGTAGGAATTTTTCTAGAGTGTCTAGAGCTGGATCAAAATCATCTCCATACGGTGTAAAGTCATCCATATAGACTTCAAGCCCATCATTTATTAAGTCTTCAAAGATGCTAAGAATGGCCCTTTGGAATGTGGCAGGGGCATTACATAGGCCAAAGGGTAGAACTCTATAAGCGTACGTTCCCCAAGGACAAGTAAAGGTAGTTTTGTCCTGGTCTTCAGGGGCAATCTGAATCTGATTGTATCCACTGAAGCCATCTAGGAAAGAAAAGAATTTCTTTCCTGCTAACGTGTCCAGTACTTGGTCTATGAATGGGAGGGGAAAATGGTCCTTTTGTGTGGCTTTGTTTAGCTCCCTATAATCCACACAAATCCTCCATTTCCCATTCTTCTTGGGCACAACCACAAGTGGAGAGACCCACTTGCTATCAGAAATAGGATAAATAAAATTAACATCTAAAAGCTTCTGAAGTTCTGATTTCACAACATCTTTTAGATGGGGGTTGAGTCTTCTTTGCGGTTGACGGACAGGTCTTGCATCTTTTTCTATGTAAATATGGTGGGTGCACAGTTGGGGATCAATCCCTTTCATATCAGGATAGTCCCATGCAAATGCTTCTTGATATTTTCGTAACAAATGGATGAGTTTGATTTCTTGCTTTGGTGTAAGGTTGGCATTAATGTTTAGTGTTTTTCCCGGTTCACTTTCCACTATTTTACTATTAGCAACAGAAGTCACTGGTATCGTTTGGTCATGTGTATCTTTTAAGGGGTCTTCTTCCAGTTCATTCTCGAATGCAGCTTCTATCATAAAACACTGTGCATGAGGTCTAGATTCCGTTTGACTAACAAAGTTATTGATGGCATCATCTTCTGTTATATCTTTAAAGTCTAGAGCCTTTTGTATAGTCAATGGTGATCTGATATTGTCAGTAAGGTATGATACCGGGTGCTGGTTGGTTTTTATTGCTGTAAGACTTGGCTGTGCTGGAGGATATAGGACTAAATTTTTGATATTTGGTCCTCTGGTTATTGTCATATTCCCCTGCCGACAACCAATGTATGCATCGGCAGTGGCCAGCCAGGGTCTACCTAAAATTAGAGGGTGTCCATCCAGTCGGGTTTTTGGATTAATTACCAGGAAGTCAGTCGGATATTCCCAAGAATCTACAGAGACCATGACATCGTATAGAGTTCCTTCTGGTCGTACTACAGATCGGTCAACCAATTCTAACAAAGTAGAAGTGGGTTCTACCGATGTAATCCCAAGCTTTTGGCACGTAGAAGTTGTCAAAATATTAATTGCAGCTCCTAAATCAACTAAGGCATTAGTCAGAGTCTGTCCATAGATTTGAACAGTTACTATGGGGTTTCCCGGATCTTCATATTTAATGGGTATTCCTGATAACAAATCAGATAAAGTACCGAGTACTTGGACTCTTGGGTTAGTGGTTGGATTCCTCCTTGATTTCTTTATGCACAATTCTTTTATAGTTTTTGCGTATATGGGGATGTCTTGAATGGCTTGGAGGAATGGAATTCGTATGTACAGATTTTGTAACTCCCCGAGAATGTCGAAGTCTGGTTGCTGTACAGGTCGTGGTAAGACTAATCGTTCTGGGAAGGGAGGAGCGGGTTCATTTATTTGATGAGGAGTCTGCTCCTTATTTACGCTCTCTTGTTGTAACGGTTGTTCTATTGGTAACTGATCTTCAATGTGCATTGTTTTATCTCCCTCTGTTTCTATTATTCGTCCAGATCTTAACTGAAGATCATTGCACTCCCTCAGTTCAGGTTCGATTTCTATTGATTCTATGATTTGGAGAGACTGGACCGGCCTATTATTGGAATTAGGATTAGGTTGGGCTGGGAGTTGCGGTCTCAGATTAGACTGGGGATTTTGTTGCAAAGCTGGCAGAGTCGGTTGAGGGAGTGGAATAGTTCCTGTTGGCTGATATGTCGATCTTGGCCAATTTGTCTGCCAGGGTGAACTTTGTGAAGTAGGGGGGGTCCATTGCGGAGGGTATGAGTTATTTTGCCAATATGGTGGAGTGTAAGGAAAATTTGGCCAACCAAATTGGCTTAGCTGATTCATCCACGGATTTGGGGAAGGAAATGGTTGTGATGACCAGTTCGGAAATGGGGGTTGAGATTGATTTTGCCACGTACTATATTGTGGAGGCTGAAAAGAAGAAGTCGGGTCAGAAAACATACCTGATTGCCTTGGTTGCCATTGGCGACGCTGGTTAACAAAGTATGCTGATTCCGGTTCTTCTTCTGCTTCCTTATATATTGCTTTCAATCCAGGAAGTGAGGGGCAACTTTCGATCAGGTGATCTTTTGTACAGATGGCACATGTTTGAACTGTATCTAGCGGACATTCCTTGTGGCTATGCTTCTTTCTACATCGGGGGCAGAAGATCGCCAAATTCTGTTTTGCCTCAATCTGCTTCTGTTTAGCCTGCACAATATCAAGTTGTGTAGTTAATGTCCCCAGAATATCAGTTTTAAAGTTTTCTAATAAATTGCCAAGTTCTACACGTGTTACTCCTTCTGTTGGTGCTTTGTTATCTCTGACAAACCGATCATATTCTGCTGGTTTTATCCTTGTGCTGCCTCTCGAACTTCTGATACATAGATCAATGATGTCAGAAAAATTTTCTTGATAAATATCCCCTTTTCCCATGATATTTAATGTTTCGATCCACTGCTCTTTCATGCCCCTGATTAATGCAGTTTTTAACACATTATCAGGCAGTGGTAATGATGCATAAGGCGACCTTTGTAAATTATACTGAAAACGTTCTACATATTCTTCTAATGTTTCGTTCGGTCTAGCCATCATTTGGAATATTTCGTCTTTCAATTCTCTAGACCTACAATAGTCTTGATATTTCTTTAGAAAAGATTCCTTCATCTGCTCCCAGTTATTTATAACCCCACCACCTAAACCCATAAACCATCTTAAGGCTGCTCCTTTCAAAGTAGAGGGGAACAACTTTAATTTCTGGGGGTCAGTGGTGTAATCATATCCCCTGCATAAGACATCAAATTCGAATAAGAATGCATCCGGGTCTTCTAATGTCAGTCCATGAAATGTAGGAATGTGTTGAAGGGGAATTGCTTTCATAGGAGCATTTGTTGCGGAATCCACTATAGGATATTGTAATGTAGAAGTTTGAGTATTGGGCTAATTCTGCGCCATCGGATCGAATATGTGCCAATAACCTTCAGGGATTTCTAAAAGGGTATTCTTAGGCTGAGAAGGTACAATTTTGGTTGTCTTAATAGCACTTCCTTTGTCCGGAATAGTAGAAGCTTCTGCTATTTGAGGAGATTGAATCCCTTCAATGATTTTTACAGCGCTCCCTTTATCTGGACTTTCTAATGGATGGATTATCCTAGGAGATCTTGGTTCTTCAACTTCTCCTGTTTCCCCTTCTCCTTCACAAAGATTGCTTAGATTCCCTTCCTGCAGTCGTTCTGGAATAGAATTTTCAATTTCTTGAAAGTCCTGTTCATCAGTCTGACTATGCACCTCAGCGAAGGCTACAGATGGTGATCCTGTGGCCTGAAGGGAACCAGTAGGCTGCTTGGAGTTGGTTTTTCTGAAACCTACTGATGGCTGAGATTCAGTTTTCTTATAGATTTCGTCTATGAAGGTCGTTCGGCCAAGGGTTACCGGCCCTTTGGCTTTTTCGGGTTTGAATGGAGGTTTGATAATTTTTTCTGGCTTTTTCTGCTTAGTCATTCATTCTATAAACTACCAAATTCTATTCAACCCACAATTCTGCCAGGAAAGCGGACGGTGGAGCAGGGCTTTTACATGCTCCGTACGCAGGTTCTTACCTTCCGTTTTTAAAATCCAACTCTCCCCTAGCAGATTCGTACACTACTCTGTAAAAGACAAATGGCTGTACTCTTTCCCCGGCAACGGCGCCAAAATGTAGGGCTGTAACAAGGGTCTCTTTCACCTCTAGTTATGCTACATTAATAAGTCAATCCGGGAACGCTTTGTTATTGCAAAGAGTAGCTCAATCCGAGGCTATTCGTCAGAGTAATGCTTCGTAGTACAGTGTCTAGCAAATACAAGAGTAAATGGATGCTAAGCTATAACTAATTTGCTTTTAAAAGAAAGGAATCACACCAGGCAATTTATCAGTCAAGGGTGCGGAAGCGATAACCCATCCCTCTAGAAACTGATGGAAGGAAAAATAGAGTATGGACCAAAGATCTGGGAGCTAAGCAGCGACTTGCTGACTCACTACAGCTTTCGACCTCCTCTCACGCCAAAACAGTAAATGCAGGAAAATGGAACAGCAAAAAGTGAAATGGAACAGCAAACGGAAAATGGAACAACAAATCTGAAATGGAACAGCAGTAAATGGAACGACAATAAATGGAACAGCAACTCAGTAAACTAGATCTCGCGAGTTAGAACTGAACTCTCATTCCGCAATCAAACAACAATCGTCAAAAGCAATTCCAATGAACCTTACTTTATGAGGAAATATTCACAAATGAATTATGGAACAACATTTATCATATATACACAACACACTTATTACAACAATCTGATGTTTCCAAAGAACATGACTTCTGCTTCCAAATGGAATAATATTACTTTCGGGTTCCCACGAATAGGAGTTCAAATGAATCCAATAGCAATATTTAATATGAAAGCTCTGTAACAGAAACGATTGGCTTAAATAGTGAACATGCAATCAACTCTGAAGAGATTCATTTACACGATACGGAGTTACTTACATAAATCTCCTGAATGAAACCATTAATGAAGTAGTCATAACAGAGCATGGAACAGCATATGACGAACACGTCAGATTACCAAATTATACAGACAATCCACACAGAAACCAAATTATAATGATACAAAAGCAAGTGTCCTTCGGAGCCGGGCCCTTAGCTTCCAAGGATACACTACCTTAGATTACTCCAGTCGCAGAGATGAAATAAAACACCAAGTCTTTCGTATTAATGCATCAACAAAAGTACAACAAAACAAGTCTTAACGAGACTCGATGATCAAAGTTCGAACTGAGACTTAAATTTACATATATGAAAAAAGGTCTCTGAGCTTAACACTGCTACCCCTTTTTATAAGAGAATTGGCGGAGGTATCTAGATAGCAAAAATAAACAAGACAGCGATCCCTCAGGATCAAAGATCCTGAGGGATTCGCCAAGCCGTTACTCCTTGATTTTCCTTTCCCTGCTCCGCTGAATCGATAATTCTTCTTTCTTTCCCGGGTCGTTCTGCTTCGATCCGCTTGATATTGTTCGCATCCAGTTTCCTTCCAAAGGGACAACAGTTACTCTTCCTTTGTCTTTTCCTCTTAAACAGTGATCCTTCGTTTCCACCCTTTCCTGCATAGAAAAATAGCAATTATCAGTGATTAAGCTTTTCATACTAATTCTCACATATTCTACTAAAAATGCTTTATCTCTTTAAATTCATTATGCCGAAAGGGTTACAATTGCTACTGAAAAGTCACTAAATTGTTGGTCAAAAACATACCTTTTCAGAGCTCCACAGCTTTTAAGTGATACCATGCAGCTCTGTATATATCTCTTTGTACATCGATATTTGTATATATCAACACTTTGTTTTTATTTTTTATAAGCAGTCTGAGTGTTAGAGGAGCAGCAGCAAAGTTTGTGAAGACACAGCCAATGCCAGTATTCCATTTTTAAAGCTCTGTCTCTGCATTAATCTCAGCAAAACAACAAGAGTAGCGCTGTCATATCACAAAAATTCATGGTAAAAAGAAACTGTTTGCAGCTTGCAGTCTTCAGTCAAACAGTATCAATAAGAGAGGAGTTTTTTTTTGTTTCACATCAGCAACTGTTTCCAGATCAGAGCCTAAGGAAATACATCAGTTCTGATCTATGTTTTGGATCTATTTCAAAGGCAATGCTCAAGCAACATTGTATATAATATCAAGCACGCAGAAGAAAGCAGGCAGTGCTTCACTTTTCATAACAATTCGGTTGAGTAGAGGGCTGTTTATATTTCCAAGTTTCACACTTTTAGCAGCCAACATAAAGAAGTTTTTCAATCCACAGCAACAATAGAAAATCAAGGCAGTCTGACCTGTTGTTCTTGGCTTTTCACAAGGAAAAGCCATCCCCAAGTGGAGCCACTATTAGCCTCGTTTTGCAACAGGTGTTCATCTTTCATGATTGACAGTTTTACATGCCAAATATGTCATACTTTGCATGCTGCAATGCTCCATATTTCCAGAAAGAGGTCAAAAAAGATACCATGAAAGTGTGCTAGTCTAAATGCCACTACTGTATTCCAAATTTTGATGAGTTAACCATTTTTGAAGAATTTTCTGTTAAGGGAACTCCAAACATCCTAATCTTGGTTTCCCTAGGTTTCAATTTCTTGTTTTAGAATATAGAGAATGAATATCTGTCCAAACAGCTTAATCTTGGCAGATTTGTAGATAGGTAGAGAAACAAAGGAGCCCAACTGCTTAATCTGGGCCCTTGGAAGAAATAAGTGTAGATTTAGATAGGAAGGCAGTCAAAAGAAAAATGGTAAAGCAGGGTCTGCAAGTCTAAGTGCACCCAAACCAAAAAGAAGAAAAAATGCTAGGTAAGTAGGCTGGGTAGGTAGTTTTGAGGTTGCAGAAAGTGGATCTATGATCAATTTTGTGTTTCAAAGTGATATTGTACTTCAAATCATAGGTACAAGGCAATTTTCATTTGGAGGAGCTCAAGCGAGGCATGGCTAACTCCCCTTTCTTCTCATTCCCCAAATCACTCACTAATTTCCTGAAGAGGTCAAGATCTGCTTGATACCTCTTAGCTTCATCAATTTTTCATATCATTTTCCTTGGTAAAGATCTGCTTTACTCAAGGAATGTTCATACTTCCTCTATGAATCATTTTCCCCCTAAGTAGCCTAAGATTCACATACTTAGCGCTTTCTTATCACTTCATATTAACTGCTAATTTTACTATGTAGCTCCCTATCTATCTCCCCTTCCCCTACTAAAAATATGTTAATAAATCCCCCTATGTACATATTCCCATCCCTTGGCACTATAGCCCTATAAATATCAGTTTGGGAAATGTCGAGTTCATCTGGGACTTAGCATTAGCCTTCCGCGTCCTAACCCTGGGATTGACTTGACATTCGGTTAAGTTAATAACCTTTTCCCTCACCCCTTAACCCATAACATTTCATTATTCTCACCCTCTCTCGCTTATTGTTTAAAGTTTAGTGTTGAAATGTTTGAACAAACATTAAATTTTACCCCCGATGCGCAAACCCGCAAAAAACCCACTAAACCAAAGTCTAAACCCCCCGCGGCATTGTATAAATTATTCGAATATTCGCGCGGGCCCTGTCCATAACCCTCCACCGCCTTGTCTATTCCGTCGGTCGTCAGATCTGGTGCGCCATAGATCAACGGTGGGCGGGTCTTGTCATCTCCGAAGCCATCGATGGTTAGCACCCAGGAGATGGGCGGTTTTCCTGTCGTACTCCCGCCACGCGTCACCCTCTCGACTGTGGCGGAGCCCCCTCTACCAAAACCACTTCTGCTCAAGGCAGTGCGCCCGAAACCAGATACCGCCTTCCCCCCTCCTGCGTCAGCGCCACGTCAGGCTGACATCACCATCCCGCATCGGCCTCCTGCCGCCGTGTCCTTGCCATGTCACCTACCACGTCACCTCCTCCACCGTACTAACACGTCACCCGCCGTACTGCTGACGTCACCCTGCTGATGTCATCCTACCACGTCACCGCCATACTGGGACCCACCACTGACGTCATGTTGATGTCATCGTCAAAAAGCACGAAAGGCGCAAATCGCAGCCTAGGAAGCCCGGAATCAAAATCTGAGGCAGTTTTTCACGGGCGATTAACGCCTAGTGCTAATCGCGCATGGCTACGGGAAATAGGCCAAAATGGAAAGCCCTTCATGGCTCGGCCTCCAGCAGACCCGAAAGGCGCAAAATGACCAGAATTTCTTCGCACAGCATTCAGAAAGGGGCAAACACAGTTTTTAAAGCAACGGAGGGCCGAACAGCAGACATAAAAGGTCGATGAGACAGTCTAAAGCACTCAGAAGACGTTAAAGAGGCCAGGTTCAGCGCCAAAGTGTACCAGAGGAAGCGGCAAAGAGTATCAGTCGAATGTTTTTAATGAAAACTTTTATTCCCAATACAGGTGAACATTAAATGACCTCCAACAAAGTCAAAGAAAACGGTGGAGCTCTAATCAAGGCTCTCCCATCACAGTTAAAAGCATTTAAAGCCACCGAACAACAATGGATCAAAACCCAAAGCACATTTATGGCTAAGTGATCAGCATAGAGCCATAAAGGCAATACATTAATTCCTTTTTGTTACAGCTACACCCATCGCAGCTCGAGGATATTTTCCCGCATTTATTTCAGACATGTGTTAGGTTTAGGACATTTATTATAGCAGATCTGTCTGAGATATGATTAGTGTAGATATTTTGCTTATATAAACAACCCTAATTCACTGTTTAAAGGGTTGGTTGGTTGATAATCCTCATGAGAGACTCGCACTGTATATCTGATATGATTTTCTTAATCAAAGATTGCTGAAAGCTTGGAGAATGGGCTATTTGATGTATTGTTAATGGTTTCTGAAGGATGAATTTGGAATTCTTGTGCTGCAATATGAATCAATAAGTGTTCCTCACCTCTGTTATTTCAATTTCATATATGCTCAAGTTGCAGAACGAAGGATTGGTTTAGAATTTGCTTAGCTGCACTCTATGCTCAGTTTCTGTGGCTTCTTAATGTTTTTCCTCTTTATTTAGGCATAAATATGAATTCTTTTATGGCTCATGTTTGATCTATTTCACATATGAATGACTGTTATCTAGGAATTCTTAGATGCTCCTAGATAGGGCTCATTTATCTTCCCCCTGCTAACCTGAATGAGAGATTCTTAATTGCCTCTCATTCCTTAGCCTTTCAATCCATCTCTTTGCCTTGGATGATTGTTTCTTATGCAGCTGTCTTGCTCCATTTTCCTCTCTTGTGACCAAGAAAACGCACCAGCAGTCTTACTCCATGACTCCATGCCCAATGGTTTGAAACTTATCACACTATGTTTTGCCTCTCTACTTGAAAGCATCAATCTTCCCACCAAAATCAAAACAAACCCCCTTAAACTCAATAACTAGCCTAAAATCATCTTCAACAAAGCTAAATCAGAAAGAGAGAGCCCTCTCTGATTGCAGGTGGGCTTGAACCTATTGTCCAAAGGTTGGTTTGTGGTTACCTCGACCGTATCCTTTCACGAGCTTAAGGACAACCTGAGTGATAACACTATGACCAATTGGGTTATATCTATACCATCCTTCCAAACCTCCCTCGGCCTAGTTTTTCTTTTATACTGAGGGCATCTCATGCCACTGACGTGTTAATTGGATAAGTTTATTACCCATAACCTTCCCCATGTCTGCAAGGATCCATGGTTTACGAGTAACCTCAGAGGGGGCCTAGTTCCACCTATGATTATCCCACCCCCCTGATCCTTTGGGAGTTAACTACTAACAAGGCATGAACACATATTATGCATTTTCCCATCCACATCAATTGATGCTAGGGCTAGCTACTACTTAACCTAGTTATCAAAATGTTGTCACGAATCTATATTATCCTTATGTACTACCTAGTTCTCTAGCCCCCATGGAACCAATACCCAAACCTCCCATGCCTCACCCCCCTCTGCCACAATAACCACCACCTCCACAAGGGAAAGTGTATGCTTGGAAAAATGTTTCCCCTCCCCCTAACCCTAAGAGGAATAATACAAGGAAAGGTAACCAAAAACATCCATATAAGGGAAACCAAGGCAACCAAGGTTGTCAACCTATTGACAATAAGGGTGACTAGTCTAATATTACAACCCAACAATAGAGTGGCCAACCCAATCAGAATAAGGCCCTGCAAATGAAAAAACCTTTTGCATGTTGCAATACCTATGGAAATTATACTCATGACTATCCCCTTCTCCCTCATATACACAAAGCATGGGAATATCAAGAAGCTTCATGTAGAGGGAAGAAACCTATGCTTCCATCCACACCTCTCTCTACGTAGCTGATAGTGCTCAAGAACCCTTTCCCTTGCCAAGGATATGTGGCCACCCAAGATGGACAAAATATTCTAGTTCCCTCCTCTCATCAACTGGGGAATAGGTCTTACCAAATTCTTATGATGAACTCTGAAGAAGTTAACCTTCCAACTTGATCGCGCCTATATGATTCACCTTCTGAGAAGTCATCCAATTAAGCACAACCAAAAGTATCCATAGAGCCTCTTTCGTCACCCAATGGTACCTTACAGTTCCCCTTCCTAAGGTATAGGTCCCTTCAAGAATTTCCAAAGTTCCATTACATCGAAACACTACCAATTCTTGAGTTGTCCACACCTACAACATAGTGGATGACTTGGCACAATCGCCTACCACCATGTTAATTCTAGAAGTTCTCCAGACATATCCATCCCAACTAAAAACCATTCTATATGTTGTGGGTGTTTTGGACCCTTCAAATGATAGCATTATAATCTTTGATGTTGACAAATCAGATCATCCTTACCTTCCTCCCTCCATCACCTTCTAGATACTAGTCTTTATTAAGAACGTTGTTATCTAATGGTGTACCATTAATGATGGCACATCCATGTGTGATGTTTGCTAATGTATGGAAGCAACTTGGTTCCCCCAACATTTCACCATCCACTATCACTCTTCATGCGTATGATGGTCACCCTTTGCAACCTATTAGTCTATACCAAAATTATCCCGTCACCATTTCCAACAAGCAGGTCAATATTTTTTTGAACTCATCGATGCCCCTATTGATTATAAGCTCTTTCTCAAATGCAGTTCCATGTATGTTATGAAAGTAGTTGCCTCTTCCATATTTTTCACCATGAGATTCCCTCACAACAAGAAGATAGTCACCATCAATCAATTGACTTACTATGATCCTCAGTCTAAGATATCCCCTCATAATGTCATTTCTTCGATGGTGGCTAATAATTTTATGCCTTCCTTGACATAAATATCTCTCAAGGTCTATAAATATTCCTTGTTTCTTAGGTCTTGTTATTTCCCACCGCTTTTTCCCACTTAGTCTAACTCATACAATGTTTGCATGCTTCAATCGTCATAGATCACCCAATAGTCTGGTACATATTCCCAGCAGGCAGTTGCACAACAACCTGCTGCTTCTAACTCAGTTGGTGCATTAGGAGGAGTTCCCCCTAGACACCAAAAATTTGTCCAAATCCCTTTATTATTCTTACTACCAGGAATATTCACCACCCTTGTGATGGCTATGTTGCATCTGCCTAAATTTACCATGGGGATCCCGGTTTGGTATATTGATCCTCCTCAAAACACCTCTCCTGATAAGCTCAAACCTTGTGTAGATTTTACGTTGGTACAACTGATTCTAACCACCCCCACCCCTACTTCAATTCCACTTCAACCTTAACAAGACTCTACTCCTCTTTTGAAATAAACTGGTGAGGGAGGTAAAGCTCAGAAAAGGGGGCGAAGATAAGGCAACCCAAGTGGAAGCCACTCCATCTTCGATACCTAAGCCTACTCCTTCATGCACTTTGTGTGATCTCCATGGTCATGCCACTAACAATGGCCCTAATCTTCCCCATGTAAAGAGTGTTATTTCTAAGGAAAAAAATCAGCTAGACCCAAATGTCCCTGAGGTGCAAGTCACCTTACTTGATTCATCCAATAAGAATAAATATTTATGCACAAATCACCCATGTGTTTTATGCAATACGTATAGACATTATTCCCATCATTGTACTCCTCTCCACTATTTTCATGATGCCTTTACAGTTCTTCATGAGATGGACATTGTCCATAGTGACTCTTCCCCTTCTCTACCTGTAGCTTGTGGCACCAATTTAACACTAGTATATGAGGCTACTCAACCCACTACTGTGATTCCTCCTACTGATGTGGAAATGATGGACAATTTTGTACCCATCCTTTACTTGTCATCGTCCATGGGATTGACTTATTCAAACTCCTTGGGTGTATCTGAGTAAATTTCTTTAGATTCACCTTTTGTGGTTACCTTGACCTCAACATCATTGGACTTTAAATCCACTTGTCACCAGTATCCCATAACAAATGTTGCGTATCTAAACCATGTCTCCAATGATGATGATTAGTTCCATAAACCCTTATTTAGAGCTTAGAAATTCAAACCACATCCACCTCTTGGCCATTACATTGCCACCCAATGTTTGGGTAAGGGGGCATCCATATTTGAGGGCCCAAAAGAATAAATTATCCCCAAGCCTCATGTCACATATGGTAGTGTAGACTCTAGTACCATTATTCTTCCCCATCCTAAAGAACATCTAGAGTCCAATATCACTCCATATGACTCTAGGGATGACCCATTTAATCATTCCTCCATCTTACTTCAACAACCCAATCACTTAAACATTATTGTTGTTCAAACTCAATTTTTCCTAGGTCAGCATTAGTTCATTATATCCAAAGACACCCTTTGGTATGGTGACATCATATTTTTGAACCCAAACATTTTGTCCCTTTGATTCACGTATGCAATACCAATGTGAGACTGGTAATCCACCATTTCCTTTCTCCTACTACATCCATACATTCTTCCCATAGGAATTCAATCATAACAACAAATGGTGATGACACAACAAAGTGCATAACCATATTATGTACATCCATACAAGTGTTTGGAATCCATTATTCTAAAAACATCCAACATTTCCATAACATGCTTCATCCATATCAAGCTAGGGGGAATCATTCCCACATTTTCATACTTGATCAATCCCCTCCATCACATGTTGGGGGACAATATCTCGTGCTTGGGGGCATGATGGTCCCCCTGGCCACCTTTCTCACTTGAATATCACCAGTCTCGTCCTAGGCCCCAAAATTTTAGGGATGGACCATTATCCTTTCATTCCTTGGATAGTTTATCCTATCGATCTCTGCGACGAGCCATATACACTTCACATATAATAGATGATTAATACCATATATTCAAAATTTCTCTTGTATGTGATGCCTCAACTACCACCTGGTCCCCCTTGTTTGACTTGCTAGGCAGGGATGATTCTAGGCCTCCTCCAGTATTTCATTCCCGTATTCTTTCTTTCCTTAATTCTTCACCCGAAAACATATTTACTTGAAGCCTTAAGGCCATCCATTTTTTTGATTTGATATTTCATTCATAAACCATTTTTTCCAAGTGGTGTCAAGTCTCCCCTATTGAAATTGAATCTCTTTATATATGTCACTTGTACTCTAAAACCACTTTGTCTTTACACCTATCAGCTCAGATATCAAATTTTTTCATGAGTGACCAACTTTTACTCATTATTGAGTGACCCTTGTTCAGAGCATCTGAGATGAGTCACCCTTATATTTCATGGAGTCTATTTAGAACCCCATCAAGTCCTACTACAATATATCATCATCTCTCTATGTCACATTCATCCTATATTTCCCAAATTTACCTCCAAATGTCTCTATCTATATTTGAAAAGCCTTCATCTAGGTAATTGACCATCCCCTCTGAAATCGTATCAATCGATGCTAGGTCAACCTTCCATGTTATACTATGACAAGGGAAGTCATAGTTCCACCCATCCACTCATACTCCATCATCATCCCCAGTGTCAGTCACATTTCTATGTTCCTCGTGCCTTTGTTGAGGACTCCTCATTGCCTTAGCTCTAGTGGGACCTCCCTTGTTGACTTCAACAATTTTATTCCAAGAGAGTGGTCTAGAGGGTGGTGTACCTTGGATCCAGTTTCTTCATTTTTGGGTTCTTCAGATCAAGCAAAGGGAGCAATCATTTCCTTTTTACTTGGTTGTTTCTCACATACTCAACTCTAGATCATTATTTCACGATTGAGAATCATACACTTGATGGTCGAGTGTTTCAGCAAATTTTCCCAGAATTGTCTAGGTGTGTGTGAGATGATATAGACTTAATGAAGTGGTGTCCCTTCATGTATACCCCCACATGATCAGCCAATGGTAGTTCCTGATCCATCCTCAAATGCAATTTCATCGATTTTACTAGCTCGGTTTCAACTGATTACAGAGTCCATCGCATGAGCCCCTCCTTCAGTGGGCTCAATCAGATCCTCAAAGAACTTTCCTCTTCAGTCAAGATTCTTTAGTTGTGATCCTCCCCTCACATCAGCTTGGGGGAATTCAATCCTATGTACTCAATTCAACAATATTCATTATATTAGTCCCGACCTCTATATTCTAGGCACATATGCATATGGGACTCTTTGTATCATTATATTATTTTTTAACCCATTGATGCTAGCACACCATGTAGCATGTATTATTTTTCTTAGACCCACATTTTTGGGTGCACCATTATTCTTTGTACTAGGTTAGCTCAGTAGGAATGGATGCCTTCCCCACCTCATTGAGGTCATATACATACCATAAATGAGACTTTTCTTTGACAAGTAGCTCTTGCCTCCTTTGGTTATAGTTCTTCCCTATGTTTCCATCTCTCTCTCTCTCGCTCTCTCTCTCTCTCTCTCTCTCTCTCTCTCTATTTGACTCCCCCTTCAATGTCTAGTGAAAGTGAACCTACAATATATTTCAATCATACAATGTGCTCCTAACACTCATACATTATGGGGCAATCTGTTATCACCTAAAAAGTGATTGCCTAGCCATTTTTCACTAGGATGATCAAAATACACCATGTTGCACAAGTTTTACACATAAAACCCACTTTCACCTTAAGAAATAATTTAGAGAACCATTTTTCCTAAATTATTTCTATTTACCCACTTGAAAATAACCCATAAACCCATTTAATTAATTTCAAGTTATTTTCATATTGTGAAAATAATTAAAATATTTTCATCCATCCATAGGAATAATTAAATAAATCATTATTTATTTATTATTCCTTAATCATCTAACTTCTTTCGCTTGAAATAATTATTAAATAACCATTTATTAATTTTTTCTAAATCATTTTGACCACATTACCCAGGAATAATTAAATAAACCATTATATATCTATTATTCCTAATCTTTACACATTTATCCTATGAAATAATTATTAAATATTCATTTAGTAATTATTTCTAACTTACCTTGACCATAACTCCCTAAAGTAATTAATAAATCATTTACTTTAACCACTTTTCTTAATTAACTCAATTAATCATTATTTTTTGAGTTAGTTCACTAAATAAATAATTTTGACTATTTCATTAATATTTCCCTCTTTTAACTATAATAAAATACTCCTAACAGTTAGATCTTGATTTGTTCTACTAATATTTTATTATTTCACTAGATCTAAATAGAGAGGTTTTTTCTTCACTCTCTACACATGATCATTATCATTGTCAAAAATCTGTTCTTATTACTCACGAGCTCTCCACATTGAGTTTGACCAACCTTCTCCTTTTCCCATCTACAACCAAAAAGAGGGAAAAAGCAACTGCATGAAGCAGAGGGATACAAAAGGACCCTCCCACAAAGGAGGACATTAAAGATCCGAGTCTATGTTCTACTCCACCAGGTGATATGATTAATAAAACTTGAGTTCTTTCCATTGGGTTGCTTATTGTGGTTTTTGACTTGAGTTTCTAAATTTGTAAGCTCTTTTGCAGTTTTCTCTAACATTTTTCTTGCAGATCTGAAAGCCTTGCTGAAGATTATAGAGTGTTGTAGCATATTTCTTCTTTGTTCTCTTTGTTGTTAGGCATATTTTTCACTAGCTGTAAAAATTATATTTTTGGCACCTCTACTAAAAAATTTACACCTAAACAAAATCCATAAAGATTCGTGGTTTATTAAACCAGCCATTGGGACCAAGAGACTAGGGAGATATTTGATTGAGTCATGCCTCAAAGAGTTGGGTGGCATGTCCACCTCAACTAAACTAAATTTGCTTCCATTAGGGTTATATCATAATTTTATTGGTATGGACTAGTTGGAAGCCAATGAGACCAATGTTGATTGCTATAATAAGGCACTAGAATGTCTCAACGATGATGGTGAAGAGGTAACACTACAAGGGACTAGGATGCTGCACTACAAGTGAAGAATTGCAGTATAAAAGGTTGTGTGATCTATGCTATTCATGTGTCTGAGGAGAAAGAGGACAATGTGGACCCATTCATAATTTACCTTGTGCTAAGGCAATATAAAGATGTCTTCCTGGATGAGTTGTGAGACCTACCACCCAAAAGATACATACATTTCACTATCAAGTCGATCTTGGGAATATTGCTAGTAGTGAAAACTCCTTATCGCTTGAGCACACCTAATCTTGTTGAGTTGAAATTAAAGCTGAGGTAAATGCTGGAGAAGGGTTACATTCGACCCAAAATTTTTTCTTGGGGGGCCACACCCTATTTGTTGAAAAGAAGGACGAAATTCTAAGACTATGCATAGATGATCAACAACTAAATAAGGTGACAATGAAGAATGTATATCCATTTCCCAATATTGCTGGCTTATTTTACCAACTAAGAGGAATCATGTTTTCCAAAGTCGACCTACGGTTCGGGTATCATCAGGTCAAAATTTAGGACAAGGACATTCACAAAATGACATTTTCCAAGCAAGGTATGGACATTATGAGTTTGTAGTGGTGCCCCTCGGGCTTACAAACACCCCAACAACCTTCATGTGCATGATGAATAATGTACTTAGGCCTTACCTAGATAAATTTGTACTAGTTTTTGCGGATGACATCCTTGTGTATTTAAAGAATAAAGAAGAGCACGAAGACCATTTGAGAGAATTATTGTAACTGCTAAGGGAGCATAAGTTATATGCAAAACTTAGAAAGTGTGATTTTTTCCAAACCCAAGTTCACTACTTGGGACATGTTATTTCAAAAGGAGTGGTTGTAGGCCTAGAGAATATCAAGGATGTAATGGAGTGCCCCACTCCTCTGACTATTACAGAGGTTAGATCCTTCATGGGGTTGGTGGTTTACTATCAAAGGTTCATTCATAGCTTCTCAAATATTAGGAAACCCATCATTGCATTACAAAGAAAGGGAGAAAAATTTCAATGGAATCTTGAATGCATTGCTAGTTATGAATAGTCGAAGAAATTACTCACTTGTGCACCTGTCCTAAGAATATCTAACCCAGAAAAATATTTTGTAGTTTGCATTGATTCTTGTTAGGAAGGTCTTGGTGGAGTCATGATGCAAGAATGACATGTAGTATGTTATGAATCTAGGTAGTTGAATGATCCAAAAAGGAATTATGTAACTCATGACTTGGAGTTGGCAACCATTATCCATGAATTAAAAGTGTGGAGACGTTACTTATTAGGAAGGAGGTTTATGTTGATCACAAACCATGATGGACTGAAGTATTTTTTTGACCAACCCAAGCTCTAGACAAGTTAGGTGGTTGGATTTGATCAGTGAATTTGAATTTGATATCAAGCACATCAAAGGAAAAGAAAATAACGTGGTAGATGTACTCAACATGAGTTTGTAAGAGGTTCACCTAGAAACTTTGAGCACATGCTCATATAACATCAAGGAAATAATTAATGAGGGGATGACTAATGATGAAAATTACCACTATGTGAAGAAGAGTTGGCAGAAGAAACTAGATGGATCTGTGAGCAGAAATTACCAGCTCAATGATGATGGCATACTACAAAATAAAAATAGAAAATATGTACCTAATACAATTGATTTGAGGAATCTGGTCATGGATGAGTTCCATAGGAGACCTTACTAAGGTCATTATTGTTACCAAAATATGATGATTTCCATGAAGAAAACACATTCTTTGACAAGAATGAAGAAGTATATTGCAGAATACATTGCCAGTGTTTGGAATGCTAACTAGTAAAGGTAGAACGCAGGCATCCAGGGGGCTTGTTGCAACCAATTCCAATTTCAGAGTGGAAATGGGAAGTCATATCTATGGAATTCATCATCAAATTTAATAAGACAACTAGGAAACATGGTGTCTCATGTTGGAAATTGATAAGTTGAGAAAAGTATCTCACTTTTATAGTTTTTAAATGTACTCATAAGGAAATTTACATAGCTCAAATATTCATGAAAGAAATATTTAGGTTGCATGGAGTACCTAAAATTATAATATCAGATGGACATACCAAGTTCACTTCAAACTTTTGGAAGCCATTATTTTCTGAATTTGTAACCCAACTATATTTTAGCACTACTTACCATCCTCAAACATATAGTCAAATAGAAAGAGTGAATAGAATCTTGGAAGACATGTTGAGGATGCATGTCATGCATCAACTAAGGAAATGACAAGAATACCTTCCACTAGTGGAGTTTTCATATAATAATGGTTATCAATAGTCACTAGGAATGAGTCCATTTGAAGCATTATATGGAAAAAAAAATGAAATACTCGTATCAGCTAGGATGATATAGTAAATAGAATAATCCTTGGATCATATATGTTAAAATAAATGGAGTAAGAGATGGTCAAGATAAAGCATAAGTTAAAGGTGAATGAGGACAAACATAAGAGTTATGCAGACCAAGAAAGAATGCATAAAGAGTTCCAAGTGGGAGAGAATGTTTATATCCACATTAAGCCAAGGAAAATCTCATTGAAAGTGGGCTCATGTGCCAAGTTGGCACCTAAATATTACATACCATTTCGGATCTTCGAAACAGTGGGACCAGTGGCTTGTAGAATGCCACTACCACCCATAGTGAAAGCACATGATGTATTTCATGTCTCAATGATTAAGAAGCATTCTCATGATCCTAATCATGTTGCTAATTAGTTTGTGATACAGGTGGGACCCAAGGGAGAGTTCCAGCTAGAACTATTGTGAGTCCTATATTAGAAGCAAATCATGCTCCGAAATCAAGAAATAGAGTAGGTCAAGATACAATGGAAGCACCTTAGACCCGATGAAGCCACTTGGGAAATGGTTGAGCAAGTAAGGGTGTTGTACCCATTTTCTTTGCTAAATAAGTGTATGTAAGAGTTGTATGTATAAAGTTCAATTTTTTTTATTATTGTTCTACAAAAACCACCAAGGATGATGTTCCATTTAAGGGATTGGATTTGTGATACGCTTGACATATGCCCCCAATTTTTCTAATGTGTTATTAAAACTATAAATATAGTTTTATTTTTCTAGAATTCATGGACAAAGGGACACAAATACATGATCTGATGGGGAGGGTTGGGTGGTGTGGGGCTAGCATAACCACCCACACATCTCACCCAACAACTTGAAAGAAGATTCTAAAGAAACTCCCATGTTTCCCATGCATGCAAAAAATATATTTTTGGGGGAACACAACTAGTCCTGTAACGGAAGGGGGATGCAAGCATGAAATGATAAGAATGGAATTGGAGGGATTTTTTTTAGCCGAGGAGAAACAAGAAGCTAGGGGAACGAATGTCCTTAGCACATGTTGAGAATTGGATAAGCCTGATAACATTGAAGGAATAGAATTCCCTAGTTGAAAAATGTGAAGCTATAGAATATGAGCGTCCTATCTTGGATAAGTCACTGTAAGGCTAAGAGGAGAATCAAGGGTTGTTGGTGGAAAATTATGAAGGGGTAGAGACCCTAGGTTCGGGCACATGGGCCAAAAAGGATCCACTATAGTCTAGCATAATTTCGACATTTTCACCTTACTTAAAAGGAATAAGGTGTCTCACCCGAGGTGTACCACAACATTACTTGGTTAAGGGATTAAAACTAGGCATCGAGGGGAGTTGCACCAGGACTAACAATTCCATCTAACTTAGAAATCACATTATTAGATGTATAACCATCATAAAAGGGAAACAATAAAATCATCCAAAGAAATAGAGGATGTATAGATACATTCATAATAATTCTTTTAAAGGGCCCCATAAAACCAACACATGCAGATCCATAAGAACCCCCACAACTCCTTTTCATTAGCTTCAAACTTCATTACATCATCACATTCAGGCTCTGAGGCCTTTTAGATAGGAACAGGAAATCAAAACATAAACTAACTCAAAATCAGGTAAGCATAGAACAATGCTAATCCCAATAGACTCAGCGACAACATCTTGATACACAAGCCTTTTCTCTCCTCCTGTTTTCCTTTCCATTAAGATTTTATGCACTCCGCTCTCCTGAACTACTAGATTTTTTTCCTCAGATACCACACACTTTCCTTCTTGGCCGCTTTTGTGGCTTAGTTGCATCTTCTTCCTCAGGTGTTGATGGTTGTTGCAGCTCAACTATGACTGCATGTCTCCCTATTTTCCGCTATCCAACCTTCAATGAGTAACAAATATTGGCAAATTTCCTTTATTTCCTTAGATACTTTGTCTGCAACTTCACATCGGTTAGATTTGGTAAAAGAAGGTCAAAAAATCTATCCCCCAAAACAAAGGACCCAACAAGCCCCAACCACAATTGATTGACTCCCCCTCGAGTCAATCCTTTGTTGATTCTACTGTATCTTCTTAATGTTGTGGGGATCCTACTGGTGCTTCTCCTTCTTGGCCTATTCCTTCATGTGTAACAATTTATCCTTCAAATGAAGAACCCAACTCTGGGATGGATTGGATGACAATGATTTTGAATTGTGTATATTCAGGGTTGACTACGATGGATCTGTGAGAGTGCTAACTTACTCAATAAAGTGCTCAGTGAGTTCAGTTGTTGGTTGGGCAGGTCTTGTAGTTAGGAGAGAATTCTACTAAGTTTCTACTTATGCTCTAAGTTGTTGTAGTTTCTAGAAGTGAACCTGTTTGAGTGGCTTAAGGTCACGGAGCAAATATTTTGTGGTGAGTGAGTCATCCTCAATCTATTGGATCTGATTTTCGAGCATATCGGTTTGTGCAAAAGTATCCATTTGCTAATTGAGGTCTGGGGTGGTCAATGCTTGGTTGAATAGCTAGTGAGCCTGCTAGTGTAGAGTGTAGACTGGTTGATTTTTCTTTGCAAGGAACCTTGACCAGTCATGAAATTGAGAAAATATTACTTTAGCTTCCCTAATAACCTATTGAAAAGAGTCTTTCAGAGAAGCCACACCAACGATTTTCTACTAAATGTCATTGGCATACTGGGTTACTGGAACAGGGAGCACCCCTTGGCTAGTGGCAATAGTTCTCTAAAGCTCCTTATTTGCTGAGGTAAGGTCGGTGAATGAAGCTATGATGTGATTGCAAAAAATTGAAAGGGTGCATGCTGAGAAGTCCTTTGGTGCATTTGGTACTACCTCATCAACTGTAGGAAAAATATCTTGAAACTTTGCACTGATATCATCAATTTTTTTACTTTAGTTCTTGCTTTTCTTGGAGAATTTGATCTCTCTCAGCCAAAATAGAATGAAGTTGTTGTTGCTATTGCTCGTGCTCGACTATCAAATTGTTGTGCAAAACGTTTGCTTGGCGTGCAACTAATTGAATACAAGTAAATAATTGTGAAGATTACCAGCTCTGGAGGTCATCACATGTCATGGTAGCAGGTGGAGGGTGTCAGGCTTGCAGTGATTTTCCACTGGTAATTGATTTCCCTTGGGCGAAGTCTCTCACTGCAAGGTCTCAAAAATGTGGGTACTAGTATTGGTATGGAATAGAATGCAGTGGTGAAAGGGGATGGGGGCTGGCTGTCAGAGGCAAGGTGTTCATACTTCTATGCCTTGGAAGTTTGAGTGGATTATTAGGCTATCTGGTTGTCATTTTTGGCCCTGATGCTAGTAACAAAGATAATATTAAATGTATTAACCAACCCCATGGTTCGAGGGTGAATAAGGAGTGCATCTTGGTTAATGTCAGTGATGAGCTGGATTATGGAGTCTACTTCCATCTCAGTCTCGACACCAAGAAGATTATCAGATGAAGGAATGTCTGAATAGTGGCAGAGGGGAATGATATGTGGGGTGATGGGTTGTATGATGTTGGGGACACAATGGAGGTGGATGACAAGTTTTCATCAAGGATTTGTGTGCTGGTGAGGGAATGTGGTTCCTCATCGGTGAGATTGATGACCTAGGCAGAGGTAACTATAATCGGTTTCCTAGGAAGTGATGGTGGCTTGGTAGTAATCGAGCAAGTATCCTGGACGGTGCGTTCAATAGTAGAGTGGGGGCCCATGAAGGGAATTGAGGAAATGTCTGGGATGAATAAAAAAGTAGTAATTGGAATAACATTAAGAAATTCATAGAACAAAGGAAAGGGACTTACTGAAGACCCAAGACACTCCAGATTGTTGCAGATTGATATCATTGTTGTCTCAAACCTCTTGAAGACAAGTTTGAGTGTCTCCTCTACTAATCACTTCCAGGAGGTGGAGGAGCTCTTGCTCGGAAGTGGTTTAGGAAACATCCCTTCAAAAGAAGACATCTTGTTGTTGTCTCAGACTTCACCAATGACCCTGGGCTAGGACATAACTTCAGTATAGAATGCCTCTTCTGAGAGGACTTAAGGTGGAGTGCACATTTGGAAAATGTTTGGATTGAAAACTTTAGGGCAAATCCAGGTTCTATCGTGTAGAAAGCCAAACCATATTGCATGTGAGTAGTCATCTAGAAGCAATGTTGAGATTATAGGATTGGATTTGGTGATAGCTAGCATCTTTTCCTTATTCTTTGGGTCCCCTGAAGTCCTCCATGGTAAGTAGCTGAGTGCTAGGGGATGATCTTCAGAGATAGATGCTATCTCTCTGCCTTTTAGAGGGAACCACTTCATCATAGCCAGAGAAATAACAACGTATCCATATATGAAGTATGTATCCCTTTTGTACACATCTTCGCAAGCTTAAAAAATTTTATTCAACAAATAACTATACCAATTTAATTGTTCCCCTTTCTCACAAGCTTTCACCATTAAAATGGTGTCTAGAGTGCACTCTCCGTTTGTGTCATGGTGCATTATTTTTCCAGCAATTATATAATAGGAAAATTTGATAGTGGGAGTGTTGATTCACTCAATATGGGCTCCCTTGCCACCGCGATGAGTAGCATACTTTTTGTAGTAATTATTGTCACCCATCTTCTTTCCTCACTTGGAAGTAGTCTGGAACGCAAACGACACTGCGGCACCTGCAACATATAGCCTTGTCAATTGTTAAATGTCACTAGAATGTATGGGGTATTCTTTGTCGATCCAAGGTGAACCCCCATGCAGTCAGTTAATAAGGAATTTAGTACACTGCATTGATGCCCCTGAAGTGTCAAACACTGGTAAACTTCGCAAGTTTAGTAGTGTGGACCCCTATATTCATCTTAAATCATCTTTGATTATGGATGAATGGCTTCCATCTGGTCTGGTTACAGTCTCTGTAAAAACTGCGCACTTGAGTGTGGGGAAATGGAAAGAATATGATAGGTCGTTATCTCCAAGTGTGGCCTTCTCATATTTACCATAGATATTTTCAAGCTTAGTGACTTTGGAGTCATATGGAGGGGTGTGAATAATATTTTTAGATACCTTAGTCAGCCTGTAATTTGACGAATATACACAACATACACAGGGAGTTTGAATTTGGGCTGAGGACTGTGGGAATTCGACACAAAAGCGAGACTAAGTAATTCGACCACCTACGCTTTGAAAATGGAGAGCTTAACATTGCCATGCAAACTAAATAGAAATACTTGACACGATTTTTTATTAGACTGTTTAAGTAATTAATATGGAAACTTTCTATACCTAATTCAAATCATGGCATTAAAGGCGACTGTGACCTGGACCCGACTTGGATGACACAAAAACTGAAAATGCAAGTGATCATGATGGTTAATTATGATGAGATGATGGAAATTCCAAAAATATAATAGCCAAATCATGGTAGGGATATTACAAGAGATATTTAACCCAAATTTGAAAAGAGGTAGGGAATTATTACTAATTATGGTGGATAAGATGATTGCCACTTGCAATTTACAACCCACAATCAGTTATAGAGGGTTGTATTGAACTAACTAACAAACCTAACTTAAGTAAATTTATTCATGACTAACATAAATGACACAACTGACATGACTGACGTAACTGAAATAACTACCACAACTAAAGTAACTGATGTAACTGCAAAATTAACTAGTTGACTTTACTTAAACTGAAATTCAATCCCCTTTTGGACATAAAATCAATTAGATGAAGAAATTGTTGGTACGTGGAAGGGCTTCAGGCATGAACTGTCCACCCTGTTAGGCAATATGACTATGTCTAGTTTTGTGAGTTTTACAAATCCAAACTCTTTCACTTCCACAACAATGAATGGTCCTAAGCAATGCATTTGTAGCTTTCTAAGATGTTTTAGAAACTTACTGTTGTGTAAGAGAACCTTATCCCCAAATACAAAAGACTTTCATTTTATGTGTTGGTCGTGCCACGCTCTCTGCCTCTCCTTCTCAATATTCTAGTGAAAATATGCTAGGAATATGGCTTCATCCAACTCCCATAGCTCATCTAACCATTTTTCAATTGATTCATGCTCTGGCATGTGAGTGGCCCGTGCAATACAAATATTGGGAATAATGAACTTGATAGGTATTAGGGCTTCTTTGCAATAAAAAAGTTTGAGTGATTCATATTTGTGTAGGTGTTTTACAATGGTATGGTAGGCCCATAAAGTAGTAAGTACCCGTTGATCCCAGTCATCTCGGTTGGAAAAACATATCTTGGTGAGGCCTTTCTCTAGGATTTTGTTAAAAGCTTCCACAATGTCATTTGCTTATGGGTGGTATGGGCTACTCTTACAATGTTGGATCATGAAGTTCCATAGTAGGGTGGTGAATATCTCATTAATTAAGTGGTTCCCCTAGTCACTTGTGAGGCTCCAGGGGCACCCAAATCGAGTGATAATTCTTTCAAAGATGAACCAGGTGGCGATGTCTGTAGTGTAATATTTAACTGGTGCAACTTTTACCCATGTGGTGAGGTAATCTGTGGCAGTGATAATGTACCTAGCATAAGAGTGACGTGTTGGAGGATTAATGGGCCCAAAAAATTCTACCACCTACTTTTCAAATGGCTAGATTGCCCATACTAGATGTAAGGGAATTTCATCTTGGTGTGATGGTCATCCCACCTATTGGTAAACATCACATTTCCTGGTGTATTCCTTTGCATGTCAGAAAAGCGTGGGCCACCAGAGTCCTTCCTGCATCAATTTTCTCATAGTGGATTTCCTTCCCACATGTCCACCGACAACTCCCAAATGGCATTCCCATAGCACATCCTACTTATCATGATCGAGGAAGCACCGTCATAATATCTGATCAAGGCCCATCTTGTATAACAGTCCTATGATCAGTTGGTAATTGTTATAGACATATTTGGGCACTACAACCCCAATCACATATGTCAATAAACCAAGGGCTCTCAAACCCATAAAAGTGTTGTTTCATACCATAAAGGATGAAGGTCAACTGATTACATCATTTCCCAGAAGTTCTCCTTGAAAAATTGCTCATAACTGGTAAAAACTGGACCATATAGACTGCTCCATGCTGAGGGTGCGATGCATCTCACCTGAAACACACAAAGGGTGCGATGCAAAACCCTTCTATAGGGTACGATGAGCGAGAGCAGACAAATGGCAAAGGCAGTTTGCTAGGTGGAAACCCAAAGAATCTTCTAGAAACTGCTCATATGACACTTGCCTCTCTAAATTCGCCCAGGGATGAGTAAGAGATCATGAAATCTCAAAGTGGAACCAAGAACTATCACTGAAATGACACTAATCAAAATCCCAGAAGCTGACTCACCCCCTGCAAATATCTATATATGGATCCCTCATCCTAGAGATCTAGAGGCTGGAATTTTGTAATTTGTAAGGAAGTGCTCTTGTTTTCTCTTTGAGACATTGTATTGTTGGGTGATCTAGCTTTTCATGAGGTGAAGAGGGCTTTCATGCTGGGAGGATGATGCTAGATCAGACAGCTGGGTTGTTATCCTCTCTTCTACTACTTCTATCAATCAAGCTATTTGAGTTTTCCTCCATATACTTGTATATTTCTGAATCTTGTATTTTTGTATGTATTTGTATGGTTAATGTACATCTGATTCTACATTGTTTATGGTTATAGATCTCTATGCTTTGATGGTATTTTGCTACTTTGACTCTACAGGTGTTCTTTGAAGCGGGACAAGTGAGAAGCGAGTGGTGTTGAGCCTTGAACTTGCATCTTTCCTATACACTTTCCATTCACCTGGACCTCCTAAGCTATCAACATCATTGCATATTAATTATAAAAGAGCACTTAAAGTGGTTTTTTAACTATGTTTTGCGTCTGTTGTTTGAACTAGATTTTTGCTCATTGATCTGCGGAATCCTATCACTTTTCGTAGTTGCTTCAACTTTCCGCAGCTGTTTTTGTTAAATTCAACATTGCAAGTATCATCAGGCAAATGGGCCACATGGGCAAGTTGGAAATGACTTGGACATGGAATGAGTTCTATTGGCTCAGTCGGATTCACCAGGGGAATCTGTGGTTAACGATGGTCAAGTGGTGGTCAAACAGAAGAGTCCTACGACAACAGGACTCCATTTCCAAGCACGCGAACGATTTTCGTGGCTGTTTCTAGATCTCTGGAGGCACGCTGACACCTGTAGGCTGCCCACGATGTGAATCCAACAAGCTGTTTTCAATAGATTGCATAATCTCGGCAGCATGATGCTAAATCCATGGACGTTGTCATTTACGTGTCCTCTGTCAATGTAGTTTACAAGAAATAGTTATGTAATCTTTTGTTATAAATAATGCGTTTCTATACGCATAGTAGTTAGTCTTTTGAATATAATTTTGCTGATAAAAAAAACCCACTGTGCCATGACATTAGTTTCATTGTTGTGATTGTGTTCTGAAATATATGAGAAGACTATGTTTCTACATGGTTGTGTGAGCATAATTCTTGATTGATAGTTGTTTCCCGAGGTTGTGCAAAGGGCCCCTGCACATGCCGAGGTTTTGTTTCTTATTGCTGTACAGTTTCATGCTGTGTTTCTTTATGTTTATTATGCCATAGTTATTCACTTATGTATATTTCATTTACTATGGTACTAACGTTTCATTCTTGTTCATAATTTTACATTCTTTGTACATTGTTGTTAACACTGATCAGTGTGTATGTTCCAGATTACAATAGGCAACCCAGGCATTTGCATATAATTTTCACGATGACTAATGACATGGGATTAATTCTCTGCTGTCTTTGCTTTTCCTAATTCCAGTTCTACTTTGTTGATTTCAGTTTTGTTTCCTTGCTTTATTAGTTAGCTTAGATATTAAATTGCTCATATCATTGTCAGTTACCTCCGAAAGCCATAGCTGGACTACTGGCGAGGGATTGAAGTATGAGTGTGTAATTTGATTTTAGTTTTATTTTTCTGCAATTAGATATCAGATTGCTCAAGTTGTTGATGATTACCTCCGAAAACCATAACTGGACTAAATAGCGAGGGGTCAAACTATGAATTGATGTGATTTGATTTTAGTTTTACTTTTCTCCAATTAGATATCAGATTGCTCAAGTTGTTGAGTATTACCTCCGAAAGCCATAGCTGGACTAACTGGCGAGGGGTTAGACTATGAATTGATGTAATTTGATTTTAGTTTTACTTTACTTGCAATTTTTGGATTTCTTTGAGTGCAACAGCTTAACTCATTTCTTTTGTATTCAGACAACAACAGGGGTAATGGTTTCATGATCAATAGTTCACTATTTGTTTGATTAGAATAGTGGCACATTTTCATTTTCTTTTAAGAATTAATTTCATCATTAGTATGTTCTAAGACCCTCTGAAGTTTAAAGTTTTGGAAATCATTATAAAGGACATAATTGCCTTGAACATTTATCTCCATACTTGTCTTTTAGAATTTCCATTTCACATTAGGAGATAAACAAAGATAAAAAACCCCAAAACAAAATAAAATAAAAATCAAAAACGACAAAAAGTAAGAAATAGGTTATCTTGCACATATAGTGTGCCACACTTCAACAGTTTACGACTCTCAGATTGACAATTAATATAGAAATTTAGGACACTCTAAATTGGCCAAAAATTTTGGTGCCGTTGCCGGGGAAGTGTAGCTAGGTAGCCAATTTCTTAAAAAAAAAAAAAGGAGGGAAAAATTGATAACTTCTCAAAGTATGCTCTCCTCTTGCACCTAGTGTGATCTGGAGGATCAGAAAAGAGAGTTATTGGTTCAACAATTTCTTGAGTATGCTCTCTTCTTGCACCTAGTGTGATCTGGAAGATCAGAAAGAGAATTATTAGCCCGACTTGAAGATAAAAATAAAAAAAAAATGACATGCATAGAGCAAGAGATTCTAGGGGAAGGTTTATAGCTAGGGCCAAGAGTTCGATTTTTACAACTCCAGCTACTTCAAGGCATAGACAAGATACACCTCCATCATCTCCAACTCACACTCCCAGCCCTAGGATTCTTGGAATTCAAGGGGTAGCAGCTGAATTAGGAGACTCTCCCACACTATCCATCAAATCTGACCTAGGGAAAGAACCTTTCTTCAGTTCTACAGGGGAACATATTGTAATGAAAGAAGTAGTATCACCTGAAGAAGAAGAGGGAGAAATTCCTCCTCATTTGCCATTAATAGAAGAACTAGAGGACTCTGAAAACTCAGAGGAAACTATCATGACAGAGGAAGTAGTAAATAGATTTGGAGGAGGAGGTAGAGGTAGAGGAGGAGGAAACAATGGAGGAGGTAGAGGTAACAATGGGGAAAATAGGGATGGAGATAACTCATTTGGATTTCCTATAGTTGATGAAGAAACTCATACAACAACGAAAAACATCTCACCATCCGTCCTCCCAAACTTTTATGGGTTGCGAAGTGAGGATCCTGAAACATTTCTATTTGAGTTTGAAGTCGTGTGCCAAACTTATGACTATATGGAAGACTCTCAAAAACTCAAATTGTTTCCTTCAACATTGAAGGGAGCTGCTTTGAAATGGTTCATGGGATTAGTCACTCAATCTATTAGGACTTGGAATGATATGAAACAAACATTTTTGGATAGATACTTGGACTATTGCATGCCCACTAACCATAAGGATGAGGTATTCAAAATGGTGCAAAAAGAAGATGAAAACTTGGAGGATTTACTTGAAAGATTTCAATACAACTTAAAAAGAGAAAAAATGAATAACTTAGATGAGGAGACCTTAAAATCCCTTCTATTAAAAGCCATTAGAGATGAATGGATAGATATTTTAAACATGATGGGGAAGGGAGATATTTCTCAACTTCCACTTCGTGACATAGCAGAACTATGTGTCCATCACTTGAGGGGAAAATCTAAAACGGGAAAAGGGCCTAGAGATCCTTCTCTTATTAGAGAAAACAAATCTGCAACTGGATCAATAAGTAGGGCAGAGATTGGCAATATGCTTGATGAGTTCAAAACTGATATTCTAGGGAGCTTTAGTGAACAAATAGACACCCTTAAAATACAAAACAAGCAGAAAGCAGAAGCTGAAGCCTTGGCCATCTTTTGTCCAAAATATAGGAAGAAACATGCTCTAAGGGAATGCCCCTTGGATGAAAAAGTTGTAGAAACATGTATGATTTGCTCAGAAAGCCATGAGACCAAGGATCGTCCTTCAATTCTTGGGCTCAATGTTGTCTTTCAAGAAGATCCAAATTTAGTAGAGTCTCTCTATTTTGTTTCAAGGAGTCCTTGGCAGGGGCAACAAAATCAAGGGTTTAACAACCCTATGAACTTTCAACCCCCGCCAAATTGGAATTCTTGGCAACAACCTTGGTCCCAACCTCAAAATCCATATCAATCATGGGTACAAGGGATGCAAAATCCTTATGGGAGATTTGCTCAATTTTATCAATATCCTCCATATTTTCAAATCAACAAGCTCCACAACTTCCAAATCAAAACCCACAACTTTCATTGCCATTTCCACAACAACAACAACTTCCTCAATAAAATTCCCAACCCTTGCTTCCATTTCAGCAAAAGACAAATCAACTACCAGCCCAGCCATTGCCAAATACTAATAACAAAAATCCTAAGAATGCTTACATGGTAGAAGGAAAACAATTTCCTACCTATATGATTGTTCCTCTTAATGATGTACAACTCAGGTTTGGTAGAGTTTTAGAAAAACCTTCTATAGATGCTCAAAAGCAAAGTACTTCTGAGGAAGATTCTCTTAAAGTCAATAAAGGTTCTGAAGCATCTCTTCAAAACCCAAACACTCAAAAAGAAAAAGAAAAAGAGTCAACCCCCACAACTCCTATAGTTGAGCAACCTACATTTTCATCCACACCTCCTTTCCCTGAAAGATCACAAATTGACAAAGGGGTGGAAAAACAAATCTTGTTGCCTGACTATGATTTCCTAGATGAATTAAAGAATGTCTGTATCAAGATTCCCTTGCTACAAGCCATTAGAGAGATTCCTATTCTAGAAAAACCAATAAAGGAGTTGAGTCTCAAAATACTAGGAAGGAAACCAAGAGATACAAGAAGAATCCACCTGGTAGGAAAAATTGCAGATATCATGATGGGAAAAATTACCATGCAGAAGTATGTAGATCCCAGTAGTCCAATTGTCAAGACACATATAAATGGGATAGAAATTCCAAACACTTTGATTGACTTAGGGGCTGCTATCAACATTATGAGTAGACAGACTATGGAACAACTTAAACTTACTAATCTTGTTTTTACACCTACCTTACTGCAGCTTGCAGATCGATCAAATCAAACTAGATGGTGTATTAGAAGATATTTCAGTCTCCTTAGATTCTTGGGAATATCCAGCAGATTTCATGATTTTGACTCCCAAGAGTAATTTAGGAGGGCACCCACTCATCTTAGGAAGACCTTGGCTAGCTACAGTTGATGCTTTCATTAGTTGTAGATCTGGAGATATGTACATTTCTGATGGTAATTCGACAAAGAAGTTCAATTTGTATCCTCCAGCAAAAGCAATTACAGAAGTAGGAGATAATGAATGGGTCAATGATGAGGACACTATACAACCTGTCTTTACCATTTCTGAAATCAGTGAAGATAGTCAAATTCTGAACACATTAGAAAACTTTGAATCATCTTCAGAATATGACCACACACAATTTTAGTTAGATTCTGACATTGAGTATTTATCATCAAGACAAATGTCTCTTTACTCTATGGAAGAGTTCGGTAGTTCCACCATTGATATTTTTCCAGGTAAAACATTGAATATCAATAAAAATTGGAAAAGTCGCAACAGGAAGAGCTAACCAAAATCTTGCAAAAACATTCTACTGCATTTGCATGGGAGTATACTGATATGAAAGGTATTGATCCTAAGACTTGCATTCATCACATCTACATCGAGGAAAACAGTAGACCAATAAGATAACCTCGAAGAATGATGAATCCAAACCTTAGGGAGATAGTGAAAGAAGAGCTCAAAAAACTACTCAATGTAAACTTCATTTATCCAATTTCAGATAGCCGATGGGTTTCTCCTTTGGTTATAGTACCTAAAAGGAATGGTAAATGGAGGGTATGCATTGATTACAGGGAATTGAAAAAAGAATCTTTGAAGGATCACTTTCCTTTGCCCTTTATCGATCAAGTATTAGATACATTAGCAGGCAAAAAGTACTTTTCATTTCGGGATGTTTTTAGTGGCTATAATCAAATTTAGGTAGCACCTGAAGATCAAGATAAGACCACATTTACCTGTCCATGGGGAACTTTTTCTTATCGAGTGCTTCCTTTTGGATTATGTAATGCACCCGCAACATTCCAAAGAGCAGTACTAGGAATCTTTTCTGATCTAATCCATGATTGTGTAGAGGTTTATATGGATGATTTTACAGTTTATGGTAATTCGTTTGAAGAGGCATTAGAGAATTTGCAAAAATTCCTTATAAGCTGTAAAGAAACAAACCTTTCATTAAGTCATGAAAAATGCTTTATGATGTTTACTGAAGGTATTGTTTTGGGACATAACATTTCAGGGGATGGGATTAAAGTTGATAGATCAAAAGTTGAAGTCATCTCCAAGTTGCCTATTCCAAATTGTCAAAAAGATGTTAGAATTTTTCTGGGATTTACTAGGTACTATAGAAGATTTATAGAGAACTTCACCAAAATAGCATCTCCACTCTTCAAATTGCTTACAAAAGACTGTGAATTCAAATGGGATCCTGATTGTCAATCAACATTTGAAACTTTGAAAACAAGAATATCTGAAGCACCTATCTTGAGAGGACCAAATTGGAAACTTCCCTTCCATATTTCTACAGATGCTTTAGATACAGCTCTAGGGGCTGTGTTGGGTCAAAAAGATTTAGTTCCTTATGCCATTTACTATACCAGTAAAAATTTAACTCCCACTGAGTTGAACTATACTGTGACTGAAAAAGAGTTCTTAGTTGTTGTTCATGCAATCAATAAGTTTAGACATTATATAACAGGCTATGAAACTTTTATTCATACTGATCATTCTGCAATTAGATATTTAATGAACAAACCTGTTACTAATGGTAGAGTTACAAGGTGGCTCTTACTTTTACAAGAATTCAATATCACTGTGTTGGATAGACCAGGAAAACAAAATACAGTAGCTGATTTCTTGTCTAGGATTCAGAATACTAAAGAAGATACTCCTGTAGAGGACAAGTTTCCTGATGAATATTTATTTACAGTAACTACTAAGACTCATTAGTATGCAGATATAGCTAACTATTTGATTACAGGGAAACTGCCTCCACATTTATTTCCTGGTGAAAGAAGAAAGATTATTCAGGAGAGTTCAAAATATTCATGGATTTCTAACGAATTGTTTAAAACAAGGCCAGATCTTGTGATTAGAAGATGTGTTAGGGAAGATGAAATGCTTGATATCCTCAAAGCATGTCATGATGAACCATGCGGTGGACACTTTGCTGACAAAAGGACAGCCTATAAAATCCTCTCTTTGGGATATTATTGGCCATCCCTTTTCAAAGTTGAAAAACAGTATGTCAAAAGGTGTGACAACTGCCAAAGAGTAGGGAAACCTACCCCTTCAAATGAAATTCCATTGCAGCCACAAGTACTCATTGAAACCTTTGAAAAATGGGCTTTAGATTTCATTGGACCTATTAACCCACCATCTAAACAAAAAAAGTATATATTGGTATGTACCAATTATGTCACTAAATGGGTAGAAGCCAAATCATTATTTTCTGCTACTGAAGATTCAATTGTTAGTTTTCTTTATGAGGATATTTTTACTCACTTTGGTGTTCCAAGAGAAATTGTGACAGATCAGGGAAGTCAATTCACATCCAACCTGGTGGAGAAGCTGATGGAAGAATACAAGATCAAGCATAGAAAATCTACTCCTTACCATCCGCAAGCAAATGTCAAGTGGAGTCTACAAACAAAGTTATTGAAGGCATCATCACCAAAACTGTTCATTGTAGTCAACAAAAAAAATTGGGATCTATCACAAAAACATATGTTTCCTCCATGTAGATTTGTTTAGATAATTCATCATGAAGAAATGCACTCTTAACATCCATATGGTGAATTTTCCATCCAAAAAAGGTAGTAAAGGAAAGAACCAATTGAACAAAATTTATATTTGCAACAAGGGAAGAGGTTTTAGTCTAGTTGATGCCTTCTTGCTATGAAAATCATTGTTGTGACAAAACAAGCCTTATGATGCTCAAAAACACTTTAAAAAGTGAATTTGGCCTTATATATCCATCTACACTTCACAACATTCTTTCCTTGTGATTGAGGAACTAAGTCCCAAGTGTGATTCTTAAAAATACAATTCATCTCAGCTTGCATAGCTTGTTCTCATTCACGCTTTCCTTGTACATCAACGTAGGATTTTGGCCACAAGTCTCATGAACACAAGCCATTAACACAATATTGGCATGCTACTTTTGACTACAAGTTTTCGACCTAAGGAAACATCACCAACATCATATCTAGTGGCTCCGATTGTTTTAGCAACTCGTTGAATTAACCAAGAAGTTAGAAAATTTATATTTACTTTATAAACGCCATCATGGGAGGGTATGGTTTCATTTGGAAATGATCTTCAATCAATTGACTTAGAAATAGTGGTCGACGAAGTGGTTGAGATACTAAAAAAGGGGAAAATGATCCATTGTCTACAACAATATCAAAGGGACCATTGTGAAATATTATATGAGAATAATTTAACAAATTAACACCAAAAGAATTATCATCCAGGATTACATTTCTCCAAATAATAGTTTGTTGTTTGATATGATCAAACAATGGATAAAATTTTGGATCTTCGAAGTATCCCATCATGATGCAAGAATGAATATTTTCATCCAATTTCTTTCTACAATCATCAGAAATGTGTGCCAAGGAAATATGTTTGGAAACTCTGAGATGGCCACCTAAGGGCTTCCTACCACACCATTTCTTAACGAGAGTCACATAACTTATAGCTCTAGTTGGAACAGAAGTTAGGAGATATCCTTATGAATATTTATGCATAATTTTCAATGTATTTCTAACAATAGCTCAATAAATACACATTGATATTCTAACGCATATACTTGAGAGTGTTTGTCCAAAAAAAAAATCTGCA
This sequence comes from Pinus tabuliformis, assembly GCA_031772625.1. NCBI lineage: Eukaryota > Viridiplantae > Streptophyta > Pinopsida > Pinales > Pinaceae > Pinus > Pinus tabuliformis. Next base: position 194,986,574 of record CM062813.1, read on the forward strand.
ACATCGACCCTAACATCCTGCTATCGTACATTCACAAAGTTTCGACGTGGCAACTATGGAGTGATTTAACCACACTAAAATTTTGATGAGACTTTCCATTGGACCATCTATGAAAACATCCAATTGTCAATATTTCAATGAAAAATAATTGCCACAAGGAAGTTGTAGAGAAATTTAATCCAAAAAAAAATTTTGACAGCCATCGGAATAGTGACAATGTCACAGGCCCATTGCATTGAAATAGAGACAAAGGGGCAACAATTTGCAAGGAATACCAGACATGCATTTTCCATCAAATATTTTTCAATGCATATGATAATGCTTCTAATACTTATGATGTTCTACACTTAAACCCATGCTTATGATGCATTGGATATAGGCCATTAATAGGTTTTTAGGTGCATGCATTTGTTGTAGATGTCTTGTTGTATTTTAATTTAATTGCTTGATTCCTCCTTTAAAAATTGTCCCTCATGACATAAGGAGTTTACCACATTCAATTAATTTGTTAATCCTCTATTTGTTTTTTTTTCTAATCCCTAGAAGAGTTTGAGAATGTTTTCAAGGTATACCCACACCTCATGATAAGAATAAACAACTTTCATCGCCAAATGGATTGTATGTTAATATTTCAAAAGTGGACTAAGTTCCAATTTGATCATAGTCTAAAATTATGGATAGAATGATTGCTAGTAGGATATCCATTTAAAACTTGTTAAAATTTTATTGTTGAAGCATCACAAGCAAGGTGTTCATTTCTAGACGCAAGGGGTGCATTTCTTGAGAAAGGGCATCTATTTGTTGAGGCAGGACATGCATTTCTTTATATATGGAGTGCATTTACTAAAGAAGGGCACATATTTCAAGAGATAGGGTGCGCATTTCTTAAGCCAAAATGAACCAGAAAATTGTGTGCTCAATCCAAAAAAGAGACATATACCACATGCCCAACATTTACAACAAATTTAGCCTACATAAAAATTGTCAAGTATAAAATAATTAGTCAAAATTCACATTGGATTGAATAAGTGAATAAATGATAATGGATGTAGGAGTTATGAAAATTGTCAAATTTGACAGGAGCTTTACTTCTAAAATTCCTACCCTAAACACCATCCATTAGACATTAGTCCCATAAACCCACATTGCTCTCCCTCCACACGACAACATGGGAATTTAATGTGTATAATATCATAAAATATTTTGACATTCATAAATCAATGTGGGAATTTAAAGTAAATATTATGATAAAATTATCTTCACTTTCATAAATCTGCATAAGATGTAAAACAACAAGTAGAGAAAACAAATAATCATAAATATTAAAGTTTCATTTGACAAATAGGGTGAATTTTAGACTTCAGTCCTGGGATAATATATTTGAAGCATGTGTTGGGAAAGTTCTTGTAGTGTAGGAATTTACAGGATAAGTTCCTTAGAAAGAACACCAAAGGACATTGCTCACAAACAGGTCACAGATCTGTACACCGGTATTATTAACGTGGTTAAAACAATCAAAGAGTGAAACAATCCATGGCCTGAGCCAACATGATCACTTCATGAAATATATTAATGTAAAAGAAAGAAAATTTGCATAATATTCTATCATGAACGGTCACCTAACAAATGACCCTCCATGCTCTTTTAATAGAGATCATGGACCAATCGGGTGTTAAGCCATGGATCAAGTGTCGGTAGTACCGAGGAGAGAATGAACCATCGGATCGCTTCATGTCTAGAACATATCGTGACTATCGGATTGTAAGTTACAAAAAGTACATACTAAAGAAACACACTTTAGCTAACTATACACTAGACCAAGTTATACTTAATTATTTCCTACGTGTGGGAATATCCTAACATCCCCCCTTAAGAACAACTTGGGATAGGATTGAAGGATGTACAGAGATGACACAATAGGAGAAGGAAGGAGGCATTACAACCTATCCTCCCTTAGTGACAACTTCCTGAACTCCAACCATAAATCGAATTTTAGTAAACTTTGCCTCTGTGAGATCCTTTGTAAAGATGTCTGCAGCTTGATCATCAGTTGAACAATATTACACTTCAAGAACATGGTCATGAATGAGATTTCTGATGAAGTGAATGTGTAGTTCAATTTTTTTTCTACGTTGATGTTGGACTGGATCTTTGCATAGTTGAATGGCCCTTTTATTATCACACCAAAGTGTAGTCGGATGTTGCTGTTGAAAACCAAACTCTGACAGAAGCTGACGAAGCCACAGGCCTTCCTTACTAGCTTCAATGGTGCCACGATACTCTACTTTTGTTGAAGAAAGAGAAATGGCACCTTTTTTCTTGCAAGCCCATGTAATAGGTCCAGAACCAAGAGTGAAGACATAACCCGTAGTAGACTTCCAATCATCAAGGTCACTAGCCCAATCAGAATCAGTGAAACTAACCAATAGAGGAGATGCTTCTGCACTGTAATGAATCCCAAACTAAACTGTACCTCGAACATAATGAAGTATTCTTTTAGATGCTTTCCAATGAATTTCGTGTGGGTTTTTCATCAACCAAACAACAAGGCCAACAACAAAGGAAAGGTCAAGACGGGTACAGGTCAGATACAAAAGTCTTCCAACAAGCTAACAGTATAAGGTAGCATCAACTTCAGGGGAAGTACAAGTGACTGAAAGTTTGGCTCCATACTGAAAAGGAGAATGGGTTGGCTTACAGTCTTCCATGTGAAAGTGGCATAGAAGATCACATACATACTTGGACTGGGAAAGGGAAATACCTTCTTTAGATTGCAAGACTTGAAGACCAAGAAAATAATGCAAGTTTCATAATTCTGTCATTTCATACTACTTTTTAAAGCTAGACTTCACATGGTTTATAAGGTTGGGATCACTACCAGTAAGGATAAGATCATCAACATAAATAACAAGAACGATAAGAGACTTACCCACTTTCTTGGTGTCGACAGTATTGTCAGAATGATAGCTAGAATAGCCAGTATCTAAAAGAAAGCTATCCATTTTGGCATACCAAGCCTGAGGGGCTTGCTTGAGACCATAAGGCCATTTATTAAGCTGAAATACAGGGCTAGAGTTTGTTTGTATAAAGCCAGAAGGTTGTTCCATATATATTTCTTCATGCAAGTCCCCATGCAAGAAGACGGATTTAACATCCATCTGATGGACTTCCCATTTGAAAGAGGCAACAAAGGAAAGAAAAAGGCGGATAGAGTTCATTTTGGAAACAGGGGAGAAGGTTTAAATATAATCAATGCCTTCATCTTGTGAAAAACACTTAGCAACAAGACGAACTTTATGTTTATTAACTTTTCCATCTGGTCCAAACTTGGTTCTGTAAACCCATTTGCATCTAATAAGTTTTTGTCCCTTTATAAGAGGAACAATATCCCATGCATCCTTTGCCAATAATGAATGATATTCTTCATTCATAGCTGTGTCCCAATCTAGATGGCATGAAGCTTCTATAAAGGTGTCAGGATCATAATTCGTTGAAGCTTGAGCCAATAAAGAAGAGGCTCTATAAAACTGAGAAAATGTACAATGCTGATCTGTAGGATCACATGCAAGAGCACCTGCTGCATCTCGAGTAGCATGTACATATTTTGAAAGTTGAGGAGATGAAGGACAATCCCGCGAAGGTGGGGGAGGATTGACATCCTAGTTGTCACATCTGTCGAACTAGGCTCATAGGCTGATATATTTTCAACAAACTTTACATCTCTTCTAATGATAAATTTTTTGGATTTAGGTTGAAGAAGTCTATATCCTTTGACATCTTCAAAATATCCAACAAAAATACATTTTTCACTCTTAGGTTCTAAGGCTTTATGTTTCTCATCTGGAATATGGGCCCATGCTTCACTTCCAAAAACACGAAAGTGACTTACATCTGGTTTAATTGAGCACCGTGTTTCTTCTGGAGTGATATTCTTTAAAAACTTAGTAGGAGTATGATTTACTATGTAATTTGCACAATTAATTTCTTATGCCCAAAAACTAAGTCCTTTAGATTGAAGCATACAATTATCCATTTCCTTTAAGGTGTGATTCTTCCTTTTAGCTACACCATTTTGTTGTGGAGAATATGGAACAATATGTTGCAATTAAATTCCATGCTCAGTACAAAAGTTGATGAATTTGTTGTTAACATATTCTCTGCCATTATCAAATCTTAACTTAAGAATTTGATGTCCAAATTATTTCTCAACAAAGGCCTTAAAGTCCAAGAACATGTTAAAAACTTCAATCTTGAGTTTTAAGAAGTATACCCAAGTGCGTTTGGAAAAATCGTCAATGAAAGTTAAGAAATGTTTATAGCCATAAAATGAAACAACTGGAAGTGGATCACATAAATCACTATGCACGAGTTGTAAAAAGGCTGAAGCGTGCCAAGAGGCACGTTTTTCAAAACTATCCCGATGATGTTTTCCAAGTACACATTCGGAACAAACACCATCTTTGCCAGATACAATAGGAATACCTGTCACCATAATTTCTTTACATAGATTTTGAAGGGAACGATAGTTTAAGTGACCAAATCACTCATGCCAAAGTTTGTTCACTTCATCATTACGAACAACAAATACTGAGGGAAAATTTGATGACCCAAAGTTTTTAAACTTATACAACCTTATAGAATCATAAGGAATGCCAGTAGCTAAAATTTGTATAGGATCTCTTAGGTCCTTAATTACAACATCATGAGGTGAAAATTCAATGGTTTTACCTTCACCTGAATGAGTTATCTGATATACAGATAGAAGGTTGCAGGATAAGGTAGGAACGCATAATACATCATTAAATTGACCATTTTCTGGATGAATAGTTCCAGTCCCTACAACACTAAGAGATCTATCATCACCAACATATATATTTTTGGTGTTACAATCATTTAAATAAGAAAATGTGGCTTTTTTTCCATGTGATAAGAAGCTCCAGAATTAATGAGACACTCATGAGAATGAGAAGAAGAAGATACATTTAGTGCATAACCAGACCAAGATGCATGACAACAACATGCAGAAACTGATATTCTTGAAGATGAAGTTGAAGAGTGCTCCAAATGGATGTTATGCTTCTTCATTGTTGCTTCCAAGGCTTCCATCTTCTTAAAGCATTTGGATTCTAAGTGGCCATCATGATTACAAAAGTTGCAATGTCTATCAGTGATCCAGGTGGATATTGGTGGCCACCTGCCAAGTCCACCTGGACCCCCACCATTGTCTCTCTCAACATTTTCAGTTTCCTTAATTGTAGCACAACTTACTATTTTTAGCAGTTTTTCGGGTCCTGAACTTCTAGAGCTGTTTTGAGGCCCTAAACGACGTTTTTTGGGAAATCTGGGGGCAACATGGGTCCATGGACCCATGTTGCCCTTCCCAAAGTGGTAGTGCTCGGATAGATATTTCTAACGAGCTATTGTACGCGTCAAACGGAGATCGTATGCCAAAGTTACGACCCCGGGAAGTTGATGTACCAATTTACCCAAACGGGGCCCACAGTTTGGCGTTTCATCTCCTAGGGTTAGGTTTTGGAATGTTAAGGGTTTTCCATTGTTTCTCAACAATAAATAGGCCTTCGAGCCTCATTGTAACACAGTTCAGAGGCATGTAGCCACCACATCTCTTCTCAGAGATAAGCTACCATCGCCCTAGCTGGTTTATTTCCATTTCTGGTTGTAAGCATATTTCAGTATTTTCCATTAATGAAATGAAGTATTATTTCCGCTGCATCTTTGTGTATATGGTTATCTCTGTAATTTGTTGCGTTCCTGTTTAAATCCGGATCAATCAGTCTTCTTCCCTTTGTTTTTAGTTGCCTTATCATTTGTTGAGTTGATTTTTCATTGTGAGACTAAAATGGCTTAGGACCCTTATTTGGTTTAGGACCATTCTTTTTAGGATGTTGCTTCTTAGGATTCTTTGAACTTGGTTGTTGTTGGGTTGCTAAGGCTTTCTTATAAGAGTTTCAAGTATTAAGAAGACCAAGATGTAAGATTTTTTCTTGCTCTCTTATTAAAGAATCACAAAAAGCATCAAAAGAGGGGGACTTGTAGTCTTGTCCTTGAGAAATAAAGGCTTCTGTAGTAGAATGGAAGGTGGAAACAAACACATATTAGGTTGGTCCTAACTCAGTATGAATGGAATAGATAAGGCTACCATCTTCTTTCTTAACCTTAACACCTTTCAAAAGAAGTCTAAGGGTCTTGAACTTAAACAAAAAATCTTCAATGGAAGAAAAATTATTGGGTTCCAATGTAAGCAACTCATTTTCAAGTTGATGGGCTCTAATTTTATTTTTAATTCCAAAAACTTTATTGATTTGTTTCATTGCTTTATCAGGGGTATCAATTTTTTCAATATGAAATCTAAGGTTTGGAGAAATAGACATCCCTATCAACCCACATGCTTGATCTTGCTTATTTTCCCATTTGGCTTGCTTATCTTCATCTTTAGGTTTAGACTCTTGGCCTGAGGCTATTCTATAAATACCTTTACTTCTAAGTAAATCCACAATGTATGATAGCCATTGGAAGTAGTTGGTGTTGTCAAGAATAACTAGGCATGGACTTTCTATTTTAAAAGAAACGGAAGTTGTAGATGCTGAAAATAAGTGTTCCAATGGAAATATCTCAAAAAATTAGGCCGATTCAAAAAAAGAGTTCTGAAAATGACTTCCGAATGAAGAATTTATGGCTTTTTGAATAAAATTTGTTGAATATGTTGACGAACTACGTGAATGTTTGGAAGTGAATGATAATGTTATATTTAAACCCTCACCCGGCCCCTACTTCCTCCCCCGCCCGCCCCCTTTCCAAATTTAATCTAATTAGATTTCTTTCAAAAAAATATTACTTTATGTGACCTACTTTTATAAATAAATGAAAGACACTTTTACAATGGTATTTTATGAACTATCCACTAAATTGTAACTTAAATAAAAGATAAAGCGACTTTAGAATTATAAGTGACTCAATTTTTATAATGGGTGAGAACACTTTTACATAAAGTAACTTTAAAGCATAAGTTACATGTGCTTTTTGAAGAAGTAACTCAACAAAAAGAAAGGCTTGAACCCAAGACCTCTATTCTCATAAAGTAACTTTGGACCAAGTGAGCTAGTTTGAAAGGTTAATGATTTTTGGAAAAGAGGAAGGGCTTTTTTTTTTTTTTCACTGAAGCTTTGGAGTGCATGCTTAATTGAAAAAAACCTTTTTTCCTACAAAACAAAAAAAAACCACACAAACCAAAACAAACACACAAAAGAAATCCAAGCCTTATGGCTTAAAGTTAGATTTGGCCAGAAACTATGTATTTTCCTCAATGTTTCTGGTTTTCCAAGATCACACTAAGGCACAGCAGAAAAGAGCATACGCATGAGAAAAATTCTTTCTTTCTGTTTTTGGTTTGCCCAGATCGCATAGAGTCGCGGGGAAAAGAGCATACATAGAAATGAAAGGTATAGATCCGATAATAAAAAACAAATAGATAAATAAATTGAAATAAACATAGAGATAAATAACTAAAACTACAAATAAAGATTGTATACCTACATATCTTAAAAATGATGTAGCTAAGGCTACTAAAAACATTTTTGCATGAAACGAAAGGACTTCCTCACTGGAACATATGCTCCTAACACAATAGAGTAGTACTCTCAGCCCGAAAGTGGTCAGAAACAATATATCTAGGAAACAACAGCCAGATGCAGTTGTACCAGCTTCGGATTTGGATAACCAATGGATGCGGCCCTCGAATAGCTCTGATACCATGCAGGAATTTACAGGGTAAGTTCCTTAGATAGAACACCAAAGGAAACTCACAAATAGATCACAGATCAATACACCAGTATTCTTGACGTGGTTGAAACCCCTCAAAGAGGGAAACAGTCCATGGCCTAAACCAACACGGCCACTTCAGGCATTTTATTAATGTAAAATAAAGAAAATTTACATAAGCTTCTCTCATGAACAGTCACCTAACAAATGACCCTCCATGCTCTTTAAATAGAGATCATGGACCAATCGGGTGTTAAGCCACAGATCAAGTGTCGGTAATAACTAGGAGAGAATGAACCATTGGATCACTTCATGTCTAGAACATATCGTTACCACCCGATTGTAAGTTACAAAAAATACATACTAAAGAAACACACTTTACCTAACTATGCACTAGACCAAGTTGTACTTAATTATTTCCTATGTGTTGGAATATCCTAACATGCAGTGCTTACACTTCATAACCCTCTTAGCTTCCTTATGACAATCTCCTTTCTCCTCTATTAACGCAGCAAGAAATTCCCTTCACAATCATCTAGTTAGAACTTTATGGGCCCCCCTCTTTCATGTTTTTTTCACTCCCTTTCATAATATTGGTCCATAGAGTTTTCTCGACCTTATTTCCTCTTGATTTCTCTAGTGTTCCATCATATTTCTTCTCTAAGGGGGTGACTTACACATCCTCCATATCCTAAATTCCCATTTACTCTTGTGGTTGGCCCACCATATCCTTCTTCTATGGACCCTCTCAACACTATTGGTTTCCCTATTAGCCATTATTTTCTCAGCGAGAATGTGCAATAGAGATGCACCTCCAACATCCAATTCTTAAAGCCATATTGCAAGCATTTGTCAATTAAATTATAAATTCTAACATAATAAAGTAGTTGGAGTAGTTGTGGTTCCATCAATATTACTACACTCAAGCTTGCAACCAATAAATAAAAGTGACTAATAATAGTCTGTCAACATATGGAGAAAAGATTTTTTTTATTGAAAAAAGAAAACAGAAGGTTGAATCAGAAAATAGATCAGTTGGTCTCTCAACCCTATTGAATGTAATTTGAAGTTTCAAATGTAATTTTGGTATAGGCCTTACTCAATCAAGAGTTGATTAGGCAAGGACAAAACATGGATACTCCATAACAGCTCAAATGAGATAACCCATTGGTCAATTTAGATATGAAATTGTAAATATAGGTGACAATTTGTAGGTGTTTTGTAAATTTAGTAGTTCTCCTTAGGAATACTTGTGTTATAATTTTGTAATGGGCAATCCTTCGCAGGAAGTTAAATGCCCTCAAGCTCCTTTTTAGCATGAGGGTCGAAAAACATAGGAACAATTTTTTATGGAAAATTCTACAAATTGGTAGCAAATCTTAAAGATAAAAAGAACTAATTAATTTTGTTTTTGAAATGTTGTTAAATGTTTTTAAATGAATTAAGTTCTTGCATTTTCATTTTCATTTTGTTTATTATTTATTATTGCATTGGATAGTATTGAATTATTTCACCAATAAAGGTAGCAGTGTTCATATTTACAATAGAAGTTAAAGTCATGTTATCTATTAATGTTGTTGCATTGAAAACAATAGTATATATGTAGTACCACATCAACCAATATGATTTTTTAATAAGGGTATGAATTCATCATCATAGATGCCTTTCTACCAATTTACATAGATAGTAATGATGGGAGAATTTTCTCACATATGGCCAAATAGATTCTATTAATATTCCATAAGAGGATTGGGTTCAAATTCAATCATAGTGGACAACTGTAGATGGAAACATTGCTAGTAAAATGTCTAGATAAAACTTGTTAGAAGTTAATTTGCTGAAGTATCACAAGAAAGGTGTTCATTTACCAAGGTACACCATGCCTTTCCTAAGGACAGGCATGCATTTCCTAAGGTAGGGCATGCATTTCATGTTATCGGACGTGCATTTCATGAGGAAGGGAATGAATTTTCTAAGGTAGGGTGTGCATTTCATGATGCAGGACATGCATTTCCCAAGATAGGGTGTGAATTTTCTAAGCCAAAACAAATCGACAAATGGTATTCTCAAACCACATCACATATCTGAGTATCTTCTCTACATGCAAACAGGTGTTGATCAAGTTTACTTGACCATTGTTTATAGTATCCCACATCTCCCTTTTCCTTTCTTTTTATGATCCATACTTATTCATATTTTCTAAATTTCAATCTCCTTGAAATGATTATTTACCTTTGAAGAATGCCTTCCCAAATTTTCACAACATTCTCTTTACTTCCAAATTCTTCCCACACGAAATTTCGCAGCACTCATTTTATACTTGAAGTCCCATAACACTCATTTTGAACTGCATTGATAGTTGGTCATATTTCATATATATGATAATCTTATACCTCATTCAAACTATATTGTAAGTATGAAGTTTCACAGTTTCGTTGGTTTGAAGTGCATACAACATCAATAGAGTCAGTTTCAACATGGCCATTTTTATGAATTCTGAGAATTTTCCCTACGTCATTACCCATTTTCTATCCACGCCACTCATATATGTGTCATTCATTCCCTTCAGCCCTATTTCATCCATGTCATCATCCACATGACATCCTTCTCACATCAAACCCACCAAAAATGCACCCTTTATGAGGATCATTGAAAGTATCCAATCCAATCTGATCTCACATGGGATGCCCCAATCATGTATCACAAGTGACACATATCCTTTTTTCCCTCCCCATATGGAAAAGTAATGTTATCCATACACTAATTAGGTGATCTTGAGGGAAACCAAAGGCCTTATATTAGTAAGACATGATGTGTCCCACATTCAACTAGGGTTCTTTCCACGCATTAGGATCTCTCTCTAGGGTAAGGTCGTTTCTATTATGTTTGCTAAGACTAAACAAGAATATATAGAAAGCAATAAAATCATTAACTATATATGTTTTCCTAATCTGAGGTATGATCATGCAATTAAGAAGTACTTAAAGGAATATTTTCTCTCAAGTAAAGAATGTACATTAAATAAATTAGGATAATGATTGGAAAACATGATGGATCTTAGAAGTATTTAAAGGGAGATTAGGAAGTATTGGGAAATTACGAAGTATTTAAAGGAAGATTTTCTCTCAAGTGAAGAATGTATGTAAGAAAGATTAGGATAAAGATTGGAGAACATAATTGATCATAGAAGCTTGATCCACATTTTATAAAAAAAATTATTAACTCTCATAGTATTTCGTCCAGTTCCCTTTAAAGTGTCTAATTAGAATCTATGATACTTCCAATATGTTGACCTTTGTTGACTCTACAAATTTTTCATCCAAGATGCCAAGCGAAAAAAAACCTGTGCCCAACCCAAAAACCCTCTTGAGTAATCCCAACGAGAAAAATTTTGAGTGATGGCATTGATATTCCAACATAATGGAAAGGAATTGGGAGAAGTGGGAAGCCAAGTATGGCCTCTTGATTTTGTAAATAGGTTGTGGCATTATCACCTCACCTCAAGCAAAAATCTCCCCTGTTGTAGGTCCTTTTCCACAAACAATATGAAACCTACAATAGTGCATCCAATTGTGTATAAGTCCAAATATATACCACTAGATTAACACCATTTAAATCAAATAGTGTCTATCCTGACCTATGCAGCATATGATACACTTGCATGGGGTGAATATTGTTTACCATGAAGGAATCTACCCTAGAATTTGTATAATTTAAAGAAGTATTTCATATGGAAAAGAAAATATGTCAACTAAATGTAGTCTAACTAATTCAAACACAAATGGTGGAAGGACATTCCTAATAAGCTTCAAGTATTTCTGAACAAGAATCATCCAAAGTCACATTAGCAACCAATGGAATTAGAATCCCACATTTCCTAGATTAACGCGTTCCCTATTCATGGTATTTATGCTAATATTAAGATCTAACTACCACTATTCAACAATTCATACAAATAAAGGCACTCAAAATAACATCAATAGACAAAAGTCACAAGCTTGAAGAGCTTGGAGAAAATCCAAATTAGGGAAGTAAAAAATAAATAGTGGGAGAGTATGACAATCAAGAGGCGATAGTGTATGGAAAATAAACTAAAGACCAGTAGTAAAATAGTTCAATGATGGACACACTTCACCAAGGTGGAAGAACAAATATCTGAGCTCACTCATATTGAGGAATTTAATTGTCCATTTAAAACAACTAAATCACTCAATACACTAATTTTTAACTAGTGTACGTCAATTATTTCAAAGTTATCATGCAAGATATATATAGGAAATAATTTCTAATCTAACATTATCTATCTACTAATATTCAATCTTCAGCAAGAAACACAATATTTTTGAAAACAATCTTCAAAGATCACACTCTGTTATGCAACCATCTCACAAATAGATAAATCAACGACTTAAAAATTATCCTCTTCGAGGGCGAAACCTCCTTTAATTACATAAATGAACAATTCTTGGATGATTCAAATGACAAAACATCATTTATATATATAGGAGTCTAAGGGGTCACAATATAATCAGAGCCTACATAATAATAATAATATAAGGGCACAATAATAACAATAGTGGGATTCTATGGGGCACAATAATAACAATATGGGGACTACATGGGCACAACAATAACAATAAGGGGGCTAAACTAATAAAAATAAGGGGCTACACTAGTATTATAGGGACCTAGCATGCCCCTCTCCTTAAAAAAAGTAGTATCCGCAATGCTTGAGTAGTTATGAATTCTTCTGTATAAAATTATCATCCTTCCATGTGGAATATTTAGTGGGAAAGTTCTTCCACTTGATGATATACTCTGAAATTAATCGATTTTGTAGCTGTCAAGTTCTTTTTTTCGTGGATACTTTAGGTTCCAATATGATTTTTCTTCCCTCGTCAAGTTCTGGAAATATTGTTTGAACTGGGAGCTTGTCACCTATAACCTTCTATAAGCATGAAACATAGAAAACTAGGTGCACTTGGGAAGATGCAGGAAGCTCCAATTTGTATGCCAAAGTACCAATCTTTTGCAACACCTTGTAAGGGCCATATTACTTTGGTGATAATTTATTATCCTTCTTATCTTTCTTGAGGGGAATTTTTTTGTATGGTTGTAGTAGTAAAAATACCCATTCGCCTACATCAAAACTTCTTTCATTGTGATGTTGGTTCTCCTGTTGTTTCATTCATTTCTGCGCCAAAGTGAGGTTATCCTTTAAGAGTTGGAGAACTTGTTATTGATGCTCGAAGTGATATTCCATTACTGGAACCTTAGAATTTTCTCTTAAAGATGATGTGATGGACGGTGGATGATATCCATAAAGTGCCATAAATGGGGTCATTCTTGCTGAAATGGAAGGTATTGTTATAGCACCATTAAGCCAGACGTAACCACTTGACCCATTATGCTTGTTTATCAGATACAAAGAAACAAAGATATCCTTCCAAGCATTGTTCACTATCTCAGTTTTCCCATCATATTGAGGATGATAAGATGAGCTATGAGCTAGTTGAGTACCTAGACAAGAAAATAATTTTGTCCAAAAATTTCCAGTGAAAATGGGATCCTTGTCGTTTACAATAATCTTTGGGTTTCCATGTAACTTTTGAATTGTTTCCATAAACGCAGTAGCAACTATACTGGCTTTAAAAGGATGAGATAATGCACAAAAGTGTGCATACTTGGTAAGTCTATCAACTACCACCATGATGACACTCTTTCCTTTGGACTTGGGTAAACATGTGATAAAATCCATTGAAACCTCATCCCAACATTGACTTGGAATGGATAAAGGTTGTAACAGACCCGGGGTCTTAATTGTCTCAACTTTATTTTGTTGGCAAACCAAACATTCCTCCAAAAACTTTTGAATATTAGATTTAAGGCCATCCCAAAAAAATCCTTCTTGACCATGTGGTAAGTTTTTAAAAATCCTGAGTGCCCTCCTAAGGGAGAGGTGTGCAATTCCAAAAGAATATTTTGTTTGAGTTGGGAATTCTTACAAAGATATAAGTGATATTTGTACCATAATGAATCATTTCTCCAACTAAATGTATCATATGTACTAGGATCTTTCTAAAACTTTTGAATGAGTGTCCACACTTCTTCACCATTCTTCCATGCATCCATTGTTTCGGTTATCCAATCTAGTTGGATAATAGAAATGGAACAAAGCAATGCTTCCACATCCTCATCCTTTCTTGAGAGTGCATCTGCAACGATATTTTGCTTCCATTTTTCTAGATGATTTCAAAGTCATAACCCAACATCTTTGTGACCCATTTTTCTACTCTTCTGAAGATAATATTTGTTCCAAAAAGTATTTAAGACTATCATGGTCTATTTTTACCTTGAAGTGTCTTCCCATTATGTAAGGTCAACATTTCTTTAGTGCATGTATTATTTCCAACATTTCCTTCTCATAAATAGGTTTGTGTAAATACTTTCCTTTGATTGGATGACTTTCAAAAGAAATGGGTCCTCCTTCTTGCATTAAGACAACACCAATTCCATTTCCTAAGGCATCACATTCCATAATAAAAAAAATTGTGAAGTCTAGTGTATCTAATACCAATGCTTGTAACATTTCCTCTTTAAGATGTTCAAAGGTCTTAGTTGCTTCTTGGGTCCAATAAAATGCATCTTTCTTTGGTAATGTTGTTAGAGGTGCTTCCATTCTCCCATAATTCTTAACAAACTTGCGACAATACCCTATCAACCTGAGAAATCCTCGCAAATGCTTTATGGTTGTGGGGATTTTCCATTCCTTAATGGCTTTAATATTGTTAGGGTTTACCTTAACACTCTCATGAGATACAATGTGACCTAGATATTCAACCTCCTTTACTCCAAAGAAACATTTGGAGGTTTTTTCATATATTTGTTTCTCCTCGAATAGTTAGAGCACCCTGTCAACATGTTGAACATGATCCTTCCAAGACTTGTTGTAGATTATTATATCATTAAAAAATACTAACAAAACATTTATAAGGGAGGGTTTGAAAATGGAATTCATCAAACCTTTAAATGTAGAAGGTGCATTGGTAAGGAAAAAAGGCATGACCAAAAATTCATAATAACCCTCATGAGTTCCAAATAGTTTTTTTGGAATGTATTCAGTCTTCATTCTAATTTGATCGTATCCTGAACGAAGATCCAACTTGATGAAGGGAATTGCTCCATGTAATTTATCCAATAATTCATCAATGACAAGAATGGAAAATTTATCTTTAATAGTGAGCTTGTTGAGCTCCCTATAATTCATAAGCATGTGCCATGATCCATCCTTCTTGTACGTCAATGCTACTGGAGCAGAGAAAGAAATTTTACTAGGTTGAATTATACCAACCTCTATCATTTCTGCAACCATACGTTCAATTTAACTCTTTTGGGCATAGGGATATATGTAAGGCCTAATGTTTGGAGGAATACTTCCTAGAATCAAATTAATAGCATGTTCATGATCATGAATAGGTGGGAGGCCTTTAGGCGTCTAAAATACCTTTCAATGATTGTCCAAGACTTTTTGGAGATATGGCGAAATAGAATATTTCAATGTTTGAACCTCTATTGAACATAATTGTACAATTACAACTCATTGTTCTTTCTTTAGAAGAATGTTCATGCCATTAGAGATAATTATATTTCCTTGTTTCCCTATGATACCCCTTAATTCAACTTCCTTTCCTTCCCAAAAAAATTATAAGAAAAGTTCTTGAAAATTAAAACTTATCGTACCCAAAGATTGTAACCATTGGACTCTTAGTACAACATCAGCACCACCAATTGAAATGGAAAGAATTGGACTATTCAATACATATTCCCCCATGGTTATATTGATATTATGGAACTTTCCAGAGAAATTTATAGTTCCTCCATTTGCAACTGTTATATATCTGATCCAAAAATATATGAGAATACAAATATACCCAAGAAATAACAAGATCTGAATATATAAATGCTTCACTATATTAATCAAACCCTTAAGGTAGGGCAACACCATACATTCACTCCTTAAGAAAGGAGAACACTCCACAAACCATATGCCTGTTCATACAATATTCCTTGACATCTCTCAATGGAAAGTCTCTAGCCTCTATATAGGCCTCATGCATACAATACCATGGGTCATTACCATGGTTCCCTCAATACCATCTATATAATACCATGGGCTTATTACATTATTGCTAACTATTTGTGGTCCCTTACATGATACGGGTTAACCACCTTATTTATTACTATGGCCCATCCCATTTTTACATTATTCCCTTGGGTACCTCCCTCTGTATCCCATATTATCCCCCCTAGGTATACTACATTCCACCCCCCTTAAACATGTTTCGTCCCTGAAACATAAGAAGAACACAAATAATAAGATCTACTCAAAAGAGTAGTCCACTAGTACCATGCACGTGCATCTAGCCATTCCAAAGAATGGTGAACCCTTGATCTAGCTGGTGCCTCACTCGCTTGAGATGGAAGTTGACCCTGGTGACTCTTCTGCATTGATGTGTAGTAGGTGGATTTTCGTCCCTCTCTATCTATCTTGCGGGGGTTGTTTTCCTTGTGACTAATTCGTTGTCATCGTGTTGGTTGTTTTCTTGCGGGGTGATGTGGGTGGTGATATGCTGAAGTTTTAACCAACGGTGTCTTTCTCTTTATTTCACCACCTAATGGAGCCTGATTGGTAGCTAGTACATGTTGTGGTGCTTGTTGTTGTTTCTCATCTTCCAATATTACTTCAACCATTGAGTCCTCATTTGTATCAGTACCTGTAATATTTTCTGCCTCAGCCTCCTTGGATTTTCCCTGTTTTTTTGGTACCTAGTTTGATGTTTGTGTTTGGTTGTCAACCATTAAAGGCTCATCATCTGATGTGTCAGTGTCATTAGAGCTTTGTGCTTCTGCCTCCATATTCTATGCGTGGGTCTTAATAGAAATATCCTGCAATGTTATTTTCTTCTTTTTATACCAAAGTTTCATGAATTTTTTCTGCACATTAATATTGACAGTACCCACAAATTCCATCCAAGGATATCCCAAAACAACATCCATGTTATCCATATCTGAAGTATAAAAATCACAATGCAACACATACTTATCAATAGAAAGCTTCAAATATTTAAAAACTTGAACATCCTCATTATTAACCTGTGTGTGCTCCATTTGTTTTGCTGGAACTTGCAATTTTTCTGCCAAATTGATATTTATAAGATTTTGCTTGCAACTAGGATTTATAGACATAATGATTTTCTCCTTCTGAATACATCCATGAACCTACAATAAGGAGATACCAGTAGAAAATAACCCCTTACATGTCTCATTCCCCTATTTTCTAGCATGAGACCATTTGTCCAAAAGGAGTTTTTCAAATTCTTTATCTAAAAGTTCGGACAACTGCTTGTTGTAAATTGAGTTCCACCATCTGTAAGCCTCATCTTGGAAACCAAGCGATAATAAAATTTTCCATTGTTTCCCATATGTGAACTTTTGACTCTGTATGAATTTTTCAATAGTAGGGCTATCATCTTTTCCTGTAAAAAACATCTTGCTAAACAGCACGAAAAAAATCACTTATTTGTAAAAAATTTAAAGTGGCCATAGTTTGGTCAATATTGCTTAGAATCTTTATAATGACCTATTTTTGGAAATGGAATGACCATTCTGCATCTTCCCATGTGATAGAAATCCTGATCTAGGCACTGGAATTTTAGATTCACACTACAACTATCCAGTCGTCACAATTTTTTTTGAAAAAAACTGATTTTAAATCAACAATATCTCCCTCATCCAGACTCCGATTCGGCCAATTTTTTTTTTCAAATTGGGTATTGTTTTGCCAAGAACCCAAATCTGCAATGAGATTCTATATATTTTTCACCAGCACATACAGATCTAATCTTCAAACTCGCCGCCCTGAAAAATGTCTACAACATAATTGATTTTTAAATCAGCGATATCTCCCTCATCCGGACTCCGATTTGGCCAATTTTTTTTTTGAAATTAGGTCTTTTGTGGAAAATAACCTAGATCTGCAATGAAATTCTACAAATTTGCACCAGAATGTACAGATATGATCTGCAAACTTGCCGCCCCAAAAAGTTCCTGCAAAAAATAAAAAATAAAATCTCTACTTTGCCCAAGAAAGTGCTCTAATACCACTTGATATAGATCTGATCCAAAAATATATGAGAATACAAATATACCCAAGAAATAACAAGATTTGAATATAGAAATGCTTCACTTTATTAATCTAACCCTTAAGGTAGGGCAACACCATACATTCACTCCTTAATGAAGGAGAACACTCCACAAGCCATATGCCTATTCATACAATATTCCTTGACATCTCTCAATGGGGAGTCTCTAGCCTCTATATAGACCTCATACATACAATACCATGGGTCATTACCATGGTTCCCTCAATACCATATATATAATACCATGGGCTTATTACATTATTGCTAACTACTTGTGGTCCCTTACATGATACGGGTTAACCACCTTATTTATTACTATGGCTCATCCTATTATTACATTATTCCCTTGGGTACCTCCCTCTATACTCCATATTATCCCCCCTAGATATACTACAGCAACCATAACTTGACACTCTAATGCTGGATATAGGAATAAATTCAATTCCTTGGTTACCTTACAATGAATAAAGTTATGGGTACTACCCGAATCAATTAGCACTATTACCTTTTTCTTCTTGATATGTCCTTTTATACTGAGAGCTTGAGTGATAATTCCTCCCAATGCATTACAAGATATGATTAGATTCATTTCATATTTCTCTAGGGTTGGTTCATGGTGTATATCCTCTTCTTTTGAAGTTTCATGTTCCTTTTCTTCCTCTTCTTCACAATCTATGTAAAATCATTTCTTCTCAGCACACTTATGACTTTTAGTGTATTTGTTATCACAACTATAACAAAGCACTTTTCTCATTTTTTCTTCCAATTGTTGTGGTGTCAACCTTGTAGGTTGTGGAAGCTAGGAGCAGCAACACTTTCATCTTTATAGTTGTGAGTGGTAGGCTTCCTTGTTGCCATAATTTTGCTTTCAATTTTTCTTGCCAACCTGAATGCCTTCTCCAATGAATTAGGTTCCCATAGGTGAACCTCATGTTGGATGTTATCCTTTAAAGTCCTTATGAAGAAATCAATCGTATGCTCCTCTAGAATATCATTTACCCTTATATTCATTTTTTGGAATTCTTCAATGTGCTCCATCATTGAACCCTTTTGTTTGATATTTATCAATTGGCTAAAGAAGGTGTTTCTCTTTGTATCCTCACAATATGCTATCTTTCCTCTGTAAAAATTGACCAAGTGACAAGTGGTCTACGAGAACAAATCCATCAATACCATACAAATGATTGGGTTCTAAATATAAAGTTGCAATGCATACCTTTTGTGTTTGTTGCACATTATGGAGATTAAAATATTGCTCCATCTGTAGTATCCGTGTTACTAGATCCTTGCCATTAAACTTCCTCATATCAATCTTTGGAATATGGCGGGTAATTAATCCAATGTTAGAGTCTATGAAATCATAATTAACATTTCTTTTGTTCTCATCATGAGTTTCATCTAATACCTTTTCGCCATTAGGAAGCATTTCTTATAGCAACTTTGGCAAACATTTCTTCAAACCTTCCATGTCTTCTTTTAAACCATTCTTTAAATATTCCATGTCTGATTTTAAACCATTCTTCAAACCATCCATCTTAGATTCCATTTCATTTTTTGTTACTCTTTGTGAGAGCAATATGTGTTTCACTCGGTCTCATAATTTTGATATATCATGTTGCATTTCTTCCTCCTCTTCATGTGTCATAGAAGATCTTTTTGGTTGCTTACTAAGTGTGTCCATTTTTTGTTTCGAGGCATTTTGAAATCAAACAATGATATCTATGCTTCACTATGCCATTTAAATCACATCAAATTGATTTTTCAAACAAAAGTTATGCAAAATTTTAAAAAATACACACCTTTTTCTTTCTTTTTAGGAGCTATATATTGCAGTTGTTGTATCTCTGTAATTGTGAATCTCCAAGATCTGAAATTCCATCCTATAGTATCCCTCTTATTCTTCTTTCAAACTCAACAAGTCAAACCAAGATTTGATTCTTCAAGAAATATTTATGCCCAATCTCCCACGATGACCTTATTATACACTAGTTTAGTAGAGAAAATTTGTACATTGTGTCACGTGTCACTGTTTCGACCTTCAACCCTAAAAATTATACCAAAAAAATATATTATGTCCTCTTTCTGTAATTTTTTACTAAATTCAAATCCAATTCTTCGAGAGAAAGTTATTACAATTTTCCCTAGGTCACCTATCTGAGATGAAATTCTAAAGCTTGAAAAAAACCCTAACTTCCTCGGATCATATATCCGAAAATATAGCGAGAAAATATATGAAATTCATACACGAATTTCACCAAGATCTTGACTCTAGATGGTTTAAATTTCAGCTTTTGAAGCTTTGTAAAAAAAAATATAGCGAACATTCCACGATGGCCTGTTTGAAGCAGCAAAACCCTAGAATCCAAAGTTATGATACCAAATGTTATGCAACCAACTCACAAATAGATAGATCAATGACTTAACAATTATCCTCTTCAAGGGGGAAACCTCCTTTACATTACATAAATTAACAATTCTTAGATGATTCAAATGACAAAACCTCCTTTCTATATATAGGAGTCTAAGGGATCAAAATATAATCAGAGCCTACATAACAATAATAATGTAAGGGCACAATAATAACAATAGTGGACTTCTATGCATCACAATAATAACAATATGGGGACTACATGGGCACAACAATAACAATAAGGGGACTACACTAATATCAATAAGGGGCTACACTAGTATTATAGGGAACTAACACACTCATGGTAGACAAGATCACACTTGATTGAATGGAAACATTCTTCACAGTATTCTAGAATTGAAACCACACTTGCATAAACAATGAATCTTTGCATATCCAAACCTCTCTCTTGCGTAAATGAAACAAATCCACTTTTTGCAAAAGAAAAATAACTCAAATATCATAACCACTCTGAATCTTCTCACCAAATCTCACTATCAAAATCTTAGCAATAACATCAAGTCAGGAATAAAAATTAAAGCGAGCAACCTTGTAACAACAATGATAATATAAAGTGGCATAAATCTATAATAAATATGATCAAATAATAGTAACCCAAACTTCATGTAAAAGACACTTGAAAATCAATGTAAGTGACAATAACAATAGTCTTATAATGAATGAAACTCAGTAACATAAATCTTAATTTGGAACTATAGAAACACAAATAGTAATCAACAAACTAACTATACTTACTAATATAGCCCCAACGATCCCTACTGAATAGGGAGGCCCTTCCTCCTTAGCAAGGAGAACAGAGAAACTCAAACTCTATAACTTAACACAATATCTCATGAATCCAACCATGAATTTGTCAAACTTTTCATTAATTCAATCTTCAAGAAGCATGGATGCAATGATTCAAAGAAAAATAAGAGCTAGCCCCCCATCAAGAGAAAAGGTGTTCTATTTCTAAAGACTCCCTTTACAACTAATATTGAAAAATTTATAGTTACAAATAGTCTTTAGAATATTTCGATTCTCAAGTTGTTCAATAAAGTCTTCAACTGCAGATATTTTACAATTGATCATAACAAAATATATTCAAATAAATACTGTGCTAAAGTAGGTTTCCTCAATCATCAGAATGGCTAGACAAAATTAGAATGATTATAATGACTGTGACTAAAACAACCATGTCATCAAGAAAGACACAAGCCATTGCTCCCACTAGAGACTTTGTATACCAGTGTCTTTCACGAGTATCAGCACAAGTGACAAACACCTTCAATGATATTCATCAGGTCTATTGATAGTAATAGTGCCTAGAAATGTCTGTGGAACAACTTCCTGAAGTACTAGAGTATCAGCTCTTGTAATAGTTGGTCATCCTATAGGGACTTTCTCAATGGATTAAAGCTACATATAGACTTAGCATAGTTGAGCCAAAAAGATGAAATATTGGACAATAATGGATGAAAATTATATGGATGTTATACACCAAATGGTTAAATCAGTGAAAAAGGTAGTAAAAAGGATGTCATTTTCTAAACCCAACATCTACCCCAAACTAAAGAAACTACATGCTCTCTTGTAGTCCATTGATAATAATGAGTTGGAATCCTAGATGTGAAGATCAATGAGGTTATATGTGTCAACAACTTCTTCCTGGAAATACTTGTACCCATTAGAAGTGATTAAATCTATGCACCAGTTTACTTCATCTTCTTGCCTTAGTTGGTAATGGTGTTGATACCTTATTACAAGAATCCAAATCAAAGGAAAATGAAATCTTAGACCAATCCAACTGGATCCACATTATATGATACAATTAATGTATATGGTTACTCTTAAAAAAACATCAATAAAATTGAAGTAGCAATATGGATCCTTTCTCTTCAACTCATTATCATAAGTCTCCCATCTAAACTTATTTCTTTCCAAAGCTTCCTACTTCTATTTTTCAATGCACCTTATTGACCACTCTGTGTTAACCACCCTATAACAATATACAATTTTTCTTTCCAAATCTTCCTACTTCTATTTTTCAATGCACCTTATTGACCACCTTATGTCAATCACCCTATAACAACATAAAAAATTTCTTTCCATAGCTTCCTACTTCTATTTTTCAATGCACCTTATTGACCACTCTGTGTCAACCACCCTATAACAACATACAATTTTTTTTCGAATCACTCCATCATGCTCAAGAAATCAAGTAGCGAAAAATCATCATTATCTTTTAGCAGTTTATGAATTCATGTAAACCAAAATTCTGCAGCCATGTGGACCATTGTAAAAAAGATTCTAGTATGTCTATAAAGCCATGTAAAACACCTAGGTAATCTTAAGAATCTTTGCTAACAAGTTTCATCCTAGGGATTTTTTTAACCTCAACTAATTATTTGTGTTTCAAACAGACAGATAATTAGCGAAGTTTTTCTCCCAGATATACCCTCAAAGATACGTTGGGATTTGATAGTGATGTCTTAAGTAAGTCCTAGTGTATTGAGTCTATGTACTTTCATCATACTAGATCATGTCTTGAGTCTTGCAAAATTTGGTTGTCTAAGTGTCTATTTTTAATTATTAAATTTCAAATTGGTTAGAATATTTAATAATTTGGATGTAAATTGTAAAATCAAATGATTGTGAAAGTTGAAGGGAATAGAGTACTCAGTTAGAACCTCTACACCTCAACTTAATGTCTAGACAACTTTTGAGGGTTGAAATTATGTCTATCCCCTCAAATTATTTTTACTTCTCGTTTTCAAGCAAAAACGACAAAAATTTAGCCAGAAAATGGTCAAAAAATTAAAATTGGGAGAAAATAAATTTCTCTCCATTTGGAAAAATGAATTTTGGAGAAAGTGGTCATTCTCGAGAAAGAATTAAGTTGACAAACCTAGTTCGAAGGCAAAAAAATCACAAGAAATTCTTTGGGGCCAGCAAAGAATTATTTTTTCAAGAAAAATAATTTTTTTGGGTCCAAATAGTTGAAGAAAATTCGTGGCTCGAAAAGAAGGTAAATTTTCAAGGTCCTTTATCAAGGAAGAAATCATTTTTTAAACAAAAATTGAACTTATGGACCTAGGTGATTAAGTCAAAAATGATTTTTTGACAAAAAAAGGGAATTATTGTGGAATTTGAATTTATTCATCAAAATCAAAAGACATGATTTAATTTTGGCATGGATCAAGCAAAAACTAGTCGTTACTCACTAGGGTCAAGTCAAAATTGTGCAACTTCTTGGACCTAGCCATTTTCCACTTGGAGGGGGATCTAGAACTCTCAATTTTTCTATCAATTGAGCCTGACACTCCTCATTTTAATCATCGTTGGATTTTGTAATTAACTTTGGAAGCTATATAAATTTTTGGATTAATAAAGTAGAAAGCATTTGGGGGCACGACCATGTGTGTATGTCTGCAACTTATCATGGTAAATTTGTTATGATCATGTGCTTAATTTTCTACTGAATTTTAATGTTATTATTTTCTTATGCCTTTGGGATTTACCAGTGTACAGGTATCTTGCATTGTTATTTGGGTTCAGTAAGCATTGATGATTGGGTGAATCTATTAGTTTTTTGTTGAACCCTTAAACTTCCCTTTCACTGTGTAAATCAATCCCATTTGGATTTAACAAATTTTCGAGTGTTTGTAGAAATATCTTTTAAATTAGATCTCAAGTGTGCGGGGAAGATTTCAGCTAAACCATCCCACTCGTTAGCATGAGGGATAAAGAAATCATGGTGAGACATTTCAAGCACTGATCATAATAACATTGTGAAAGGAGTTTTCTTACCTCTTACTCTACTAAAGATCATCTATTTAAAAAAATTAAATTTTAATTTATTTTAAAGAGTTTTAAATGATCTATTTGCCATTTCTAAAGTTACTCTATGTCATGTATGGGGCAGAAGTGTCCTCATAACCATAGATTAGATTTGTATATCACACTTGCGAATAATATTTTGTAAATGTTTTATTTTAAATATATATATATATATATATATATATATATATATATATATATATATATATATATATATATATATATATATATATATATATATATATATATATATATATATATATATATTTTAATATTTTATTTCATATATATTTTCAAGATATTTGTAAAACTTTGTAAATAAAAATATCTCAAACGTTTCATTTTAAAATTTGTATAAATTTTGAAATGTAGTGTTTTAAATTTTGTGAATAATGTTAATATAATTTCTGTATCATTCTCTATTTATATATATTCATGTGGCTATTTTGTGTGATCACGACAGGCTTAGACAAGAGACGTGGAGGGTTTTAAAACTAGCATTTGCACCTTATGTTGCAAAAGAAACGCCGTAAGGCATAGAATGGGGAAGAATAGCATAGAGTGGGGAAGAATAGGTAATCAAATTCGTCAAAATTAAGATTAAATTGATCTATTAATTTTTCATTTACATACACTGAAATCGTATGCAGCATGGGATAAGAATCTCAAGTTATCAAGAATCTCCATAATACATACTCATTGAGATAAATAAATATATATATATATATATATATATATATATATATATATATATATATATGAATGAAGATCTCTGCTATGATTTATATTAATGTGGCAATGCCATTTTTCTCTCGCAAAGTTGCATCCATTGGTTTTATTAAGACATTAAAAGAATCTAGCTGCTATGGTTTGTTATGATCGATGGGTTATCTTTCAGATTATATTGTAGATGATGTTAGATACATTAAATCATTTTGAAATAAACACGGAAAAGAACTCGAAACCTGCTAAATAAATAAATATGTTACATCTTTGTAGTTGCATATTTAAAATGATAAAATAAATATCTTACATCTTTGTAGCTGCATATTTGAAAGGATAAATGAGAATTCGAAAATATCGAGGGCATTGCCCACACTTCAAAAGATAACAACAATTAAAATTGCCTCCGAGGAAAATTTTATTAACTTGTCGTATGCTTAGGGCCAATGATCTTCACATTCAATCTTGCTTAAAATGAACCAAATTTTGATATACATCATGGCCTAAAATTATGGTTTAAAACCCTATGTATAAGGAGGATAACTTTTACATATGAATTGAGAAATGGTGCAGATGCATAGTTGGATCTTGTCACATTTTTCCCTATTATATTGGTACCTTTTGTTACAAAAGGAAGCTTCACTGAAATATTTTGAACTTAGTATCCATATCACTTTTCTAATAAGATCTCCTTCTAGAGTGAGTTAATATGTATAAAAAAGTAACATGTCTTATCCTTTCTTCGAAAAGAGATTCTTACAACGCATTACTATTATGTCAGTACAATATCATACCAGCTATAACATCAACCAAAACCATGCCTGAAAGAAATTCTGGGTAGAAAGGAGCATGTGGAACTTCAACCCATTTCATGATATTTCTAATAGCCAAATGAAACATTTCTACCATGGTAGGTCATGGTAGGTCATAGGGAGTGGGATTATTCACATGATTAGAATCCAATTTATTTTTATTTGTAGTAGATATCCTTGTAGGCTAATAAGGACTGTGTAGAAATCCAATCACCAAATTAGTGCTCATCATGTGGGTTTGATTCCATCATGGTTACTCTTCGAGTGCCTCTTAAAAATATGTAGGTACTTGACTTCAATTGAGGATATGAAAGTGGGAACATGCCAAGCCATTTCAATCAATTAGATAACCTCCCTTCGTGGTAACTAAAACTCTAAAATTATTTCCGTTGACTTGAACAAACCCAATGTTACCTCTGCTTTCAAGAACAATTGTCACAATATTTGGTTTCATTTCATCAAAAGATACCATATTAATTTAAAGTATCCATGAAAATAAACGCATAACCAAAAATTTTTCTACATCAATCATCAACAAATTTACTCATTTAATGATTGCATAATATCATTTCAGTAGGAAGCCCACAAACCAACATTACTGAAAAGACAATAAAGATTACCGATGTATACTTTAGCTTGCACAAAACTATACTAATAGAAGGATACTTTAGGCAAAATTTGCAAGTTTTTCTCTGTTCAAGAGTGGAAAATGTGCCAATTAAGTCTACAATTGGATTCTAGAAATAAAAATAAGGTAGGGTCAGTAGGTGACAACATCATGGTAGTTTCCTTTTCACCTAAGTGAATGAAGCTAGAAGAAGCCAATGTTTACATTTATCCTTGTTGATATTTATGTTATAAAGCAAGGAATCATTGAGAAATAGCCACAAATATCAAGGAACACCAAGATTTTGCAAAAGTAACGATATTGATATTTTCCCACCTTTGTTTGCACTAACTGAAATGTGTGATCCATGTTACATTTCCTATTTTTTTGTGATTGATTGCTTGTACTGGTTACTACTAGTGTACACTTTTTTTGGGGGATGAAACTCAATGCTCACAATGATGACTACTCTACATTTCTTGGGACTCATTTATTGCAACTATTGGGTATCGTGTTCCCTAGATTTGTTAAATTTGCAAATTTGAGTAGTACACAAGTTTTATTTCTTATAAAATTAATGTAAAATTTAATCTTTTCGACTTGAAATAAATCTTTATACTCAAATATTCATATGATATCACATAAGGATTAAATTTTATAAAAGTTTGGTTTGGAGACTATTGAACACAATTATCTAAAGTTTTGTTTGGAGACTATTGAACACAATTATCTAGATCTCTCTCCTAATTGCACACATATTCCTGGATAAATGTTAACCTTAAGCCATGACATGATTTTTCCAAACAAGGTCAAAAGTAAAGTGTACTCACCCACCATGCTACTTAGTTTAAAGAAAATGAGAAGGTCATGATCATAAAGTCACTCCATTGAATGGTCCATGTTAATGAAAGTGAGGATTTTGTAGTCTTTTCGCATGGCTAATTACCTTGAAGATTGTCTTGACTTGTATGTGGCTGGGAAAAGATGGGGAAAATAATTAGGTACAATCAACCAATGCAATATCAGAAGGCACTCACACAGGAGAAAATGCATTTCTATTTGGTGAAATGTATTTCCATGTATGCTACGGCTAGAAATGTTTTGGTTCCATATAATATACGATTGAGCTCATCTAGTAAGTTCGTTCATGACTGCCCAGAAGACTTAGAACAAAGCAATTGTGTCAAGAACATGTGAACACAAAAGAGGTATGGGTGCCTATGAAGGTAACTTTGGAATATGTGGAATAGGGGAATGCATCTTCTTAAAATCATTGCATTCTATTGCTGTTGTCGGGTCCTGACTGTTTAGGAAGAACTATCAACCTCCTTCGCATATCAATTGAAAACGAAGTTGGAAGACTCCACGTTTATGAAAACTCTGCTTTGCGAAGAATTCAATCTGTTATGGATCACATTCTAGAAATGAAGACCAGATTACATTCCATCTCCTTTACTCATATTTTCCATGAGGCCAACTCCCAGGCAGATTCCTTATCCAAAGGTGGAGTGGACCTAAAACCCTATGTATAAGGAGGATACCTTTTACATATGAATTGAGAAATGTTGCAAATGCATAATTGGATCTCGTCACATTTTTCCTTATTATATTGGTTCCTTTTGTCACAAAAGGAAGCTTCACTTAAATATTTTGAACTTAGTATTCATATTACTTTTCTAATAAGATCTCCTTCTAGAGTGAGTTAATATGTATAAAAAGGTAACATGTCTTATTCTTTCTTGGAAAAGAGATTCTTACAACGCATTACTATTATGTCAGTACAATATCATACCATCTATAACATCAACCAAAACCATGCCTGAAAGAAATTCTAGGTAGAAAGGAGCATGTGGAACTTCAACCCATTTCATGATATTTCTAATAGCCAAATGAAACATTTCTACCATGGTAGGTCATGGCAGGTCATAGGGAGTAGGATTATTCACATGATTAGAAGCCAATTTATTTTTGTTTGTAGTAGATATCCTTGTAGGCTAATAAGGATTGTGTAGAAATCCAATCACCAGATTAGTGCTCATCATGTGGGGTTGATTCTGAAGATCTTGCTTAACCTTATTATAGTTGGGTGGTTCTATTCATTTTTCATGAATGAGAATGTTCGTTTGTAGATCCTATTATGATTCTTTTTTTGTGTTGGCAAAGCTTCGAGGTCCAATTGTATCTCATTCCCACCTTAGCTTGGGAGGTCGACACCACTCACTTCCAAATTTTTAACGTCGTAGTCTATCCCATTTTTTCATGCCATTTATGTCCATGCAATTGTGGTTTTGTAGATTAATCCCATGCAACCTTCAATGCAATTTAGCTAAGTTGAGTCATTCCAAATTTGATCTCCTCAATTTACTCCAGACACACCTCTCATAGAAGCACTATCTCACATCATTGCAAATTTATTCCTTGTAGAGACAATGATTGATTCCATTGACTATTGCTTGCTAGAAGAAAGCATTATCTCACATCATGGCAAATTTATTCCTTGTAGAGATAATGATTGATTCCATTGACTATTGCTTGCTAGAGAAACATTTGCAATTGCTTTTGAATATTAGTCTGAGTCTGATGACACTCCAGGGTTTCCTATATGGTATATCTTGCTATTTTGTAATCCCTGATTTCATGTAGATACATAAACATCTTGATGACTTTTCTTATAACTATTTATAAGAAAATTATGGCTTTATTTAGATGTCATTCTAATTTGTGTTTTAATGATGGTTTCTTAGTAATAGATATATGTAAAAGTTTAATGGTAGTTTTTGTTGAAGATGATGTCATTCTAATTTGTGTTTTAATGATGGTTCCTCAGTAATAGATATATTTAATGGAAAATCTAATTTGCGAAAATTTAGTCTGTTATGGATCACATTCTAGAAATGAAGACCAGATTACATTCCATCTCCTTTACTCATATTTTCCATGAGCCCAACTCCCAGGCAGATTCCTTATCCAAAGGTGGAGTGTACCTGAAGGTTGGTATGATCGAGATCTCTGAAGTCAATGATGGAGTATTAATTGATAATCCTTTCCCTTTTTCTTAAGACTACTAGTCTTTGTATTGTTCAAGTTCTTGTTAGTGTTCTGCTATTTTAGAAGTTCTATATGGACAGTAAGTGCTTCAAGGATTCGTTCACGACAATCGAAAATGCAGAAAAAGGATAATACTAGCAATTGTCCCAAAAGGTACAAAGAGAGGCTGATAGGATTATTAAATTGGAATTGTTGAATTTTTCTAGAAGAGATGTTGGTTCAAGCCTAACGGATGAGAAATTTGAGCTGGCTGAAGACTTTCTAATTGTTTTTTATTATGGTAAAATTATATTGATAAGTCATTGGTTTTACTTTCAAAAGCTTGAAGGAATTTGAAGAGCAGGTATAGATTGCTTTGTGGGATTTGATCCAAAAATCATTGATTTGTAAATACATACTCAATGAAATGTTAATTGGTTGAAACCCTGCACAAATGTTTGATATAAGCAAATAAGCCGAAAATGTTGAAAGGCTTAATTGGTTTGTAGAAAAACTTGTTTTCTTGGACTGGATCATTGTGCAATTACTTTTCTTTAGATGTTTTTTTTATATCTATATTACAAGGAACACATTGAATGTCTTATTTCATTTTAGAGTAAGTTAATTACCCAAAATCAAGAGGTTAAGTTAATTACCCAAAATCAAGAAACCTCTATAGATGGCCAAGCATATACAAGAATATACGAAGCTTGCTAAGGCAATAACCACCATGACTATTCTCTACCAATATATTTCATTGAAAACCATAATTGTATTGTGCAATTACTTTTCTTTAGATGTTTTGTTTATATCTATATTACAAGGAACACATTGAATGTCTTATTTCATTTTAGAGTAAGTTAATTACCCAAAATCAAGAGGTTAAGTTAATTACCCAAAATCAAGAAACCTCTATAGATGGCCAAGCATATACAAGAATATACGAAGCTTGCTAAGGCAATAACCACCATGACTATTCTCTACCAATATATTTCATTGAAAACCATAATTGTATATTGCATTTAGAAAGTCAAAACATAATATTAGAAAACATGTTGATATATTGCTATTAAAAAGTTAATTCCATTAGAAACCATGATATTATTATTATATTTTATAAAGAATAATATACATATATAGAATGATACTACATTGAAAACCATAATTGTATATTGCGATTAGAAAGTCAAAATATAATATTTGAAACCATGCTAAATATGACATTACAAACCTTGAATGTCAAAGGGAGAGCTTAGAAGTTGGAAATTAAATGACCACGGCCATTCTGAACACCATGTCTATAGAGACGTTAAAAAACCATGGTCAGTGCCAAATTAGGAGGCACCATGGTCAATGCCAAATTAGGAGGTCGGAAGGCAAAAAAAAAATAAGAAAATACCAAATCGTTGCTAACATTACATGTAGCAAGAATAATAGAAGCACTTCTTCCCCATGGATGCCTTCCTGATTGTGATCTCACGCTGGCCTGAAGACGGCCATGCCTGAAGACGACCATCTAAACATGATCTCACGCTGCCCTGAAGACGACCATCTAAACATGAACACACACGCTCGCCTTAAAATAACCATGCCTGAAGACGACCATCTAAACATGAACATGCACGCTTAAAAGGAGGAACAACACACCAGACACTATTCAGATCAGCTAATGAAGTGAAGCAGTGATATATTGGAAAGTCTCAAAGATGCTGACTTGAACAACGTTTCATGAAGGACAACATAAAACCGATATCCCAACTCATTCATTTCATTATCCCAACTGATTCATCTCATGATAAAACGAGAAAATCTAAACATATTTTAACAAATATAACACCTCAATTGGAGGAGAAAGGAGCTGCTAACATTGTCACTAAAATCAATGGTTTCAACATTTCCCATTTAGCAAAGTTTTTTGGTGTTTATGCTCCTTTTCTCTTTGACATTTCATAGACATAGCTATGTAACTAATGACATTATTTTTCATTCTTGACCAACAATATTGGTTTCTTATGATTGCAATAGTCTTCTAGTAACTACTATGTCGAACATATGGAACATTACACATTTTTTTAATGCTAGCTTCCTTAATTAATAAAAATTAGGAACATACACTTTTTTGGTATACATAAGCATTCCATATACTTTATCTTTATCTTGTACTATCTATATTTATGTCAGATTTTCCATATTTTCAACACACATTGTGGTAACAATCTCCAAATCAACACTGCAATAGTCTATCTTCTAGTAACTAGTATGTCCACGCATGAAACATTACAAATTTTTTTAATACTAACTTCCTTAATTAATTAAAATTAGAAACATACACTTTATTCTATACATAAACATTTCATCTTCCTCTATCTTATACTATCTATATTTATGTCACATTTTTCCTATATTCAACACATACACTATGGAAACAAGCTCCAAATCATTACATGTAACTACTTAAATATAAATTCATAAATTCATAACAAATCACATATCTATTTTAAATAAAGAATCCACAAAATCTCTCTTTAAATACATGTGGAAACACCACATAATTTTTAAATACATGTGCAAACACCAAATAATATTTGAATTAGTAATCTTCAAAATGAGTGCACTAGTATTCAATTCATTAATAGTTGCAAACTTTTTTCAAACTTTAATATCCATTCAATTTAATTCCCTTATTTTTATAAAATATAATAAAAAAGCAATGTTAGAAAATCCTTTAACTATGTATAATTAATTACATTAAAAAATTTAAAAATTGGAACTACAACGAAGGAAAACCTTCAAGCTTTCAAGATTTCTCCGCAGACAGTCGGTTATAAAAGAAAAATGTAACATAAATTTCCAAGAATTTTGACTAAAATTAACGCAACCTTCTTTATTATGTGTCCTCAAGCTTCTTTATTATATTTTCTCATCCTAAACGTTCTTTTTAAAAGAAAAATGCTGCATCTTTTCATTAATTTAAACTAAACTGCGTTCTTGATTTTTTTTAAATTTAAATAGAGGTTTTGATAGAAAAATGCCAAATAATTTTTCAATAAAATGTTTGATAATTTCTCAGGAAATTTAAACTGAAACGAACAGAAGCTCTGAGCTCTCTAGTTTTTACGCGATAAAGTTAGGTTTCAAAAGAAAAGTGCAGGATAGATTTCAAGAATTTAAAAGAAAAGTGCAGGATAGATTTCAAGAATTTAAACTATAGGAAGAAAAACCTGCAGGCTCTCGTAAGTTAAAATAAATAAATAAATAAAATTGTTCCATAAATCATTGAGAATTTAAAAGGTAAGGAAGGAACATCTGTATTCAAAGTAGATTCTAAAGGAGGAGTGCCGGATAGATGTTGCAGAAAAATTGCCGCTCTCAAATTTTCAAGAACTTAAACTAAAACGAACGATCTCCTGTGTTCTCAACATAAACGGAAAAAAAGGAAGCTCTAACCCCGGTTTTAAAAGAAAATGTGGTATAAGTTTTCAAGAATTTGAGCTTAAACGAACGATGTGAAATCTGCATAAAAATAACATGTCAGATAAATTCTCGAGAATTTCAATTAAAATTGCGATATCTGGGCTTTGAGGAGCACGGGCGACCGCGGTCATAGAAGAAAATATCTGGGCTTTGAGGAGCACGAGCACATTAAATTTAACTAAAAATCGTTCTAATCTTCATGTCGATCAAGATTTCGAATCTTGCGATAAAGATTGCAAGGATCTGCAAAAGAAGGAACTTAGACGCCTTGTACCTATGCAATCTGGTGCGGAAGCGTTGATATTACAGGCCGCAGGGAGCGAGAAGGCGAGGGTTTGATTTATTTGAAAGCCAAGGTAATCGCTGCTACGGAAAAGCTGGCAAAGGCAGTCGGACCTGGCGAGGATGGCAGCGATCGATAAACATCAGTCATTGGTTGGCTGTGCGCTGGTGTTATTATTTCCAGTAATGTAGTCTACACATGGTAATATACTTATGAGGGGGGTTGTGCAGTCGGGAGAGGAACAGGGCGGCTGTGAAGCGGGTTCGCCGACGCTGCTTCCTGCTGCTGCCATGAAGGCCACCACGCCCATGACTACCATTAAGAACTGGCAATTTCTGCCACCCACCGTCACAGTGCTGATAATCTCGACCGTCTATTCTCTAAAACAAATCGAATCAATCGGTTGCGAGGCGGAAATTTGGGGCTGTAAAGATTTAAAGGTTACCGGACTACGAACTACAACAGAGGGCCTTGCGTTGTTATTCACAAGATCCAGCGCTATTTCCATGGCAGAGTTACCGCATCCGACGACGAGAACTTTCTTGCCTTCGAATTCTTTTCCGCTTTTGTAATCAATCGAATGGATAACAGTTCCTGCAAAGCCTTCCAGCCCGGAAACGTCTGGCACGCATTTTTCACCGTTTTCGCCGTCGCCACAACAAGAAACCTGCTGAGATACTCCTTCTTGCCAGATGCGATGCGCAGCGAAGGATGCGATGCGCAGTGAAGGATAATGAATCGGTAACATAAATAATATAGCCAGATGTCAATTCCACGGCAGAATATATTTCCATGGTGTAACATAGAGAATGGACGGCAGAAAACCTTACACAATAACTTGTTTCAGTTTTAGATCAACGATCAAAATTTCTTCAATCGTCTAACATCATAAATCTACGGCGAACAATAAGACACGGAGGCGGCTGGGTAATTTATTTCAAAAGGAAACGCCTTACGGCGTAATTATTTTGTTTGCGGGTATCTCCATCAGAGATTTCAAGAAGTTGAATATAGGAGAGGGCTTGAGCCGTCGCCTAACCTTCACCACTAGGGTTTAAGGCTACTCGACTTCACCATTTTCATGAGTCTCGTCCTTTTTTCTGAGGAGGAGGATTTTTTCCTGAAGGCTGCAAGCTCCTAGAGCTTTCTAGCCATTAGATATCACTTGGTTTACACTTTGTGGCATACATGAAATTTTTGTTAAAGGGTTTAGTGGCTCATTTTTTTTATCCAGCTCCCTCTTTTGCAGAAATCTAGTACTTGTTTGGCAGGAATCTTTGTCAAACCCATGGGCAAGAAAATAATTGTCTAACCTCATTTCAAATCTATGAAATTTCATAAAGTCCTCAAGCCTTCCTTGTTATAAATAAAAATTTCTTAGCATGGTTTCTAGAAATTGCAAAGTAAAAATTTTATTACAGTTGCAGAGGGTTTCTGTTAAATTGTAATTTCAACAGCGCGGAGGTTTTTTGGAAAACCGGCCCGGTCTCCCCGCACCACCATTCGCAGAAGGCGGTATCCGTGAAGGGGGACCCG
Source organism: Pinus tabuliformis (assembly GCA_031772625.1). Lineage (NCBI taxonomy): Eukaryota > Viridiplantae > Streptophyta > Pinopsida > Pinales > Pinaceae > Pinus > Pinus tabuliformis. The sequence goes on from CM062813.1 coordinate 195,021,267, forward strand.
ACACAATCAGGACGCGCCACGCGTCCCTTGTACAGCAGCCAAATCCGCTGTTCCCCGGAGGTTAAAGTTCGTTTTGTTTGGGCGAGAGTGGTGTGCGAATTCCGTCAGATCGAGTTTGGAGGCTCAGATCGCCGCGAAGCTGCGCGGACTTTATCGACTGGGCCCGATGCGCTGTGGTGGCGACACGTGGCACCGGCCTACGTCAAATCAGATTTTGCGTGGTGTGGAAGTTTTTTTTGTTGACCGCCGAGAATGGAAGAATTAATGGTTTTTAATGGTTGGTCGTAGTTTTTTGGTGGATGCCTTTAAATGGTTATGGGCACATTATCATATATTGTTTTATATATGTTTTTACGTAGTGTTTTGTTGGAGGCCCTTTAATATGGGTATGGGCGTATAGTTTTATATATGTTTTTTATATATATGTTTATATATGTTAAAAAAAAAGGTTTACGTGTATTAGTTTTATGCATTGTGCATACGCGCAGTAGTTTTGGTGGAGTTTTGTAGTGGTGCCTGCGCACTATGTTTGTTGGAAATGTATTGTGGTAGTGTTATGTATGTGCGCAGTGTATTGTGGTAATGTAATGGTGTGGTGGCTGCGCAGAGTTCCAGCAAAGTTTTTTTTTGTAATGTGTATTGTGGCTGCGGCAGCGCACAGTAGTGCGATTTTTTTTCTTTGTAAACGCACAGCAGTGCGAGACATCAGGAACAGGGGCTGTAATGTTGCTTTGGCCCCTCAATGTAAAACTGATTATGTAATTTCCACAGCAGTGGAAAATCTGTAAGAGCACAGAACGTTGTTTAGTGAATCCCTCTTTGGACAGAGGAAGAAATATGTATCAGTGTTTTGTTCTAAATTAATAGAAATGTCTTTGTGACTGTGAAATGCTATCTTATGAGTTATTTTGGTTTTAAAAGCTTCCCTGTGTAAAGATCCTGAAACAAATAAAACAGAGCATTGGCTCTGTGGTATTTATTTGTTTGGTTTTGGTATTTTCCCATGTAAAAATACCCAACAGTGGTATCAGAGCTAGTCCAGGCTCTTTGAAGGCTCAAAGAAGCTGAAGGAAGGACTCTTGTTGCAGCACTGAAGGCTCTCCAGCAGTGTGAAGCCACAGCCAAAAGGGTTAAGGTATTTCTCAAAGCTTTCCTTTGTGTTATTGTTGAAGAAACAGTCAGTGATTTAAAAGAAAACACAGTCAAGTATTTAAAGCCTAGATAAGAATGGCAAGGTCAAAGAAGAAAGCCTCCAGGCCTGTTAAAAATGTGTCTCCCTCCTCTATTAAAATAGAAGACAATTTATTTGAATACATTTTATTTGAGGTTCCAAGGTTCGATGGGAACTTTGATGTATGGGAAATAAAGATGAGGGCTTTCCTAATGTCTGAGGGGATTGAAGTCTGGGAGTCAGTGATTGATGACAGCAAGATGGATAAAGAATCCATGGAGTATGATGCACAAGCAGCAAAGACTATCTTGGATGGACTGCCTGATTCTGTGAAGAGGAATCTAGGAAAATATACATCAGCAAAGGATATATGGGACAGACTGCATGACCTTCATGCAAAGGGAGCACTGACCATGACAATGAGTCAAGAAGAAACTTATGAACCCATCATAGAAGCTGAGAATGAAAAGCTTGACCTCATCAAGCTTCAAGTAAGAGAAAGGGATGAAGAGCTCGCTAAGCTTAAGAAGGAGTTTGACCAATGCAAGAAGAAACATCATGAAGAAGTCATATCAATGACAAATCAGCTGAATAGTGCAAAAAAGCAAGCAGATATCTTGACAAGTGAACTTGAACAAAGACACAAGAGAGTGAACAAACTTGTAGAAGAGATTGGACAGTACAAGGTAGAGGTCTCCTCCCTTAAGTCTGAACTACAAGAAGCCAGGAAGCAGGCACAAGGAGCTGAAAAGAAAATGAAGAGCAGTCAAGCAAAAGATGAAGAAATCTCCAAAATGAAGACAGATATTATCTCCTTCAAAATAGTAGCAGTTGAAGCTACTCGTAGCAAGGAAGAAACTCAGGAACAACTAGCAAAGAAAAGTAATGAATGTGAAAAGTTAGAAGAAGAGATTGTCCTCCTCGGGAAGAAAGTTGAAGGGATGAACAAGATCATGAAGAGCTCTCAAGCTTTGGATGACATGCTCAGCTATCACAGATCTCCATCTGATAAATCAGGACTTGGGTATGTAGGTGAACCCTCAAACAAGGATGAGGATGCTTTAAGCAAAGGAGATGTGAAGAAGCCAGAAAGAGATGGTGATGCTCCTAGTTCCAGCAAAGGCAAGGAGAAAAATGAAGGCAGCAATAGAAGAAATCCAGCTCCAAGAAGAAATGTAGTTGATGTCAAAGAGGCAAGAGGCAATGGTGATCATCAAAGGATCTCAAGGCAGAAAGGCTTCAGAAGTACATCAAGGAAACCTCCATCATCCAGGTACCAAAGTTCATTTTATGGTTATTGTTATGCTTGCTCAAACTTTGGTCATATGGCAAAAGACTGTAGAGCATTTCATAAAGATAAATGTTGTGGTCTTCGACAACCTCCAAGAAACAATTTTAGAAGAAATCATGAAATGTCATTCATGAAAAATGTAGAATGTTTCAAGTGTCATAGCATTGAGCATATGGCACGAGACTGTAAGTTGACATGGGCTCTCACACAAGCTAGACCCATGCAAAAGAAGAAAGTTACACAAGTATGGAGAAGGAAGGTAATACAATCTGAAAACCCCTTGAACTCCCCAGTGGATCTAAATTTATTTTGAGAAGAGTCTGCCAAAAGAAGACAAGCATACATTAAAGGGGAGCTTGTAATTTTTGTTTGCTGAACTGTATTAACAGTCATTTGTTGATGGAGGATGTATTGCAGCGCAGCAGTTGCAAATGAAATCTTTGTTAATCCCTCTGAAAGGTAATATGCAGCAGTGATGAAATCAGCAATGTTTTTGCTTTGTTTTTATGCAATATGCACAGAAATGCATAAAGAAGAAAAGATGGCAGCGCTGAAATGTAAAGAGCAGCAGCGAGATAAGAGAAAAATGCAAAGCATGGAGACCCTCACAGCAGTGGGAAGATAGAACACAAAACAGCAGTTTGGAAATTTTTTTTGTGGAGCACATGGATTAGAATGAACAGCAGTTTGAAATTTTTTTTGTGGTGCACATGCATTGAAATGCATAGCAATGGAAGGTAGTTTCCTTTTATGTAGTATGAGAGAATACACTCACAGCAGAGTGAGTATAATACACAGCAGATTGAAATGTTTTCTATTGGGAATGAAAATGCAAAGCAGTGAGAAGAAAATGAGAAGAAGGCAAAACGCAGCAGAACGTAAATGCCCAGTGGCTGAGAATGCAATGAAATTCTTTCACACAGCAGTAAAAAAAATGTAATGTTTTTTTATGCAATGCAGCATGCAAAGAAATGCATAAAGAAAAACAAGGACAGCAGATTTTTAATGCACACTGGATGTATAAGAATGTGTGTGGCAGCAGAAAGCCAAAGGAATTGCACAATAGTGCATTGTGTAAAAAAAATGAAGACTAAGATTGTGTGAAGCAAGGGTGCATAAGAAAAGGCAGCGGCCTGTGTTATTTTTTTTGTGGAGAATGAAGTGCCAAGAGTATGGGCACACAGCAGTATGATGAAACAAAAGGCAGCGACAGTGCAAATTGCAGAGGCAATGCAGCAGCAAGAAGTTATGGACAGCAGCATGATGGCAAGAAGGAGAAGCACACAGCAATGCAAATAAAAAATGCAGCAACAAGAAGTTTTGAACAGCAGCACATGCAAAAGAAATTTTCCTTACAGCAGTAAAGGTAAATGTAATGAATTTGTTGTTCATTGAATTGAAATGCAATATATGCAACAACAGTGAGTGTAAGAAATGTTTACACACAGCAGTGTAAATTTGTAAATTGGGACAGTGTAATTGTTCCAGAAAAGACAGAGTATTTTGTCTTTGAAAAGTGCAGAAGCAGTGCAAGTGTAGACACAGCAGTGTGGGATAGACACAGTAAAGAAGATGGCACAACAGTGCAGCAGAGAATATGCATCAGCATAAAAGAACATTGTAATGAGTTTGCACACACAACAGTGCAATGATTGTTTGTTTTGGAACTGCATTTGAAGCAGTCATTTGGTGAATTCCTCTGTTGAGAGGAAGATGCTTTTTAGCATTGTTTGGTAAATCCCTCTGTTAAGAGGAAGATGTTTTTATAACAGGTGAATCCCTCTATCATGAGGAAGGTGCTCTTCAGCACATTGTGATGGTGAACCCCTCTGTCATGAGGAAGGTGCTCTTAAGCACAGTCACATGGTGAATCCCTCTGTCATGAGGAAGGTGCTCTTAAGCACAGTTTCAGGTTAATCCCTCTATTAAGAGGAAGACAACTTTGTTTGTTTGTGAACTGCATCAGAAGCAGTTGGTGAATCCCTCTATGTGAGGATGATATCTTTGTAACAACAGTACTGAGGAATCCCTCTACGAGAGGAAGTGTTTGGGTATGTCCTAATGCCCAGCAGTTGAAATTAAAGGGGAGTGTTAAATTGTAATTTCAACAGCGCGGAGGTTTTTTGGAAAACCGGCCCGGTCTCCCCGCACCACCATTCGCAGAAGGCGGTATCCGTGAAGGGGGACCCGACACAATCAGGACGCGCCACGCGTCCCTTGTACAGCAGCCAAATCCGCTGTTCCCTGGAGGTTAAAGTTCGTTTTGTTTGGGCGAGAGTGGTGTGCGAATTCCGTCAGATCGAGTTTGGAGGCTCAGATCGCCGCGAAGCTGCGCAGACTTTATCGACTGGGCCCGATGCGCTGTGGTGGCGACACGTGGCACCGGCCTACGTCAAATCAGATTTTGCGTGGTGTGGAAGTTTTTTTTGTTGACCGCCGAGAATGGAAGAATTAATGGTTTTTAATGGTTGGTCATAGTTTTTTTGGTGGATGCCTTTAAATGGTTATGGGCACATTATCATATATTGTTTTTATATATGTTTTTACGTAGTGTTTTGTTGGAGGCCCTTTAATATGGGTATGGGCGTATAGTTTATATATGTTTTATATATATATGTTTATATATGTTAAAAAAAAAGGTTGACGTGTATCAGTCTTATGCATTGTGCATACGCGCAGTAGTTTTGGTGGAGTTTTGTAGTGGTGCCTGCGCACTATGTTTGTTGGAAATGTATTGTGGTAGTGTTATGTATGTGCGTAGTGTATTGTGGTAATGTAATGGCGTGGTGGCTGCGCAGAGTTCCAGCAAAGTTTTTTTTTGTAATGTGTATTGTGGCTGCGGCAGCGCACAGTAGTGCGATTTTTTTTCTTTGTAAACGCACAGCAGTGCGAGACATCAGGAACAGGGGCTGTAATGTTGCTTTGGCCCCTCAATGTAAAACTGATTATGTAATTTCCACAACAGTGGAAAACCTGTAAGAGCACAGAACGTTGTTTAGTGAATCCCTCTTTGGACAGAGGAAGAAATATGTATCAGTGTTTTGTTCTAAATTAATAGAAATGTCTTTGTGACTGTGAAATGCTGTCTTATGAGTTATTTTGGTTTTAAAAGCTTCCCTGTGTAAAGATCCTGGAACAAATGAAACAGAGCATTGGCTCTGTGGTATTTATTTGTTTGGTTTTGGTATTTTCCCATGTAAAAATACCCAACAGTTTCAGGGCCGAATAATTCTCTTTTCTTGCAAATAAACAGTGCAGTGAGCTTGAGGACCTTTCCATCCAAGAAATCGAGGAGGGTTTTGTCCACTAAAAATTTGAATTTCCTCCAGGTGTTTATCTCCTTTAAATTCTGAAATTACCATTAAACATTTCACTGGGGTTTTGGTCATTTTGTAACCCTACAGGAAATTTGGCAAAAAAGGGTTCCTCAATTTAAAAAAAATTGTTTATCGAAGGCTTGTTTCAGTCCTCAAAATTTTTTTGAAAGGCCACATACATATTTTGTTCCTTTCATCAATATTTCCTCAACGAATTTCAGAGAGGGTTTCACATAAAGTTCTGGAGACGTATCAGCATTTGCAAGCCCTGAATTCTATCACAAAATTTCTAGCTCAGCCGCAAAGGGGATCCATAACAGTTAAAAGAGATTTTCACCATTCATCTTGGAAAGAAAATTTCTCTGATACACTCTTGGCAAAGAAAAAGGGTATTGGAGGGATCTATTCCCCTTTAGCCATGAACCTAAGGGATCACTTCTGCTATCTGGTGTGAAGGGCTCCTTAAGCCTACAGTCACTTGGATATTTGCTACAAATTCTGAAAGAAACCTTACAAAATTCCTCTAAAAAAATTTAATTAAATTTAACTCAAATCTAAATCAAATTCAAATTTTGGAGCTGATCGTAAGGGTTTTTTTTTAACTCTATTTCTCTCTGGGCTGTAAGCAAAATTTAATCTCTCGTGTCAAGGTATTTTCAAAGTACATTTTTTGTTTCGCAGGGGTATTTTCCTTTGAAGCATCAATTTTCTTTATAGCAAAGATACTTCACATCTTCTAGAGCTTGAAATTCAGAAATTTTCTATGTTCTTTTATAATTATCCTTTAATGGTAGAAAACTCGCCAATGTCTGGTGCAATGTTTTTTTAAGGACTAATCTCTGTTTTGCAGAATAGTTTTCGTTAAGCTTCAAGCTATCAACTTGAACTCAAAGTCTAAAACTTTTAGAGAATAATCCATCTCTGAAGTTTCAGTGCTTTTATTATAGAGATTGATCATTGTTTTATGGGGAGCTTGCAACCGTTTAGATCACAAAACCCCTAAAAAGTACTCCAAGAGAATTCCTTGTTTACTCAAGGCAAAAAGGAGTTAAAAGTAATTGAATCACCCTACACAAAATTTATGCAACTCAATCATTTTTTCTGATCACATTTTGAATCTTGATTACAGTGGATTCCTAGTTTTTCTTCCTCTAACTGAAAGAATTATTAATCACTGATTGGAAGCTTTGATTTGGAAGCCTAACATTTGCAGTTGTATTCCTTCATACTCTTAGGTAGTTGTTTTTCAGAGTTCAATTCTCTGTTCTACAAGGGACATACATCACCAACATCAAGCGTACTTGACAACAACGAAATTATTTAGTCTGAGATTGCTTTTCGCCATCATTGTGTCCAAAAATCAAAATTTGACATTTATCCTTGAAAAACCCATTAAAGCTACCATTCCATAAAGGGTTTATTTGCATTATAAATTTCCCATCTCTAGTGTAAACTCCTTGAGTAGAGGGTCTTTTATCTGGTCAAAAGTCATCTCCTATTATAAACCTCTTAATAAAATATTTTATTTCGGAGGGAGCTTGGGGGCTTCACTCCATGGTATCCCGCATCCTCTTCGAGAGGAGCCCCTTTGTGTGTATCTAACTTTCTTATATTTAGGCCTTTTTGCATTTATTGAGTTCATATCTAACTTTATACATTAATTTCTAGTTGTATTTGCATTTTAGATCTAGTTTGCATGGTGTCATTTCAATTAATGATCTAAAGTAATTTCTAAAATCACTATCAGCAATCTCATTTTCTACATTATAAGTGTCACATTTCAATAATTTCTTGCTTAAATGAGTGAGAACATCTAAAAATCACATTAATTGTCTAAAGGTATTTTGACTTTGCTATGACACTTAATTGGCATCTAACTATTTCATTTGAGTATATCTTGTCGTATAATTGATAATTGTCATAAGCTAATAATTTTGCGCTGAAGCAATTATTTTATTTTTGGTTATAAGCATATTGGCAATTGATCTCTTGATGCTCTCATTGTCTCTTGTGAAGCAACTACATTTGCATCCTAGGATTCACATTTTTCATCCTGCGTTTTAGATCTAGTTGTGCATCCGTAAAATTAACCTCCAAGCATAAGCTTGGTTGAAACAAAGTTAGGACCACCTTTTCTCTTTAGTGGTTAAAATGGTGATCTTAAAGTCGTCAGAGCCACAATCTTTACAATGCCGAAGGCATTGAGTGGTTATATCTCGAGGGGAGGGATCGTTAATCAAGCCTTGACTTGTTTTCCCTTGCTTTCTCTCCACAACTTATTGTAGAGACTAGCCTCAAAACAACGAGGAGGAAGGATTCTTTTTTTTTGCTAATGCAAGAGTCGTACCTTCTATTCATTAATTACAAAATAAAGTACAGAGAGTAGTACAAAATTCTCAGACTCTGAGAAAAAAGGGAAGCTGCAAAACATCTTTACATTGTCCCTATCGTAACAAAAAATGATCCTCCAAAGTAGGAAAGAAGAAAGAGGAGTTGAACCGAGAATAATCCCTGAAAAAGCACCAGAAATGGCTAGAAACCCACCCGAAAGCATAGAAATGAGTACTAAAGCTGACGAACACCGTCATCGAATGACTGGCCCGTCCTCTATAAAACACGACCGTGGAACATGTCCAAACAATCTGACGGTTATGGACCCAAGCCGCGGGAGAAAACCGCCCGCCAAAAGTCGAGCAATCAGCACCATTGAAACGCCTCGAAGAGATCTGACAGTGGAGCAAGATATCGCACCTACCAACTAACCTAGAAGTTAGCGTGCGATAGCGGTGGTAATCCACCCGACCCCAGCGCCACGTGGCACTGCCTGAGTGGGATCGCTCCCAAAAAGCAGAAACCACTTACCACTTGAGCGAGCCGCGATCAACGGAAAACCACCCAGGCTGCGGAAAGAGAGACCGGGAAAAGGAAACTCTGGTTTCACGTTCAACAAGAAACATCTGCTCCCTGACATACACAACGAAGACCCTTCAAGACCTGAAGCACTAAGCATACATCACCTACCTTTCGGCTTCCCTTGAAGCCCTTTATCCTTGTCAAAACACCTGTAAATCTCTGCACGTCCCTTAAACCAGGAGACCTCGGTTATCTTATCTGAACCAGAATCAAAAAACCCCATTGTGAGCATGCCTTTGAGCCGACCCCTACTGGTTGACCATACCCATCTCCATTACTCTCTTAAGGAACGTTGTATTGTCTTCAATAGCTTGGTTTTGACAGTCCGTTTTTAGTCTGTTGTTAGGGGAATCGCACCAATTCATCACTACCCTGTTATCTGTGCAGATAACTCCTTGATTAGCTAGCAAATCCGCTAGCTTGTTGGCCTTTCTTCTCACATGTGCAAATCTGACTGTTCTCAGGCTCTGAAGATGATTATGAATCCTTTGGAAGACTTGAATAAGCCTCCAATTTGAAGAGACTTTTTCTGGTCTTGTTCCCCAGCTTATTCTTCTGACAGAGTTGATGACGATCTCAGAGTCCGCTTCAATGATTGTGTTTTGCCGATTTTCCTGAACCAGGAACTCAAGACTTTGCTCCATGGCCATTAACTCTGCCATGTTGTTGGTGGTTTTTCCTAAGTTGCCATAAAAGATAAAAATAATATCTCCCTTGTCGTCTCTTAACACCCCTCCATGGCCTGCCTTGCCCGGATTACCTTTGGAGGCCCCATCGATGTTGAATTTGAGAAAGCCCTTAGGGGGAGGATGCCAAAAGTCAAGTTCCGGGTCCCCCATTGACCCATTCCTAATAGAGCCCTGAGGAACCAGTCCCTGCAAATCTAGCCTGCAGAGAATCCTCCAGTCTGAGGCTGAAGGGGGGTTCGAGGGAAGATTTCTGATGGTGATACTAACCGTTTCCTTGATCTGTTTTAGGATTCTATCAAAGATGTTCTGGGAAGAGTTCTTAACATTCTTGAATATCATGTTGTTCCTTTCTTTCCAAACATTCCAGATTATGAAACTTGGAGTAAGAGCCCATGCAAAAACCAAGAACTTCATTATCTGAAAAGTTCTTTCTCCATTTGGTGAGAGTGTTGAAAAGGCTTCCCATATCTCTGTCAGATTGTTGGAAGATAACTGCAAAAGAATCCCATAATCCGGAGGTGAAAGAGCAATTGTTGAGAAGATGCTCAATGGTTTCCTCTTGGGCCTCACAGAGCTAGCATCTAGAAGGCCCTAGGAATCCCCTTTTCTTTATATTATCCCAAGTCAGGATTTTCCTTTGAAGAACCAGCCACAAAAAGAGTTTAATTTTCATCCAACTTGGATGCTTCCAAAGGTTTTTCCAGAGCTTATTAGGAGCATGAGGACCGAGTTCGAGGAGAATGAATTTAGCCTCTTTAAGATTGAAGTTCCCTTCATTGTTGTTGCCCCATCTCAGTTGGTCATGCCCCCTAGAAACCAGAATTTTCCTTTGCTCCAACATTTTCATCAGTCTTTCAGCTTTGGTTATAAGATGCATGTCCTCTCGGAGGTCTAATTTTCACCAATTTCTCCACTTCCCTGCACTGTTGGTTTGATCCCAAAAATCCCTAACCTGGGTGAGCTCCTTAGCATCAGTCTCTGCTTTGAGGTCCTTCAAGTCCTCTTGTAAGAGAATAGGTTCTTGTTGCCATCTATCCTCCCAGAATAAGGCCAAGTCTCCCTCTCTAATTTCCCAGAAGCTATGGTCTTGGATCAATCTTCTGTTGTCCCAGGCTTTGTTCCAAATATGAGATCCTCTGATATTCCCATCCATCCTTATGCATTCATTAACAGTCCAAGTACTTGCATATTTTTCTTTCCAAGTAATGGCCCATTGTGCTTCTGGTTCCTTTATCCATCTCCACCAAAGTTTAGCCCCTAGAACCTTACAAAGAATCTCAGGATCATCTAATCCAAGACCCCCATGGTTTTTGGGTTTGCAAATTTTGTCCCAGGCAACTAAGGCCCATTTCTTCTTTTCTTCCCCCTTGCCCCATAGGAAGTCTCTTTGTATGTTTCTCATTTGATGCAGAATACCTTTGGGAGCAGGGATGGCTGAAAGCATAAAGATTGGGATTGATTGAAGCACAACCTTTGTGAGGACCAATCTACCAGCCAAATTTAAAGATCTTATAGTCCATTTCCTAGTTTTGTCATGCAACTTACTGATAATCAGTTCCCAAATACTTTTGTGAAGTGGTTTGGCAGTTAAAGGCACCCCCAGGTATTTCGAGGGGAGAGAGTCTCTTTGGAAACCCAGAATTCTGGAAATGTTCCTCTGAATGGCAATATGAGTATTAAAGAAGAAGATCTTAGATTTGGAAAGATTAACTTCCAAGCCAGAGGCCTTGGCAAAGTCCTTAAGGATTTGTTTGTAGGCAAGAGCTTCTTTGACAGTGGGTATTCCTTGCAGCATGGTATCATCGACAAATTGTTGATGGGTTAAGGCTTGACCATTGTCAGAGAGTTGTATACCCCTGACCTTACCAGCATCATTAGCATCCTTTATGGCTCTGCCTAGACCTTCCATCATTAGAATGAAGAGAAAGGGAGAAAGGGGATCACCCTGCCTGAGGCCTCTGGACGGGGTAAAAGTCTCCGAGGGAGAGCCATTGACAAGAATTGAAAAACTAGAAGAAGAGATCAAAGCCAGGATCCATCTTACCCAATTGTGATCAAACCCAAAAGCAATAAGAACCTTCCTGATATAATTCCAATTCAGTTTATCATAAGCTTTGGCTATATCAAGTTTCATAATCATGCCAGCTTTTTTCTTACTAGTCAGCGAGTGCACCACTTCATGAGCCTAGATGATATTATTAAGAATTTGCCTTCCTTCCACATATCCTGATTGTTCCCCCGAAACTAATGCAGGTAAGAGGGGTTTGAGCCTGTTAGCAACCACCTTTGAAATTATCTTGTAAACCACATTGCATAGAGCTATTGGCCTGAATCTATCTGGGGTTTGAGCCTACTCCTGTTTAGGGATCAGGGCTATGAAGGAGGAATTCAGAGCTTTCAAAATGGTTCTATGCTTCCTGGAGTCTTCCACTACCTGCAGAATGTCCTGTTTAACTATATTCCAGCAAGCTTTAAAGAAATCGACATTGAAACCATCCGGGCCTGGCGCCTTACCATTCTGCATTTCTTTGAGAACCCCACTAACCTCCTCTTCCGTCACAGGCCTGTAAAGGTTAACATTGTCCTCTCTAGAGACTATCCTAGGAATGTTCCTGGTGATTTTCTGGATATAATGTTCTCTATCATAACAGGTTTCCTGAGCTATGTTTCTAAAGTGTTGGAGTAGCACTGCCTCAATTTCTTCATGAGAATTGAGATTGTTTCCTCTTTCATCCTTAATCAGAGCAATTCTATTATGTGCTCTATTTGCCATGGTGGATTTGTGAAAAAATCTGGTATTGCGTTCACCTTCTTTTAGCCATTGGATTCTAGATTTTTGTCTCCAAAAAATTTCCTCTTGACTGCATAAATTCTCCCATTGCTGCTGATATTTGGTGGCTTGATCCTGTCGAGCTTTATCATAGCCTTCTTTAATGAGGCCTTGGTTAAGTTCCTGCAGTTTACTTTCAATCATCTTTTTCTCTTCAAAGATATTGCTGAATTCAGTCTTGTTCCAGTCCTTGAGCTGTAGCTTGATATGTTTTAATCTTCTCTGAAGGATAAACATTTTGGAACCCTGAATATTTAAATCCTCTGCCCACCACTTGGTTACATTGCTGATGAAATCTGGGTGGGATAGCCAGATATTTTCAAATCTAAAAGGTCTGTTCCTAGGTTTACCAATGCCCTGCACCTCCATTTGTATCGGCCAGTGATCAGAACCCCCAAAGGGTAGCACTCCAGCTACCATTTCCTTGTCATTGAGCATAAGATCTTCTGAGATAATGAATCTGTCTAGTTTGGAGGCTACTTGAGACTCTCCTCCTCTTTTATTGTTCCATGTGAAGATGCCATTGTGCATTTCAATGTCCACCAGCTTCATTTCATCAATAAAGGTTTGAAAAGCCACAAAGTCTTTTCCTAGAATTCTGGTTCCCCCTTTTTTTTCCGTGAGTGACTTAATCATGTTGAAATCACCCCCTAAGATCCAGGGTATTCCTGCATGTCTGTTTTGGAGAGTCTCCAAAGAATTAAGAAGCCTTAGTTTAGCCTCCAATCTCTGTGGGCCATAGACATTTGTAACCAGATAGGTTTCCTTAACTCCTACTGGTTGAAAAATTGTAGATAAATAATCTCTAGATGCCTCCGCATCTATTAAGTCAATCTTTTGTGGATTCCACAGAGTGAGAATACCTCCTGTTGTATTCTCTGCCTTGACTTCCAGAAACTCAAATTTATTGAGCCATTTACTATGCATCTCTCTTATCTTCTGAATGGAGCACTTGGTCTCCTGTATGAAAATCACATCCGGAGATGCTTGTTTCATTCTATTACTCAGTAATCTTTGTTTTCTTCTACTACCTAGACCTCTGATATTCCAAGAAGTGAACTTCATAATTAAATATTAGTAAAGGAGTAACTGGATAGGTCTTTCATCTTACCTGAATCTATCATTAGCTTTCCGCATTCCATCAACAACTCATTCTACTTTTTTCTACCCCTCTTCTTTCCTGGGATTCTGGGTGCTAGTCCTGCCATATTTTTCATCGTCTTCACTCCTTCATTGCCTTGTCTTTCTTTGTGATTGAGTCTGTTCAATCCTTTAGTTTGGGTCCTCCACAGAAACAGTTGTTGAACCCTGTTGAATTCCTCTGCAGGTAATGAGTCTAGCCCTTCTTTGGTTCCTTGATTTAAAAAACTTTCTAAATCTAGGTTTTCTTTCTCAAGGATTTCCTAGAGATCATGGTCCTCCATATCTGTCTCACTTTGGGTCATGTCAAGATCCATCGCCTGCTCAGCATTACTCATCATGAGTTCTTTTATATTTTCATTCTCTTGTATTTGCTCCTTTTCTTTTTCTTTCTCCTCCTCCCTTGTGTTTCCCGCTTCTGCCTTATCAGTGTCTGTAGGATCTGCGTCTACTTCGAGGGTTTGGAACCTGTTCTGGTTAACATGCTGCTCTTTGGCTTTGCTTGTTCTTAGTCCTTTTTTGCTCCCTTTTCCTTTGTGTACCACCTTGAAGAAGCTATCTGGATCCTTCATTACATTAGCTTTACTTTTATCCTCTATCTTATTGAGGGGGCAGTCTCTGACCAAATGTCCATGCTCGTGACATTTGCGACATCTGAAAGGAATGTGTTCGTAGTCTACTGTTTGTGTCCATTCCTCATCAAACACCTCCAGAATAACCTCATCCGGCAACGCTCCAGAGAGATCCATCTCCACACATATTCTGGTGAAGGAGGTATACTTTCCCCTTCTAGTGGCCTCAGAAGCTTTGACAAAATGCCCTAACTTGTTTCCTATGGCTGATAGAGATTCCGTTTGCTAGTAATCAAGGGGTAGAGAGTAGAGTCTTACCCAGACTGGGACTGAGGTGAAAGTTTCGCGTTCCGGAACAAAGTTCATGATCCACGACCTCATATAGAGGCCTGCTACAGCAAAGAAGTAAGGGCCTCCTTCAAACACTCTGTCTTTGTCTTCGATATTAGCAAAAACTACAGTGAAAAAACCCTTGGAACCAAGATGTAGGTCAATGTTGCCTTTTGGTTTCCAGTGGTATTTAATCCACATTTGTAAAGCTTTTTCAGTGGGCCACAACCCCATGAATTTACAAATGATTGCATATGTTTGCATGTGATCCCTGTGCACCTGCAGCACTGGGTCATTTAAAATGATTCTGGGAATTACCGCCGCTTTGGGTTTGCATGGTCCCATGTGTGCTTTGTCTTTAGTGCTTTGCTCCCTGATATCTTCCACATTCTCCAATGTTTCATTATGCTCCCTTGCTTTGGTTCCCTCTTGCTCTTCTTCGTTGCTTCTCTCTTTTCCTTTTGAATACTCTCTGTCATTTTCCATGGGCTTTTTCCCCCTACTAACCACTGCTTGCTTGAAGGAGGGAGTGGAGCTCCCCCCTGTGCGTCCTTTCATGGCAGACAACCTCTATGATCAGTCGCAAGCCTGGTATTTTCCTCCCGCCGAATCCCGTTCTCCCTATGCTAACCCCCAGCGAGGAGTAAGGATTCATCTAGATTAGGCACATTAATTAAAATCAACCAAGATTTTCCATTTCATATTAGCTTAGATCTTGCTTTCTTTCCTTGTTAATCATTGGTTATTCGAATTATGGGCTAAATTTATAATTTTCAAGTTTATTCATCTTTTCTTGCAATTTTCTTTCTTTAAGGTTCATTGCTCATATATCTAGTTATCTTGGTCTTTAAATTTCGGTGTTAACTCTTCTTGCAGCATTGTTGTTATTGTAATTTGAGTATCTATTTCTTGAAAGATTCTAAATTCCTATTGAACTTGGTAAAGACATTGGTTTGTTACATTTATATCGTGTATCTGCCTTATTGTTCCCAATTTCATTTTTCTTCAATATACATTGCTCATAAACTCTCATACTTGCTTTAATTAATAATCAAGTTACACTAATAATAATTTCCTTTCCTTTAATCTCCTAGGCTTGTTGCTCCAACAAGATTTCCTTCATTGTCATCCTTAGGGACTACCCCCCTTGACTTAGCTAGGAGAGAGTCTAAATGGAGTGAATAGCGATTTAGAGTGACAGCGCATGTTTTGAGTGTTGTGCCTTTAGTGTACACTTCAGGCGATAGCACACCTGAAGTAGAGATCCAAAACTAATTGTTAGAAAACCTCCATAGTAGTATCCCACTCTGTGGAATTGAGAAATTTGTTGTAGGTTTTGATTACCTCAGCAATATAAGTGGTTTCCCCCCTAATCCATAACATTTTATTTTCTTGATTTGTCTTTATAGTGTTATGGCCTAACTTCCACTTCACCTGATTTTTGACAAATAAGGTGAAGGTTCTTTCTTTTATGTCTCCAACATATGATAAAATATTGAATTTACATTCCTCATATCAAATAAATTCATGTATATATAATTCACAAAATAGGTGATGATCTACAGGATTACCCTAGAAAAAGGTTTCAAAAATTGTCATGGTAGTGACAAGCTTGTCCGCTCTATCATATTTTATGACTACTAACTAAAAGAGGATGTATTGTTATTGAAAAATAAAGGGTAAGTAGGGGAAGGACACCTCCAACTCAATAATTCTTGTGTCAAATCATACATTTTCCTCTTTTCTACCTGCAATGTCTGGCCTTGGTCCTCAAGATTCTTCAATTGCTTTCATTCTTCTTTCAGCTCATCCCACTTCAACTTTTGGAATGTGAGCTCCTCTTCCCACTTTTCCTTGAGATCATGGATGATCATTTCATGTTCTCTGATAAGAGTTGTACTTGACTTAAATGTTAAGTAAAATTGTTTCCATTTATGAATTTCGATGATCATGATATCAACATCAGGCCTAATAACCTAAACGGTTTCTTCTTCCGATTGGACTATATCATCATTAGGCACTGATAGTTCTTGTGTAACAGTAGTGCCTTCAATAGGTTCTTGTTTATCAGCCTAATAATGCCTCTCTATTTCCTTTTCATTGTCTCAATTTTCATTCTCTAGAGTTTCAATGGTCTTTTCCACAGCTTGATTAGGCTTAGTGTTTTTCTTTTGTTTTTGGCACTACTGGTTGTTGTGTGGCAATAGTGCCTTCTTCTTCTAAATCTACCATATGCTGGTCATTTTGAACAACTTCGATAGGTTCTCTATTTTCCTCAATAGGCTCTGTTTGAACCTTAATTGAAAGAAATTTTGACATTGATATATCATCTTCTGTATAACCTACTAGACCAAGAATATCACTACAAATTGAACATAGTTTCTCCCTAGACTCCTTAGATTTCAGTCACCTAGTTTTGGATTTTGCAGAGGAAGATGTTTTACTAAAAATTTGAGCATCCTAAGCAATGAATCCTAATCCTATGGGCTTCTCTTCTTGGATTTTTGTCCTCGAAATCTTTATTTTCTTTTGAAGTCTAGAATTTTCCCTTTTCAGATAAACATTTTTCTTATACAAAGATTCAATTTAACGCTTACCCAGAATGGAACTGTAAATATTCTTTCTAAGCTTCCTTTTTTCCTGCAACATTCAGGTTCTTGGGTTCCTTAGCAAGTACTTAGGGATAGCCAACAGTGGTTGGAGATTTGGACAATTGAGTTGTTGTTGCAAAGGAGGACCTAGGTGTTCTTCTTGAAATATCAACCACAAATTCTTTGAATGACCTCTTTTTTCCCTTTTTTGTTGTGATTTTTCTTCTAGAATAGGAAAAGGTTCAATTTCTTCCTTTGGGGAATGTTCACCAACAAATTTCTTAGTGTTTGTATTAGCAACGGAGTCTTCCATTCATGTACCACCCCCTTTAATAGGTTCTTCCTCTTCCTATTTTTCATCTTCCTTTGTTAAACCCTTAACATAGATTATGAATTCAATCCAGACCCTACCTTGTTGTTCCAATGCATGGATTACCAAGAGTTTAATTAACATATGGGTCATGATACAACTCTGAGAATGCTTAGAATGGTAGAAATCATTAGCCATAATCTTTAGGAATTCTAGCAAAAAATAGGGGATTTTGAGTAATTGCTTGTGGCAGTGATGATATAAAAACATGAAATGATAATTGAAAGTGACATAATACCTCCCTTCACACATAATAAATTTTTGTACAAAATAAGTGACACTCTGCAAAGGAGGAGCAAGTGAAGTTCTTTCCACCCCCTTAGCTTCTTTTTTTTCACTTGCTCTGCACCTCTCAGGAAGTTTACTTTAGATATTGGAATTGATGATTTCTTACTTAACTAAGTCATCCCCAACTATGGTAACCCTATAACTCTTGTAATGACTTCCTTTGTGACATCAATATGCACTTTGTGCATGATTGAACTTGTTTCCTCTAAGTTTTGAGCATATTTGAAGGCAATAGAATTGTCAAATCCTTGTAAATTTTCAAAGTAGACTACCCATCCTTTGTCCTGAAAATTTTGATAAACCTCAAGGTGACTACGAAATGGGTCAAGTGTTTCAAGATCATGTTGGACATCTGCTCCTCCCATCGTTGAGTATATGAGTGCTTACTATGTTGTTTTTGTTGATAGAGTGGAATAGTTCATGGGCATGCACTCGTAAATAGGTAGGAATTTGAGTTAAAATTTTGGAAAGTTGATGGTTTCAAGATTTTATGCCATAAATGGTAATGATGGGAAGGTGATGGAAAATCTGAAAAGGATCATGACATGATAGACAAGTGATGTGACGAATTAATAAAGCTAGAAAGGGTAATAAATGTAGTATATTGTAAAATGATGTGACATATAGCGAAATGATATGCCCCTCCCCCCACCCCTTTAATGTAAGGTGGAAGTTGTCTTGGTTAATGTTGCATGGTGGGGATTAGTAGTACTATTCCAAGTGTCACTTCAAATTTAAAATTCATGCAAGTAATTTTGGAGGACATACATGTCGGGTACTTACTTTGGAGCGAGCCCATGATGGATTTTGATGTGACAAGAGATGGATGTGAACATGACTCAGGAGCATCAGCGATGATGGTGACATTGAAAAGAGTCACTAGACGAGCGGTACTGGAAAAAAATTATGGAAAAAGAATGGAAAAAAGAGTGTAGGTGGCTTCCTCTGGATAAAAATAGCATAGAGAGTGTCAGTGGATTTCCCATGCACATGCTCTATTGATGCATACCTTCTCTTGAGACATTTTAATTCTTAGATCACGTATATGCTTTATCACACTAGTTCTTTAACTACACATTCATATTTATATATGGTGCAAGTTTTTAATTCTAAGTTTGAATCTTCCTTAACACCTTTGAATACCTAAGTGTTTTTTGTGTTTCAACTCCCTTCTATCCAACCAACGAAGTGATAGACACTTTATCCCTTTAGTACTACATGACCAAACTTTGCATGATCAAGTCTTTTGGTGGAATCTTAAAAAGCTAGAATTGTGAACTTTTCATACCGGTGCTATGATGGTTACCTCTCAGAACCTTCTCTTTAATGCTTCATGACCAAGTTTCATGACCATTTCCTTTACATATTGGATTACAATGTACCATAGCTATTTCAAAGATCTCATCCCTTGGTTGTTGGACTCTTCCTCCTTGTAACCTAGTGTTATGACTCTGTTCTTACATACCAGATACCATAGAACCTTCAAAGCCTCAGCTCCAAGTGCTAAATAGTTGAGCATTCATGACCGTGGGCTATGACCTCGATCTTATCTCCATTCTAGTTACCATTTTTCACCCTTAGCTCTAAGTTCTAGATGTTAGACCCTCATGACTTTGCACCATGACCTTGGTCTTATATCCTTACAAGTATGGCATGAAAACATTAGGTAGATAGATTGCATATGATGGATCCTATATCCCTTAGCTGCAAATAATAGTTATTTCTCTGTCACTGTGAACCATAGTATACCATATTGTTCACTTATCTATCATCCTAGTACCTTGGTACTCTGATGGTCCGATATGGGCCCCAACACAAGATAACATTTTTATCTCCCATTTTTGGCACAAAACCTTGGTTTTCGTCCATTTTGGAAAAAACAAAATACAAAGGAAAACCTCACCAAACATTGTGTTGGCACCAGTATCAAGAAACTTTTCCTTGCCATGTCAATCCATAGTGGACCAATCGCAACCTACCACATGGTCATTTTCTTAATTCATCAATGCTAGGACACAATGGATACTATCCTTGAAAATTTATAAAAAAATAAACTTTGATGTTCGGTGCTCCAATATCAGACCCACCATTTCCATGTCACCTGCTATGTCATTTGTTATGACCAATCAAATCCTGCCACGTGTTTATATTCTAACATGTACCTACCACGTGTCACCTTCCTATCATCTAATTGGTAAAAATTCCATTTCTTCTTGCCATGTGTCACTCCTTGTTGTTTCCATGCCAACAGATCTGCCACCTGTCTTCTATGTGGAAGTGCCATGTCATATCGCTTCCACATCATATCATATACTAGATCGGGTGCATTCATGCGTGATTCCGATATGGATCTGGGTCATTAAATCAAGGCATTCTTAGACATTGGGTCCATCATGTGCACCAGCGCACTTTAAACTCTATATATGTTGTGAGTACGATAGAATTTGGACTATTGATCTTCATTCCTGGTATAGATTTATGTCATTGATATGGTTTTCGATATCCTTAATCATATATAATTATTATTAATGACAAAATAGTGGTTGTGATTAATATTGAGAAATTTTGTGGAAAAAAATTGAAGGTTTAGTTATAATTTTTGACCCATTATACTACTCTGAACTGTACCTGGGCTTATATACTGACCCCACTCTAAAATAACATACCGATACCATGCCCTGCCTAGGCTATATATCAGGCCCTACCTAGGAAACATCAAATTTTTATACGTGCACCAAATTCTAGTCATAACATGAAAACACCAAAATTTGTTCATGGCCTCCACTAAGAATCCCCCTGAATTTGGCAGTCATGGATCTAATGGGAACTCCCCCTGACCTTGACATAAATGAAAACACAGTCAACAGTCTTTCCCTTTTTCATTAATGGAAATCCCTGGTATTAGAGCATTGGAAACCCTTAGAATTCTTGGGCACTTGAGCACTACTTTCCAACTTGTTAATCTTTCAACAAACCAATTTCCAATATCTTTATACCAATTGAGCCAATTTTGATTTCCCTGTTTCAATTACACAACTAATTTCCAAGATCTACACCAATGTCTAAACTCTGCATCAGTGGCCAATATCTCCCCTTTTAGCAGTATCTCAAGCAATTTCAAATCACTTTGTTATAGGCCATTTTGTCACATCTGATCAATATGCCTTCAACTTGATCAATCAACATCCTATGACCTACTTCTCATCATCCTTGCACAAAGCCCTAAGCATGACTCATTCTAATCCATGCGTTTCTACCTGAAAACACCTTGTTCAGTCATTTTAAGGACCAAATCTCCCTAGCCTCCTACTAGACAACGTTGACTACCATGTTTCTCTATTTTGCAACTATGTTGATCACCAACAGGTTACTTAGTGTTGGGGGTGCATTGATTCTAGAAATTTGGGGAAAAGAGAGAGAATCCCAAAACCTCTTCTTCCAGAATCTTCCAGGATTTTTTATAACAATTTACCTTAGATAAAAGTCTTGAATCCTATCCTATCCTACCTTGGAGTATTCATCCATTATCCCTTAAGCTCATCCTCCCATCAAGAGTGGATATCAAGCCCTAATTGGTAAAAGGATAAGAATTCATGAACTACCTCCTACACCTATATATTTGTTGTCATCCATAGGCAAGGGGTTGGATTTTGGAGAGTGATTCTACCCTTATATTGTTGATGCAAGAGATATATTTCCATGTATTACGGTTATTAGAGGTGCACTTTCTGACAAGGAAAGGACAAGCCAACTTGGAGAAGCTCTTTTACAGGATTATCACCTATTTTTGGTTGTAAGCCACTCCATTTCTATTAATGCAAAGAGTTCTTTGTTTTCCTATATATGATGTTATGGTTTCATATATTTCAATACCATGTTGATCTATTGAATAAAGTGATTAGATGATGCTACATAGATTTTGTGGATTGTTGGCTTATGTTATCTGACTGTGCAGGTTCTAATAATAACGATCATAGCTAGGATTGGAGCATTCAAGCCAAGGAAAGAGCGAAGCATACAACAGATTCCAGGTAGGATTCATCGTATTATTTATTTACTTTAAGGAAGACATTAGTCCCTTTGTCTTTCTATTGTCCTAGGTCAGTCCACCAGGCCTAGGGAAGATACTTTTTTCTGTGATTGCAAATTTTGCATAACATTTTGGTGACTCCACTGTTGGCATTATGGTACATGTGTTGTCCTTGATGGAAACCCACACACAGGTCAGTTCAGAATTGATAAAGGGAAACTCACATTGTAACAAGTCAATTCAGAGGTAACAGAGAAATGGCACAGAAGAACAAGATGATGGAACAAAGGATTACAGATCAGAATCAAGAAATTGAAGAAAAAGAATGATTTAAGTTGTATTAAGTTGTATACGTTGTTTCACCTAGTCCAAGTAGTGTATACAAGCGGGTTCACAGAACAAAAGGAGCGTATACGTATGCATGCACTTTCACAGAAGGAAAAGCATGTATGGGATGGAAAATTAAGGTTAAAGAATACCAAGGGTCCATACCATGGTATTAGCCCAAAATATTGCAGAGTAACGGTTACTTGATCCCATCTAAGAATACCACAGGTTCTAAGTGATGTTTTGGTCCGAGGTATTGAAAAATTTTCTAAGTATATAAGGAGGAGAAGATCAAAGGGTTAAGTGTGCAAGTGAAAGGGTTTTTCATGAATACTTCTATATAAAGTATATTTTGGGTTGTAAGGGCTACGATTATGATATAAAACTGAAATATCTTGTGCACCCTTGGATACAATGTTGGATCAGGATCATGAGACCTGAAATGACTAATCATTGTATGATCTGAAAATGGATAGTCTAGATTTGATTGCTAGTTCATGTTTTATCCTTTATATTCTATGATATGGGTATAACTGAAGTATGGAATAGTTGTGATTTTATAAGTTATTATTTGCAGATCAATACGTTGTTTCCCCTTGGTGAAGGTGCGTATACACGCTGGTTCAGCACTTCCAAGTAGCGTATGCAAAATAAAATCCTGTTGTTCATAGATGACTAATCTATCTGATCAGTGTTGCTATTTTATTGTTGTTTGTTAATGATGTCTTCATTAGATCTGAAAGTAAAACTGATTGTATAAGGAGATTGAGTCTGGTTGATTTATTGATTGAGTTAGAAGGGTGATCTTTGCTATAATATGTTTAGAACTCTGTAACATGACAATAGATCTTCATAATGTCTTTGGGTAGTATAGTTTATGGTTCAGAAGTTTATGATTCAGTATCTTTAGAGTTATACACAAGTCGGGTTACAAAAAGTAGCGTATACATGAAGTTTGGCTTCATTGAAGTAGCATATACATTCTGACATTATTTTTGAGGTTGCAATTGGTTCTGGTTATTGATACAGTATTCTGGGTTCAGCTTTATGTTCTGGTGACAGTGATCTGATTGTTCAAATTGACTGATTGTTGATAGATGCAGTTGTATTTGATGGTTGTATTATAGTGGTGATTGATTTTGGGCTTCAATGTCACTGATGGGTCCAGTATGAAAATTTGATGAAATGTGGCCTACATATTGTGTTGTTGTGTACCAGGAGTATCCAGTCTGAAAAATTATGAAACGTGGTCCCTAGAGGAAGAGTGAAGGTAGTAGCCTTTAGTAGGTCAGCATCTTCATACTGGTAAACTTATAAGCCAATACAAGAGATAGGTGGTTAGATCTCCCTTCCAGTAGAAGTTTTAAAACAAGTGAAGGTTGTAGCCTTCAGCAGGTAGATGTTTGTGTACTGGAAAATGTTTGCACCAGTACAGAACTTGTAGACACTTTTTATTATAAGAAGATTGAAGACTGAGACAACAGTAGTGGTGGTTTTTTCCCACAATGGGTTTCCACCTGAAAAATCCTGGTGTTCATGTGTCATGTTTATGTGTGTTGATTTATCATGTTCTTACTACATCTGCTTACTACTTAGTAAATAAATCACACTCTGATTTAAGACAATGAATTAATTGTTTATCAAAGTTTAGTATCTATACGCTTGTTGGTTTCAGTAAAACAACATATACAATTTGAAAAGTAAAATCATTATTGTGAAAGTTTAAATACTGATTCACCCCCCCCCCCCCCCCCCCCATCTCAGTATTTTTCCCAACAATTGGAATCAGAGCAGGTCCTTCAAAAGAAGCTTGATTGCTTGAAGGAAGATCTCTCAAGATGAGAAATCATGAAGGAATGGGATCTATCAGACCACCAATCTTCAACAGAGATAACTTAACATTTTGGAAGACAAGAACTAGAGCCTATCTTTAGTCACTTGGAGCTGATGTTTGGGCAATTGTGGAAGGAGGATATCAATATCCAGCAACATTCCCCACAGATCCAGCAGAAAAGAAAGCATATGAAAACAATGCCAAAGTCGTCAATGCATTATTGGGAAGTCTATCAGAATTAGAATTCGTCAAAGTCATGCAGCTCAACACAGCCAAAGCAATATGGGACAAAATCATTCAGAGATACGAAGGAGACTCCCGGGTAAAACGTGCTAAGCCCCAAACTCTTAGAATTCAATATGAAACTCTCAAGATTCATAGTGATGAAAGTATTGCTAGTTACTTTTTACAAGTAGATGAGATTGTAAATTGTATGAATAATCTGGGTGAAGAAATAAAGGAGGCTACTATAGTAGAGAAAATTTTAAGATCTATATCTTCTAAATTTGAGTCAAAAGTGTCTGCCATTGAAGAAAGGTAGGATCTACAATCTATTATTGTTATTTAACTTCATGGAATTTTAACTGCCTTTGGAATGAGGAAAGGAGGTCCATTAGAAATTAGAGAAGTCGCTTTCAAAGCCTCTACAAAGGGAAAATAAAAGGAAGATCTCAAGGAATCGGGATATATATCAGAAGAAGACGAGGTAAACTTTGTGAAGAAACTTCAACTAGGTACCAGAAGATTCAAAGTTAAGCTTCCCTTAAAAAAAATTCTTGTGGTAGGGTTGGTCATTATGCTGCCAAATGTCCTCATAAAGATAACCATGACAAAGGAAAGGATTTTGCAAAAGGTAATAGGAAAGAGTTTTTTAATAGAAGAAGTTATTATACTCATGAAGATAGTGATGGCTTATCTAATAGTGATGAAGGCGAATCTGAACAAGATATTATACTCATGGCTTATGAAAATGATGAGTTTATGGATGCCTTAGAAGAAGAATATTTTCTTGAAGAAATCACTCATCTTAAAATCTGTTTGGAAGAAAAGAATATGATCATAGACATTTGACACACCAAATCACTGAAAGGGAAAAGAACAATGAGAAATTAGAATGTGAAGTAGTGGGTCTAAGAAAAGAACTTGAGAAGACAAAATCTCAAAATCTTAGATTTTCTAAAGGATTAGAAACCTTAGGTGAAATCATCAAGGTTCAACGTTATCCTCTTATAAATACTAGTCTTAGATACACTCGAGAAACATCCCAACCAGAAAATCCTTCAACCATCACTAGAAGTTATCTTGATGCAGCAAAACCAGTGAACAATTCGTCAATCCTCAGCAAAAGACTAAAAGTGCTCCCCAGGTAAATCATGCTCATTTTACTCCAAAGGTGAACATCAATAGAAGCACCAACCAAAAGGTGAACAATACAAAAAGATTTTATGATCACAAAAACTTCTTCTTTAATGGACAATGTTTTTCATGCCATAACTTTGGTCATAACATTGCTCAATGTGTTGCTTACAAAACTATCATGACTAGAGAAGCAAGAAAATAAAGGAGCATGACCGGAATCAAGAAGAGCACTTATAATAACTTTTCTCCTCTTGAAGATGAAATTGAATGTTCATTTTCCAATAACTTTGGTCATGCATAATTTGAATGCAAGAAAAAATTCCAACCAACATATCAAAAGGAGCAAACATCATCCAACTCCAAGGTATGGAAAAAGAAGGAACTATAATCAGAAATATGTGGCATAGCTCTGTTTGTAGAAGGACAAGAAAAGTGGTGGTACATTGATAGCGGATTCTCTAAACACATGACAGGTGATAAAGATAAAATCCTTTCATACAATGCTTTAGAAAAGAAAAAAAATGTCTCTTTTGGAAATGACACACCAGCTGTCATTAAGGGTAAAGGTTTTATTTATCTAAAAGAAAAGGTTAAAGCTAGAAATGTTATGTATGTTGATGGGTTAAAGCATAACTTATTTTGTGTTAGTCAAATGTGTGATCAAGGAAATGAAGTTGTGTTTCAATCAGAAGAATGTGTGGTTCGTGAGCTTGACACGGGAAAGACCATAATCAAAGGTAAAAGAACTCCAAGAAATCTATATATACTAAAAGAAGGTCAAGAACAATGTTATCTAAGAAAAACAGAAGAGAATTGGTTATGGCACAGAAGATTGGGGCATCTAAGATTTTCTCAAATAAGAAAATCATGCAGGCTCAAGGCAGTTCGTGATCTTCTAGATATCATCATCCTAGAAAATACCATCTTCAAACCATGTCAATTCAGTAAGAAAACTAGAGTTCAATTCAATGTTAAATAAGGATCAACAAGCAAGCCTCTTGAACTCATTCATACTAATTTGTGTGGGCCAACAAGGAAAAATTCACCTCATGGAGAATAATACTACATTTTATTCATTGATGATTTTTCTAGAATGTGCTAGATTGGTTTACTAAAGCATAAAGATGAAGCATTTGAAAATTTTAAGGTCTTCAAAGCTTTAGTTGAAAATGAATCAGATCTAAAAATCAAATGTCTCATAAATGATCGGGGAGGAGAATCCATATCAAATTAAGTTTTTGAATTTTGTGAACAACATGGAATAAAGAGACAGTTCTATGTTGCCAAAACTCCTCAACAAAATGGTGTGGTGGAAAGAATGAATAGAACAGTTCAACAAATGGCTCAAGCTATGCTTGATGAGTCTAGAACTCCTGACACCTTCTGGGGTGAAGCTGCTCATACTGCAGTAAATATTTTCAATAAAGCTCATGTACATGTAAATAGTGATCAAACTCCATATGAATTTTGGTATGGTAAGCCTCCTCCTATAAAACACTTCAGAGTTTTTGGAAGCAAAAGTTTCATCAAAAATGTTGATGAAAAACATGGTAAGTTTTAACCCAGAGCAGACGAAGGAATATTTCTCTAGAAGCAAAGGACACAAATGTTATAATAAGAGACTTCGAAAAATTGTTGAATGTATTGATGTTGTAATCGATGAATCATGAAGAAATCCAAAACAAGTGACATCAGCAAAGGAAGATGATAATAATGAAGACGATGAATGCTTTCCCATATCAAATCAAAATGATATAGAGGAAGAAACCAATGAAGAATCAAAAGAAGATACATCTAATAGGGAAAAGGCTCCATCTAGGTATGTTCAAAAGAATCATCCAGAATCTCAAATTCTAGGAGAAAAAGGGTCTGGAGTACAGACAAGAAGAACTCTTGTAGGATCTTCTAGTTATCTAGCATTATTATCCTCCATAGAACCACAAAATGTAAATGAAGCTAGCAGAGATGAATGTTGGGTTAAGGCCATGGATGAAGAAATTTACCAAATTGAAAACAATGATACTTTGGAATTAGTTCCTAGACCTCGTGATAAAAATGTTATAGGAAAAAAATGGATATTCAAGAATAAGTTGAATGAAAATGGAGAGGTTATTAGGAATAAAGCAAGGCTTGTTTGTAAAGGGTATGCTCAACAAGAAGGTATAGACTTTGAAGAAACTTTTGCACCTATCGCTAGACTTGAAGCCATAAGAATGTTTCTTGCTCTTTCAAGTTTTTGAAAATTCAAAGTTTATCAAATGGATGTAAAATTTTCATTTCTTAATGGAGATTTAGAAGAAGAAGTATACGTTGAAGAACCAGAAGGATTCATTCTGGGAAATGATGCAAAGCTTGTATGTAAACTCAAAAAGGATTTATATGGAATAAAACAAGCTCCAAGGGCATGGTATTATCGTCTTGAAAAATATTTTCAACAACAAGGTTTCACAAAAGGATCTATAGACAACAACTTATATACAAAAATTGAGAATGATAAACTGCTAATTATTTTTGTTTATGTTAATGATATCATCTTTGGCAGTAATGAAGAATCTATGAGTCAAAACTTTGCTTCAATTATGAAACGAGAATTTGAAATGTATTTGCTTAGAGAACTAACTTATTTTCTTGGTCTACAAGTGCAACAAACCAAAGATGGCATCTTTCTTTCACAAACTAAATATATCAAGGAGATTCTGAAGAAGTACGGTATGGAAGATTCCAAACCAATATTTACTTTAATGGTAATAGGATGTAGTCTCAATTCTAATGATGAATCTCCTATAGTGAATCAACCAGAGTACAGATCTATGATTGGAAGTCTACTTTATCTAACAGGTACCAGATCGGATATCATGCATGCAGTAGGAATTGTTGGAAGATTCCAAGCCAATCCAAAGGAATCACATCTTCAAGCTGTAAAAATAATATTCAAATATATCCAAGGAACTAAAGGCTTTGGTCTATGGTATCCTAAAGATACAGATCTCACTATTCACGCATATACAGATATAGATTGGGCTGGAAATGTTGATGACCGAAAAAAGCACTAGTGGAGCTGCATTCTATATGGGATCACGATTAGTATCTTGGTTCAGCAAGAAACAAAGTTTGATTTCCTTATCTACAACTGAAGCAGAATATGTGGATGTTGCATCTTCCTGCACACAACTAATCTAGATGATGCAAACATTACAATATATTCAAATCACATGTTCTCCACCCATCTCCATTCTATGTGATAATACAAGTGCTATTAGTATTTTGAAAAATCCAGTCATGCACTCCAAGACCAAGCACATACCCATTAAGTACCACTTTCTACAAGAACAAGTGCTTGAAAAAAAGGCTAAATTGGAGTATGTTCCCTCCAAAGAATAGGTTGTTGATATATTATCCAAACCTCTTCCCAGAGAAGCATTTGAATATCTCAAACAAAATTTGGGAGTTGTTTCTACCTCATCCTACTGTTAAAACCAATTTTCAGAGGAATGTTTCAAATATGCAGATTTCATGAAGCAGAGTCACGTATATACACGCGTTTTTGTGCCTACAGGAGCGTATGTATTTTTTCTGAAAGAAAAACAGTGGGTCAGACTCAAAATCAGCTTCTGACATGGGTGTTTAGTCTGATATTGATGGTTACAATCTGTTGATGGATGTAAAATCTCAAAAATCTTGGTGTTGCTTTATATATCTAACAGGTTTTATAGCTTGAAGTGATCAACACCAATATGGTTGCCATCAAGTCCAAAAGGGGAGATTGTTGGCATTATGGTACATGTGTTGTCCTTGATGGCAACCCACACACAGGTCAGTTTAGAATTGATAAAGGGAAACTCACATTGTAACAGGTCAATTTAGAGGTAACAGATAAATGGCACAGAAGAACAGGATGATGGAACAAAGGATTACAGATCAAAATCAACCAATTGAAGAAAAATGATTATTTAAGTTGTATATGTTGTTTCACCTAGTCCAAGTAGCATATACAAGTGGGTTCACATAACAAAAGGAGCGTATACGTATGCATGCACTCTCACATAAGGAAAAATGCGTATGGGATGGAAAATTAAGATTAAATAATACCAAGGGTCCATACCATGGTATTATCCCACAATATTGAGGGGAGTAATGGATACTTGATCCCATTTAAGAATACCACAGGTTCTAGGTGTTTTTTTGGTCCAAGGTATTGAAAAAGGCTCTAAGTGTATAAGGATGAGAAGATTGAAGGGCTAAGTGTGCAAGTGAAAGGGTTTTTCATGAATACTTCTATCTAATGTGTATTTTGGGTTGTAAGGGATATGGTTATGATATAGATCTAAAATATCTTGTGCACTCTTGGATACAATGCTGGATCAGGATCATGAGACTTGAAATGAATTATCATTGTATGATCTGAAAATGGATAGTCTATATCTAATTGTTCATGTTTTATCCTTTATATGCTATGATCTAGGTATATCTGAAGTCTAGAATAGCTGTGAAGTTATAAGTTATTATTTGCAGATATATACGTTGTTTCGCCTTGGTGAAGGCGCGTATACATGCTGGTTCAACACTTCCAAGTAGCATATGCAGAAGAAAAGCTTGTTGTTCAGAGATGACTGATCTATCTTATCAGTGTGTTGTTTTACTATTGTTTTTAAATGATGTCTTTGTTAGATCTGAAAGTAAAACTGATTTTATAAGGGGATTGAGTTTGGTTGATTGATTGATTGAGCTAGAAAGGTGATCTTTGCTGCAATATGTTTATAACTTTGTAACATGACAGCAGATCTTCAGAATGTCTTTGGGCGGTATAATTTATGCTTCAGAAGTTTTATGATTCAGTATCTTTAGAGGTATACGCAAGTTGGGTTACATAAATTAGTGTATACATGCAGGTTGACTTCATTGAAGTAGCATATACATTCTGACATATGATTTTGAGGTTGCAGTTGGTTCTGGTTATTGATACAGTATTCTGGGTTCAGCTCTATGTTCTGGTGACAGTGATCTAATTGTTTAGATTGACTTATTGTTGATAGATGCAGTTGTATTTGATGGTTGTATTTTAGTGGTGATTGATTTTGAGCTTCAATGTTACTGATGGGTCCAGTATGAACATTTGATGAAACGTGGCCTACATATTTTGTTGTTGTGTACCAGGAGTATCCAGTTTGAAAATTTATGAAACGTGGCCCCTGGAGGAAGATTGAAGGTAGTACCCTTCAGTAGGTCAACACCTACATATTGGTAAACATATCAGCTAGTACAAGAGCTAGGGGGGTGGATCTCCCTTCCAGTAGAATTTGTAAAACGAGTGAAGGTTGTAGCCTTCAACAAGTAGATTCTTGTGTACTGGAAAAATTCTGCACCAGTGCAAAACTTGTAAACATTTTTGTTTTAAGAAAATTCAAGATTGAGATGACAACAGTGGTGGTTTTTTCCCACATTGGGTTTCCACCTGAAAAATCCTGGTGTTCATGTGTGCTTCTTATGTGTGTTGATTTATTCTGTTCTTATTGCATCTTCTTACTTCTTAGTAAATAAATCACACTTTGATTTAAGACAATGAATTAACTATTTATCAAAGTTTAGTATCTATACACTGGTTTCATTCTTTATAGGCATGGACATACGCTGGTTGGTTTCAGTAAAATAGTGTATACAGTTTGAAAAGGAAAATCATTATTGTGAAAGTTTAAATATTGATTCAACCCCCCCAGTATTTTTCCCAACAATGTATTCCCTTGGTGGTTTCTTTGTCGATTGTGCTTGTCTTACCTCTTCTCTAGACCTTTACTATCTTACTTAGTCAAGGAAAGACCTAGGAAGACCTTTCATTAAGTCTCAATTGCAATCCTTGTGTCATAACTTTGCATCTCTAGACCAACACATCCTCTGGCCTTTTGAGAGAGCATTGCACCCCAACTAAGCCCTCTTTTTACCTTCGTTGCATAGAAATGGTACCTCCTATGCACCTGGTTGGCCCCTGTTCATGCACAAGTTTATTTTTATCTTGATTTTCTCTCTGATCAGCCCTATTCCAACTACTCTTCCTTGAGTTTTTGAGTGTCTTGTGGTCTCTCTGAAGCCTCCATTTAATTTTCTTTTGTTTTCATACCTTCGGTAAGGGTTTGTTCAACTATTTCCCTTTGTTCTTATCATTAGATTCTTTACAAATTGATTTTATTTGATCATTGAGTGCTTAGATGAATTGATGTTTTAGTCATCGTTATGAAATGTTTGTTTGAATTAGTGGTTAAAATTTATATCTTGGTTTTCATATGAAAATTAAGTGGAATTGAAAAAAAAAATCTTATGCATTATGCATTGCATCTAGGGTGTGAAATTTGAATTCCCTAGTATGAAATTGCGTGTTTTTTCTTTCATTTTTACAAAAAAAAATCCCCTCAATCGTCCGAGGGGGCTGAATTTTGTATGAGTGTTAATCACTTTTGAGTGTCATCTCTTTTGATTTTTTGAAATTTTCACCCAATTTTAGTTTGAGCCCTTTGTTCATGTAATCTTGGATTACGTTTGATTTCATTGGAATCCTCTTTTCTTTGTTTTGAATAATTATCTTTCATGGATCACATTTTCATAGTTAGAATTCTCATTTTCACAGTAGGAAAGGAAATTGTGTATAGATTACATTTGCATAGTGTTCAGGGGAATCGTGCATAGATTACATTGCATGGTTTGGAATTTTTTAATGCTTTGAATTGAATTGGAAAACTAAAATTAAAAATTTATAGTTAGGAAGATCTTGTTTGCTACATATTTGATTGTTGCATCACTGTTTTCACCTCTTCCCTACACTAGATAACTTTCATTCAAAATGAAAAGAGTTATTTTTGTCATATTAGTTGCATCATAAGTGTGTTCAGGTGAAATTGAATTTTGAGCCTTGAAATTGAAATATAATTCAATATCAACTCTAAAATTCATCTCAATTAACCTAAGGAGCATTTGAAACCTAAAGGCACACATAAAGGTCTAGGATAGAGACATGTTCTAGTGTCGTTAAACATAGGAACTGTCATCATTTTCAACCGTTGTATCCCAGGGGTGAAATCATGTTCCACATACGTGAGTGTATAGGATTGTTCTTCGCATACCTTTGGGTATATTGAACGGCGCTTCGCGCACATAAAGTATATGGGAATGCTCTCATCAAACGATTACGCATTAGACAACACTACTATAGACTTTGCTTCCACATATTGTCGAGTATATTTTGGTAGTTCACCATAGTTTTTTATCCATCCATAGGTAACTAAGTCGACAGCCTTGTATACCATGATACTCCAAACACAACATTCAGGAAGATTGCCTACACGTGCATTAAGTCCTTAATTCTCCAAGGTGTATATTAGAGTTCATGGTTTCTTTGTAAACATTTTTCCTAGCTTACCCCTTTGTTTTATTTTGTGTTGTTAATTTCTAAAATCAATTAATTGACCATGGAATAACATCCTCTTCGTGGAAAAACTCTTTAGTAGATCTGAGGTTGAGACTAATGGAAACAGTTCCTGAGTCTACCAATCAAGGAAACCTCTCTGACGAGAATATTGATCCTTTTCCTCCTTTTGGAAATATTGGTGCTCCTTACATGGAAACATTGTCCCTTCCTGGATTTACCATTTGTTTTACAGTTTGATATTCTTTGACCACTATGGTTCTGAATGTCCAAACTGCTTCTCAACCAAGTTCTTCTCCACCTAAATAATATCAACCTCAAGTTGATCCTAAAGTTGACCCTTTTCCCTCTTCACCTATTGTTTCTTCATCCTCGCCTAATGAAATTCTTGATTATAGTAACCAGGAAACTAAGAAGAAGAAGGAAATGACGAAGAAGAAGAAGCAAAATAAGCAGGGGGGAACCAAGCAACCATTGTTATCAATGTGACTAGTATGGACAAATCTTCTAAGCATCCCCGCAAAGTTAAATTCCTTGCAACTTATGCAAGGGTTATCACCTTCTTAGAGATTGTCCTGGTATTCCCAAGCTATTATAAGTGTGGTCCACAAGCTCACATAATCCTTTGTCATTAGCCTCTAGAGATCATGTTGGTGACAAACCATCACCTAGTGATAGTAAGGTCCATGGGAAAAAGGGTAAAGTCAAATTTCCCTGTAATTTATATGAAGGGAATCATCATATTCACCTCCATCCTTATATGGATGAAATCTTAAGTGTTGGAAAACCTTATAGCTTCTCAGCCTCGTCTTTCGGTTGGTTATTGAAATATTTCTCCCAATCATCCACTAGTTAATGAAGTGATTGATCAGAATCCATTTCTATTCAATCCCTCTCTCTCTAAACGTGAATCCCATGAGTCGATTCCTAACCAGCCATTGGTTGAGAAATTGGTTGACTCGATTCCACCATCAGTTGATCATAAATTTCCTGTAGAGAGTGAAGTTCATACCACTCAATTTCTTCTCATCTCTTCAAGTTCCAATAAACTGGGGGGAAATCCTCTCGTTCCCATAGCACTGGAGAGAATGTTTCTAGTTCCCATAGCACAAGGGGGTAGTTCTCCCATTCCCATGGTACCGCCCTCCAAGTAGTATGGTCACTTCCTTTGATTTGAGTCGACTGGTAGGATATTGTCTTCCTCCTTACATTCCCTTTAAGAACATAGTATAGGCTTATAATGTGGTTGTACGTAGAAAAATCATATATGAAGGCACATCTTCTAATATTTTGTCCTCAACTACTTGGAAAGATTTAGGTTCTCCGCAACTTGTGCACGTTACCCAAAATTTGTTGGCTTTGAACAGAGGAACCATTCAACCATTAGGGATCCTTCCTAAGTTGCATATTACTTTTGGAGGAAAGATTGTCTATATTGATGTGATAGTAGTCCAAGTCCGTTTAGATTTTGGTTTACTCCTTGGGCGTGACTATGTTTATGTCATGGGAGCTCTTATCTCTTCTCTCTTTCATGTGATGTGTTTCCTGCATGAAGGAATAATCATGACTATTGACCATATTTTGTTTATTGGTCCTAATTTGACTCCCAAATAACCAACTTCCCTAGATAGTCCTTATATGCAAGTGGTATCTTCCCCTCTTCAAGTTAATTATGTCGCAACTTGTTCCATGCCCACGTATATTGATGACCTAGTAGGCAATGTAGTGCACCATTTACTAGGGGAATTGCAATCTGGTATTTCCATTGGATCCTTTGATATGTATCCATTCTACATTATTATTCTTCCATCTGATGAGAACCTCTTGGAAGCCATGGTCTCTTGGAGGCCATGATCTGATTTTGGATCACAGTTCCTCTTCTTGTGTCAATCTCATTAAAAAATGAAATAGTTAGATAAACGCTCCTTTTCTTGTGTCAATCTTGTTAAAAAATGAAACAAGGTCCAGTCTGGTATTTCCATTGGAACCTTTGATATGTATCCTTTCCAGATTATTGTTCTTCCATATGATGAGAACCTCTTGGAAGCCATGGTCTCTTGGAGGCCATGATTTGATTTTGGATCACAGTTCCTTTTCTTGTGTCAATATCGTTAAAAAATGAAATAGTTTGAGAAATTTTACTTTTCCTGTGTCAATCTTGTTAAAAAATGAAATAAGATCCTTTGAGCATAGTTATTTTCATGTCTCAAGCTCATTAAAAAATGAAAAAAATCCCCTTTCAATTCGAGTCTTTGATTAGGTCTTGTAAATTCCCAATCGAGTCTTTCACTTTATCTTGTAAATTAACCTTCATTCTATCCACCTGTTAACAACCAGTAGTCTACTTAGGTGAATGAAATGAAGCTTGGGGGGCATGTAACTTGAATTGAGTCATTATTCTAGGGGCATGCAAACTTATTTCAAGCATATTTGTTTCTCATGTTTCAAGCTTGTCTAAAAATGAAACCAATTCCAAGCAAAGTTCTTCTCGTGCTTCAAGCTTGTGAAAAAAATGAAACCATCTTCAAGTATTCTCAAGCATAGTTTCCACACATTTCAAGCTTGTGTAAAAATGAAACCATTTTCATCCTACCTCTCGTTATTTCCATTTTTATCAGTATATTTCTAATAGATGAGCCTTGTTTTTCTCATTTCATCATCACCATTTGCTTGGTTGATCATATGCTTTCACTTGGTTTTTTACCCTTGCCTAGGGAACCACTGCGATGAGTGGTCTTATTAGCTAGCCTCTTGACTTGTACATGTTTTCAGCAGTTCCATCATGACGAGAACCAGTTTCTATCCTTTTATTCCACTTGTTCCTCCAGGAGGAGTCCTCTTTCATCTCTATTAAGACTCCCAAAATATGAAAAGGTTGGCGAGCACTTTCCTTTTCGAACTCGTTAAAGTAAATGAAAAGATGTCTACTCAGTATAAGTTTAGCCCTTTTCTGAGTTGAGATAGAATAACTATGAAAAAGGAATACCTTAGTCGAACCTGGCTAAGAGGTTCTCTTGGGTACTATTTTCTTCCTTTTCAGATATAAGGGACTATCTACAAAAAGAACATCTGGAGTTTTCTTTTTCCGACTCTTTTTCAAACTCTCTAAACATGAAAAATATGTCGAGTTATACCTTCGCTGGACTCATCAAAACATCAAACATCGATAAACTCTTCATTCATGATAGGACCAAACCACTCCTTCTCTAGGTTCGTTAAATATTCTCAGAGGGATTCATCTGAAGGATGAACTTACAGATCAAGAATACATTACCCTCCTCAATCTTGTTAAAACAAAAATAGGTACTAACCAGTATGGTTAGGGAAATTGGGAAAATAGGGTACTCCATTTTGCTAATGTTAGTGTGTCGCTCTTGAACATGACACTCTTCCACTTCATCTTTGTGGTTGTTGGGTTGGGAAATCTACTTTTCTTTTGGTTTATAATATTGTTTCAAAGCCTCTGCTTTTGGTTTTAGGTCAATGCTTCCAACTCATTTCAGTGTCGTCGTTGTGTTCAAGAGAATTCATTCAATAAATATCTTCTACAATACTCTTAAGCTTTCATTCCATGTCTTCCTTTCCTAATCCAGTTCCGTATCAAC
The DNA here is from genome assembly GCA_031772625.1 of Pinus tabuliformis. NCBI lineage: Eukaryota > Viridiplantae > Streptophyta > Pinopsida > Pinales > Pinaceae > Pinus > Pinus tabuliformis. The sequence goes on from CM062813.1 coordinate 195,057,335, forward strand.
ATCATTATGATCATTTTGTATCAAATCATCATAGCCATTTCGTGTCATTGATGGGGGATAAATCAAGGCCTTCCTACGACAGGTCACTTCCTGTTGACATCATCTCATTATCTAAGAAGTTGACTGAGAAACACCCCTTAGTACCTTGGTGCTTGCATATAACAATGGCAAGTTTCCTTGCTCTCGGTGACAGGTTTACATCATTGGCCTTTGACTGAAAGATTTGGTGTGGTGTTCGACATCAACTCATTTATTCACACCATACGAATTGTACTAGATTAACTTAAGAGCCATTAACATCATCAGTGGTGTCTCTCACATCTATTAATGGCTTACATCATTGGCCGGTAATCAAATGGTGTCTACCATGTTTAAATCCATCTCGTTGATTTCTTAGACTCGTACATTTGATGGTCATGTGAACGAGATAGAAGACCCCAGATCTAGTTTCATCCATCTTGGTAGCAATTTCAGGAGCAATACAATATCACAATGTATGCTCTCTATGATCACACAAACATTCATCTAGTCATCGGCCCACCATCAATCATCAGTGGACGTGTCTTCTGATCATTGTACATGTAATCATTAGCTTATGTATTGAGTATGCGTATGCCTCCCTTAGCAAATATGTTATTATGTAAATGTATTGTAACAGATGGTGATCTAATCGATTTTTCTTGATGTCACAAGGTAAAGCACTTCAGTTATCAGCTATCATTTCTGACTTTGTGCTTTAGGGGGAATCTGTTATCGGTCATTTTGTCACATTTGATCAATAGGCCTTCAACTAGATCAATCAACATCCTTTGACCTCCTCATCATCCTTTCACAAATCCCTAAGCATGACTCGTTCTAATCCCTGAGTTTTTTCCTAAAAACACCTTGTTTCAATAATTTTAAGGACCAACGCTCCCTACCCTCTTACTGGACATCATTAAATACTAGGTTTCTCTACTCTACACTTGCATTGATCACCATGAGGTTTCTCAGTGTTGGGGGTGCTTGATTCTAGAAATTTGGGAAAAAGAGAGAGAATACAAAAGCCTCTTCTTCCAAAAGATTCCAAGATCTATTGTAACCATTTACCTCAGATATAAGTCTTGAATCCTATCCTATCCTACCTTGGTTTTTTCATCCCTTATCCCTTGAGCTCATCCTTGCATCAACAGTGCATCTCAATCCCTAATTGGTAAAAGGATAAGAATTCATGAACTACCTCCTTCACCTATATATTTATTTCCATATGTTTTCCTTTGTATACTGTTCTAGGCTAAGGAATTGTGTCAAAGCATCTAAAATGTTGTTTTAATTTGGATTTGGATAACCAATTCTTTAAATTGTTAAATAGATGCAAATTCTAATTATTTCTGATATAATAAAAGGGTTGATTCTTCACCTTTGACAGAATTAATCTTTAAAATGCTTATGAAAGGTAGAATTTTAAGATATATATATATATATATGATTCCTTAAACATTCAAATAGAGTATTTAACTTGACATATATAGATGATGTGTGTAAAATCCTTTTACAATCAAACAGAGCATATTTAAAGATAGCATGAATCAACAATTAAATTATGTAGAGGAATTAACTCAAACATAGTTTCAGTTAATTAATCTATATAATTGATTATAACTTCACAAGGATTTCAGAAAGATAGATATTCAATCTTATCTTACCGAGATTTCCTATTAACTCTAAACATGTGTCGAAATAAATAAAAATGGAAACATAATAAGAAACTATAAAACTTACAGGAAAACACACATTGCTTCAAAATGAGTCCAGAATCCTTCTATTAATCTCAAAAATAGTTCAAAGAATTACAATAATTCTCTATGACTTACCACAAGGGTTCAACCTTTCATAATTCAAATTACAAAGTATTTATAGAGTTTCTTCTGAAAATATCTAGACTTAAAAACAAAATTTATTACAAAATATTTTTTCCAAATTGATTTGGATTTATTACAAAAATAGAACTAGAAAAAAGGAAATTTGAACTATTTTTACATCTTCCAAAGAATGTGAGGATTGTTGTTGGTGACAGGAACTATAAAGTTGTTGTTTTGTTTCTTGTTCCTGGAAATATGTTCTTTGTCCCTAAAAACTTGGTATTCTGCTGCTGAAAATTTGTTGTCCTTCATTTGATGAGTTCACACAACTTGTCCCATCTTTTTTCAGTAGCAATAGAAAAATTTAGTAATTTTTTTATGATCCATCCACTTCAGTGTATTTCTCAAAAGTAGGCTTAGTTATGAACAGATGATTGATATCATGCTGAATTAATAAACCATAACTAAGACCTTCCATGAAAGCCTTTCTAGTGATGGTTCCTTTGATTTTAGCAAATTTAGCTTTATCTATTGCTATATCATGCAATCTCAGTTGATATTATTCCAGTGGAATTAATTTATTGCCTATACCCTATAAATCAGGAAGTCCTTTTACTTGCAATGAATTAATTTTTTTGTGAAACTTTTTAATTTGGACCTCTAAATTATGACATTTATTTTCCAGATGTAGCATTAAATTTCTTTTAGTGTGTACCCTTCTCACCTCCAAGACAGCTTCAGTGATGTATTTAATACCATATTCTTCAATCTCTTCTTTTGTCTTGGAATTCAAAACCTTGATTATTTTGTAGCATCTCTTGGTTTGTGGTTGAGGTCTTCCTTTACGTGTGCCACTACTTCCTTTGATTTCTACAACAACTCTTCCTGTTCAAAAATAATTTCAATTGAAGGCCACAATTCACTAATTGATTCACTAAAATTAAGCCAAATATTGTCATTGGCTTGAGCAGTGGTCTGAGAAATTACAGATTCATTTCATAGGTTTCTATTTGTTGAGTCAACTTATAAATTTTCTGCAACTCGGCCAAGTATGCATTATTAGTCTTAATCTTTTGTTCTTGGAGCTTCTGAAGTAGAGTTTTTAATTTCTCAATTTCCTGGTCCTTTAGTGTTAAGTCTCCCATGGATTTTGATAAATTTGTTGTTGCATCATTGGACTATGTATCCATTGTAACAGTTGTTGCTGTAGAAGTCCATATTGTTGAAGTACCTGCAGCAGATGTTGCTATGAGGATAGTTATTGAAACATCCAACAATTATTCTTTTTCCTTTAACATTGTCTCCATTTCGGCTTCCATTTTCTATATCTAGGGATTTTTTTCAATTATCATTTTGAACATATTCTCTTTTTCTATATCCAATTGAACAACTTCTTTTGCCTATGGATGTTCTATAGTAGGAAGTTTCAGTTGTTTCCTTAATGCTTGAATATCAGCATTCTTGTTCTTGATCATTCCTTTAGCTACTTTAACATCATTAGGATCATATCCTAATTTTATTACCAGATCTTACAATGACTTAATTATGGTATATTTGGCTAGGGATGGCATTTTCTCCATCTTTAATTGTGAATGAATGTCATCAGTGAAGTTTGTAGTTTTGAAGCTGCCATAGCTGAACTGGTCAAAGTAGAATATATTATTTCAACAACCTGCATATGTAGGTCAATCTGATCAATGGCGTGAATATATTTGGTGTAAAAAATAAAAAATTGATGTCTTATAAACTTCAACACCTCTAGGGACTAGAACTTTTGGTTCCAAGAAAGCTAGCTAAAATTGTCCCTTTTTAGTATCGAGTGTAGACAGAAGTCTATGCTAGGTAGTAGAAGTATTTTTCTAGAATTCAAAATATGTGGTGGCCTTTAGTGCTTTATTTTTCATTTTAATCTCTTTATACATAGCGAAAATGTTCTTTTGTTATGTACCCTGAGAAATAGATGATATAGGAAATTTTTGTTGATTTCTTCAATCCTTGGAAAGGTAGAAGTTTGAAAACCTATTAACACCATTGTTGCCTGCTCCTATGAACTTTCCACTTGAAAAGGCTCCTTCTAAGTATTAGTTTTATTTCTTCTTTTAAACACTTAGACTTTTTTCTCTTGAATTTCTGAAACTTAAGGAGACAAACTTTATCTTGGCCTCTTAGTAACTTTCTCTTAAGGAACTAGAGTTTGTCAAGATGTTTGAATATCAATTTGTTCCTCTATCTCTTGCAGTGTGTTCTCTTGCCACTCCTCTTGATTTACATATTGTTATATTTTTTTCTTGGGTGTATGTGCATAAGGTGTAGTCTTATCTTCCACTCTTAACTTAGAAATAATCGCCAAGGGATCATAAGACCAGGTTAAGCTCAATTTAAACTTCATTTGTTTTAAGAGAATCTATGCCTCATTTAATGTTGCTTTGGTGTTGATAATTAATGGTCCAATCTATGCTTTTAATTTAAACTAATATTTCTTCTTGCTAGATACAAAATGTAGATCATCCATGTTCATCAATTATCTGATATATTCCAATGCAAAAATTCGTATTGGTACAAATTTTGGAAACCTATAGGGAGGAAAATCACACCCATAGATCATGATTTTTGTGTAGATCTGATAGAGGTACTAGTCTCCAATCTTATTTTTCTTAGAAATGTGAAGAATTATTTTGATTTCAAGTGAAATTCTAGGTATAATATCACTACTGAGAAGACACAATGTCATATGTAAAAACTAATTTACATAATCACTGAAAGAATATTCTTGTGTGTTCACTAATGAATTCCAATGAATAACAGACAGAGGATTCCCATGTGCGTCTAATTTTTGTAGTGGAAATTTATATCTATCTACTTGGAAAATAGAAATAAATACACAAGGACTGATTGATCCTTAAAAGCACCTTCAGTAGAAAACTTCATAAACCGATGATGAATTCTCTCTGCCAGAAATTGACTGTCGTTGAAAATGAGTGATGGTTTATCACCTGCTAAAAATACTGATAAAAATGCTAGAATTACTTCATCAACCCACTGATTACTAGGGTAACCTAATAGACATGAAACCATAGAGGTGACTTGCCTAGACATTTCTAGAAATATTGAAGAAGAGTAGGGTGGATTGGTTCTTGTTAACTTAGAGTTCTCAGGTAAAAGTGATTTAAATATCTTGGCTCTTTGAGCGGATGTGAGTTTCTAATAGATATCCATGAGAGAATCTACCGAAAAAGGATGCAAAGGGGTTGTAGGTTTAACTTGAAGGATTTTACATATTGATTCAGGAGTGATAGTAAACAAGACTTCATTATTTCGGGCAATTACGGCCCTCTAACTAGTTAAATACCTTAAATGACACTAGGTGACAAATTACGGGAAGAAATGGGTTTATGGAAAGATGAATTGGGGTAGGAAGGAGTCACATATGTTCAATTCATCACTATCATCTAAAAACTTCTGATTTTCCCATTTGTGCAGTCCATAACGAGCGAACTCACACTTGGTTTCAAAAATCTTGTATTTCTTGTCAACTAGGGGAAATTCATCTAAATTGACTACAGGGGACAAAATTGAGCTTTCTTTCACTAATTTAGACTTTCCTTTGGATTATGACATACTGAATTGTGAATTTGTAGACAAGTGTATCGAATTACTGGGAGTTGGTTATTGATAATGTATCAAGTGCTTGTCAGTTGATAGAATCCTAATGATACTAGCGTTGCTGCAAGAGGATAGAAGAAAAGGAATATGGAGGGTAGCAAAATATTTTAAAGAGATTTGACGAATTAACCTTTTTGGCACATCTAGTTAATTCACTTAGATGATGGCAGGAAGGATTTATTAGTGTAACATTTAATTAGTTGTTGGCAAGCAAATTTATTAATGTAACAATAATATGGTATGGAAAAATAAGGGAATGAAAAGTGGAGAGGTGTGAGGAGGTTTGAAAAGTGGCAATGGAAGTGGAGTAGGTGGAGAGAGCAGTTTTTGGTGCAGGGGGTTAATTTGTTTGCGATATTTTTTTTTTTTGGGGGGGGGGGGGGTGAAACGTGTGTGGAGAGGCCACATAGCCATGGGCGGAATTTACAAAACAACTTTTTGGACCCCCCCGGGTTAAATGTTGATAGCGCATGGGGGGTGGGGGATCTAAATTTCATCTCTCGCCATTGATCCGAACAAGGGTGATCTCTGACTTTGATTCTCACTTGGGCTTTATTGCAAGCCGACAAAAGTGTCAAATCAATTCACTTTATTTACAATATATTAATTAATGGAAAACCCATCATATTAGAAGCTAACAATCTATGTTAGATATAAATAATAGACTAGTGTAAATAAGTAAAAGCCAACAAATGTTGAAAGACCCTAAAATTTGACGAATGGAGGCGACAAAGAAACCCTAGTGAGGAAAAAACCCTAGTTCGAAAATGGTGAAACCCTTGGTTATAATGACTGCATATGGGTGAGGGGAATAACCGACAATGACAATGGTAGACAAGGGACGGAGCATTAGGGGCACATGACTGTGACAGTTTGGATTATCATGTGGTTAGCATGGGTAAGCCAGGTCAAGAAGCAGCAAAATATCGAACGATGGGAGGTAGCAGTTGAAAATACACTGGGTCAGTTCTTGTCGGAGATTGCATTGAACAACAGTATATAGGGTCATCAGAACAACGAGAATGTGAATGTAGTTTTGTATGGAAGATGAACTAGTATATTACTCTTCAGATTCAATGGATGCTACCCAAATTTGGGTGGAGGATCCACATCAGCGACCAACAGGGCATACATTGGAGCCCCCTGAGGAACCGGACGTCCACGTAGAAGAATATATAATGGAGATGGTTGATGTTGTGGTCAACATCAATGAACTAGGTTTTATAAACCCGAGCACAACAATGGCTATGGAATACCTTCACTACCACGAGGACTAGCCACACCAGATATTGCATATATTGTCTCCATCAAAGCTCCAATACTAGGAATATGAGTAGCAAGAGCATAAGGCAAATGTTCATGGGGATTCCATGGTAGGTGGGGACACGAGTGTATATGGGGAAGACACACTTGGCATTGTAAATTTAGGGCATATATCACAAGGTAATATGGGTGTTGACCTAGAAGGATTATGACCTCAACACTCGGTTCACACATCTGGGTGTTTTTGACAACATACTGCAACAGGAACCAACAAATGAGAAAAATAGAGACTTGGATTTTGATGAGAATTTTCCTGAGGAGACTGACAAAAATATGGTAAACAATACACAGAGGTCAGGGGTTAAGAAAAAATCCAAATGTACCAAGGTGTGTGAATGGGGGTGATTACTTGTTTTTGGTGAGGGAATTAACATGGGATAGGCTGCGGATACAGAAAGAACAGTGATTGTTTGTCACATTAGATACCATAATTAGACCATGCCTAGGCTAAAGCACTGGACCATGGAGATTTGGAGGCACTTACTAGATCAATTGTCGGCAGTCCTTACAATGACGAGGGGTTGGTTTTCTCTTATATTCGCGCAACCAGACCAGGCCAATTGGGTGTTGTACATCTAATAGCACATTGAGATGACTCTGAGTCTTCTCAAGTGATGGTCGCCACTATTTGACCCAGAGAAAGAGAAAATGGAGGCGGGTCCTATATGGGTTAGACTACTAGGACTGCCCCTGCAATTTTGGTCAGATAATATTTTCAGATGCATTGGGGGCGACCTGGGCATTTATCTCGATCATGATAGATCATATTTTTAAATTGGCAGTATTGCCATTGCCAGGATTCTTGTACATATAGATATTATAGAAGGTTTAGTTGAAAGCCTTCAGTTACAATTTTGGGAGATAATTAGATGGCATATCCTATTAGATGGTTGATCCTCGATTATGAAGGAATACCATTTCAATGTAGAATCTGTCATGAGGTTGGGAATTTGTATAAGGATTTCGCGTTAACTACAAAAGTTCTTATTGAGTCCCCCAGAAGACTAGTTACAACCGGGACTCAGACTCAAGCGGACGCTGACTCGACACCTGCACAGAACAAAGATGCGGAACCCCTGAGAAGGCAGAGAGTGGTTGGGGAGGATCATATTCTAGCGAACGCATGGACACTTATGCTGGGGTCACATGATCACACTCATCGTGCCCTGGAATGATTCTAGGTACTCTCATATCCTCTCCTTCAGGGAAAATTTTAAGAATCCCCCCTAAATTTATATGTATAATAAATGGGCGAATCTCCATGGTATATAGGAAAAATGGAAGGCGATTTTATCAATAATATAATTTGTATATATAATTTTTTGGCTAATCTCTCAGCAGGCATGGCAAATATTTTACTCAATTATAAAATCTTGTAAGATCTTGGTATTACCATGGGTCAATACCATGGGTTATCATAAACCTGGAGCTTAAAAATTACTATTAGTAATTTATAAAAATTAATTAAAATTAATAGTTGATTTTTATTTTATTTTTTATTTTAACCAAGCTCAAATGTTTAACATACATTAAATTACAACACCATTTTTACTCTTGATCCACCCCCAAATATATTTTCACTCTATGCTAGTTTGCATATCACGATATTTGATACCTCTCGAGGGTTAGTAGATCCAGAGTAAAGATTAATTCCCCCATTTAAATAGGCTACATTCCAGGTGAATACCATGGGTCAATACCATGTGCCATTTTGGTGAATACCATGGGTCAATACCATGTGCCATTTTGGTGAATACCATGGGTCAATACCATGTGCCATTTTTATTTTTATTAATACCAATATTAGGGTTAATAATGTTTTTTTGCATGGTATTAATAACAATCTAGTCCATGGTATTTGTCCCATAGTATTTTGCCCATAGGTTTCACCTAAATATAACGCATTTTTTTAGTGTTCGTAAACATAAGGTGACTTATGGAGTAAATATAAAAAAATGTTTTATTTGTTTACCATACCTCTCGTTTATTTATATTTTTATTAATTTACCATACCTCTTTTACAAATATGGTATTTGGCCCATAGGATTCACTTAAATAAAACCTCTTTCTTGAGCCTTCATAAATAGAATGAGGGTTATGGACTAAATATAAAAAGAGGTTTTATTTATTTACCATACGTCTAGTTTATTTATATTTTTATTTATTTACCATACCTTTTGAGTAAGTATAAAAAGACGTTTTATTTATTTACCATACCTCCACTTTACTTATATTTTTATTTGTTTACACCCTTCATGTATATAAGGTGACTTATGGAGTAAATATAAAAAATGTTTTATTTATTTACCATACCTCTCATTTATTTATATTTTTATTAATTTACCATATCTCTTTTATAAATATGGTATTTGGCCCATAGAATTCACTTAAATAAAACCTATTCTTGAAAATGGGCAAATGGATTCACTTAAATAAAATCTATTCTTGAAAATGGGCGAATGGAAGGTCGTAACTCCTAATTTCAAGGGCTAAATTTACCTTTTTTATCCTCTCCCTTAAAATAAGGTGGGCTATTTGAGGTGATTTGTAAAAATGTACTATGATACAAAATATTCGCCCACTAAAAATTTAAAACCCCTTAATTTCGCCAAAGGGCGAACATTCGCCCCTAAAATTTTCTATGCTCTCCTTCCTCATCTCGTAATTTTATGAATTTTGGAATTACTATGTTATCATTAGAAACATCGGGTTTGGGTTTATATGCATACAATTTGAGTCCCATCTCTTATCTTGTTGCATCGACTGCCCCCACTACACTGGCTACTGAGCCTTCCATCATTATGGGTTCACCTTATATTGATCCCAAATCGAAGGATTCTTCGGGACATAGATCTCATAGATATAACCTCTTATCACTAGCCCACCCCAAACCCCACACCTATGGATTGGGTGATGACCCCCCCACAAAAACTCAGAAATTTCCCAGGGACAAGAAATCCAACATTTATAAATCCATCTAGAGGGCAGGTATCGAGGTGGTGATAGCCATTTAGATTTCCATTGACTGGGTTCTTAGAGAAAAAGGCAACTCTGAAGGGGTTATCCCATGAAGTTCCTATTCTTCAACTGCAGGGGTTTGGCTAGCCCGGATAAGAAATTGGCACTCATAAGACTTTTAGGAACTAAAATGATTAATGTTTTATTTATACAAGATACATTGGGACAGGGTGAAGCTATCAACACTATCCTGACGACCATACTCTCTGGCTGGACATTTCGTACACTAGATGTGAGGGGTAGATCCGGGGAATGCGCCATGGGATTCAATAACAATACTACAAATATAGACAATATATGGGGATGTGAAGGAGTATTGGGAGCTAACATAACAACTATTGAACTTGATCTAACACATAGATTGATCAATATATATGGACCCTATCATAATAGGGTGGGATTCTAGGATAATCTAATGACTACATATTTTATGAATAATGACAATATCATTATTGGAGGAGACCTAAACTTCTCCTTAGTAAATGTCGACTCTTGGGGTACTAGGGCTTAGACTGATCCCCTGACGGAGTATTTTAAACACTTGTTGGATAATAATAACCTCATGAATATTGACTCGGCCAAGATACAGTCTACCTGGAAGAATAGGAGGATAGGCATGGATGCACTGGCCAGAAGATTAGATTGATTTATTATTAAAGAACCAATGAAGTAGAGGATGGACATAATAAGAGAGTGGGTGGGTTCGGGGGGTATATCAGATCACTTCCCGATATATTTGGAAATTATGAATTCCAATTATAAGCCAAATTCTCCTTTCAAATTTAACTCGGAGTTCAAGATCCTATAGATCCAAAGTAACCACCTTGTCCAGCTTCTTTCCAAGCATCCCTGTTCTTAGCCTTTGTAATAGCCTTGGTCGAATAAAAGCACAGCGCTCGTAATAAAGGTCAAAAACCGCCCTAGATAATCGATTGCACACCCCATCCATCCCAAAATTGGCTAGTGGAAGAAGAATTACACAAAATAGTAATGGAATCCTAGATTCACTGTGGACAAGATAACAACTCCACATTGGCTGAGGTGATAACTAGCAACTTATCTCGAATCAAGCACAGGATTGTATTATGGGCAAAAAGGAAAAAGATAAGGGATGAAGCTACAATACTGAAAATTGAATCAGATATAATGGAGATGGAGGGCACTAGTAATGCAGGATATTCATCAATTGAAAGAAAGGAACACCTGATAAGGATGGAAACAGAGAAGATTCTACTCTTGAGACAGCAAGAGGAGACTTGGCGATTAAAGAGAAGAGCTATATGGCTAAAGGCTGGGGATGAAAATATGAAATTCTTTCAACAATGTGTCAGGGGGAGGAAACTGATCAATACAATTTGGAGCTTAAGAGATCATAATGGAAGGGAAGCCAATACTTTCAATTAGCTAGTTGACATGGGTAGGAATTTCTCCCAAATGTTTAGAGCACCTAGAGAAGATAGCATTGCAGAAGTACTTCGCATAGCTGGGACAATTCATAGATTTGTAGAGGAAGAGGAAGAGGAGATATTAAACCAGTTGGTCACATTGGGGGAGATCGAAGTTGTACTGAAGTGGTTCAAAAAAGAAAAAATTACGGGACTAGATGTATGGCCTATTGAATTCTACCTTACCTCTTTTGACCATATAGGAGTTGATCTACTCATATAAATTGAGGATTTCAGACTTTCGGAGAAGATGCACAAGGGGTTCAATTATACATTCATAGCCTCATTCCCAAAGTTGATAATCCACAAACTTTTCATGATTATAGGCCTATTTCCTTATGCAATTGTATATACAAAATCATATCTAAAATCATTGCTATCTGCATCAATCCCATCTTATCCAAGATGATATCCAAGGAGAAATTTTCATTTCTCAATCATCGTCAGATTCATGAAGTTATTGGGATTGCACAAGAAGGGATCCACTCCATAAAGCTCAAGAACACTAAGAGTATCATCCTCAAGATTGACCTATCAAAAGCATTTGACAGAGCTAGTTGGACTTACCTTCAACTATAACTGACCCATATTGGCTTTCCACACTCATTCATAAAATGGATTACGTGTTGTTTTACATCTGCATCATATAGCATACTCATCAATGGGGTTGCATCCAATTTTTCCATGTTCAAAGTGGTCTTAGATAGGGGTGTCCTTTATCACCCCTATTATTTCTCTTGATCATGGAAAGGTTAAGTAGAATCATATCTAATGCTCAAGCTAACGGGTCATTATGTGGTGTCAAGATGACAGATGTTTCTTATCTAACGCGTCTTTTATTTGTAGATGATGTACTTATTTTTTTAGATGGAACTATCTGTGACACCACTTGCTTCAAGAATATGCTATCCCTGTTTTGTAAAGCTACATGTATGGTGCCCAATTACAACAAATAAACCATTATGCCTATGTCTTGTTTACTAAACGAGCAAATGCATGTACTTCATCAATTTCAATTCACGAGGAAAGAAATGGAGGTTGGACTCAATTATCTTTGCTTCAGACTCAAGCCTAATGACCACCACATAGCGGACTAGACATAGCTCCTTGCAAAAATCGAAGGTCACATCAACATTTGGCAGCAGAGATGGATTTCTAGAACAGGTAGACTGACACTTATAAAATCTATATTGGAGGCCATACCATTTTACTGGATGGCTCTGGCATGGATACCAGAAGGCGTCATAAACAAAATTCAACAATCATGTTGTAGATTCTTATGGAGACAGAAAAATGTTAGTAGGACATTTGCATGGGTAAAATGGGAGAGGATTGGAAAACCAAAAAAATGGGGAGGATAGGGAATAAAGGATCTAAATATATTCACATCGAAACTTGCAAAAAATATGGGTTGGAAAATCACCACATCTGATAGCTTATGGAAAGAGGTGATATATTATAAATATATATACCCACTATTAGTTATGGAATGGATTCGTAGGCCGAATAGGGCTATTACTAGTTCCTCCATCATAAGGAAAGCTATCACACACTCCATATCTATCATTAAGCGAGGATTGGCATGGAGAGTTAGAAATGGTGAGCTCGTTTGACTTGGCATTGATGCTTGGTCAAGATGTGGAAATTATCATATACTACCAGTAGAGCTCAGGCAATTTCTTAAACTGGTAGGCATTATACAACTCTCTCATATTGCAGACAGGAGGAACACAACATGGCTCTCATAGGCATGGTTATCTGTACAAGACCTCTGATTACTGGAGATATGTAGTTTGGATTGGAATAGATTCACTGGGTCACTAGAATAGTCACATGCTAGGATTATTGATCGGGAGGATGAAATCATATGGGCTGCAACACCTCATGGTCGTTACAGTCCCCGGAATAAATACTCTTTTCTCAAATCGTAACTAGAACCTGTGGGGGGGGATTGCTGGTGGAAATCTCTTTGGAAGCTCAAAACACCACATAAAGCTCTATTTTTCATGTGGTGCACATTATCAAATAGAGCGCCTACTAATGATAATCTCAATTGCCATGCCTTTCATGGACCATCTTGATGTTGTCTATGCAAGGAACAAGCTGAAGGCATTGACCATCTCTTTGTGCACTACCCAGTGATGAATCAGGTGTGGCATCAGATATATATCTCCCTTTTATATCAAGATCAGATGGAGTGGGACTCAACTTACAAATGCTTGAAAAACTTGGTGGAATTCAGCAGCAACATAGAAAATTATAAATCTCCCCCTGTTAGTCTGTTGGGGTATATGGCTAGTCAAGAATTGATCAATATTCCAGGACTCACCCTTCTAAAGGACAACGACTTGTAATCACATTTCCACATTATATCACTTGATCCCTGAGGAATTGGCATAAAAACCCACTCGAGTCATTACTCCTGAAGTAATTGATCATACCTTCCCATGGGCATATTTTGATGGGTCAGCACAAGACACCGAATGTGGGGGTGGTGAAGTACTTTACAAAACAAAGAGACATTTTTACAAGCTCAAAATGGGATTGGGAAGGGGCACAACAATTATTCTGAACTCAATAATATCAAACACCTTCTCATTTTTTCACTTAAGAAAAATTGCAATAGAATTCATATCTTTGGGGACTCAAAACTAGTTATCAATTGGATCAAATATGCATCTCATTGTCACGTGCACACACTCGAGGGCTTACTGGATGAAGAAATCACACTAAAATCACATTTTGATTTTATTGTATGCTCGCAGATATATAGGGAAACGAATTCAATATCTAACATTCTTTCTACTGAGGCTGCTCAATAACACAGGGGGCAATGGATAAAACAAGAACATCAAGATCAGTAGATATATCAGTACTTCCATTGGCCTTTCATCAAACATGATGGGGATGATCCCAAAAATGATATCTAATATAATGCACTATGAAAATCCCCCAATACTTAAATTCAAAAGAGTGAAGGGAACTCTACTTGAATGGTTCATGAGGCACAATACTTGCTAAGGTTTTGCAAATGGGGTAGCAAGCTAAGTGGGCTTGCTTGTGGGGAAAAATCCACAGTTAAGCATGCTTAAGCCATAGGAAATCTAGGATGGATGACCTCCTGAGAAGTCCCGGTTACCAGGTGCAAGCCCCGGAAGTGATGATTGATTTATGTGATTCATTTCACTAGTTTCAATCCCACTTCTTCACCCGTGTGAGCATCACCCGATGCAATGAGTGCTAAGTAGACAATTCAAAAATCATGAGAAATTAGTAAATTATGACTACCTCTCATGGAAATGGTCATAGATGAATGACTTAATGCAATTGAATCCCAAAAATCATATCTAATATAATGATTGTGAAAACCCCCCAATACTTAAATAATATAATTCTAATTGCGACGACATTTAAACAAGCGCACCTATACTTTGGGATTTTATTTTTATTTTTCTCATAGACATATTTTTTTTAAATCCCACTTTATTTATTTTTTCTATTTTATTTCTTTCTTTCTTTTTTCTCTTTTTTTTTCTTCTTTTTGTATCTTATTTTCTATATTTTTTTTTCTTACTTTCAACATAAAGGAAATGTAAACATAACATAGTGAAAATAAGTTACAACACCATCCATAGGCAAGGGGTTGGATTTTGGAGAGTGATTGTACCCTTATGTTGCTGATGTGAGAGAGATATTTCCATGCATTAGGGTGATTAGAAGTGCACTTTGTGGCAAGGAAAGGCCATGTCAGCTTGGAGAATCTCTTTTACAGGATCAGCACCTATTTTTGGTTGTAACTCACTCAATTTCTATTAATGGAAAGATTTCTTTGTTTTCCTATATATGATGTTATGGTTTCATATATTTCAATACCATTTTGATCTATTGAATAAAGTGATTAGATGATGCTACATAGCTTACGTGGATCATTGGCTTGTGTTATCTGACTATGCAGGTTCGAATAATAGCGATCAAAGCTAGGATTGGAGCATTCAATCCAAGGAAGGATCGAAGCATATGACAGATTACAGGTAGGATTCATCATGTTATCTATTTATTTTAAGGAAAACATTAGTCCCTTTTTTTTTGTTCTAGGTCAGTCCACTAGGCCTAGGGAAGATACTTCTGTCCGAAGTCATAGATTCCACATAACACACTTCATTAAGCAATTTCCAATATTTGCACCTCTTTTCTCCAAGTATCTCCCCCTTTGACATCAATGGAAAAGAGTTGTGTATGCAACTTTTGATATCAATTAATTGTCAATACCAACTACACTCCTCATAAGGGCTAGGAATGTTTGATGTCAATAGAGTATGCAAGGTTTCTCATCTTAAATCCCGATAAATTGATGTTTCTCTTTATTTTCAACTCTCCCCCTAAAAATCAGCAAAAAACAACTAATGATATTGATACTCTGACACCAACAAACAATATGATACCAATTACAAAGTATGAACACCAATTATTAATGTGGATGTTGATACCAATTATTTTTTCCAATTAGACTAATTTTAATGATACCAATTGTGTAAATTCTGGAAACTTTCCATTTCAACATTCTTCTCTTGTAGCTCACTTTCTAAAATATTCATAGGCTTTGATATGTGTCGAAGAACTATCATATCCCATACTTACAATTATTTTCTTGATTTGTCTTTATGGGGTTATGGGCTAACTTCTACTTCAACATAATGTTG
Organism: Pinus tabuliformis; assembly: GCA_031772625.1. Taxonomy (NCBI): domain Eukaryota; kingdom Viridiplantae; phylum Streptophyta; class Pinopsida; order Pinales; family Pinaceae; genus Pinus; species Pinus tabuliformis. The sequence goes on from CM062813.1 coordinate 195,073,325, forward strand.
AAAAATAAGGTGAAATATCTAAGTTTGATGTCTCCAAAATCTGGTGAAAGAATGAATTTCCATTCCTCATACATAATAAATTCGTGTATATACAATTCACACAATAGGTGTTGATCTATAAGATTAATCTAGGAAAAAGGTTTCCAAAAATGTTATGGTAGTGATAAGCTTGCGTTTTTTGTCTTCTTTTATGGTTGCTAATTAAAAGAGGATGTATATTTATTGAAATAAATATAGAGGGTAAGTAGGAGAAGGGCCCATGCAACTTAATAATTCTTGTTCCAAATCATACATTTTATTATTTTTTGCCTGCAATTTCTAGACATGGTCCTCAAATTTCTTCAATTGTTTTCGTTCTTCTTTCAGCTCATGCCACTTCAACTTTTGTAACATGAGCTCCTTTTTCTACTTTTCTATGAGATCATGGATTATCTTTTCATGTTCTTTGACAACGATTGCACTTTACTAAAATGATAAGGCAATTTTTCCATTTATGAATTTCAACTATGATATCACAATCACAACTAATAACTGAATTTTTTCTTCTTCAAGATGGACAATCGCATCATTAGGCACTATTGGTTCTTATGTAATAGTAGTTTCCTCCATAGGTTCTTGTTTATCATCCTAATAAGGCCCATATATTTCCTTTTCACAGTCTCGATTTTCATTCTCCACCATTTTAGCAGTCTTTTCCACATTATGATTAGGCTTAGTTGTTTCTCTATTTGACACTATTGGTTCTTGTGTGGCAATATGTTATAATTTTGGGTAGCTTGGAAGGTATTTCAAAGAGGGATAAAGGTGAGTTTTTGGCTCTCTCAAAGGGCGGTCAGATAACCCAGATTGGTTATGTAGAATGTAAGGAATAGACCAAGGGTAATTTGGTGACTATTTGAAGTAGAAAAAGCCAAGAAAAGGTTGAACTAAGGTCTATATGTTGGCCATAGTTTGGTTAGCAAGTGATCTTTGTATATTTTGAAGTCTCTTCACAAATGGAATTGTGAATAGAGTGTTTTCAAGGGCTAATATGCAATGAGTTTGAAGGAAAAAGTCCATTGTGATTATAGTGTGATTAATTGACAAAATACACGGTGAGAATTTGTGTGTGACAGAGGTTTAATGGGTAGATATATATATATATATATATATATATATATATATATATATATATATATATATATATATATATATATATATATATATATGTTTTTATGGAGGTAAAAGACATCCAGGTACACCAAAAAATAAGAGGATAGAAAGGGATGGTAGTGATGGCCATTTGTGGAAAGTAAGTTATTTATCTTTGTTCTTGATGTTATGGGCATATCAAGGATTAAATGGATTTTGCCTCAATCCCCAATATTTTTTATAATATGTATACTAATTGTACTAGTGATCTGAAGGGCCATGATCCCTAGTACAGGATCCCCGTGATCCTTTTAATGATGGAAAAATAAAAAATCAAGTTTTGGGCTCAAATATATGTGTACTTTATTGATTTCTTTGTTGAAGATTTATGTTATGCAAAATGCTTGTAAGTTGGGGTTTCCTAGTGTGTTTGTGTGCTTAGTAAGCCATGGACCAGATCTAGGGCACAAGGAAAAATCAACATGGTCTTAAAGCTACTCTGAAGGCATGTGGATTAGAGTGTGCACAAGGAAGCAAAGTGAGCCAGAGGAGGTTTTGTAGGCTTAGAGGGAGTCTAGCTTCAGAGGGAGACTACAAAGGATTGTCAAATACCCTATGTAATTTTTAATCTTCACATTCTAAAGAGATAGAAAAAATTTCATCCCTTGCAAGGATAGTCATGGACCATGTGAGAACATTCATCATGGTGCAAGGAAAAATTATGTTGCATGCAAGGAAAGTGATGCACCATGTAAGACAAATCTTGATCAAGTACAAATAAGATGTGGCACATGCAAGGACAGGTTTGGCTATGCAAGGAAAGTCATGGATCATGTGAGGATGCTCATGGGTATACAAGGAAATTCATGGAGTTGTAAGCAAGAAAGAAATACCTTCCTCACTAAGAGGGAGTGTTATAATTTTTGGTATCTCAAAATATATTTCCAAGAGGGAAAACCCACCAAGAGGAATTGGTTGGCCAAGTTACCCAATGATGGGGTTTTGTACCCAAAATAGTGGGCTTAGGACCTAAAATAAATAATTATTTATTCTAATGGGTTGAGAGGTGAAAACCATAAGTTATAGTGGTTTCCTAAATGACCCAATGGAAAGAATAAATAGATGATACAAATGAGAGGTAAAGTGTGCAAGAGAGGTATGAATTCTATTATGCTAAGGATGCACTAGGAGAGAGCCAAGTTTTGTCGGTGAAGGAGATCAAGTATTTCAATTGAAGCATGACCATGTGTCTTTTATACAGTGACCACGAGGGAAGGATTTTTGTGTTGAGGTTGAATGGATCTAATTGCAACCATGTGATATTCCTATATGTGGTTGAGGAAAGAAGCAAGTTGCAACAGAGATTAGGTGTTGGTCGCAGCCTAAAGGGTTCACTCTATAGCATGAAAGGGCCTACCTCAGACATAAAATACTTGATCCAAGCTAGCTTAAGGAATGGTCGAGACCTACAAGACTTATATCTATAGGATAAAATTTAGATCAAGGGGTCAAGGGTAGGAGGAAGGGTTTTTGGGTTAGGTCGAGAGCTTAATAAGCTACAAGTAGGAGGTCGAGAATAAGATTCATTTTGAGAAGGCTAAACATGCTTGGTTAGGGTTGGAACTAATGATCTGAGGGACATATCTAAGTGACTGCAGGGTGTTTAAGGCCTAGTATGGCCATATGCTACAAGGACAAAGGAGATAAGACTCAGATAAGGAGCACCAAGAGTCATCTAAGGTAAGTTGAGGCGCACTTCTAATGCTAACGCATATAGTAGGTTTATATTGAGATCTGAAGACCTAGTTAAGGCATATCTTAGGAATAACAATGGTTGAAAGACAAATCTGGGAGGCCATGGGTTTGAGATGGATAAAGGAGATTTTTTTGCTCTTTCAAAGGGTGATCGAATAGCCCAGATTGCTTGTGTAGAATGAAAGTAACAAACCAAGGGTAATTTGGTGACTAGCTTAAGGAACAAAGGTTAAGAAAATGTTGAAAGGAGGTGTGTATTTTGGCCATAGTTTTCTCAGCAAGTCATCTCTATTTATTCTGAAGTATGTTCACAAATCAAATTGTGAACAAAGTGTTTTTGAGGGCTAATATGTAGTGAGTTTGAAGAAAAAAGCAATGTGAGTAGTTGGTGTTTTGAAGGTTGATATGTAGTGTGTTTAATGGAAAAAATCCATTGTGATAAGCTATGTGTGACAAAGGTTTAATGGAGAAAATATTTGTATGTTTTTGATGGAGGAAAAGGAAAACCAAGTACACCAAGAACAAAAGTACAAAAAGGGTTAGTAGTGATGGACATCTACAACAAGTAATCCATGTATCTTTGTTCTTGATGTGATTGGTAGAGATTTAGGATCAAATGGATCTGACCTCAAGCCCTAATATTTTGTATACTATGTAAACTAGTTGTACTAGTGATATGAAGGGCCATGATCCTTGGTATGGGAGCCCCATGATACTTTTATCGATGGATAAATAAAAAAATAAATCTTTGGGCTAAGATATATGTGTACTTTATTGATTTCACTGTTGAATATTTATGTTTTGAAAAGTGCTTATAAGTTGGGGTTTCCTAGTGTGTTTGTGTGCTTGGTAAGCCATATACCAGATCTAGGGACTAAGGAAAATTCAACATAGTAGTACCTCCTGCTTCTGAATTTACCATATCCTATTTATTTTGACTAGATTCAGTGGGTTCTCTATTGTCCTCAATAGGCTCTATTTGAACTTGGCCTAAAATAAATGTTGGCATCAGTATACCATCTTGTATATAACCTGCTTGACTAAGAATACCACCAAAAAATGAACATAGTTTCTCCCTAGACTCATTAGCATTTAGTCTCCTAGTTTTCAATTTTAAAGAAGTTCCCTAGACTCATTAGAATTTAGTCTACTAGTTTTCAATTTTAAAGAGGAAGATGATTTACTAAATTTGAGTAGCCTAAGCAAGTATTCCTAGTCTTGTGAGCTTCTCTTCTTCTTGGAGTTTTCTCCTTCAAATCTTGTCTTTCTTTTTAAGATTATAATTTTCCTTTTTCACATAAACATTTTTCTTATACAAGGAGTCAATTTAATGCTTACGCGGCATGGAACTATCAATCTTCATTCTAAGCTTATTTTTTCACATTCGGCTTCTTGATTTCCTCAATAGGTTCTTGTGAATAAGAAATAGTGGTGGATATCTAGACAATTGAGTTATTGTTGTTACTGAGAAGGACCTAGCCATTCTTCTTAAAAGGTCAGTCATGAATTATTTGAATGAACTATTTTTTCCTTTTGTTTGTTGTGACTGTTCTTCCAAAATAGGAAAAGCTTCATTTTCTTCCCTTGTGTAATGTTCACCAACAATTTTCTTAGTGGTTTTTATTAGCATGGGCGTCTTCCATTTCTGTACTACCCCCTTTATTTGATTCTTCCTCTTCAGGTTCATCATCTTCACCCATGGACTCTTCTTCTAATTCAATTTCTCTTGCAGTCCACTTTCCTTCCTCGTCTCCATAATCCAATTTTTCATCTTCTATTGTTGAACCCTTAAGAGAGGCTGTGAATTCAAGCCATGCCCTACCTTGTTGTTTCAGTGCATGGATGACCAAGAGATTAGTTAGCCTATGGTTCATGACATGTTTCCAAGAATGCTTACAATGGTAGACAACATTATCCATAAGATTCAGGGATTCTGGTACAAAATAGGGGATGTTGAGTAACTACTTGTGGCAGAGATGAGATAACAACATGAAATGATAATTGAAAGCAACAGTAAACATTCCTTTACACATAATATATTTTTGCACAAAATAAGTAACATTCTACAAAGGAGGAGGAATTAAATTTATTTATACCCCCTTAACTTTGTCTTTTACTTGCTCTAGACCTCTCAAGAAGTTTTCTTTAGCTATTGGAATTTATACTTTCATGTTGAACCAAGTCATCCCCAACTATTGTAACCCTATAACTCTTGCAATGAATTAATATTTGACATCAATATGCACTTCACGAAAGATTGAGCCCATTTCCTCTAAGTTCTGATCAAATTTTAAGGTAATAGCACTCTCAAATCCTTATAACGTTTTAAAGTAGACCACCCATACTATATCTTGAAAAACTTATAAACCTTGGGTTGGCTATGCAATGGGTCAAGCAATTTATGCTCATGGTGGAAATTTCCTCCTCCCAACGCTGAGTAGATGAATGCATACTATGGTTGTTGTTGTTGATACAATGGAATAGTTCATGGGCATGCACTCATAACTAGGGAAGAAGTTGAGTTAAAATTTCATAAGTTGACAGTTTCAAGATTTTATGCCATAAATGGTAATGATGGCAAGGTGTTGGAAAATCTTGAAAGGATTAATATATTATATGGTAAAATGATGTGGCATATAATGAATTTATGTGTCCCACCCCCCCCGCAACTTAAGGCGAAGGTCATCTCCGATCGATGTGGCAGGGTGGCGGTTATTGGTGCTAGTTGTCAAGATAATTTAGAGACCTAAATTAATATATTATATTGATATCAATCAATTGTTCGTAAACTTGGAAGCACGCTATAATAAGTGATGAGCTATATCAGACTAGTTGTCACTTTTAGGTTAAATCAAAACTAAGGACTAAATTATGGAAGCATGAAACAAAACTTTTAATCTAATCACACATGCTTAGAATTTAAAATACACCATATTGACCTATGAACACTTCAGACTAGGAATACACTAAGACTTCTCACACAACTCAGAGTTCTCTATGTAATCATGTTCAATATATTAAGCTTTCACTCAAATGCTTGAAAATAAAAATGGTCAAAGTGGTTTTTAATCCAAATGATTGATTAATGCACTAGGGAATTTCTTTCCATTAAAAGAAAGTGAACACTTGGGTAGTATTTTATTCAATCAAGTAGATTTTGACCCATTACTAGTTAAGAAGTTAAGAATTCACTACAACATGCCCCATTTGTGAGAGTGAAAATGGGCAATCACTCATAGTCTTCTACTCGTGCTTTTAGCTAATATGTTCCCATACCAATATTTTAATCTAAGGAAACAAATAGATGAAAAATGTTATGAATATAATTCATATAAAAATAATAAATAATTAATAATTAATTAATATTTAGTTAGTTAGTAATGAAGAGGCATGTCTTAGAGACATGACCATTCATGAAAGGGAACCTACCTAGGTATATAAGTGGGCCCTCATTGTAATCATTTCAGATATATTTTATACATTCAACAATTCTTATATACAATTACTACTTGTCCTATGATGGATACTTACATCTTTGAGTTCTTCTGGATTATTTGTTATGTATACGAACTTTGTTCATTACATATCAGACCCATGTTCTTTGATACGGTCATTGGCCATTGAAGTTTTCGTCAACCTTGTTGTTGTGAAATTAAAGTGTCTCGCTATATAGAATTTGGAGCTTCTCCAAGTTGCACATCGTTATTCAAGCATTTGGACATTAAAAAAAATTACATATTAAAAAAAAATAAAAAGGAAAAAAATATATATCATTAAAAAAAAAGAGAAGAAGTTATATATATAATTAAAAAAAAAATTAATCGAAAAAAAAGAAATAAATAAAAAAATAAAAAATAAAAAAATGTCTATGGGGTCTTGGATATTCAGTGATTAGGTGCTCTATTAAGGAATTCCTTGATGTGAAATCACCAATTCAATTCCCTACCCTAATTAGGGTGATATATTGGACATGATGAAAATGTAGTCTTGACAAGCTTACAAAAAAAAATCAAAAAAATATATATATATATATATATATATATATATATATATAATAAAAAACTAAAAAATATCAAAAAAAGGACTTACCTACCCCACGCATAGTAGCCACACGATATTCATCATTATCCTGCGCGAACCACCATCGGACGTCCTGAGCCACCTCAGCCGCCTTGGCAAAAAACTCTGCAGCCCTACAATACACATGCAATCATAACTATCTCCAACATTGTTGTTGACAATCCACAAGACTCCAACGGTCTGCCCACCACTCTTGCATCCACAAGAAACCAACGCCACAAACCTCCACACTTAATCTTTAGCCGCCATCACTTCTCTATTATCACTACCGTGCAAGAGCTACCACTACAAATCATGTATTATTAGTGGTTAAATTCGCTCTATCTATATTCTCTGTTTTCCAGATTGTCTTCGCATCTAATTGAATCCTTGTTGTGCTCAGTCAGTCACTATATATATATATATATATATATATATATATATATATATATATATATATATATATATATATATATATATGAGTTAGATTCAAATGATTATTAAATTCTTTTTGTTCCAACACAACGATCTGTCGTACAAAACGGTGTGTAACATTAGGGGGGAGTCGTTTGATATCTGTCGATTCAAATTTAATGAAAAAGTAGTTATTATAAAAATAAAATACGAACATTGAAGTAAGATTCAAAATATTTATGTCATTGGAAAAAAATTTGGGGTAATTATTAATTATTGAATGCATCATAAAAAAAATTACAAGGGAAGATTATAAAATTAAAAAGGATTTTTTTGATTTTTTTTTTTAATTGAGTCTCTTTTAATAAAAAAAAAGGGGTGTAATAAATAAGAACCATATTATAGCCCCATGGGGTAGGTGAGTTGGTAATCACAATGCGGTGAAGTTCGTTAGAAAGGCGGGCTCTATACTGAAGGTCACGAGTCTAAATCCCACAGACTAGCCCAGAAGCTATGGAGAGGGGTGGGCGTAGTTTCTTAGGGGTTATAGTGGTAGCGGTTAGAATCAACCCCGTGTAATGCGAGTTGTGAGGCTGCTCTAGTTTCCGATTCCTCTGTAATAAAAAAAAAAAAGATAAGAACCATATTATAAATAAAATAAAAAAAGGTTTATTGAAATTTCAATAAGGAAGGTTACAAGCTACAATGGTATTATAATCTAAAAAAAAAGCCGAAGATATTGTATAATTTAAAAAAAGGGGTATTTGTGAAAGTGTTAACGAAAAATATTTAGAAGAAGAGTCAAGTAAAATTATTAGCATTTCAAAATAAAATATAAGTTACAAATATAATACAGGGTGTCAAGATTAAGTGAAAGATTACAAATTTTTTGACTAATCTAAAATAGAATCAATCATTGAAGATAAAAGAATGGAGTCTAAGTCAAAAGTAAAGGAAGAAAAAATTTCCTATAAGGGTCTTTTAGTTATGGATCACAGATTAATTACATTAAAGAGAAGTATCCAAAGAAAAGAAATTAATATCACTATCGACATAAGCAACAAGGAAAATTACATCAATGTTAATTTGGCAAATCATTTATTAATTCAAGAGCCAAGCATTGGTGAAAGAAAATATATTTGTGGCCAAAAGGAGTATGAAAATAGTGATTTACAAGTGACAATAGATCATTATGACTACATATCTCAATTTCGTGTTGTAACTATGTTTAATAGAAAAAATGACATAATTTTCGGTTAACCTTGGTTTAAGGAATTGGGTATGTTCATTTTAAGCATAGAGAAACATTTTTTGACATTTCCTTATAAGGGGAAGATAGTCACATTTCGAGACATAACAAGAAAGTCAGAATCAATAAGGCCTTAATTAGAAGATTTTAAGGATATTTCAGAATTTATGTTTCAAGATAATCAAAAATCTATACCAACGAAGCAGAAAGAGCTTGATGAAGCCATCTCCAGTAAAGACAAAGAAATTTTGAGCCTCATAGAACTCAATGAAAAACTACTCAAACAAGTCAAGAAATCTAGGGCCACAAAGAAGGAATACAAGAAGCACTTATTAGAACAAATCCAAAGTTAAAAGACGACAAGGATACAAAACATAAATTCAACAATCTAGAAGGTGAAGAGCTTTTACGTCTAAGAATTCATAAACAAAACCTTCTTACGCAAATAAATAAGCTTAAAAGGGACAAAAAGTCACTAAATGACAAGTTAGAATGACTTACTCAAGAAGAAATATTGAAGTCTCCAGTTGTAATAGTCCAAGTTGAATATAAAGAAACAAATATGGATCCATTCAATACCATAACTCAAGAAGATGAGAAACCAATAGAAGTTAAAACATATTTAGAAGTCGTAGTTCAAATAATGGAAATTGTAAGTGATGATTCAATAGTCAACTCAACCACAACAGTACCTGAAGTAAATCAGGAAATTTCCACACACATGATAAGGGAAAGTCCAACTAGAATAATGCCTTATCGACATATGAATCTCAAGAGTGGAAAACTAAGTCAATCTACATATTTGAACCATTTATAATGGAAACAACAAATTTATGTTCCAAGGAATTCTGAAGTTTGCAAAATCCAATTCTATGATAATAATTCATTACAAATTTACAGTGATTGAAAGATTTCACAGAATATTAACCTAGGAAATTTCAATGAAGATGAAAGTTTTGAGATGAAAATGTATTTGAAATAGGAAAAGAGATTTGGCCCTTTCATCAGTAAGTTTGGAGGAAAACGCTTTTTGAAGAGAGGGGAAATGTTATGAAAATAATTCATATAAAAATAATAAATATAATAATAATAATTAATTAACTAACAGTTAGTTAGTTAGTAATGAATAAGCATGTCTTAGAGACATGACCATTCTTGAAAGGGCACCTTCCTAGGTATATAAGTGGGCCCTCATTGTAATCATTTCACACATCTTTTATACATTCAACAATTCTTATATACAATTACTACTTGTCCTACAATGGATACCTACGTATTTCAGTTCTTCTGAATTATTTTGTTGTGTATACGAACTTTGTTTGTTATAAAAAACAAGGAACAATAGTGATTGATAGCTCAAGGCTAAATGGAAAAGTTATCAAGAAGTTGGAGCCTTTTCACTGAGAAAGATGGTGAATGGAACTCTAAGTGCCTTGGTTACTTTTTCCAATCAAATTGATCCTTCAAACAAAAATTACTTTATGATAAATAAGACTCATATATATATATATATATATATATATATATATATATTCTAATGATGGAGAGTAAAATGAATATGGTTGTTATGATATACTAATGCAATATAGCGATATATGGTGATGTGTGGTTTAATATGTCTAGTGATCTCACACTAAGAATCAACTAATATAACTAAATTAAAATATCATTGAAAGAACTATAAAGTAGATAATACAACCATGGTATAATCAGAAAAGAACACTTATAAACATAGGTTTTAAAACTAGCTTTAGATCATGTCTACACAAAGACTATGAAATTAGTTTTATAAACAACTTTAGATTTAAATGTATAAAATGTAATCAAATCATATAAACAAGAAAAATATGATAATAAACAACATTAAAAATAAAATAGATAGAAAATTAATGTACAACAATGAAAGAGTGTACTAGCTTGCCAAGTCAAAACCCAAGTTATCAAAAATAAGAGGATGTCTTATCATGCTAAGTTTGCTTGTCCTTAGAGAAAAAATTCAACAAGCTACCCATAAATAGTGTGCTTTATTAATTATAGCCTATTCTAGAGATGCAATCTGATATAATCAACCTTGTTACATACTCAAATTGTGGATTTAATCTCTAAAAATCAGATTTGGGTGAATTTAGCAATTCGGGTTGCATTTTTCCTGCTAAAGTGCCCACATTGACTGGCCTTCTCAAAGTTGTTTCAGGTAGGTCGAGTAGAAAAATCACCATCTTGGGACATATAGATCAAAACCCATGTTCTATATTTTACCCGTAGATCCGGAAAATATCACAACAAAGGACAATTTACAAATTCTACTAAAATCTACAATTTTCTTTTACAATGGAATTAATTACATGAAATTTTAAATATTAAAAGTTCAATAAAAATACCTTGGGAAAGTGATTATATTGAAAAAATATGGGAAATGATTTTCATAAATGACTAAGAGAGGCATTTTTAGGGAAAATGAAGTCAAAAACAATAGCAAATTCTTGATCAAAGAGAGGATTGACACTAGTCCAAGTGTCACTTCAAATTTAAAAGGCATGCAAGCAAGTTGGGAGGACATACCTGTTAGGTCCTAAAAAATTAGTGAGCACATGGTGGATTCTGATGTGGTAGGATATGGACGTGATTGTGAGTTTCAGCTTCAATAGTGATGATGACCTTGATAGGAGTAGGTAAATCGGCAATGCTGGAAAAATTCATGGCAAAAGAATCACAAAAGGAATGTTCATGGCTTCCTCTAGTAGAAAACATCAGAGATAGTGTCAGTATCTTTCTACTACACACATTTTGTTCATGCATATGTTCTCTTTACACATTTTAATTCTTAGATCACACATTTGTTCTGTCACACTAGTTCTTTAACTGCACATTCATATTTATATATGGCTCAAGCCTTTAATTCTGCTTTTAAATCTTCCTTAGCACATTTGAATGTTCCTTAGGACCTTTGAATACCTGAGTGATTTTTTTTTTCAACCCTCTTTTCCAACTAACCAAAAGATAAATTATTTATTCCTTTGACACTACATGATCACACTTTGCATAGTCCATTGGTGGAACCTTTATGAGTTGGAAACAATTTTCATACCAATGTCCTAATGGTTAGCTCTCATAGCCTTCTCCTTCTCCTTTACATACTAGGATGCATTGTACTAGAGTTATTCCTAGGCTCTCATCCCTTGGGTGTTGGACTCTAGCTCCTCATAACCTAATTTTATGACTCTACACTTACATACTAGATATCGGATATCCTTCAAAATCCTCAGCTCCAAGTGCCAAATAGTTAAGCATTCATGATCATGGGCTATGACCTTAGTCTTATCTCCATATCAGCTACCATTTGAAATCCTTAGCTCCTAGTGCTATATGTTAGACCCTCATGACTTCATACCATGACCTTAGTCTTATCTCCATATTTGCCTGATATGAAAACGTCTAGTAGACAAAATGTAGATGATGAATCCTCTCTCCCTTAAGTGATAATTATTTTTGCATCACATCAAACTATGGTATACTATATTGCTTCACTTATCTCTCATCTTGGTACTTTGTTACTCTGGTACTCCAGTATGGGGCCTGACATGAGATAAACTTTGGATCTACCAATTTTGGTGCAAAACCTTGGTTTTCGACCATTTTGAAAAAAAAGAAATACATAGGAAAACATCACCAAACATAGTGATTTCACCAATCTCAAGAAATATGGGCTTTCCATGTCAATCCAAGGTGGACCAATCATAACCTTCCACAGTGCCCTTTTTCCAAGTGATGTATGCCACGTCCTCTATACCAAGTCATAATGGATATTGGCCTTTACTTCTTATACAAAAATTGAACTCTGGTGTTAGTGCTTCAGTATGAGACCTACCATTTTCGTGTCACCTGCCATTTCATCTGCTATGACCAATCAAATATTGTGACGTATTTGGGTACTAACATGTACATACCACATGTCACCTTCCAATTATCTAATTGGTTGGCGAAAAATTCCATTTTTTCCAGCCACCTGTCACTTGATGTAGTTTCCATGCCAGCGGATATGCCACCTGCCATCCATGTGGAGGTGCCACATCATACCACTTCCATGTCATAATGGATACTAGATCGGGTGCATTCCTTTCATTAATCACCGCACATGTGTGAGCCTGATATGGATATGGGCCATTGGATCAAGGAATTCCTAGTCATTGGATCAATTGCGTGTGCAAGCACTCTTTAAATATTGATCATGTTGTGAGTACGATATAGTCTAGACTATTGATCTTCTTGCCTAGTATAGATCTAGGTCATTGAAATTGTGCTTGGTATCCTTAAGCATGTCTTAATCGTATTTAATTATCATTAATGATGGATTGGTGACTATGATTAAGATTAGGATATTTTGCAGAAAAAATGTGAAGGTTTAGTTATACGTTTTGGCCCATTATACTGCTTTGCATTGTGCCTAGGATTATGTACCAACACCAATCTAACATAACATACTAATAGCACACCCCACCTAGGATTTATACCATACCTTTCTTGGGAAACACCAAATTTTGATCCATGCACCAAATTCTAGTCATAACATGAAAACACCATATTTAACGTCAAATTCGTTCATGGCCTCCGTTAAGGACTCCCCATGAATTTGAAATTCTTGGATCCACTAGGAACTCCCCTAACCTTGACATCAATGACAACACATTTAATAATCTCCCATTTTTCATTGATGGCAACCACTAGCATATCTGGGAACTTTAGCACTATTTTCCAACCTGTCAATCATTCAACAAAACAATTGTCAAACTCGTTGTACCAATTGAGCTAATTTCAATTTCCATGTGTCAATTACACAACCAATTTCAAATCTATAAACCAATTTCCAAAATTTTCACCAATGAAAAAACTGTTGGGTCCCTATAATACTAGTAATTACCCCATTACTATTGTAGTTATACCCCTTATTTATATTGTTGTGCCCCTATTACCCCCATATTGTTATTTCTGTGCCCCATAGAATCCCTCTATTGTTATTTTTGTGGCTTTATATTATTATTATTAGGTCGGCTGGATTATATTGTGACTCCTTAGACTCCTATATATAGAAAGGAGGTTTTGTCATTTGTATCATCCAAAAATTGTTCATTTATGTAATGTAAAGGAGGTTTCCCCCTCGAAGAGGCTGAATTCTAAGGCGTGGATCTCTCTTTTCTATCTTTTTGTGAGCTGGTTTCATAACATTTGGTATCAGAGCTTTGGATTCTAGGGTTTCGCTGCTCCAAACAGGTCATCGTGGAATTTTCGCTATAACTTGTTTTCTGTGACGTTTCAGATGTCACAAAAAAAACCCATTTGAGAAGAAATCACGCTGAACCTTGGGTCCAAATTTCAGAGCTTTTCGCGCGATATTTTCGGAGATATGATCTGAGGAAGTTTGTCTTTTTGCAGACTCCTGAATTACACTCAAAATAGGTGACCTGGGGAAAATCGTCATAACTTTCTTTCTGAGCATCGGATTGAAATTTCGTAAGAAGGTACAGAAAGAGGACGGACTGTAGTTTTCTGTTATATACTTTTCAGATTCAAAGGTTGAAACAGTGACACGTGGCACTTCATACAAGTTCGCTCTACTGAACTTGTCTATAATCATGTCACTGCGGGAGATTGTGCATAACTCTTTCTTGGAGAATCCAATTTGGATCAGACTAGTGGCATTGGAAAGAGGATATAGCAGGCTATTACAGGTCGCAATTTCAGAACTGGATGATTCGAAATTACAGAGATACATCAGATTCAATATCAGGCTTCTACAAAGTAAAAAAAAAGGTGTGTAGTTTTTTTTAATTTTTGCATAAGCTTGGTTTGAAGGAATTCAAAGGGCATAGTAAAGCATTATTATCGATAACTGATGCCCCGAGGAAAGAAAATGCAAACACCTAGTAAGGAACCTGAAAGCTCTAGCATGACTCATGAAGAAGAGGAATAAATGTTACATGATATATCAAAATTACAAGAACAAGTGCAACAAATGTCACGCTCACAAAAGCTAACAGAAGCTAAGATAAGTGGCGTGGAATCTAAGATAAATGGCGTGGAATCTAAGATAAAGGGCATGGAAGCTAAGATGGAGGATTCGATGGAAGAATTGAAGAAGTTGCTACAAGAAAGGGTCACTAATGGTGAAAAGGTAGTAAAGGAAACTCATGATGAGAACAAAAGAAATGTTAATCATGATTCCATAGACTCTAATGTTGGATCGAAGACTCACCATGTTCCAAAAATCGATATGAGGAAGTTTGATGGCAAGGATCCCGCCACATGGATATTACAGATGGAGCAATTCTTCGATCTCAATAATGTGCAAAACACACAAAAGGTACGTATGGCAACTTTATATTTGGAACCAAATCAGTTTGTATGGTATCAATGGCTTTGTTCTCGTAAACAATTTATCACTTGGGCAATTTTTACGGAAGAATTGATAGCACATTATGAGGATACAAAAAGCAACACTTTTTTTAGCCAATTGATAAGTCTCAAACAAAAGGGTTCAATAATGGAGCACATTGAGGAGTTCCAAAAATTGAACATAAGGGTAAAAGATATTCCAGAGGAGCATAGGATTGATGTGTTCATAGGGTCTTTAAAGGATAATATCCAACATGATGTGCGCCTTTGGGAACCTGATTCATTAGAGAAGGCATTCAGGTTAGCAAGAAAAATGGAAAGCAAAATTATGGCAACTAGGAAGCATACCATTCACAACTATAAAGATGGAAGTGTTGTTGCCCATAGTCTTCCACAACCTACAAGGTTGACACCACAACAATTGGAAGAAAAAAGAGCAAAAGGGCTTTGTTATAATTGTGATAGCAAATACACAAAGGGTCATAAGTGTGGTGAGAAGAAATTATTCTACATAGATTGTGAAGAGGAAGAAGAAAAGGAGCAAGAAAGGTCAAAAGAAGAGGATATATTCCAGGAACAAAGCCTAGATGAAGAACAAATAAATCCGACCATATCTTGTAATGCATTGGCGGGAATTACCACTCCTCAAACCATCAAGATAGAAGGACAAATCAAGAAGAAAAAGGTAATAGTGTTGATTGATTCA
The DNA here is from genome assembly GCA_031772625.1 of Pinus tabuliformis. Taxonomy (NCBI): domain Eukaryota; kingdom Viridiplantae; phylum Streptophyta; class Pinopsida; order Pinales; family Pinaceae; genus Pinus; species Pinus tabuliformis. Next base: position 195,089,029 of record CM062813.1, read on the forward strand.
GGAAGCACCCACAATTTTATTCATTGTAGGGTAGCAAAAGAATTGAATTGCTTCCTATATCCAGCACCAGAGTGTCAAGTGATGATTGCAAATGGAGGAACAATAAATTGTTCTAGAAAGTGCCATAATATCAAGCTATCCATGGGAGAATATGTATTGACTAGCCCAATGCTTTCCATTCCAATGGGAGGTGCTGATGTTGTACTAGGAGTCCAATGGCTACAATCCTTGGGTACAATAGCTTTTAATTTTCAAGAACTTTTCATGAAATTCTCTATGGAAGGAAAGGAAGTTGAATTAAGGGGTATTGCAGGGAAACCAGGAAAGATAATCAGCTCTAATGGCATGACAAAGCTTCTAAAAAAGGAGCAAAGAGGTGTAATTGCACAATTATGTTCGCTAGATGTTTCCACATTGGAATCATCTATTTCTCCAGATCTCCAAAAAGTCCTGGACAATCATTCCAAGGTATTTGAGACTCCCAAAGGTCTCCCACCTATGCGTGATCATGATCATGCTATTCATCTGATTCCAGGAAGTGTTCCTCCAAACATCAGGCCGTACAGATATCCATATGTCCAAAAAAGTGAAATTGAACGTATGGTTGCAGAAATGCTAGAGGCTGGTATAATTCAACCGAGTCAAAGTTCTTTCTCAGCTCCAGTAGTATTGGTGCACAAAAAGGATGGATCATGGCGCATGTGTCCAGATTATAGGGAGCTCAACAAGCTCACTATTAAAGATAAGTTCCCCATTCCTGTCATTGATGAATTACTGGATGAATTGCATGGATCAATTTACTTCACCAAGTTGGATCTTCGTTCGGGATATCATCAAATCAGAATGAAGATTGAAGACATTCGAAAATGGCATTTAGAACTCATGAGGGTCATTATGAATTTTTGGTCATGCCTTTTGGCCTTACCAATGCACCTTCAACATTTCAAGGTTTGATGAATTCAATTTTCAAACCATTCCTTAGAAAATTTGTGTTGGTATTTTTTGATGATATACTAATCTACAGCAAGTCTTGGAAGGATCATGTTGAACATGTTGACAAGGTGCTACAACTATTGGAGGAGAAACAATTATATGCAAAAAGATCCAAATGTTTCTTTGGAGTCCAGGAGGTGGAATATTTGGGTCATATTGTATCTCATGAAGGAGTTAAGGTAGACCCTAGCAAAATTAAAGCCATTAAGGAATGGAAAATCCCCACATCCATAAAGCATCTGCGAGGATTTCTTGGGTTGACAGGGTATTATCGCAAGTTCGTTAAGAATTATGGGAGAATAGCAGCACCTCTAACAACATTATTGAAGAAAGATTCATTTTCATGGACTCCGGAAGCAACAAAGGCCTTTAAACATCTTAAAGAGGCAATGTGCCAAGCACCGGTCTTAGCTACACCGGACTTCACAAAAACCTTTATTGTGGAATGTGATGCTTCAGGAAATGGAATTGGTGCTGTTCTAATGCAAGATGAAAGACCCATTGCTTTTGAAAGTCGTCCAATCAAGGGAAAGTTTTTAAGCAAAGATATTTATGAGAAGGAAATGTTGGCAATACTCCATGCACTTAAGAAATGGCGACCCTACCTAATGGGAAGACACTTCAAGGTAAAAACGGATCATGATAGCCTTAAATACTTTTTAGAAAAAAGATTATCCTCTGAAGAGCAACAAAAGTGGGTCACAAAGATGTTGGGTTATGACTTTGAAATCATCTACAAAAAAGGGAAGCAAAATGTGGTGGCAGATGCACTCTCAAGAAAGGATGAGGATATGGAAGCATTGTTGTGTGCCATTTCTATTATCCAACTAGATTGGATAAACGAAGCAAAGGAAGAATGGAAGAATGATGAAGAAGCGTGGGCACTTATTCGAAAGCTACAACAAGATTCCAGTACTTCTGATACATTTAGCTGGAAAAATGATTCGTTATGGTACAAAGATCGCTTATACCTCTGTAAGAATTCCCAGCTAAAACAAAAGATTCTTATGGAATTGCACACTTCTCCCTTAGGAGGGCACTCAGGATTTTTAAAAACTTACCACAGGGTTAAGAAGGAATTTTTTTGGGATGGCCTTAAATCAGATATTCAAAAGTTTGTGGCGGAATGTTTGGTTTGCCAACAAAATAAAGTTGAAACAATTAAGACACCGGGTCTATTACAACCTTTATCCATTCCAAGCCAACGTTGGGAGGAGGTTTCAATGGATTTTATCACAGGTTTACCAAAGTCTGAGGGAAAGAGTGTCATCATGGTGGTAGTTGACAAACTTACCAAGTATGCACACTTTTGTGCATTATCACATCCATTTAAAGCCAGTACAGTTTCTACTGCATTTATGGAAACAGTTCAAAAGCTACATGGAAACCCAAAGATTATTATAAGTGACAGAGATCCCATTTTCACTGGAAATTTTTGGACAGAATTGTTTTCTTGTCTTGGTACTCAGTTAGCTCATAGCTCATCTTATCATCCTCAATCTGATGGGCAAACTGAGATAGTAAACAAATGTTTGGAAGGATATCTTCGTTGCTTTGTATCTGATAAACAGACACAATCGGTCAAATGGTTGCCTCTGGCTGAATGGTGGTATAACACTTCCTTCCATACAGCAACAAAAATGACCCCATTTATGGCACTTTATGGGTACCAACCACCATCAATCACATCATATTTAAGAGGAAATTCTAAGGTTCAGGCAGTGGAACATCACATTGAACATCAACAACAAGTCCTCCAACTCTTAAAGGATAACCTCATGTTGGCACAAAATAGAATGAAACAACAGGCAGATCAACATCGCAGTGAAAGAAGTTTTGATGTAGGTGATTGGGTATTCCTACGGCTACAACCATATAAGCAAATGTCCCTAAAGCAAGCTAAGAAGGATAATAAATTATCACCAAAGTATTATGGTCCGTACAAGGTGTTGGAAAAGATTGGTACTATGGCATAAAAATTGGAGCTTCCTGCAGCTTCTCGATTGCACCCAGTTTTCCATGTTTCATGTTTAAAGAAGGTCATAGGCGACAAGCTCCCAGTTCAAACAATATTGCCAGAACTTGACGAGGAAGGAAAAATTATATTGGAACCGGAAGCAGTCACAGAAACAAGAACTCGACAGCTACGAAATCGATCAATTTCAGAGTATCTTATCAAGTGGAAGAACTTATCCGCTGAAGATTCCACATGGGAGGATGAGAATTTTATGCAGAAGTACCCAGAACTGCTCAAGCATTGAGGACAACACTTTTTTGAAGGAGAGGGGCATGTTGGGTCCCTATAATACTAGTAATTACCCCATTACTATTGTAGTTATACCCCTTATTTATATTGTTGTGCCCCTATTACCCCGATATTGTTATTTCTGTGCCCCATAGAATCCCTCTATTGTTATTTTTGTGGCTTTATATTATTATTATTAGGTCGGCTGGATTATATTGTGACTCCTTAGACTCCTATATATAGAAAGGAGGTTTTGTCATTTGTATCATCCATGAATTGTTCATTTATGTAATGTAAAGGAGGTTGCCCCCTCGAAGAGGCTGAATTCTAAGGCATGGATCTCTCTTTTCTATCTTTTTGTGAGCTGGTTTCATAACAAAAACTCTTCATCAGCATCCAATCTCTCCCCTTTTGGCAGTCAATGCACCAATTTTGAATTGCTTCATTAAGAAATTGCCAAACTCTACACCTCTCTAATCTAAGTCTTTCCCCCCTTTTACATCAATGGAAAAAATTTGTGTGTGCAACTTTTGATATCAATTAATTGTCATAAATTAATTTTTCATACCAATGGCACTCCTTATAAGGGTTGGGCATGTCTGATGCCAGCTGAGTATGCATTATTTCTCATCTGGACTCCTTCTTAATTGATTCTTCTCCTTATTGTCAACTCTCCCCATGAACATGAGTACAAAACAATTGTTGCTACTGATTCTCTGACACCAATGAATAATCTAATCCTGATTAGTGAGTGCTAAAAACAATTACTAATGTGGATTTTGATAGCAATTATGTTTTCCAATTGGACCATTTATAATGATATTAATTATGTAAAGTTTGGAAACTTTCCAATTCATCATTCTTCTCCTACAACTCACTTTCTATAATCTTCATAGTCTTTGATACGTGTTGAATAAATACAATATTCCATACTTACAAGCCTAATGAGGTGAGATAGATATCACTAACGACCTTTGTCTTAGATACTCCAATGGATCTCTAGGAAGAGGTTTGGTGAATATATCTACAATTTTTTTTGTAGTAGAAATATACTACATCCTAACAGTATGATCAGCTACTTGGTCTTTAAGGAAATGAAACTAATAGGAACATTTTGTCTTTTAATGAATTATAAGATTCTTATAGATTTTATTATCACACAAAATTGGAATAGGGTGAGCATATTCTACCATGAAATATTTCAAAGTTTGTTTCATCTAAAGGACCTAAGTGCAGCATGTAGTTGTTATAATGTATTCTACTTCATCTATAGACAAGGAGATAGAGGTATGTTTCTTACTCAACCTTTACAAGAAGAAGTTTCCCAAAAATAAGGTTGTGCCACTTATTTTTATCTTATCATCAACATTTCCTACTCAATCTACATCTATGTATGATACTAGCGTAAACTAATTATTCCCTAAGTACCATAGGCCATAATCAATAGTTCCCCTTAAGTTTCTAATATTATTTTCACTGCGTTCACATGGATCTCCTCGGGGATAGACATAAATATGAAAACCAATCCTAAAACTTGTAGTATATCAAGTCTTGAGGTTATTATATATAGAAGGCTTCAAATCATTGACCTATACATAGCTTGATTTGCATCAGTGGATTCATCATCTTTTCTAAACTTGCACCCTGTGACCATAGGTGTGATGACATGTGCACAATCTTCCACGCCAAATTTCTTTAGTATTTCCTTTAGATATTTGGTTTGAGAGATGAAGATGCCTTTATCAAATTGAGAATAATGTAATCTAGGGGAGAATGAAAATTATCCTGCCATGAACATCTTGAACTCCTTATGCACGTTTGTTGTAAGTTGTTGACCCACTTGATCAACATCACTTCCAAATATCATATCATCCACATACACAACAATTATCAATAGATTCTTATTATCATTTTTAATATAGATATTAGTATATGTTGTGCCCCTTTTGAATCCCTTTTGCTATAGATATCTGTCATGTCTTGAATACCAATTTCTTGGACCTTGCTTTAATCCATAGAGAGCTTTCTTTAGACTACATACTTGTCTACATTTTCATATAGTTGAAACCCATCTAGTTCTTCAACATATACCTCTTCTTCTAGGTCACCATAAAGTAATATTGACTTGAAATCCATTTAATATACTTAGAAATTTTCTAAAACATGAAAATGCTAGCAACATTATGATTACTTCTAGTCTAGCTTTAGGAGCAAAAATTTCTTCAAAATCAATACCTTCGACTTGTGTATACCCTTTGAAGACTAGTCTAGTTTTATTCCTCACTACTTGTCCATCTTCATTTAGTTTGTTTCTTAAAACCCACTTGGTTAAAATTACATTTTTTTTTCTTTTGGTATAGGAACAAGTTCGCATGTTTCATTTTGACCCAATGCTATCTTCACTGACCTGATCAAAATGTTTGGGTTCTATTTTTGACAACAGTGCTAGATTTGCATGTTTGGGGTGTTGATCAAGTTTCTTATAGTTTGAACTCTTGATTCTCTATTACCAAGTATTTTATTTTCATAATGAAATTCTTTCACATACCTATATGGATTTTTGTGTTGGTGAAGTTCCATCTATTCTTCATCTTCATTTTTCCCTTTTTGTTCTTCTTTTTCTATATCTATGCTTATTGTCACATTTTATTCTTGATTGCTTTATGGCTTTAATATTTGTGTCAATGCTTAATATACCCTTATCATAATGCATTCCACTATCTTTATTAGTCTTTTTTTTTAGCACTTTAGCCTTTGCTTCTAAATGAGTAACCAAGAAAGATTCCTTCATCAGCTCTAGTGTTCAACTTTCCCAAGTTATCTTCATTTCTCTTGATATGGAACTTGCTTCCAAATACCTTTAGATGCTTGACTAAGGCTAGTCCATCTTTCCATGGTTCACAAGAATTCTTATCATTACTTACCTTGAGTTTAGCTCTATTTAATATGTATACTATTGTTTGAATTTCTTCTCCCCAAAAAGTGAGTGGAGCCTTTGCTTCATCTCACATAGGTCTTGCCATCTCTTGTACTATTATACTCTTTCTTTCTACAACCCCATTATGTTTAGGATCTCTTTCTAATGACTATCATATTATAATTCTATGCTTCTAATAAAGTTCATTGAATTCATCTAAGGTAAATTCTCCTCCTCTATGAGATCTCAAGCACATGATCTTTAAATCCATTTCGTTTTCAACTTGAAATTTGAATATGCTAAAATTGTTAAAGGCTTATCATTTTTCTTTGAGCAAGATAATCCATGATTCCCTTGTATAAGCATTAATAAAAAGCATAAAATATCTTTCACCCTTAAATTTTGGGTTCTTGTAGAGCCAAAAATGTTTATACGAACTACCTTCAGTAGTCTAGTTGATGAATATTATTTTGTCTTGAAATGGACCCTTGTCTGCTTCCAAAACTATCATGGCTTGCATATGGAATCATTAAGCTTTGATATCTTAGGAACCCCCCTTATTTTATTTGTTTTGTTTATTTTTAGTAGGTTATCAAAATTCCCTATTGTTCTATGCCATGGCCAACTTTCATCCACTTTTCTCATGCAACATTTTTCTTGAGCTTCATCAAGAACATACACATTGTTAGGAGTTATTATTACTTTATCTATCACTTTCCCATATTCAAATTTCCTTAGAATGAAATGCAAGGCCATATCCTTTGTTACAAATTTGACTAACACTTAGCAATTGTGCTTCAAACCATCAAATATAAGACATTTTGAGTTGTGGCCTTTACATTAAGGTTAACAATTCCTTTACCTTTTATCTTAATTGGTGCATTATTTCCAAAGGTGAAACTTACTCATTTTTCTTATTTTAAAGAAATGAATTTACTCTTGTCCCATGTCATGTGCTTTGAGAACCCACTATCAATATACCACTATCCTTCTTGGTTATGAGTATATAATGAAAATCCACATTCTTCATATTTTTCTTGCCTCATTTTCCACCTCTTAGTATTTTCTTGTTGTTGGGCCTACTTGGGAAAATGTTGCGTAGGGGGATGTATTCATCTATTTCTACATTAACTTGCCTTGCATCAAAAATTATTACACTTATAACATTCAATGTCGTTCAACAAAGGTGCAAAGAGTTGTATCCTCTAGCATCACTTCAATGTATATTGTTTACAAAGCCATTCATGGATGTTATGAAACTAGCTCACAAAAAGATAGAAAAGATAGATCAGCGCCTTAGAATTCAGCCTCTTCGAGGGGGCAATCTCCTTTACACACAAATGAACAATTCTTGGATGATTCAAATGAAAAAACCTTCTTTCTATATATAGGAGTCTAAGGGGTCACAATATAACCAAGTCGACCTAACAATAATAATATGAAGGCACAAAAATAACAATAGAGGGATTCTATGGGGAACAATAATAACAATATGGGGACAATAGGGGCACAACAATAACAATAAGGGATACAACGACAATAGTAATGGGGGAATCACTAGTATTATAGGGACCTAACATGCCCCTCTCCTTCAAAACAGTGTTGTCCTCAACACTTGAGTAGTTCTGGATGCTTATGTATAAAATTCTCATCCTCCCATGTGGAATCTTCAATAGGTAAGTTCTTCCACTTGATGAGATACTCTGAAATTGATCGATTTTGTAGCTGTCGAGTTCTTGTTTCTTTGACTACTTCAGGTTCCAATATGACTTTTCCTTCCTGATCAAGTTCTGGCAATATTGTTTGAACTGGAAGCTTGTCACCTATAACCTTCTTTAAGCATGAAACATGGAAAACTGGGTGCACTTGGGAAGCTGCAGGAAGCTCCAATTTGTATGCCATAGTACCTATCTTTTGGAACACCTTGTACAGACAATAATACTTTGGTGATAATTTATTATCCTTCTTAGCTTACTTGAGGGACATTTGTTTATATGGTTGTAGTCGTAGGAATACCCGATCACCTAATCAAAACTTCTTTCGCTGCGATGTTGATCTGCATGTTGTTTCATTCTATTCTGCACCAAGGTGAGGTTATCCTTTAAGAGTTGGAGAACTTTTGCTGATGCTCGATGTGATCTTCCACAGCTTGAACCTTAGAATTTTCTCTTAGATATGATGTGATGGATGGTGGATGATATCCATAAAGTGCCATAAATGGGGTCATTTTTGTTGCATTATAGAAGGAAGTGTTATACCACCATTCAGCCAGAGGCAACAATTTGACCCATTGTGTCTGTTTATCAGATATAAAGCAACGAAGATATCCTTCCAAACATTTGTTTACTATCTCAGTTTTCCCATCAGATTGAGGATGATAAGATGAGTTATGAGCTAAATGAGTATCAAGACAAGAAAATAATTCTGTCCAAAAATTTCCAGTGAAAATGGGATCTCTGTCACTTACAATAATCTTTGGGTTTCCATGTAGCTTTTGAATTGTTTCCATAAATTCAGTAGAAATTGTACTCACTTTAAATGGATGAGATAATGCACAAAAGTGTGCATACTTCGTAAGTCTGTCAACTACCACCATGATAACACTCTTTCCTTCAGACTTGGGTAAACCTATGATAAAATCCATTGAGACCTCCTCCCAACGTTGGCTTGGAATGGATAAAGGTTGTAATAGTCCTGGGGTCTTAATTGTTTCAACTTTATTTTGTTGGCAAACCAAACATTCCGCCACAAACTTTTGAATACTTGATTTAAGGCCATCCCAAATAAAATCCTTCTTAACTGTGTGGTAGGTTTTTAGAAATCTTGAGTGCCCTCCTAAGGGAGAGGTGTGCAATTCCCTAAGAATCTTTTGTTTGAGTTGGGAATTCTTACATAGGTATAATCGATCCTTGTACCATAATGAATCATTTTTCTAGCTAAATGTATCAGATGTACTAGGATCTTGTTGTATCTTTTGAATGAGTGCCCACACTTCCTCTTCATTCTTCCATTCATCTCTTGCTTTGTTTATCCAATCTAGTTGGATAATAGAAATGGCACAAAGAAATGCTTCCACATCCTCATCCTTTCTTGAGAGTGCATCTACCACAACATTTTTCTTCCCTTTTTTGTATATCAATTCAATGTCATAACCCAACATCTTTGTGACCCATTTTTGTTGCCCTTCTGAAGATAATCTTTGTTCTATAAAGTATTTAAGACTATCATGATCTATTTTTACCTTGAAGTGTATTCCCATTAGGTAGGGTTTCAATTTCTTAAGTGCATGTAGTATTTCCAACATTTCCTTCTCATAAATAGCTTTGTGTAAATACTTTCCTTTGATTGGATGACTTTCGAAAGCAATGGGTCTTTCTTCTTGCATTAAAACAACACCAATTCCATTTCCTAAGGCATCACATTCCACAATAAAGTTTTTTGTGAAGTTCGGTGTAGCTAAGACTAGTGCTTGGCACATTGCCTCTTTAAGATGTTCAAAGGCCTTTGTTGCTTCTAGAGTCCATGAAAATGCATATTTCTTCAATAATGTTGTTAGAGGTGCTGCTATTCTCCCATAATTCTTAACAAACTTGCGATAATACCCTATCAACTCAAAAAATCCTCGTAGATGCTTTATGGATGTGGGGATTTTCCATTCCTTAATGGTTTTAATTTTGCTAGGGTCTACCTTAACACCTTCATGAGATACAATATGACCCAAATATTCCACCTCTTGTACTCCAAAGAAACATTTGGATATTTTTGCATATAATTGTTTCTCCTCCAATAGTTTGAGAACCATGTCAACATGTTGGACATGATCCTTCCAAGACTTGTTGCAGATTAGTATATCATCAAAAAATACTAACACAAATTTTCTAAGGAAGGGTTTGAAAATGGAACTCATCAAACCTTGAAATGTAGAAGGTGCATTAGTAAGGCCAAAAGGCGTGACCAAAAATTCATAATGACCCTCATGAGTTCTAAATGTTGTTTTTTGAATGTCTTCTATCTTCATTTTGATTTGATGATATCTTGAATGAAGATCCAACTTGGTGAAGTAAATTTATCCATGAAATTCATCCAATAATTCATCAATGACATGAATGGGAAGTTTATCTTTAATAGTGAGCTTGTTTAGCTCCCTATAATCTTGACACATGCGCCATTATCCATCCTCCTTATGAAGCAATAATACTAGAGCAGAGAAAGAACTTTGACAAGGTTGAATTATACCAACCTCTAGCATTTATGCAACCATACATTCAATTTCACTCTTTTCGACATAGGGATATCTGTATGGCCTAATGTTTGGAGGAACACTTCCAGGAATCAAATTAATGGCATGATCATGATTGTGAATAGGTGGGAGGCCTTTGGGAGTCTCAAAGACCTTGGAATGATTGTCCAAGACTTTTTGGAGATCTGGAGAAATGGATGATTTCGATGTGGGAACCTCTAGTGAACAAAATTGTGAAATTATGTCTCGTTGTTCTTTCTTTAGAAGCTTTGTAATTCCGTTAGAGCTTATTATCTTTCCCCGTTTCCCTGCGATACCCCTTAATTCAACTTCCTTTCCTTCTAAAGGGAATTTGATGAAAAGTTCTTGAAAATTAAAAGCTATTGTACCCAAGGATTGTAGCCATTGGACTCCTAGTACAACATCAGCATCACCCATTGGAATGGAAAGCATTGGGTTATTCAATACATATTCTCCCATGGATAGCTTGATATTATGGTTCCTCCACTTGCAACCATCACTTGACACTCTGGTGCTGGATATAGGAAGCAATTCAATTCCTGGCTATCTTATAATGAATAAAATTATGGGTACTTCCCGAATCAATCAACACTATTATCTTTTTCTTCTTGATATGCCCTTCTATCTTGATAGTTTGAGGAGTGGTAATTCCAGCCAATGCATTACAAGATATGGTCGGATTCATTTCTTATTTTTCTAGGGTTTTTTTTTGGTGTATATCCTCTTCTTTTGATGTTTCTTGTTCCTTTTCTTCCTCCTCTTCACAATCTATGTAAAATAATTTCTTCTCAACACACTTATGACCTTTAGTGTATTTTCTATCACAATTGTAACAAAGCCCTTTTTCTCTTTTTTCTTCCAATTGTTATGGTGTCAACCTTGTAGGTTGTGGATGGTTAGGGGTAGCAACACTTCCATATTTATGATTGTGAGTGGTAGGATTCCTTGTTGCCAAAATTTTGCTTTCCATTTTTCTTGCCAACCTGAATGCCTTCTCCAATGAATTTGGTTCCCAAAGGGTGAACCTCATGTTGGATGTTATCTTTTAATTTCCCTATGAACACATCAATCCTATGCTCCTTTGGAATATCTTTTACCCTTATATTCAATTTTTGGAATTCCTCAATGTGCTCCATCATTGGACCCTTTTGTTTGAGATTTATCAATTGGCTAAAAAGAGTGTTTCTTTTTGTATACTCATAATGTGCTATCATTTCATTCATAAAAATTGCACAAGTGACAATTTGTTTACGAGAGCAAAGCCATCGATACCATACAAACTGATTTAGTTCCAAATATAAAGTTGCAATGCGTACCTTTTGTGTGTTTTTCACATTATGGAGATCGAGAAATTGCTCCATCTGTAGTATCCATGTTCTGGGATCCTTGTCATCAAACTTCCTCATATCGATCTTTGGAACATGGTGGTTCTTCGATATAACGTTAGAGTGTATGAAATCATGATTAACATTTATTTTGTTCTCACCATGAGTTTCCTTTGCTACCCTTTCACCATTAGTAAGCATTTCTTGTAGAAAATTTGTCAAATCTGTCTTCAAATCTTCCATGCCTTTCTTTAAATCATCCATCTTAGCTTCCATGCCATCCATATTAGCTTCCACATCATTCATCTTAGCTTCTACACCTTAAACCATCCATCTTAGCTTCTACTCCTTTCTTTAAACCATCCATCTTAGCTCCTACGTATTTCTTTAAACCATCCATCTTATTTTATGTTACTTTTTGTGCGAGTGAAATTTGTTGCACTTGGTCTCGTAATTTTGATATATCATGTTGAATTTCTTCTTCTTCTTCATGAGTCAAGATAGAGCTTTCAGGTTGCTTACTAGGTGTTTCCATTTTATTTCTTTGGGGCATCAATTACTGATAATAATGTTTCACTATTCCCTTTGAATTCCTTCAAACTAATTTTTCAAACCAAGATTATGCAAAAATTAAAAAAACAAAACTACACACCTTTTTTCACTTTGTAGGAGCTTGATATTGAATATGATGTATCTCTGTAATTTTGGATCTCCTAGGTCTGAAATTTCTTCTTGCAGTAACCCTCTGAGTAATCTTTCTAACCCCACAAATCTGATCAAGATTGTATTCTCCAATGAAGAGTTATGCCAAATGTACCACGATGACCTGAGTATAGACTGGTTCAGTAGAGCGAAATTGTACGACATGCCGCAGGTCACTGTTTTAACCTTAGGTTCTGAAAATGATACCCAAAAAACCTACAGTCCATCCTCTTTCTGTAACTTCTTACGAAAATTCAATATGATGCTCAAAGAAAAAGTTATGACTATTTTCCCAAGGTGACTTGTTTGGAATGTAATTCGGGGGTCTGCAAAACCATAAATTCCTCAGATTATATCTTTGAAAATATAGTGATACAGGATCTAAAATTCAAAGACGAGGTTTAAAACGATTTCTTCTCAAATGGGTTTTTTTAGCTTCTGAAACATTGTAGCGAAATATTTATAGCGAAAATTCCACGATGACTTGTTTTAGATGAAATTCTGGAGCTTGCAAAATCCCTAAATTTCTCAGACCATATATCCAAAAATATAGTATGACAAGATCTGAAATGTAGACCCGAGGTTCAGTGATATTTAGTCTCAAATGGGTTTTTGTTTTTGCTTCTAAAACGTTGCAGAAAAAAAGTTATATCAAAAATTCCACGATGACCTGTTTGGAGCAACGAAACCCTAGAATTCAAAGCTCTGATACCAAATGTTATGAAACTAGCTCACAAAAAGATAGAAAAGATAGATCAACGCCCTAGAATTCAGCCTCTTCGAGGGGGCAACCTCCTTTACATTACATAAATGAACAATTCTTGGATGATTCAAATGACAAAACCTCCTTTATATATATAGGAATCTAAGGGGTCACAATATAACCAAGCCGACCTAACAATAATAATATGAAGGCACAAAAATAACAATAGAGGGATTATATGGGGCACAATAATAACAATATGGGGACAATAGGGGCATAACAATAACAATAAGTGTTGTGACGACAACATTAATGGGGGAGTCGCTAGTATTATAGGGACCTAACAATGGAAGTCTGAAAACATCCTCTTCTTCTAAATTTAATTCTTTTCCAATTCATTTTATAATTGACCAAAATCATTATAGGCAAAGAAATAGACATAAAATAAGTTGTGGTACCTAGATGTGTATGGTCTTCTTAGAGGAATGGTAATGTTGAATAATTTATATATTTCTTGTTGATTCTCTGATCTGCTCTTGGTATAATTTGCATGGATGTTTCTTTCATTTGCTTTTTGGTCCTTGTTTTTGTCAGTTCCTCTATTTTCATTGTTGGACCTTCCTTTGAGTGCATTTCATAGTTGATGGGATCTCCTTTTTCTAGGGACTTTGTGCTTGACTCTCCTTTCGATATCTCATGGTTCTCTTTGTAACCCAAACCTGTCTTGATTGCTAGTGACATATGATTACTAAGGATATTATTAAGAGTTTCAAATCCCTTTACAGATATTAATTTCAGATCCATTTGAGATCTAGATTTCTTTATATCTTTCCTTAGAGAAAGTACCTTTGATTCAAGCCACTCGAAATTTCTCTCCCATTCTATCAGCTGATTTGTTAGTATTTCTTCCTTTCTCTTTTGATATTCAAGTTGGTTCTTTAGGAGGATTATGGAATTTTTATTTCAACTTTGATATCTCATTTCACATTTCTTAGATAGCTCCTTTCTCAAGTATGTGTTCTTATCTTCTAGTCTTTCACAACTCTTTTGTTTGTTCTTCAACTGATTTCTAAGTGTTTCTTCAATTATTTTTTCTTCTACTGATTGAAATTTTAGCAAATTGATAGATTCTTCATGTAACTACAACTTTATTTTTCTAAATTATGTAGTTGTTCCTTCAATCTTATTTTATTTCTTCTAGCTTTATTTAATTCATTTAGAGCACTAATCAGCTCTAATTCAATATCTACCTCCCCTTCAATTTCTTCCTGAAGATATGAATTGTATTTATGATTATATTTAGTTTTTATGGTTATGAGTAGGCATTCTTCTTGCTTTTCATCATATTTTTATTCATTTCTCTCTTTTGATGAGCAATTGTCTTCTTTGAAATATAATATTTTCTTCTTAAGATACTCTCCCTTCTTATATTTGTGAAATCTACTTCTATTCTTACATTCTCTTTCTTTTTTCATGGTATTCTACTTTAGGATAAAGACAATTAGAATAAAAAATGGCGAATTATACCACAATCAAAGAATTTAAGGGGTATCTCAGATTTATACTTTCCATATCCCCTTTTAGCTTCCTTACAAATTGAGTTACTTCTAGATTTGATTCATGGTTGGAGCAATCTTGAGTCAAATGTTCATTTGTTTTCTTTAATATTTTTAAGGCCACATCCTCCTTTGTTCTTGACCTCATTTTTGTAATCCTCATTTCATATGTTGTGAGGATTTAATGTAATTATTCCATCTTTAAAGTGTCTATATCCTTCATCTCCTCAATGGATGAAACCTTAGCATTGAATCTCATGGGAAAATATCTCAGTAATTTATGGAAAATAACTTCTTTGTCAACCTTTTCATCAAGTCCTTTAATGGTTTTTACAAGTTCATCAACTCTACAGGAGAATCCTTCAATATTTTCATCTTCATTCATCTATAGACTTTCAAACCTCATTTTTCGTGTTTTAAGTTTGGATTTCTTTACCTTTTCATCTTCTTTGTAGTTTCTCTATATTTTATCCCATATTTCCTTAACAGATTTACATTGCAACACCTTAACAAACTCAAATTCAGCAAAGCCACATAGAATTACATTCATTTCCTTTACATTGTTTGTAAACGCCATTCTTCCATCTGGATATATTGGAGGATTTTTTGGAACTTTATATCCATCTTCAACAGACATTGAAATTTGAGTATATTGCATATTTGGATTATTAACCACAGTAGCCATTTTTGTGTGTTGACATTTCAACATGAAGAGACATCAAATAGGTTCTCATTCTTATATTTCAGAAAGCATAGTTGGTATCATCAAATAGTGGTGCTTTTTCTGAAAAGGATCCATCCTAATTGACCATCGATGCCATTAGATCTACCTTCCAGCGGTTAGACTTTTTTTGGAGGAACCTAACTCTAATACCAATTGTTGGGTTCACAAGTACACTAAGGGGTGGGGTGAATCAGTATAATACAATTTTATACTGTTTAAAATAGTCAATCACAATATAATAAACCAGTCACAGAGCATTTGACACAGAATATATGTGGAAACCCATCAAGGAGAAAACCATAAAACTTATTTTAATTATTTGATTTGAGTATGCACCAACTTGTTGACAACAATCATCTCATATTTGTAAGCACCAACTTGAAGAAGACACCAATCCACTAATATTTGCAAGCACCAACTTGTTTGAGACACAAAATCCCCTTTGGATCCATTGATCTAATCTCAATTGCTTATTAGAACTCTATTTCATCCCAATTTCATACTAGATCCAGAGGTACTTTCTTTAATTCTCACACAACTAGACTTCTTGATTTCAAATATCCTTCCACTCACTTTACCTCAATATTGTTATGCTCATCTCGGTTCACTTGCAATCATTTAGCATACTTGTTGTGGGGAAAAATGCCTATGCAGGATGATCCTATCCACCTAAGGTGTGACAGTTCCTTAGCAACAAACAGAGACAGCTATCCTAGTATTCTTCCTTTATGAATTAAGAATGAAGAGAGATAGATGGACTAACCGGTGTCTTCCGCTTGTCCCTCGATCCGATCTCTCTTCTCTTTGGGAGTTCCCAGCTACTTTCCTTCTCGCTCGCCCAGCTTCAAGAGGTTTCTGCAAGATCACAATAAGAGAACACTACGCAAAGACATAGATTCATATTCATAACTAGTTCAGGATTAGAAATAAACTAAACATACTAATTCAATCATACATCAAAGATACATTAGACATAGGAGAAACCAAGATAGCTTTATTGATGAATAACAAGGTTCAGGAAGAGATACAACCCAGAGGGCTCCAATCCAGCATCTCCTTCCCAGCAAATGGAATTCCTATCTTCACCCCCTTCAAAGAAATAAGCACCCAATGATTCCAATCTCAAACCAACAGCAATTCTTTGCAATAACAAAATTCCAGCCTCTAGATCTCATGGAGGAGATATCCATATATAGATGTTTGGAGAGAGGATGAGTGAGCTTGAGATATGACTAGTGTCCTCTCCCTCTGTCAGTTCTTGATTCCACTTGGAGTTTCTTGCTTCCACTTGGAGATTGGGAACCTCTTACTCATCACTAGTCGAATTCACTGAGGCAAGTGTCATTGAGGAAGATTATGGAAGCTTCCTGGGTCTTGACACCTCTTGGAATGAACTTGCCATTTGTCAATTCCCGCTCAGCGCACCCTGGTAGTGCTTCTACCTGCATTGCAGTGCAGGTAGCCAGTGTTGAATTTGCGTTTCAGCGCAGACAGCTAGTGGAGCCACTGAATTGATCCTGAATTGACTTGTTTTTGAGCAGTTTCTGGTGGAGAACTTCTGTGAATTGTTGTGGTTTGTTAGCCTTGTTCCTCTAGGGGTAGGAACAACATGTTTAGGGAATTTGGATCCCTTAGATTATGTACATTTCATGCTCAATGTTGTAAGGCACAAAAATGTCTATAACAGTTGCCCCCTAAAGTATGAGGCCGTTTATCGGGTGAAATGCTTTATCAGGAGGATCCGAAGTTCATCCAATGCTGGGAGGAGACCTGTAATAAGATACAATACAATACATTATTTTTCATACTGCTTTCATGATCTACCTGAGGCGGGCATTCCCATGCTCAGCTTTATAAATTCATTTTTCTGTACATAGAACAGACAATCGTCTGATGGTAGACTGATAATTTTGATGCAATTATCATCCTTTGGATAGGATGATTATCTGCTGCAATGATGTACATGTCAATGTTTTTATCTTTCCTGAATATATATCGCAGCCCGGATGGATGAAACTAGATCCGGGGTCTTCAAACTCGTTCGATCTTCACTCTAAGTACAAGTCGATCCATGTGAGAAATGTTCTGAAGTCGAACATGGAAAGACATTGCTTGATTACCGGTCAATGAGGTAAACCATTAACAAGCGCGAGAGGAATCACCGATAATGATAATGACCCTCAAGGTACTGCAGTACAATTCACGTGGTGTGAATAAAGGACTTGGCGTCAAACACCACGCAAAATCTTTCGGTCGAAGGTCATTGATGTATACCTGTCGCCGGAAGTGAGAAACTTGCCATTGAGGCATGCAAGCTTCAAAGTACTGAAGGGGTTGTTCCTAGATCAACTTCTTGGATAATGAGCTGATGTCGACAAGAAGCGATCCGTCAAAGGAGGGCCTTAATGAATCCCACATCAATGACACGGAACGGAGCTAATGATTTTGATGGAGGTGAAAACGATCTGTGACATATGATTCAGGGTGGCGGTCATGAAAGGATGAAGGATAATGTACGGCAGTGAATGGGACACGGTTGACTTTTCTGAACGACTTCTCTTGAACATATGGCGACACTGATGCGATGGATCGGTAACATTACCCCAAATATGGATGGTATGGCGAGACCATGGTGATGTGACCGGTGAATGAAACAACCCAACCCGATTGTGGTATGGAGGAAAAGTGTCATGTTCAAGAGCGACTTGCTACCATCAAAGTTTTCTTGAGTTTCTCCCAATTTTTCCCCAGTCATTGCTGACCAGTACCTCTTTATTTTTGTCAAGCTTGAGGAGGATAACATATGCTTGTTCTATAACCTGCCCTTCAGGCAAGCCCATCGCTATGTTTTAACGAGCCTAGAGATAGTGAAACTCGTTCTCGTCTAAAGACAAGTTTGTCGCTATTTAATGATTTTAACGAGTCTAACGACAAAGATAACTCGGTTCTTTTCATTTTTAGAGAGTCTGAAAAGATACATAAAGTTAACTCCAAAAGTCCTTTTTCGTCATCTAATCCCTTATGTCCGAAAAAGTATAAAACAATACAGAAGGGATGAGTTTTCGATAGTTTTAACGAGCCGAATAAAACAAGCGCTCGATCTTTTTGTGCAATAATCCCTCAGGTCCAAAAAGATCAAAATCTAAAGGAGGGATAGCACTTCCTGTCCCTTTAACGAGCTGGAAGGCCAAGGACTCGGCAATCTTTTCATATTTTACGAGTCAGATGAAAAGAGCTTAAAGAAGACTCGTCTTTTGAGGAACGAGTGATAAAACGGGTTAGCAGCTGATTCCAGGTAAGGCTTGGAATTTTCCAATCATGGCAGTGTCACAAGGATGGCTAAGTGAAATCACTCTTCGCAGCTGTTCCTCAAAATGGGTAAACAATCAAATGGAGGTGAATGATCGGCCAAAGTGGAGGTGACGGTGCAAACACGACCAAGGCTTTAATGGCTGATGATATTACATTCACTGTGGTTATTTACCGGGTAGTTCATTTTTTAACGAGCTTAAACGCGGATTGAAACACTTGCTCGATTTTATGTTTATTTTTTAACGAGCATGAACTATACGATAAAACTGCTCGGATCTTGCGTTTATTTTTTAACGAGCATGAACTGTGTGCTAAAACTGCTCGAATCTGTTTATTTTTTAACGAGCATGAACTATGGACTAAAACTGCTCAATCTTATGTTTAATTTTTAACGAGAATGAACTATGCGCTAAAACTGCTCGGATCTTGCGTTTATTTTTTAACGAGCATGAACTGTGTGCTAAAATTGCTCGAAATCCACCGTATTTACAATATTTGATAGAAATTCAAAGACTGAAGGGTGATAAAGGTCATCCTGAGTATCTTCTTCACAATCTGGAAGAAGGGAACGATGGTGGCTATCATTCCATGGTGCCTCCTCAATCAACATAGATTGTAGAATTCCTTCGTCGGTTCCATGCACTCGCGACCAAGGATCTAAAGGGGTACCATATTCTCTAGACCTATCTACCCAAACGCTTGATGAACGTTGATTTGGGTTCGCCTCCCATGCCAGAAACATTGATTGCTACAAAATTTCTATTGGGCTTGGGGGCAAAACTATTGCATGATCCATGTTAGTATCGTCTTCTGAAATCTTCTGCACGGAAGATATCATGTTGCAGGCTCCTATCAACGCTACTTCTCCAATATAGATTGGAGGTGGAAGCGCGAAAGTTCCCATTAATGTGGGGTCTTTTAGTAGGCCTACTCCGATATTTTGAAGCGAATGGTTGCTCTCATGGATCATTGGAATGCTTCCCGTAACTTGAGAACCATTGGGGAGGAAGTTTTTCTGGTCAACGATTGTAATCCCTCCTTGGAAAGGGAATGCAATCTTTCTAAAATAGGTCGATACGACAGCTGCCATGGCATAGATCCATGGTCTTCCTAGTAGGATGTTGTAATCAAGATTCCCATCGATGACTTCAACATCTATTTCTACCGTTTTTCCCCCTAGTTCAACTTTCAAGTTATTTAGGATACCATACGGGGTATATGTCCTTCCGTCGAATGCTTTTAATGTTGTCGAAGATCGTGACAAGGTTGGAGATCCTAAAGTTTTCCAGCAACTCATCGACATAATACATGTAGATGCTCCCTCATCAATAATTGTTCGGTGAACAGTTTTATTGAGGGCTTTCACTTGGATAAGGAAAGCTAGTTGAGCTGGTAACTGAGGATCGTATCCTTTGTGGTCGAAGGATACAAGATTGGAATCCTTAGGATCAACCCCACCAATGGCTGATAACAAAGCCTGCCTTTGGGATGGGCAATTTTGTAATACTTCAAGAGTCGACATAGCGGATGGCGATTGGGCCAAATCTTCCACTATGTTATAATGTTGCGCTGCTCTGGCGCGAGGATTAAATGTCGAATTGTGTACTACTCCCTTTGGCGGTTTTATTGTTAATTCAGGGATGATGGGCGGTACAACTTCTGTCGAAGTTGTTGTTGAACTGCTTGGTTGATCTTTACCTTTGTCGTTCGACAGCTGCGGATTCCCGTAATCTTTGTTCCTTGTCGAAATCAAAGCATCATTTAGTTGCTTGGAAATTGACAACATAAGCACTTGCGACGGGGAAGCATTTCCACTATCAACCAGATTTTGACCTGGATTTGGAAACAGGTCAGTTAACACAGCTGAGGTTTGCGAACTTTTGAAGAACCTTTTCAGCTCAGCTTTGTATGGACACTCCTTTGTCCAGTGATTCTCATCACATATCTGACACCCTGTTGTAGGGGGTTTCCTATTTCCAGGAGGGTTTGAAGAAGTTTTTTCAGGGGATGACTCACCCTGTTTCTTCTTCTTCCCTTTGTTTTGCTTTTTCTTGCTTCTTGGTTGATTGGTTTCTTTGCCTTTATCTGCTGATACGGCATTTACTTCCGAAGCAAGAATTTTGTCTTTTGCATTTTGATGTGAAGTCTTACGGGCCTTCTTGGAGTTGGCCTTTGTCGACCTCGCGTTTGTCGTGCCAATCACGCCATCGCCGGCATGAGAGTTATTGTTTGATTTAGGAGGAGGAGGAATTGAGAATTCCGGTCTAGGGGCGTCAGGTATTTTGTCGTAGAGCGTGCCAGACTGAGTATAGACTAAGTCTAGATACTACGCACGAGCGATAACTTGCTCTTCCGTTACGACTCCCCCCTTTGCCACATCTTCCGTTATGGCAGGAAGTAACGACTTGATAAACCATTCAGCTAATAGCTGATCGGGAACATACGTTTTTACCATCCTACGACGACGTCGCCACTCATGTATATGATCAGATATGTGAGTGGTTGTTGTCTGTTTGAAGTTGGTTAAGATTTCCGTTCCCGTTTCATACCTTATCGGTAATTGAAAATGCGTTAAGAAAGTCGTGGCTAGGGTGCTGAAATTGTCGAACGAAGCTCTAGGAAATTCAATATACCATTTTTCCGCTGGACCCGTTAACGTCGTCTGAAAAAGGCGAAGCCTTATCGAATCATCGTTTAAGGTGTTTGATGAACACCATAGATGGAATGTCATCACGTGATTCGATGGGTCCTCACCTGGATTTCCATTAAATTTAGGAATGTCTGAAGGAAGTTTGTGAGGAATCGCTGGCCACCAAGGGGCGTAAGCAATTGGATCATTCATTAACCGGTGTAAATCGGGTAACTCTAAAGTTGCCACGAATGGTAACTGTTGATTCAGGTTAGGTGAAGCATACCCAAGATACGATGGAATCGCCTGAGCAGTTGGCCTTTGCATACCAGCATAATGCAATTGATGTTGGTATGACTGATATGGTTGGTGGACATGACCACCGTAAAGTGGTTGATTTTGACCGTTTTGAATGTACGGTTGTCCACTGTTCGCAAAGATCTACTGCTCAGAACCTTGGTATACTTGTTGGAATTGTGGTTGTTGATATTGCACCAGCCACGGTTGCGAAGCCATGTTCTGTTGCGCTATACTAACTGTTGGACCAAGGTGTGGGGTAATTGTACCCGTTTGGACCTGTGTCACCCCACCAGTAGGCGATTGTGGTTGAGTCACAGGGTCAAGGGGTTGTTGCATTACAACCTGAGAAATCTGAGGTTGACATACAACAGGCAACGTTTGAACCTGCGACACTGTCACAATAGCCGGTGTGGTCGGGATGTTCGACATAGGTACACATTGTTGCATAGAATACACAACCCTTGGTTGTTGAGGTAGCATAGGTACCCAACCACTTGATGTAACTCCAGTATAACCTGAATACTGTTGTGAACTCCCGTATGGATATCCTCCCGGAGGAGGTAATGAAAGGGCGTACTGCCCCCCGTACGGTGGCAATTCGGAACTAAAGGGGATTGTTTGTCCTTAGGGACTGGATTGCCCAAATTGACCTCCAAATGGATCAATCTGGCGAGTTTCAACATAAGAGTTGCCGGATATTATTCCGGAGGAACAAACTGGAACGGACCATACTGTCGAAATAGTCCCTGGGTGGACTCCTTCTAGCGGTTGTGAGCTAGTCGGGACAGATGGTATGCCGGCAAACATTATCGGAGTGACGGCAAGGAGTTCTGCTATCGCTGTGTCATTCGACACAGTCCTAGATGTTGACGGTTTCTCAGACATTTTGAGTCTATCCAAGAGATTACCTAGCGATTCTACAGGAACTTCCACTTGTGGTAGACTAACTTCTGATGAAGGAAATAGAGTGACCCCGACTCCAAAATTTGTTGGAGTACTTGCTTGCGGATCTTCTACAATTTCCTCTATCGCAATCAAACCAGGTGGAAGGGGAAGACCGTCAGGTCCGTAAAATATTTCTGGTGCCGAAGAAGGGGTTGAATCAACAGCGACAGATGTTTGAATAACAATACTCTCTGGACCGGTTACAGATTGAACTGGTTCAGTAACACAAGTGTTTGTTCTCAGACTAGGATCAGTATCACTGTCCCTCTGTGGCTGTGGAACTTCTTCTGTAGAGGCAGGGTTTCCAGAAATGTTTGGAGTAACCGAAATCTCAGATGTTGTTGGAACAGTTGTTCTAACTTTGATAGGAGATTTCGAACCGGTTAAACGAGTTCGCTTTGTCCGTACTGTTTTCGATTCCGGAGACAAAGACGATTGACTCGTAAGTCTCCGCGAACGACGGGGTTTCAATTGACTTTCTTCCACGATTGCGAATTACTCGATCAACCAAAATACGAAAAGGGGAAAGTGTGTTTCCGAATTAAATGAATTTTTTAGACGCTTTTAGACACAACTTTCTTTTTCAATTTTAAAGATTCGAGAAAAAGCTAAAGATGACTCTAGTCTCCTTCGATGTTTTAACGAGCCCGAAGTGACAAATGCTCGGATGGACTTTTTCCATTATAGAGTCTAAAAAAGGCCAAAAGGAACTACTCTGGAGTTCTAGGTAGAGGGTGTGCCAAACTTTTCGCAAAACCGCAGAATACTTTTTAGGGTACGGGCGGTCGATCTTCCTGAATGCTGTGTTCAGTGCATTGCGATCAGTAGGGTGGCTGACACGGCTTCCTAAGGATAAAGGTTTTATGCTTATAGGGGTCTCCCAATATATACGCGACGGTACGTGGGAGCACAATCCGTACTGGCGCTATCGTCCCTCAGGAGGAATCACCCACCATCAACGAGATCGATAGTCGCCAGGCTTTACGACGCCGGAACACGTCTCTAGCCTAGACCTCTATGTTGTGCGTTATGTTGCAAAGCGTTGTTAAGTTTATTCAATTTATTTTAGGTTGATCTTTTTAGAAGTTTGCCTTTTGAGGTTCACCACGAGATGTATGATACAATTCCTAAATGCAGTCTAAAGATGATAAGCAAGCTTTATATCTTTTCAACTTATGAAAATCCTAGCTACAAAGGGAAAAGAAAGACACCATCTTTTCTCAAAGAGCAATCAGCACACTCTAATGCACTTTTCCTAAATCAAGCATGCAAACTATCAAGATGCAAATGCACAATGCAGGTGTTTGTTTTCCGCTTTCTTAGTATTGATGCCTACAAAGAAAGCTTTTTGTACAACTTTGAATTTTCTTTTAAATGACAAATACAAACAAGTTTACTTTTTCGAAATCAGAAAGGGTAGAAGAGATTACAACACTTAACGATTTTCGAAATAAACTCTTGTTTCGACACTTTAAAAGAGACAAACTCAAACCAAAAGCAAGAATGAATGTGTAACCAACTGTAAACAGCCAATGAACTCTCTCCTAAGATCACAATCAATAGATCTGAATCAAGGGCTACAGGATGACTATTTCACTCTTTGCAAAGGAAAACTGTAAATGACGCCACAAACACATAAAAACACTCACAATCTTTTTGTACAAAAAGAGGCGGAATTTAAGCAGAGAAAAGGAGTTATCAGACAGGTACCTATGTTGGTTACAGGCTGCAAAAATCAGAGATCAAAACAAGGCAAAACAGAGCAGAGAACCCCAGCTGCACAAGGCCTAACTGGATCAGCGCACCCTCAACACAGGGGTTTTGACATTCAGCGCAGGTAGCCTTCACGGGACCTGCGTTGAAATGCAGAACCTCTTCACAGGTTCTGCGCTGAAGGAGAAACGAGAGTTTCTCACTGGGTTTTGGGTCACAGTTTGCTATTTAATCTACAGTTTCAGGCCAAATCAAAGCAACAAGCAAGGTACAATCAAAGGGATGCATTGAGGAAGGGCTAAGATCTATCACAAAGGATCATCAAATCATTTGTGAGTCCATTGTTCAGATCATAGACAAATCCAGTGATTGGATCAAAGCAGCAGCTGTCTACTTTGCATCTGAGAATAGCAGATGCAGTTCGATTGTTGCTGTTGAGTCTATGAAACAAACAATGATAGAGACACAAATAAAATGACTAAACAGATCTCCCCAGTGGAGTCGCCAATTTGTTGTGGGGAAAAATGCCTATGCAGGACGATCCTATCCACCTAAGGTGTGGCAGTGCCTTAGCAACAAACAGAGACAGCTATCCTAGTATTCTTCCTTTATGAATTAAGAATGAAGAGAGATAGATGGACTAACCGGTGTCTTCCGTTTGTCCCTCGATCTGGTCTCTCTTCTCTTTGGGAGTTCCCAGCTACTTGCCTTCTCGCTCGCCCAGCTTCAAGAGGTTTCTGCAAGATCACAAGAAGAGAACACTACGCAAAGACATAGATTCATATTCATAACTAGTTCAGAATTAGAAATAAACTAAACATACTAATGCAATCATACATCAAAGATACATCATTACATAGGAGAAACCAAGATAGCTTTATTGATGAATAACAAGGTTCAGGAAGAGATACAACCCAGAGGGCTCCAATCCAGCATCTCCTTCCCAGCAAATGGAATTCCTATCTTCACCCCCTTCAAAGCATTAAGCACCCAATGATTCCAATCTCAAACCAACAGAAATTCTTTGCAATAACAAAATTCCAGCCTCTAGATATCATGGAGGAGAGATCCATATATAGATGTTTGGAGAGAGGATGAGTCAGCTTGAGATCTGACTAGTGTCCTCTCCCTCTGTCAGTTCTTGATTCCACTTGGAGGTTCTTGCTTCCACTTGGAGATTGGGAACCTCTTACTCATCACTAGTCGAATTCACTGAGGCAAGTGTCATTGAGGAAGATTCTGGAAGCTTCCTGGGTCTTGACACCTCTTGGAATGAACTTGCCATTTGTCAATTCCCACTCAGCGCACCCTGGTAGTGCTTCTACCTGCGTTGCAGTGCAGGTAGCCAGTGTTGACTTTGCATTTCAGCGCAGACAGCTAGTGGAGCCACTGAATTGATCCTGAATTGACTTGTTTTTGAGCAGTTTCTGGTGGAGAACTTCTGTGAATTGTTGTGGTTTGTTAGCCTTGTTCCTCTAGGGGTAGGAACAACATGTTTAGGGACTTTGGATCCCTTAGATTATGGACATTTCATGCTCAATGCTGTAAGGCACAAAAATGTCTATAACAATACTACTCAGTGTTACACTCATCTTTGCATTCTCTTCAAAGGCATAGATCTTAGACTTTCTTCTTTCCCCTGCACATTTTATGTTCATGCATACATTCTCTTTACACATGTGCATTCTCAAATAATAATATGCTCTTTCACACTAGTCCTTTAATTGTGCATTCATATTTATATATGGAGCAAGCCTTTAATTCTTCCTTTGAATCTTCCTTAGCACCTTTCCTTCCAAATCACCTTTTTTTGTTTTAGATCCCTTCTATCCAACCAGCCAATAGATAAATGCTTTATCCATTTGAAATTTAATGACCATATGTTTCATGATCAAGTCCTTTGGTGGAACCTTCACAAGCTAGAATCATGACCTTTTCATGCCTATGTTGCGATGGTTAACTCTCAGAACCTTCTCCTTAACACCTCATGACCAAGGTTCAAGATTGTGTCCTTTACATATTGGGTTGCACTATATCAAAGTTTTTCTTGGGCTCTACACCCTTGGGTGATGGACTTTGGCTCCTCGTAACATGGTGTTGTGACTTTATGCTTGCCTATCAGATATCAAAGATCCTTAGAAGCTCTCAACTCCTAATGATAAATAGTTAGGCATTTGTGACCATGGGTTATGACCTCAATCTTATCTCCATACTGGTTACCATTTGAAGTCATTAGCTCTAAGTGTTAGATGTTAGACCTTGGTGACTCCTGATCAGGTGCTTAGAATTATGCTTAAAAATAAAAATGTCATAATCTTATCAAACTCAGCTTCAAATTGAAGAACTCGTCATTCTAAATCCAAAGGTGTGAGCAAAACTCAAATCCGAATTCGTATGTAAAAGTTAGAGAAATTCAAAGTTCAAGTTTGACTTGCCTACATGGCAGGATTAGGATGATGTGGAAAGTCTTCAACGAATAAGGAGGTGCCAAGTGGTAGTCCACAATTAGCCCTTGTAAATCACATATCGCAGAAGTAGGTGGAAAATGTGTTTCAAATCGGCCCCTGGTAAGTTGGGTTGCGATGCAATCACAATCGGTGAAAGGGAACAAAGAATAGGTATCGGCCTCAGCCCAGCAAGGTTAGTGATGCGATGTGATCACATATCGCATATCGCAATCGCAATAGTAACAGGAATCATCCCCAGCACAAATTAAGTCACGAATGCGAAAGACCCCAGACGCAATAACATTACATCTCACAGTTTAAAACTTCGGAGGGTCCATGATCGTAGAATTTCGTCGAGTAAACAAGATACTCCACCCGTTGATTGCGATCTGTGATAAGGACAATAGGATATAGCCCGCGGTGCGACGAAATTATTCCCCAATTAGCAGATTTTGGGGCTAATTTGTAGTTTTCTGCCAATTTTGGAGCATTTTGTGGAACTAATAGTGGGAGAACTTGGAGAAGTCATAAATCCTTCAGTTCTTATCCAAATTAGATGCAAAAATAGTCAATTCTAGCATTTTTTGTTTTTTTGAACTCACTGAGACAATTTTCAGAGGCATCTAAGCATTGTAAACACACTTTTGATGTAATTTGAGCATAATAGAGAGGCCCAAGCCATTGGAAGCTGGACCAAGGAGACGTAGCCCAAGAGGGGTGAACTACTTTATCATGTGCTTGTTGTGTGTTGTATATTGATGTTCATTGTTGTTATATTACTGTTGTTCAACATATGTTTTTATGTTAAATTGTTTATAACATTTACATAAGAAAAACTCATGGGAATATGTTAATTGCAAAAGTTTTTGAATCCTTAAGCACTTGGAAAAGCAAATGATAAGAATTTTGTTTTTTTTTTTTTTGAATGGAGAATTAGCACAACATTACTAATTGGCTCAAATTCAGATCAAGTTGGTATCAGAGCATTATTTTTGCTTACTAGATTTTCTTTGTGAAAGAAGGATTTAATTGTTTTCAAGTTTATGTCATGCTCACAAGGTTAAATCTCAAAAGAGGTGAAGGAAAGCTGGTTGAAAGCCCTGAAATTGGGTCAAATGGGAGAAGAGAAAGGTTTCCAAAGTCTGCTATACCATTATAGCCTCAAGTTGTGGAAGTTGCAGTTGAGATTCCAACACTAGTACAGCATCAAATTGTAGTTGAGCCTTCAGAGCTCATGTCTCATGAAGGAGAACCTATCATGACAAAAGATGAGAATACCTTCAGAAAGGCCTTCTTTGATATGACAAATATGGTTAAGGTCCTCTATGAAGAGAGGAAAATCGGACTACAAGGAGAAAGTTCCAAGCCTCCCAATGGAGAAGGCTCTTCAAGAGGAGGTAATGGAAAAGAATATAAAGGAAAAGGAAATAATGGGAATGGAGACAAGCCTCCACCATCTCCTTCACTTATTCTTCAAAATAATCTTCACACTCTTCCACCAATACCATCGTTACTCATACTCATCATCATTCTTCAAAAGGGGTTGGTAAATCACCTTTTCTGAAGGTTGATGTTAAATTCGAATTGCTTATGTACAATGGAGAAGTTAATGTAGAGAAGTTGGATAATTGGATTCGTCAGTTGGAGGTGTATTGTAGAATTTAGAACCTTCAAGAGGATGATATCAAGATTCAGTTGGCTTCATTGAGAATGGAGGGTGCAACACTTGTATGGTGGGAAGCAAGGACTCAAGATGAGATCAAGAAACCTGGTAAGATCTTTATTACTTAGTCTGATTTCATTGATGCTATAAAAAGATAGTTCTACCCTTTAGCTCATATGAAAAAAGCCATTATGAATTGGAAAAATTTCTGACAGTTGAAAGGTCAAAATGTGCAAGAGTATACTCAAGAGTTTAGCAAAAGAGCTCTTATGCTAGGAGTAGACTTACAGTCACAAGATGCCTTGCTGAAATACATAGGAGGGTTGCATAACTATCTTCAACATACTATTCTTATGTTTAGTCCCACAAATCTTGATGAGGTCTTCATTCAAGATACACACCTCGAAGCAAGAGGGAAAAATATACAAGAAGAAGGTAAGAAGAAGAAATTTCAGAGTGTTGAAAAAAGGAAGAAGTTTAAAGGAAAGCTGAAGAAAAATGCTTCTGTTAAGAAAGAAGGGGAGAAACCCATGTGTAATAATTGTTCCAAGGAAGGAAATGATGAAGCACATTGCTAGAAGCTTCATCCAAAATTACAACTGAAGAAATTCAACAATAAATAAAAACAGAAGACCAACGTTGCTGCAAAACAAGACTTGGATTCAAAGCCAAGGGATGAAACAAAAATTGTAGCCACAGTCACCAAAGGAAAATTTGTGGAAAAATCAAGCAAAAAGGTCAGCAAAGAGGCAGTCATCGCAAGTACCAGCGTAGCAACTAATACCCACAACATTTCAAATGAGGAAAACTGAATAGAGTTATTCCATATCTGAGTCATTTCCAAACATATGAAAATTGATACGTTGTTTGACAGTGGATAGCAAGCCAACCTAATTTCTACGGATTTGGTTAAGAAAATAAATCTGGAAACCATGCCCCATCACAAACCCTATCTGTCTGGATGGATAACCAAAGATGCTAATTTACAGGTCACACGGAAATGTATTTTTAGGTTTTCAATCACCGCTAATTTCATTGATGAAGTTGAATTATACGTTGTGCCATTGGATATCTCAGGAATTGTGTTGGGAAGTCTATATTTGTATGACAGGAAGGTTGTTTTCCACATATTTGAGAACAAATACCATTTGTTCAAAAACAGTGTGGAGTACATTGTGAGAGCCAAGGAAAATCTTAAGAACCACCCTAAATTTATATGTATAATAAATGGGCGAATCCCCATGATACATAGGAAAAATGGGAGGTGATTTTATCAATAATATAATATGTATATATAATTCTTTTGGCGAATCTCTCACCAGATTATATTATCTTGTAAATTCATGGCGAATATTTCACTGAATTATAAAATCTTGTAAGATCTTGGAAAATCCTTCACTGAATAATAAAACATTGTGAAGTCTTGGCGAATGTTTTGTTAAAGTATGAAACCATATATGATAATAGGAAAACATATTCATTAAATTTTACTATACTAACATACATGTTTGGAAAAAAGAAACATAATTTTCTCTTCCTACAAACAATGTTGCAAGTTTCAGTGGTCGTGTTTGTCAAGGTTCTTACTGTACACTCTTTCATATCCTTCTATTAGTTTTGATAATATTCCACAACAAAGTTCTTGTGTTGATCTTGACCACCAATTTTGTCAAGGTAGGAGAGATTAATCTTTTCTCTACCACTTTTTTCAAGCTACCACTTTTGTGAAGCTATCAAATTTCTTTCTTATTCCATAGACTCCAACTGCGAGATCAAAAAAAACACATCAAGTTTGTTTAGCCCAACACGCAAACAAGTAGCAAGCCCCAACTATATAATATAAGAAAGTAGTAGCTATCCCAAAGGCCTGAAAGGGATCTAATGGAAAGAACTGATTGTTGTCAGAAGCCTTCAATCCTGATGATGGATCCCACTTGGGATTTGAAACGTTGGTATAAAAATGTTCATACTGTGGATTCTCCGGTCTCTGATTCAAAATATATAAATGTAGATTTATTATTATTTTAATTGGAAATCTTCAATTAAATAATAAATTTTAATTACGTCTCTCCCAATCTAAATTGCTTATTAGCATAATTCACTACCTTCATACCTCTTGCATTTTTTAGCTACGTTGTAACATGTGGATTAATTTCCTTTTTGGTGCACAATCTCCGCCTTTTAGGACAATATGGTGCAATGGCCCAACCCCTACAGATCATTACAATAAACTAAGAATAACAAAGAAGAGGAAAGGTTGTACAAACCAACATATTTTTCAAACAAGTAATCCAACATCAGTACCTTAACCTTTTAATGAAGATATCATATTGAAAACGTTTGAAAAATGGTGTGAAATCTGGGTAGTGACTCTCTCTTCTGTGAGGATGATGCAGAAAGAGTGATAAGATTTTACTATTTTGATTTTTTTTTTGTTAAATCAGAAAATCCAATATTTATGGAGATATTGGTATTTTTTACTAAATTTTGTGAAGTTACTAAATGTAGCTTTAACCATTCACCTTAAGATTTTTTTTACAATATAATTTCCTAAATCTATTTAATATCTTCATTATCATAAAAACCAATGTATATCCATCTTAATTCCACATCTACCACTCTTAGAGGGATGAAATCTATTTATCCCTCTAAGCACTTGGTAGACCCAGAATTAAGATGGATCTAACCTGATAGAATTTCCTCTTTAAATAGTTTATGCTCACATGAACGCCATGGTATTACCATGGTTCAATACCATGGGTTATCATAAACCTGGAGCTTAAAAACTACTATTAGTAATTATAAAAACTAATAAAATTAATAATTGATTTTTATTTTATTTTTTTATTTTAACCAAGTTAAAATCTTTAAGTGACATTAAATTACAAGATCCATTTTTACTCTTGATCTACCAAGCCCCCAAAGGGATCAAATATTTTTTCATTGTATGCTAGTTTGCATATGACAATATTTGATCCCTCTTGGGACTTAGCAGATATAGAGTAAAGATGGATCTATGCTTGTTTAATTCCCCCTTTAAATAGGCTACATTCCACGTGAATACCATAGGTCAATACCATGTGCCATCTCTATTTTTATTAAAACTAATATTAGGGTTAATAATGTTTTTTTGCATGGTATTAATAAAAATTTGGCCCATGGTATTTGGCCCATAGGCTTCACCTAAATATAACACATTTTTTTAGTGTTCGTAAATATAAGGTGACTTATGGAGTAAATATATTAACATGTTTTATTTATTTACCATACCTCTCGTTTATTTATATTTTTATTAATTTACCATACCTCTTTTATAAATATGGCATTTGGCCCATAGGATTCACTTAAATAAAACCTCTTTTTTGAGCCTTCTTAAATAGAAAGAGGGTTATGGACTAAATATAAAAAGAGGTTTTATTTATTTACCATACCTCTAGTTTATTTATATTTTTATTTATTTACCATACCTTTGGAGCAAGTATAAAAAGAGGTTTTATTTATTTACCATACCTCCACTTTATTTATATTTTTATTTATTTATAAGGTGACTTATGGAGTAAATATAAAAAAATGTTTTATTTATTTACCGTACCTCTCGTTTATTTATATTTTTATTAATTTACCATACCTCTTTTATAAATATGGTATTTGGCCCATAGGATTCACTTAAATAAAACCTCTTTTTTGAGCCTTGTTAAATAGAAAGAGGGTTGTGGACTAGATATAAAAAGATGTTTTATTTATTTACCATACCTCTAGTTTATTTATATTTTTATTTATTTACCATACCTTTGGAGTAAGTATAAAAAGAGGTTTTATTTATTTACCATACCTCCACTTTATTTATTATTTTATTTATTTACACCCTTGCGTGTAAATAAATATAAGGTGACTTATGGAGTAAATATAAAAAATGTTTTATTTATTTACCATAACTCTCGTTTATTTATATTTTTATTGATTTACCATACCTCTTTTATAAATATGGTATTTGGCCCATAGGATTCACTTAAATAAAACCTCTTTTTTGAGCCTTGTTAAATAGAACGAGGGTTGTGGACTAGATATAAAAAGAGGTTTTATTTATTTACCATACCTCTAGTTTATTTATATTTTTATTTATTTACCATACCTTTGGAGTAAGTATAAAAAAAGCTTTTATTTATTTACCATACCTCCACTTTATTTATATTTTTATTTATTGGGACCAAATACAACCTCCCAAACCAGAAAATGGGCCATTGCAAACGAATTTAATATTGCAAAGCAGAAAATCGGGAGAATGTAATAGAACCTCCCAAACTAGGTGAATCAGGTCAAAGCAGAAAATCAGGAGAATGTAATGGAATAGAACCTCTCAAACTAGGCCAATCAGGTCAAATGAGTCTTTTCATAGTTTATCCACCCCTTTTTTTGGGCTAAAATGAAAAAAATAATTATTTTTTAAATAAAAGTTGGGCTAAATATATGAAATGGTTGTTTTATAAAAAATTTGCCCCTCTAAAATGAAAAACCCCTTAAATTTTGCCCTTGGGCTAAAATTTGCCCCTAAAATTTACCATGGTGAGAGCCTATCTCAAGAAACTTAATCTGTCTTTGTCAAGCACAGGTGAAATGGTATGACTAGTTAATTCCAGCAAGAGTCTTGTGCTCCTCGTGATCAAGGAGAAAAATGACACGGAGCAGGAATCCTTTGTAGGTTGTGATGTAAAGCTAAAATATGAATTGATTGATGTGGTCAATCAATATGGGGACATGCTTCAAGAACCAAAGGGATTGCCACAAAAAAGAGGAATTCAACATGAAATTCAACTATAGCAGGACTGTCCACTCCCAAACATTGGTATCTATTGAATGTCAATTCTGGAAAGTTTAGAAATTAAAAAGTAAGTTTAGGAATTGTTAGATAAAGGAGTAATTGGTCCTTCTACTTCACCATGTGGTTCACTAATTGTATTGGTACCCAAGAAAGATGGAACCTAGTGCATGTGTGTAGATTATCGAGCTTAAAATAAGATCACAATAAAGAATCGATACCCACTGCAAAGAATAGATGATTTGCTAGATCATTTGAAAAATGCAAAGTATTTTACTGAATTAGACTTGAGAAGTGGATATCATCAAGTAAGAATAGTTGAGGAGGACATATGAAAAACTGCTTTTAAAACCAAATAGGGGTTGTTTAAGTGGTTGGTTATGCCTTTCGGTCTTTGCAATGCTCCATCTACATTCATGAGAGTTATGAATGATGTTTCAAGATCATTTCTTAATGAATTTGTAATTGTCTATTTAGATGATATTTTGATATTCAACAAATCAAGAGAAGAGCATGTCAACTGTGTTAGGAAAATTTTGGATATCATGAGAAAATAACAGTTATTTCTAAAGATGTCTAAATGTGAATTCGGGAAAACTTCCTTAGTGTATTTGGGCCACATAGTTGGAGGAGGTGAGCTGAAGATTGATCCCTCTAAAGTTTTGGTCATTGTGAATTGGCCAATACCCAAATCAGTCACAGAAGTAAGGAGTTTTTTAGGAGCAGCATAGTACTAGAGGTGTTGAAAATAGCAACAAGAAATGCTAAAAATAGAAGTGATAAAAATAGCATTCCTATAAATAGAATTTTAGGATACATTCCAATTTTAGTTAGTCCCTAAACTAAAATTGAGAATTAAAATTCGAATTTTATCTTAGCAGTTGTTTGAAAAATAATTAATTAAGTCATCTTGAGTTAATTAGTTGAAGAAAATCAAACATGAAGTCTGTGTGAAGACATGCAACGGTTATCCCTTTGATTGAGGAAGTTATCCCTTAATTAATGAGATCAGGATGAGTTTTACTTTGAGTTGTAATTAGTTAGCTCATTTAACTGAGTTAAGTCCAGTTAGATTAGTTCCAACAGTTTGTGGAACTGATTGTGAGTTCAGTTAGTTAATGCATGCATGCATGTAACTAGTGTACTTCATATAACTCAGTATTCTCTCATAAATAACTCATGCATGTCAGTTCAATCAAAGACCCAGTTGAGATCAGAGGATGGGACAATGTACTATCAGTTGCAAGAATATTCCCTTGAGGATATCTCTTGCATGCAAAAGGAATTCATTCCTTAAGGATTGCACAATTAATTCTAAGTTTGGTGAGTTGTGTGAGAGGTGAATTCACACAGGTGGCAGCCAGAAGACCCAGGAGAAACTATGCAAGGAAATAGGAATCTTGGAGGACTGAAGGAAGGCATATGTTGTGTCTATTCAGTCTATGAGCAGCATTGATGGATTGTACTAAGAGTTGGATAGCTTGTGAGCTAAAGATTTGTGTAATCCGGAGATATTTCCACTTATATGATAATACAGATAGCGGGATTTTAGCTGAGGCTTTCCCCAGAGTATTCTTCTGTGTTCATGTGTGGTTGATTTCTCATTCTCTGTTATATGTGTTCTATTTGATCTTGCTCAAAATAGATTAAGCTTCTGCAAGTTTGTTTGTAGAAGTAGATCAAGTATTTTGCTTTAGTATATTGCATTATCAAGTGATCTACAATGAGAAATTCTGCATGGTATCAGAGTCAAGTTGATCGAAGCGGAGAACAGTATACAAAGAAGGGAGAAGTTCAATGTTTGAAGTTCCTGATTATAGAAATTGAATTCTTATCACATCTCAAATTTCACCAATGGCGTTCAACGGTTTGAGACTCGAGTATGCCCTGGATGGCAGCTCAAATTATATAGCTTGGAAGGATCGCATGGAAGTGGTATTAGAGGACGACTGTTTGAAGGACTTCATTGATCAAGAAGTCCCCAAGCCAGCAGCAGCTAATGCCCAAGAATTGGCGGAATGGAAGAAATGTGTGGCTAGAGCAAGGAGGATCCTTCTGGAGGGGGTTTGAGACCGCATTGTCTTGAGTCTCCATGGGAAGGAGACACTGTTTTCAATGTGGAAAACATTGAAGGATCTATATCATAGCAATAGTGATCAGAGGAAGCTGGCGCTAAAAGACAAGCTTCAGAAAACCAAGTGTGAAAAGGGCGACATGATCTCTACATATTTAAACAAGCTCACCACCTACAGGGATGAGCTTAGAAGTGTAGGAATCACGACTGTCGATGATGACATGGTGAGTCTTTCTATCCTTAGTCTTCCTGAGAGCTGGCATAACTGCCAAGACTCAGTAAATGGAAGAGAGAAACTGCCAAATTGGGAACGACTGTGGTCGGATCTGATGCAGGAGGAGATAAGGAGAAGCACTAGAGATGGTTCTTCATCAAAGCATGATGATGAAGAAAATATAGCCTTAGCGAGTAAGGTGAGGAAAGGGAAAGGGAAAGATTCTCATTCCAAATCGAGTTCTTCACATGGTGGGAAGACGATTGAAAAATCAAAAGTGTGATACTTTCATTGTCATGAGGTGGGCCATTATGCTACAAATTGTCCACGGAAGAAATCCAAGAAGGGATCCTTGAAAGGATCAGATGGTGAGGCACTGGCCTCACAGTTCGAATTAGATTTCACCCTCATCGCATGCATGGTTTCATTGATGGTGGGTTGTGTTTGGTACATGGACAGTGGAGCCTCATTCCACATGACTGGCGACAAGAGTTTATTCAGTACCTTGGAGGAGAATGACCTCTAGATGCACATAGAGATGGGCGATGATGGAAAGTACCGTGTTTCAGGTGAAGGTACAGTTGTGTTTCAGAGGGAGCATGGAGCTCCTCTCACCCTAACTAATGTAAAGTATGTTCCTGGTCTGAAGAAGAATCTGGTATCCGTTGCTATGTTGGAAGACAAAGGCTATGATGTAGTATTTAGTAAAGGAAAGACATTCCTGAGGCACATCGGCACTGGACAGACCAAGAGGATTGGGATTCGAGTAAAGAATCTATACAAGCTAGAGGTAGATGACTATGTTGCATTGAGTTCCAAAGCATATTTGGTGCAAAGCCAAGATATTGGCGAGCTATGGCATAGAAGATTGGGCCACTTGCACCGTGGGGCCTTGAAGATCGTGCAACAGATTTCTACCGGACTTCCCAAGGGTGACTTGGAGCAAGTGGATACATGCAAAGGTTGTACCTTGGAGAAATCCTGGAGCAAGTTCATAAAGATGCATGTGGAGCCTTCTCGATAGCCTCCACCACTAAACAAAGGTACTATGTTATTTTTATTGATGATTTTTCTCATAGATGTTGGATCTACTTCATGCAGAAGAAGGATCAAACCTTCTCAAGGTTTTGTGAGTTCAAAGTCTTGGTTGAGAAAGAATCTGGAAAAAAAATAAGGGCCTTGCGAAGCGACAATGGTGGAGAGTATGTCTCTCAATAGTTTAAGGAATTTTGTGCAGCAAAAGGAATTAACGGGAGTTGACGGCACCCCATAACCCACAGAAGAATGGGGTGGCTTAAAGGAAGAACAAAACGATTGTGGGAGCATCTCGGGCAATATTGCATGACCAAGGCCTACCACTTCATTTGTGGGTTGAGGCATGCAATACAACAATATACTTGCAGAATAGAAGCCCGCATCGTATACTAGCAATGAAGACACCAGAGGAGGATTTTTCCGGGAATAGACCAGATGTGAGTCACTTCAGGATCTTTGGCTCATCAGTATTTTTCCATGTGACCAAATATGCCCAGAAGAATCTAGAGCCAACAGCTGAGTTGGGGATACTTGTGGGGTACACTGATACACCCCACAACTATCGGGTGTTCTTGCCTACTAATCAGAGGACAGTGGTACACAGAGATATGAAGTTCGATGAGCAGAAAGCCATGTGAGTTTCCCTTGAGAGGGAGCTCAAGTTGCATGTAGAGGAGGAAATTTTGGTTCCTAAGGAGGAGGAGCCTCAGACTGATGTGGAGCAGTCGCATGTAGAGGATCCAGGAGTGCAGAACTCCACTCATGCAGAGTCTTCCAGAGATGGGCAGAAACACTCAAGGGAAGCTGACAAATTTATGATGGATGCGAGAGAGAATGTGGGACAGCCATCTTCTCAGCGCAAACAGAGGAGGTCACCTGAGCGGTACACTAGTTACATGGCCCTGGTTAGGGAATGTATAAAGACCAAACCATATTTCTTAGAGGAAGCAATGCAGCAGCCAGTCTGGGTTGATGCTATGGTGGAGGAGTATGACTCCATAGTTCGGAACAGTGTTTGGGATGTTGTTCCGAGACTGGAGGACAAGTCAGTGGTGA
Organism: Pinus tabuliformis; assembly: GCA_031772625.1. NCBI lineage: Eukaryota > Viridiplantae > Streptophyta > Pinopsida > Pinales > Pinaceae > Pinus > Pinus tabuliformis. The sequence goes on from CM062813.1 coordinate 195,126,659, forward strand.
GTTTCCAATGGCTTTACAAGGTAAAGCAAGCAGCTGATGGTAGTGTTGAGAAACATAAGGCAAGTTTTGTTGCCCGTGGTTTATCATAGGTCGAGGGGATTGACTATGATGATACTTTTGCTCGTGTAGCAAGGTACTCATCTATCAGATCGACGTTGGAACTATCAGCACAGATGGGTTGGAAGATCCATCAGATGGATGTGAAGACTGTGTTCCTAGGAAGAGGTGTACATAGAGCAGCCAGAAGGATTTGAGACCTTCGATCGTGAGTCGCATGTGTTCGGACTCAAGAGAGCTTTGTATGGGCTGAAGCAAGCACCTCGTGCTTGGTACACCAAGATCGATAGCTATTTCACTAGGTTGGGCTTCACAAAGAGTGAAGTGGATGCAAACCTATACCACATCATGGTAGAAGGTAAGCCATTGATCATTGTTCTTTATGTTGATGATCTGATATTATGTTGATGATATGATATTGACAGGTGATGATCAGTTGATCAAGTCTTACAAGGAGGACCTTGCAAGAGAGTTCGAGATGAAAGACATGGGTCTCATGCACTACTTTCTAAGCATGGAAGTGTGGCGGAAGGATGGGGAAGTGTTTGTGTCTCAAGGAAAGTATGCCAATGAGATACTTAGGAGATTCCACATGGAGAAGTGCAAGCCTATGCAGACTCCTCTAGCAGGTAACTGGAGGAAGGAGGATCCTACTTCAGGTGAGGTAGTAGTTGCTACTGTTTATCGACAGCTTGTGGGTTCATTGATATATTTAGTGAACACACGACCAGATTTGTGCTTTGCAGTGAACAAGCTGATTTAAGCTATGGTTCAACCTACCAAGCTGTTTTGGAAGGTAGTGAAGCATGTGTCGAGATACCTCAGAGGCACATCTTAGTAAGGATTATGGTACAAACGGACAGAGGGAGTGAATCTTCAGGGCTTCACAGATGCAGATTAGGCAGGGAGTCCATCAGATTGGAAGAGCACTTCAGGAGGAATTTTCAACCTTGGTTTAGCTGCAGTTTCTTGGTACAGCAAGAAACAAAGGTCAGTTTCACTTAGCTCAGTAGAGGCTGAATACATGGCTTCCAGTCAGGCAGCATGTGAGGCCATTTTGATGCGGAAAATTCTAGTTTGATTGTTTGATTAGAGGATGGATCCAACTGTGATCTATTGCGATAATCAGAGTTGTATCAAACTCTCTGAGAATCCAGTATTTCATGACAGGTCCAAGCACATCGATATCCGGTATCATCATCTTTGAGACTGTGTGGTGAAGAGGATCATGTTGTTGTTGTATGTTTCGACAGAGGAGCAGGACGCAAATATTTTGACTAAGGCATTGTCAAAATGAAAATTCGAGTTCCACAGACATAGGATTAGGGTGACAGATAATCCCTTTCTTGTTGAAAGGGAGTGTTGAAAATAACAACAAGAAATGCTAAAAATAGCATTCCTATAAATATCATTTCGGGATACATTCGAATTTTAGTTAGTACCTGAACTAAAATTGAGAATTAAAATTCGAATTCGATCTTAGCAGTTGTTTGAAAAATAATTAATCAATTCATCTTGAGTTAACTAGTTGGAGAAAATCAAACATGAAGGCTATGTGAAGACATGCAATAGTTATCCCTTTGATTGAGGAAGTTATCCCTTAATTAAGGAGATCAGGATAAGTTGTACTTTGAGTTGTAATTAGTTAGCTCATTTGACTGAGTTAAGTCCAGTTAGATTAGTTCCAACAGTTTGTGGAAATGATTGTGAGTTCAGTTAGTTAATGCATGCATGCATGTAACTAGTGTACTTCAGATAACTGAATATTCTCTCATAAATAACTCATGCATGTTAGTTCAATTAGAGACCTAGTTGAGATCAAAGGATGGATAGTGTACTATCAGTTGCATGAATATTCCCTTGAGGATATCTCTTGCATGCAGAAGGAATTCATTCCTTGAGGATTGCGTAGTTATTTCTAAGTTTGGTGAGTTGTGTGAGAGGTGAATTCACACAAATGGTAGCCAGAGGACCTAGGAGAAACTGCGCAAGGAAATAGGAGACTTGGAGGACTGAAGGAACAAATATGTTGTGTCTATTCAGTCTATGAGTAGCATTGAGGGATTGTACTGAGAGCTATATAGCTTGTGAGCTAAAGCTTTGTGTAATCCGGAGATATTTCCACTTGTATGATAATACAGATAGCGAGGTTTTTAGCTGAGGCTTTCCCCAGAGTATTCTTTTGTGTTCATGTGTGATTGATTTCTCATTCTCTACTATATTTGTTCTATTTGATCTTGCTCAAAATCGATTAAGCTTCCGCAAGTTTGTTTGTAGAAGTAGATCAAGTATTTTGCTTTAGTATATTGCATTATCAGGTGATCTACAGTGATAAATTCTACAGGAGGAAGTTTATTACCAATTTCTCCTCCATAGCAGCTCCACTACATGTGTTTACCAACATGAAGGTTGTCTTCCTATGGGGAGGCAAACAACAAAACACATTTGATTCTTTGAAACAAAAGATCAGCTCAGCCCTAGTTTTGGCATTGTCAGATTTGAAACAACCCTTTGAAATACAGACAAATGCAAGTGACTACGCCATGGGTATAGTTCTTTTATAGCATGGTAAGCCCATTTCATTTCATTCTAAAATTTTTAATGGTGTTGTTATTAATTATCCTATGTATGATAAATAGCTTTACGCATTGGTACAAAGTGTGAAGAAATGGAAGCATTATTTGATGGGAAAAGAAACCATTATTCACACCGATCATCAGCCTTTGCAATATCTGCAATCTCAAACCAAATTGCAGTAATCAAGGCACTTTTGTTGGATGGGATTTTTATAGAAATTCAACTTGGTAATCAGGTACAAGAAAGGCTTTTATAACAGAGTTGTTGATATGCTTTCTATACCGGTTGTAAATGTAGCCATTTTACTCAAGAATAATTATGTTTTCCCTGAAAGTTATGTTGAACAATACGCACAGGACGTTGACTTTCAAGAGGTGTATTTAAACTTGAGTCAAGGCCACCAAGTTGAGGAATTAGACTACCATGTACATGATAATTTTTTGTATCATTTGGTAAAACTTTGTGTTCCATAGGGAGAGAGAGTAAATGTCACAAGGGAAGCGCAAACTTCTCTTATTGCTTGAAATTTTGGTGTAAGTAAAACAGTGGTAAATCTCCAGATATATTTTTGGAGAGATTATGATATGTGATAAGGCGGACATGATATGGCCCACGATGCGGTGAAATATTTCCTGGTTAGCATATTTTGGGGCTAATTTGTAGTTTTCTGCCGGATTTGGAGCATTTTATGGAACTAATAGTGGGAGAACTAGGAGAAGTCATAACTCCTTCAGTTCTTATCCAAATTTGATGCAAAAATAGTCAATTCTAGTAGCTTTTGGTATTCTAAACTCACTGAGACGTGTTTTAGATGCATTTGAGCATTTTAAACACACTTTCTATGTAATTTTAGCATAATAGAGAGGCCCAAGCCATTGGAATCTTGACCAATGAGAGGTAGCCCAAGAGGGGTGAACTCTTTTATCATGTGCTTGTTGTGTGCTGTATATTGACGTTTATTGTTGTTATATTTCTGAGGTTCAGCATATGTTTTTATGTTAAAATTTTTATAACATTTACATAAGAAACTCTCATGGGAATTTGTTAATTGCAAAAGTTTTTGAATCCTTAAGCACTTGAAAAAGAAAATGATAAGCATCTTGGTTTTTTTTTTCTAAATGGGAATTAGCACAACATTACTGATCTTCTCCAATTCATATCAACTACATCCCATGACCTTGGTCTTATCTCCATATCAGTATAATATGTAAAAATTCAATAGAAAAACTACATATGCAAGATACTTTCTCCCTTGGTTGCAACTGAAAATATTTCTCCGTCACACAGGACCATGGTATACCAGATTGTTTCTCTTATCCCTCATCTTAATACCTCGGTACTCCACTAATCTTGTATGGGACCCCACAAGAGCTAACATTTGGATCTACCATTTTTAGCGCAAACCCTTAGTTTTCAAAAATCTTAGGGAAAAAAAAATATATAGGAAAAACTCACTAAACACAACCCTAGCACAAGTTTAGAGACCTCTGGCATTATCATGTCAATCCATGGTGGACCAATCATAGCTTACCACGTAGTCATTTTTCCAAGTCATCTCTGCCACATCCTCTCTTCCAAGTCATGTTGGATACCAGCCTTCACTTTTTATACAAAAATTCAACTCTTATTCCCAATGTTCTGGTACAAGACCCACCATTTCCATGTCACCTACCATGTCATCTACTACGACCAATCAAATCCTACCACATGATTGGGTGCTAACATGTACCTACCACATGTCACTTTCCAACCATCCAATTGATCAACTAATAATTCCATTTATGCCTACCACATGTCACTAATTGTTGTTTCCATGTTAGTGGATCTTCCCCCTATCATCTATGTGGAAGTGCCACCTCATACCAGATATTGGATCAAGTGCATTCATTTCATTAATCACCATGCATGTGTGAGCCTAACATGTATATGGTCCATTGAATTAAGGCATTCTTAACCATTGGATAAATCACGTGCACAAGCGCTCTTTAAAATCCATGCATGTTGTGAGTATGGTATAATTTGGCTTGTTGACCTTAATGCTTAGTATAGATTTAAGCCATTGATCTTTTTCTTGGTATCCTTAATCATGGTTTAATCCATTTTAATTATCATTGACCATGGATTAGTGGTTGTGATTAAGACTGGGTGATTTTGCAGGAAATAAAACAAAAAACAAAACAAAAACAAAAACAAAAACAAAAACAAAAACAAAAACAAAAACAAAAACAAAAACAAAACAAAACAAAACAAAAAAAAACAAAAAAACAAAACGAAACAAAACAAAACATGAAGGTTTAGTTATAAGTTTTATCCCATTATATCGCTCGGCACCATACTTGTATTATATACCAACAATTCTCTAACATAGCATATTGACACCATGCTTTGCCACGCCTAAGTTATATCCCAGGCCCCTCCTGGGAAACACCAAATTCCAATCATAACATGAAAACAACAGATTTAATGCCAAATTCATTCACGGCCTCTGTTAAGAACTCCCCCTGGATTTGATAGTCATGGATCCACCAGGAACTACCCCTGACCTTGACATCAATGAAAACATATTCAACAAATCCTGCAACATCTTGTTTAGTAGCTCTAGTGAGTGCTTTGGCTTCGACCCATTTGGTAACATAATTTGTGCAAACCAAAATGTAAGAATTTCGATAAGATGTGGGATTAATGGGCCCCATAAATTCAAGATACCACTTCTCAAAGGGATCTATCACCAACTAATCTTGCAACGGAATTTCATCTTATTATATGGGTTGTCCCATCCATTGGAAAATGTCACATCCTTGGACATACTTTTTTTCATCTTGGAACAAAGTAGGCCAAAATTAGCACATGCAAAGTGCTTTGTATCATGTTATTTTATCAACAAAGTTTCCACCATAAGGCTTATCATGAAAATCCTTCAAACTATCATGGAATTAGTCTTCCCTTACACAACATCAGATCTCATGATCTATCCTAGTGTAAAAGAGATAACCCGATACCCAAGAATATCGAGCACTTTACTGAATAATTTTTCATTTTTCCATAGGACAAAGGTGGTGTGAGGGCTTTCCTATAACATGATAGTTATTGATATTTTAATACCACAGTAAGTGAGTGGAGACTACAAAAATATGCTCGCCTAGAAAAAATCCTCAATAGGAAAACATTCATTGATGTTGGAAAGCCTAAAAAGGAAATCTACAATGATATTATCCTCTTAGGTTTATCCAGAGTAGTGATGTCAAATTCTTGTAATAAAAGAAACCACCTAGTGATTCTACCATTGGTAATGGGTTTATTCATTAGAAATTTTATCTGGTATATACAAAAACTTGGTATCCTTTAATATAATGCTAAAATTTATTAATAGCATGCACAACATAAACAAAATATTTTTCGATTACCATACAATTTAGCTCAATGGGAGAATATGGATTTCGTTTTTTCTATTGTCTCAATACAACTCCAATAGCAATGTTAGAGGCATCTGTAAAAATATGGAATGGAAAGGTCTAATCAGGTCTTCGTAAGATAGGAACTTTGAATACATACATTTTCAGACCTGTAAAATCATTTTGGAATTTGTTAGTCCATATAAATTCCTTATCCATTCAAACTAATGAAAATAAAATAGATGAAAGTTTAGAAAAAAAAAATGATAAAGCTATAAAACCCCTTTCATTACCCCAAATTTTTTAATGTAATTAAGAACATATAATGTTGGGGTGTCGACATTCATGCTACAAAGTAAAACTCTAAAATATGATGTAATGTTTATTTCTACTAATAAAAATTTAGAGTTATAGAAAGGGTACACCCAACATATTATGATACCTTGGTGAGGGGGGGAACTTGACTTAAGAGGATAAATATACCTTAGGTGAATATTTTCCTTAGATGCACTGGTTAGTCTTCCCAGGAAGCTAAAAATTTTGGAAGATGAAGGGTTAATGTGTGATGATGAAAATAAGAGGGGGGAGTAATCAAAGGGTTCTTCTTCTTGGTTCTTAAACTTCTATTTTTATCTCTTGTATTACTCTCTACATATCTCTCTCTCACTTAGGAAAATTTAATTGGCATGAGAATTGGTGATAGCTTGTGTGATAGGAAATGAATTTGTTGTAATGTTTTTTTCTTTGGACTAGATGGCTCTGGCAATGGGTGTATAAATTATGGTGTATATTTGCAACTTCTTGTTAGGTCCCTATAACACTAGTGATGCCCCCATTAATATTGTAGTTGTATCCCTTATTAATATTGTTGTGCCCCTATTGTCCCCATATTGTTATTACTGTGCCCCATAGAATCCCTCTATTGTTATTTTTGTGCCTTTATATTATTATTGTTAGGTCGGCTTGGTTATATTATGACCCCTTAGACTCCTATATATAGAAAGGAGGTTTTTTCATTTGTATCATCCAAGAATTTTTCATTTGTGTAATGTAAAGAAGGTTTCCCCCTCAAAGAGGCTGAATTCTAAGGCGTTCAACTATATTTTCTATCTTTTTGTGAGTTGGTTTCATAACATTTGGTATCAGAGCTTTGGATTCTAGGTTTCACTGCTCCAAATAGGTCATTGTGGAATTTTCACTATAACTTTTTTTTGTGACGTTTCAGAAGTGAAACAAAAAACCCATTTGAGACAAAATCGCATTGAACCTAGGATCCAAATTTCAAAGCTTTTAGCACTACATTTGCGGAGATATTATCTGAGGAAGTTGGCCTTTTCACAGACTCCTGAATTACATTCCAAACAGGTGACCTTGGGAAAATTGTCATAACTTTTTTTCGAGCATCAAATTTAAATTTCATAATAAGTTACAGAAAGAGGATGGACTGTAGTTTCCTGTGTATATTTTTTAGATATTAAGGTCAAAACAGTGACACGTGGCACTTCATACAAGTTCACTCTTCTGGAAAGGTCTATAATCAGGTCATCTTGGGAGATTGTGCATAACTCTGCCTTGGAGAATCTAAATTCGATCAGACTGGTGGCATTGGAAAGAAGACATAGAGGGCTACTACAATTCATAATTTTAGAATTGGATGATCCGAAATTACAGAGATACATCAGATTCAATATAAAGCTCCTACAAAGTGAAAAAAGGTGTGTAGTTTTTTTATATCTTTGCATAAGCTTGGTTTGAAAAAATAGTTTGAAGGAATTCAAAGGGCATAGTAAAGCATTATTATCGGTAATTGATGCCCCAAGGAAATAAAATGCAAACACCTAGTAAGAAACCTAAAAGTTCTAGCATGACTTATCAAGAAGAGGAAAAAATGCAACATGATATATCAAAATTACGAGACCAAGTGCAACAAATGTCACTTGCACAAAAAGTAACAGAATCTAAGATGGATGGTTTAAAGAAAGATTTAGAAGCTAAGATGGATGGTTTAAAGAAAGGCGTAGAAGCTAAGATGGATTGTTTAAAGAAAGGCATAGAAGCTAAGATGGATGGCATGGAAGCTAAGATGAATGGCATGGACACTAAAATGGATGGCATGGATGATAAGATGGAAGAATTGAAGATAAATTTGAATAAGTTGCTACAAGAAGTGGTCACTAATGGTGGAAGGGTAGTAAAGGAAACTCATGATGAGAACAAAATAAATGTTAATCATGATTTCATGCACTCTAATGTTGGATCGAAGACCCACCATATTCCAAAAATCGATATGAGGAAGTTTGATGGCAAGGATCCCGCAACATGGATACTACAGATGGAGCAATTTTTCGATCTCAATAATGTGAAAAACACAAAAAAGGTGCGTATTGCAACTTTATATTTGGAACCAAATCAATTTGTATGGTATCAACGGCTTTGATCTCGTAAACAAATTATCACTTGGGCAATTTTTACGGAAGAAATGACAGCACATTATGAGGATACAAAAAGCAACACTTTTTTTAGCCAATTGATAAGTCTCAAAGAAAAGGGTTCAATGATGGAGCACATTGAGGATTTCCAAAAATTGAACATAAGGGTAAAAAATATTCCAGAGGAGCATAGGATTGATGTGTTCATAGGGACTTTAAAGGATAATATCCAACATGATGTTCGCCTTTGGGAACCTAATTCATTAGAGAAGGCATTCAGGTTAGCAAGAAAAATGGAAAGCAAAATTATGGCAACCAGGAAGCCTGCCACTCACAACTATAAATATGCATGTGTTGTTGCCCCTAGCCTTCCACAACTTATAAGGTTGACACCACAAAAATTGGAAGAAAAAAGAGCAAAAGGGCTTTGCTACAGTTGTGATAACAAATACACTAAAGGTCATAAGTGTACTGAGAAGAAATTATTCTACATAGATTGTGAAGAGGAAGAAGAAAAGGAACAAGAAAGGTCAAAAGAAGAGGATGTACTCCAGGAACAAAGCCTAGATAAAGAAGAAATGAATCCGACCATATCTTGTAATGCATTGGCTGGAATTACCACTCCTCAAACCATCAAGATAGAAGGACATATCAAAAAGAAAAATGTAATAGTGTTGATTGATTCAGGAAGTACCCACAATTTTATTCATTGTAAGATAGCAAAAGAACTGAATTCCTTCCTATATCCAGCACCAAAGTGTCAAGTGATGGTTGCAAATGGAGGAACAATAAATTACTCTGGAAAGTGCCATAATATCAAGCTATCCATGGGAGAATATGTATTGAATAGCCAAATTCTTTCCATTCCAATGGGAGGTGTTGATGTTGTACAAGGAGTCCAATGGTTACAATCCTTGGGTACAATAGCTTTTAACTTTCAATAAATTTTCATGAAATTTTATGCCAAAAGAAAGGAAGTTGAATTAAGGAGTATTGTAGGGAAACCGAGAAAGATAATAAGCTCTAACGGTATGACAAAGCTTCTAAAAAACTAACAACGAGGTGTAATTGCACAATTATGTTCGCTAGATGTTTCCACATCGAAATCATCTATTTCTCCAGATCTCCAAAAAGTATTGGACAATCATTCCAAGGTATTTGAGACTCCCAAAGGTCTCCCACCTATTCGTAATTATGATCATGCTATTCATTTTATTCCAAGAAATGTTCCTCCAAACATCAGGCTGTACAGATATCCCTATGCCCAAAAGAGTGAAATTGAATGTATGGTTGCAGAAATGCTTGAGGCTGGTATAATTCAACCTAGCCAAAGTTCTTTCTCTGCTCCAATAGTACTGGTGCACAAGAAGGATGGATCATGGTGCATGTGTCCAGATTATAGGGAGCTCAACAAGCTCACTATTAAAGATAAGTTTCCCATTCCTGTCATTGATGAATTATTGGATGAATTGCATGGATCAATTTACTTCACCAAGTTAGATCTTCGTTTAGGATATCATCAAATCAGAATGAAGACTCAAGACATTCTAAAAACAACATTTATAACTCATGAGGGTCACTATGAGTTTTTGGTCATGCCTTTTTGATCCAAGTGGATGTTGGTGGCCACCCACCTATCCCATTTGGACCCCCACAACTGTCTCTTTTAGTTTTTCTGTTTCCTTAATTATAGCACAGTTTACTATTTTTAGCAGTTTTTCGGGTCCTAAACTTCCGGAGCCGTTTTGAGGCCCTAAACGACGTTTTTTGGGAAATCTTCCGCCAGCAATTTTTTTGATAAAAATCGTCTTTTTCGTCGTAGTCCTCGGAGAGATCTTTCCAACGGGCTATCATACGCGTCAAACGGAGATAATACGACCAATTCGCGACCCCGGGAAGTTGGATGTCCAACTCACCCCAAAACGGGGCCCACAATTTGGCGTTTCATCTTCTAGGGTTAGGTTTTGGAATGTGAAGGGTTTTCCATTGTTTCTCAATAATAAATAGGCCTTCGAGCCTCATTGTAATCACAGTTCGAAACAGTTCAGAGGCATGTAGCCACACACCTCTTCTCAGAGATAAGCTACCATCGCCCTAGTTGGGTTATTTCTATTTGTAAGCATATTTCAGTATTCTCCATTAATGAAATGAAGTATTATTTCCACTGCATCTCTGTTTTTATGGCTATCGCATCTCTGTATTTATGGTTATCTCTGTAATCTATTGTGTTCCTGCTTAAATCCATATCACTTTTGGACTTACCAATGCACCTTCTACATTTCAAGGTTTGATGAATTCCATTTTCAAACCCTTCCTTAGTTAGTATTTTTTGATGATATACTAATCTACAACAAGTCTTGGAAGGATCAAGTTGAACACGTTGACAGGGTGCTACAACTATTGGAGGAGAAACAATTATATGCAAAAAGATCCAAATGTTTCTTTGGAGTACAAGAGGTGGAATATCTGGGTCATATTGTATCTCATGAAGGATTTAAAGTAGACCCTAGAAAAATTAAAGCCATTAAGGAATGGGAAATCCCCACATTCATAAAGCATTTGCAAGGATTTCTTGGGTTGACAGGGTATTATCGTAAGTTTGTTAAGAATCATGGGAAAATAGCAGTACCTCTAACAACATTGTTGAAGAAAGATGCATTTTCATGGACTTCAAAAGCAGCAAAGGCCTTCAAACATCTTAAAGAGGTAATGTGCCAAGCATCGGCCTTAGCTACACCAGACTTCACAAAAACCTTTATTGTGGAATGTGATGCTTCCAGAAATGGAATTGGTGATGTTTTAATGCAAGATGAAAGACCCATTGCTTTCGAAAGTCGTCCAATCAAGGGAAAGTATTTACATAAAGCTATTTATGAGAAGGAAATGTTGGAAATACTACATGCACTTAAGAAATGGTGACCCTACCTAATGGGAAGACACTTCAAGGTAAACACAGATCATGATAGCCTTAAATACTTTTTAGAACAAATATTATCCTCTGAAGAACAACAAAAATGGGTCACAAAGATGTTGGGTTATGACTTTGAAATCATATACAAAAAAGGGAAGAAAAATGTTGTGGCAGATGCACTCTCAAGAAAGGATGAGGATGTGGAAACATTGTTGTGCGCCATTTCTATTATCCAACCAGATTGGATAAATGAAGCAAGGGAGGAATGGAAGAATGATGAAGAAGTGTGGGAAATTATTTGAAAGTTACAACAAGATTCTAGTACATCTGATACATTTAGCTGGAAAAATGATTCATTATGGCACAAACATCGCTTATACCTCTGTAAGAATTCCCAACTTAAACAAAATATTCTTCTGGAATTGCACGCTTCTCCCTTAGAAAGGCACTCGGGATTTTTAAAAACTTACCACAGGGTTAAGAAGGAATTTTTTTGGGATGGCCTTAAATCGGATATTCAAAAGTTTGTGGTGGAATGTTTGGTATGCCAACAAAATAAAGCTAAAACAATTAAGACACCAGGTCTATTACAACCTTTATCCATTCCAAGCCAATGTTGGGAGGAGGTTTCAATGGATTTTATCACAGGTTTACCCAAGTCTGAGGGAAAGAGTGTCATCATGGTGGTAGTTGACAGACTTACCAAGTATGCACACTTTTGTGCATTATCACATCCATTTAAAGCCAGTACAGTTTCTACGGCATTTATGGAAACAATTCAAAAGCTACATGGAAACCCAAAGATTATTGTAAGTGACAAAGATCCCATTTTTACTAGAAATTTTTGGACAAAATTATTTTCTTGTCTTGGTACTCAGTTAGCTCATAACTCATATTATCATCCTCAATTTGATGGGCAAACTGAGATAGTAAACAAATGTTTGGAAGGATATCTTTGTTGCTTTGTATCTGATAAACAGACACAATGGGTCAAATGGTTACCTTTGGCTGAATGGTGATATAACACTTCCTTCCATACTGCAACAAAAATGACCCCATTTATGGCACTTTATGGATATCAGCCACCATCCATCACATCATATTTAAGAGAAAATTCTAGGGTTCAAGCAATGGAACATCACATCGAGCATCAACAACAAGTTCTCCAACTCTTAAAGAATAACATCATGTTGGCGCAGAATAGAATGAAACAACAGGCAGATCAACATCGCAGCGAAAGAAGTTTTGATGTAGGTGACTGGGTATTCCTACAACTACAACCATATAAACAAATGTCCCTCAAGCAAGCTAAGAAGGATAATAAATTGTCACCAAAGTATTATGGTCCGTACAAGGTGTTGCAAAAGATTGGTACTATGGCATACAAATTGGAGCTTCCTGCAGCTTCTAAAGTGCACCCATTTTTCCATGTTTCATGTTTAAAGAAGGTTGTAGGTGACAAGCTCCCAGTTCAAACAATATTTTCAGAACTTGACGAGGAAGGAAAAATTATATTGGAACCGGAAGCAGTCATAAAAACAAGAACTTGACAGCTATGAAATCGATCCATTTCAGAGTATCTCATCAAGTGGAAGAACTTATCTATTGAAGATTCCACATGGGAGGATGAGAATTTTATACATAATCATTGAGAACTACTCAAGCGTTGAGGACAACACTTTTTTGAAGGAGAGGGGCATGTTAGGTCTCTATAATACTAGTGATGTCCCCATTACTATTGTAGTTGTATCCCTTATTAATATTGTTGTGCCCCTATTATCCCCATATTGTTATTATTGTGCCCCATAGAATCCCTCTATTGTTATTTTTGTGCCTTTACATTATTATTGTTAGGGCGGCTTGGTTATATTGTGACCCCTTAGACTCCTATATATAGAAAGGAGGTTTTGTCATTTGTATCATCCAAGAATTGTTCATTTGTGTAATGTAAAGGAGGTTTCCCCTTCGAAGAGGTTGAATTCTAAGGCATTCAACTATCTTTTCTATCTTTTTGTGAGCTAGTTTCATAACACTTCTCATGAAATTTAATCAAAATAACAAGACACAAACCTACTCTACTTCTCTACAGAATTCAATTCACAATTTAGAACATCAATCACAAACGTGAAATGAGAAATAACAGACATGCACATAGTATTTTTCCAAGGGAAAGAAATCTGCTAAAAAACCCTTTGCCTACTTGCATTAATCTGATGAATAGAGATGTATTACAATTGTCATCTCAGTCTAAGCTCAACCTGCAAGTGAATAACCTATCTCTCTACTCACAAAGAAGCTCTCACCCAGACTTGGTCAATTTCTACTTCTACTTGAAACCCTATTTCCTTGTGCAATTCTTAAGAAAATTAGGCCCCTATTATTTAGGAATTTCCTCCAAAATGATTGCGCAATTCCCAAGGTTGATAATTTGACTGCATGCAACACTTGTACACTCAAGACTAATCTACAACTTATGTTACACTACCTTGGAATCTCCACCACAGTTGGGGAACTTGAATTCTCTACATGCACTAGCTATTTTTGGTTGATTGATTAGTTAACTAGATGATCACTGAGTTAGATTGAAGTCTCACTACACAACTAACCTTCCACTTTCCTTAAGGCAGTAAAGATATGATTTTTTGGGACAACCATTAAAGATTGGTTATTGTATGGCTTAAAGGACTGTTTTATGAATTCAATGGAACTGCAAGGAAGTACGCAGGACCATGCTCTCTTGAAAGAAGAGGGAAGAAAGAAGAGGACCCTGAATTAAATGCAGGGGTGGAAGCATTGTTGAAGGAGAAGATAAAGGCCAATAGGAGGAGTGCACTTTTGGCTAGATGTAACAAACAAGTAACTAAGAAGGATTCATGGCACACTTGTCATTGGTTGACAAGATTTTCTAACAGAGTCCTTGTAAGAAGGATACATGCGAGGAAGAAGAGAAACATGTAAGGAAAAAAAACACGGGGATTACACTATTACGACAAGGGAATTACATAACAATGGGAGACAACTATTAGGAAAGAGACCTCGACTCTAAACTGCAGAATAAATTAAATGGGAAAGCAAGAGCATCTTGGAAAATAAGAATGTCGAGAGCAAGAGAGGCATTTGGTTGGAAAGAGAAGTCAGGGAGGAAATCACTTCCAAGTGGGGAATAAATTACCTCTCAAGTCCCCATTGGCCGGCGGGTGGAGATGGTGATTCTTATAAAATCCCAAGGGTTGGGGTGGAGGATTTGTTCCCGAGAAAATTCATGGAGTTTTTTTGGATGGCTTCCTTACTATATGCTTGATATATTGTGGTTATGGATTCCCCAATTTGGGTGGAAGCACGGTGTTGAGTTATGCAGGGTAGATATGGTGAGTCTTTGGATTCCCTGTGTATTTTTTCTCTCATGAATATGATGAGGGTGGAGAAGGTGAGTCTTTGTATTCCCCATGTAACTTGAAGGGTGGATACAGTGAGTCTCTGGATTCCCTGTGTATTGTTGATTATAACTCAATTGGAAGGTGGAGGCAGAAGGAACTCTGAAGTACTTGGAGAAACTCAAGTTGGTGTTTCGTCCTTGAGCAATAGACCCCTCAAACTCTGGAATCTAGCTCAGGGGTGATAGTTGCAAGTAAGCACTGGATGCAACTATCTATGGTTGGGTGGAGATTCATTGTCCTTGACTCAGTTTCCAAAAATATTCCAAGATAAGTGTTTTTATATATGTGAAATGTTAATGAATATGTTTTTTTAATTTCTAAATTGAAATGATGTATATGAATGTATTGATCATGGTTTATATTCTTACTATTTACATGAATGACTAACATATTGCTATTTTTAGCTAGAGGCACTAGACTAGCATGCATTGATATGTGTCAAGAATTCAATAGTGAATGACATGGAAGTCCCTTTATTGTGGGATTGTGATTATGATGGCATTGTGGTGAGCGGTATGTCATTGCAGGCTCTTCAGGGGTCACTAAGTCTATAGAAAAGGATGTGTGTCAACCATCCAAGTGGCCCATGCCTAGAATTCTTATCCAGGGAAATGAAATTTTTATGGGCTCTTAACATTATGATCACTCATGTGGTTATAGCCATGGTTTATGCATGTGGTTATATCCTATAATTCAGCATATAGTGTGAGGTTTTGGAGACCACCCATGAATGGGTAGTGGCCAGTAATATGCTATCAAGTGGCATGGGAAGACTAGATATGATGGACACATGGTGAGGCAATGACATGGCATCATCAGGTTGGATAGAAACTTGGAGGGTCATAACTTTTGATCCAGAGGTTGGATTAGGGTGAAATTTTATATCACTAGATTTCTCTCAGCGAGACAGATGCAATGGTGACATTAAATTCGGGTTTGAAGATTAAAAATAATAATAATAATAATAATTATGCCATCTCTCTAACCGTACCAGGGAGATTGGATTAGTAAGTGAACACTTCCCACCTAGGTTAAGGGTGGAAGGTTGTTTACAGGTGGTATCAAAGCATTCAGGTTCAACACTTGGATTGGATGGGCTCTATCATGGGAAATTAACAACATAATTCTCCCAAGGGGGTTTAATAACGATTTTTAAAGATTTACTAAACAAATGTTTAGGTTTTAAAAGTCGTTTTGTGACTATTTGACTGCACATATGACTAATATAGTTACCGTGTTGATTCATTGACAATAATGTGTTGACATGGATCGTTGGTTGCAGCTAGTTTACCATAACAGCCCTACAAACTAGGATCATGGGCATGATTTCTAGTTGGTTATTATATTGTTATGCGTCTAACAATTGTGTGTGATTGAAAGCACATCACAAGTAGCAAAAGATAGTGAAAGACACAAAAATGAGGATCGTAATGGTGTGGTCACAGCATGGAAATGGAGAGGTCAGATCGAATGAAGAAGAAATATAAGTTAGCTAAGGGGAAAGGGAAAACTCTCTTGATTGGATAGACACTTTGAGGAGCCTAAAGGCTGAGGTTAGAATATTCAAGGCAGAAAATGAAAGGCTACTGAGAGCTTAAGAGAAGCAGGCTAAGATAAATGCAATCATTCTGCAAAGTCTCTCATATTTACAAAAGCATAGGAAACACAAGCTAGGAACTAGCCATCGAGACAATAAAATTCTTCCGGTGTCTGAAGAGAAAACAAATGGGGTAGATGGTAGTAGGTATAGGAAAATGCATAAGCAAGGAAGTGAATATATGGTGAAGGGATCTGAATCGTTGAGTACTCTAGAAGGAAAAACCAACATTATGTCCATCAGTCTAGGATACATTCGAGCTCTGCCACCAGGAAGTACCAATATCACTCTCATCATCCTAAAAAAGTAAAGAGAAAGGATTATATGCCAGAAGAATTCAAGAAAGCAAAGCCACCCACATTTGATGGGGACATGAATAAATCCAAAGATGCAGAATCGTGGTTGCTTAGCGTGAAGATATTTTTTAGAATTCATGATTATTTTGAGAATATGAAAGCCAAGGTTGCCACCTATAGCCTGAAGGGAATATCGGACATCTGGTGGGAAGACTATGTGAGAAAATTTGCAAGCCAGTTGATCCTATGATGGGGTGGAACATGGCTTTCCCTACTTCACTTTCCATTATTTTTCTACCTACAATAGATAAATATTTGTTTATGTGTTAATGATATTTCTAACATAGATGGTTTAGTGAGATGCATGATTACTTAATTGTTCTTTTCAACAATCTTATATGTGTATGTATTTACCCTTTAGAAAATTTCTCATGGCTATGGTTTTTTATGTGTATTAAATTTTTTAACAACAATGGCTGAGGAAGAAAGGCTTCCTAATTATTTCTTTATACTAGTCATGTTAGCATTTCTGCTACAATGTTTCATCTTGGAGGTTCTAGAATTTGAAACTTGGACCAAAGTGAGGGGAAATCCCACTGATCCTTGGTCCAATTTATAGATCTTGGGTCACGAAATTTTAGGAAATATGATCAAAGGAAGTTTGGCATCCTGAATGCATCTTTAATAGGTGATGTTAGAATTTCTACTATAAATTTTCTTCTGCGAGGTTCCAGAAGCTAAAACTTGGACCATAGTGAGGAGAAAACTTGTTGATCACCTGGTTCAATTTTTATATCTTGGATTGATATATTTTAGGAGATATTATTAAAGGAAGTCAATCTTCCTAGATGCTCCTAAAATCGTGTATCAAACACGTCATGTTGGCATTTTTTCTATAACTATTTATATAAGAGGTTCCATAGGTTGAAACTTCGACCATAGTGAGGGGACCTCCCACTAATAATTTGGTTCATTTTTCAGAACTTGGATTACTATAAATTAGGATATATTCCCTAAGTAATTTTCTATATTAGTTTGCATTCAAAGTGTTTGAAGAAATTCTTAAATAGTTTAATGATTCATTACATACAAACTGTTTGATGAAATGACCCAATGAAAATGTTGTTTTTTTTATTAGGATAGTATTGGTGTATGTTGAAATGTTGTTTGATAGTATTTTTATAGCTAATCTATGCATATTTGCATGCAAATAATTTCAGTAAGTGTGTTAAAGGTGTGCCATTAGAATTTGTATACAAATTATTTGATAAATTACCTCAAAGACATAAATCAAGAATTGCTTGATTGAGTGGTATATTTTAGTTAATATGTTACAAGTGGAATCAGCGCAATGTTTCTTATTTTATTTAATACAAAGTGTTTGAGAAAATGTCTACAACAAAAAGACTACTTAATTTGTTGTATACAAAGTATTTAAAGAAAGGTTTACATGGAAATTGTTTGACAAAATGTATGAGAGATGAAAGTCAAGTTTTGCAAGTGTAGTTAGGATGAATTTAGTAGTGGTATGTGATAAGAGAAATGATAGTAACTAACATGTACTAAGAGGATATATGCCTATTTTTGTGTTTTTGGAAAGGGAATTCTTAATGTTACCTCAATTTTTCCAGATCAACTTATATCCCTACAAAAGAAAGATGATGACCATGTACGACTCCATTCATAATCATTTGACATTTATTTTTGGTCAAAGAGAGGTGAGCTTGATTAAAATGTTTCAACACTTTCTCAATATTAGCCAAATATATGTATTGCATAGAAAGGCAAAAACAGTGTTTTGTGGCAGCAAGTATGCCTTGGTCTCAGCTCATGGTCCCAAGGAGGGAGAGGTGAGATCAACCTGAAGCATGAGAAGCTATTTTAATAATCAAAAACAACCTAAGTAACAAAGCAAGATCTTAACCTAAATAACATAAATTATTCTATGAATGCAGCAAAGACACATAAAAGTACACAAAGGAGGTACTGGAACTTGGGTTGGGCCCAACCCCAAGAGCTACAGCCTCCTAAGAAAACTCAGAGCTGGTGCAAAGTGAAATTTATCTCCATTAATGAAAAAATAATCATGTCACAACAATGTTTACAACAAGAGCTCGAAAATGAGCTGAAAGGTAGAGCAGCACCAAAGTGTGAAAAACAACTATTCAAGAGTTAAACTGCCAAGTCTTGAATCCTTCCTACTTATGCACCACGAGGACTCTCAACAGCCCTCCTTAACTTTAGGGGCTTCGCTGCTCAAACTACAATTAATCAGCCACTTCACAAAATCTGCTTGGCTGCCCCTTGAAATCATCTTTGGTGGGTTGTTGAACTCCGAGCTGATGGTGGAGAACTTGAGGAAGGGGTCATTTAGTACAGGAGACACCCTTCCTACAAATCCTCAGCCTTGTTCCCTCGTATTTGGCTGTCAACTGGCTCATAAATGCTTTACCTTGGTCCAAAAGATGTCCAAAAATCTGCAATAAGCACATATTAGACTCTGTGGTCAAGTGAATATTCTCATTCGTTCAATTAACATAAATATATTCAAATGCATGCATAAAACTATGAAGAATGGTGGATTAATCGATAATAATAGGCAAAATGAGCCCAATAAGTTACCCATTTTTGGAGCTCATCATCACCCCCTGTTGAATGTGTTGCTCATCCTCTGAGCAACTAATCCAGCTCATCATCTTTGATTGCTTTGACTGCCTCTCTGACATCCCAGGCTTCCGAGGTGATGTCCTCTTCTCAGTCATGGAACCCTGCTTTTCTCTCTACTTCCTCCCATTTCCTGTGTTCTTCTTCTTCTTTGACCCCTTCCAGCAGTCCCAAAAGCAATGGAGGACTGAACTTTAGGCCGATCCAGTTGGCCTGCAGATTTTTCATTGACTATTTATAAAGTGTTACTCTTGCCAAGGCCTCCCTCATCCTTGTTGGGGAGTGGTACTCTCTGCTTTTCAGACTGTGGGACAATGTGTTCCATCTCCTTGTGGAAGAATGAATGCAGTTATCACCCAATAGTCTCTCCATGTCCTCAAAGTGAGAAATGGCCTGAGCTTGCTTTTCAATGTAGTCTGGGAGAACCCACGGCTTGTTGGCAAGGTGTTGATGGGCATACAGTAAAGCTGAGGGATCTTCTGGTTTTGCTTTGATCATGAGTGGCTCACTTAGCTCCCTGTTCATAACATTCTGAATCTTTGATGCCCTCTTTTCCTCATAATTTAACCAAGAGGCCATGGCCATGAGTTTTACATCTCCCAATGCAGCATTGGGGTCCCACAGATTCATGTTTGGAAGGGCCAAGTTGTGTCAATAGAATTCTGATAACTTGGCCTTATCTTCTATTGAGGTACTGTCACACAAGTCCATAAACTGATGGTAATTCTGAAATGGAATGGTGCCCCTCTGGGCAAAGGTGTTAATTTGAAATTGCAACCATTGATCTTTAAGATATAAGGCATATGACTTAGCAGGTTGCCTACATTGTAAGGCTTATATTGCCCAACTAGCCATGCAGGCCAATTTGGCCTCTTTCTCTTGCAACTGCTATTTCAAACTTTGTATTCCTTTTGCTGCCTAAGATTCTTGTTCTTGCAGCAGCTTTGTTAGCATTTCCACATTAGCTTGTAGCTCTTCCTCTTTCTGTTGTGTCTCAGCTGTGCCCTTGTCTGCTGGAGGTCCTCCCTGCTGCTGCTACCCTCCCAAAGTGGACAACCTATCTTTCTTGTGGACTTCCTGTAGCTGAAACTGTTTTTTCAGCACCTCATTCTCCTCTTGCAGCTTGGCTCTTTTGCAACTTTCTACATGTCTTATCATGGCCAGTTCTCCTCTTAATTCTTTTAACTTCTCCTCCATGTGGCCTATGTCCTCAATTCCCTTAGACTTGGCGATTTTCATCCATGTGTGTGTTCTGATCCTCTCTTTCTCTAATTAAAAAAATAACGGTACAGTAAATTTCTGTGGGATGATTTTCCCACCCTCTAGCAGGTTGTAGTATGAGCCCAAGTCAGGTTGAGGGGTAGGTTCAGGTATTTCTTCTGTTTTTCTCTTCCCTTGTGATTGTTTAGCTACCTTTTCCTCCAATTTCTCAGTCTCTTTCAACTTGGCTAGAGTTTCCTGTAGAGATGTTGCAGCTTCCTGTAGAGTTGCCTTTGAGTCCAGCGACTTAATTTTCTCTTTCCATGTAGAGGTTTTTGGGCTTCCTCTTTCATAAGTAATGGATATTTTGGAAGGAGACTCTTCCTTCTGTTTAGTGGGTGAGTCCTCAATGACAATTGGTTCCTTGGACGGTGGCTGAGGTTTGCCTACTTTGATCCTTGTGCTTTTTCTGGCTTTGAAGTACATGGAGGTTTGCCTCTTTCTTTTCCCTTTTTGTTTTATAGGTGTGCTTAATGCAGCAAGCACAACTACTGCCTCCCTTGCCAACGTCTCAGGAGATTTCTCTTCCTGCTGTTCTTTTTCTTTGCTTCCTGTAGAAATCTTTGTGGCCATTGTTTATGTCTGTATTGTTGATGTCTCAGGGTGTGTCTCTCCCTTTTCTTTCTGGGTGCCTACTTTGGCTGTGGCAGCCTTCATTTGGGCTTTCTCAGCCTTTTCCTTTCTACTATGTATCCTCTTTTCCCTTGCTATTTTTTCTGTTGTTTCTTTCTATGTTTTAGGCTCAGCAATCTTTCCAATTTCTTTATGTTCTTCCTTTGCTTCCTCTGTTTTGCCCTTTGCTTGAACATCCTGGGTTCCCTCATCATTGTTCTTCTCATTTTCTTTAGTGTGCTCCCCCTCCTCATTGCTAGATGGGGTGATGTTTTCTGCCAAAGTTCTAATGTTATCATCCCTGAACATGTTTATGAAGATTTCCCAAGATATGGGGACAGTGTAGGTATGTAAAGCATCTTCCACCAACAATTTGATGAGCCCATGATGGGCCAACTGATTTGGGATCCCTTCATTTAACTTTGTACCACATTCAATTAGGGACTGAAGAAGGAAATATGGGATGCTCAGATTCTTGGCTGGAGGCAAGTCAATCCCATGCTTTAATTCACACAGCAACCTGAAATGATATCCATAGATGATGTTAAACCTTCCTTCACATGTGATATACTTCATAATTTGAAAACTAACTTCACTCTAGAGAGGAGGCAAGCTGGTTCATCTAACCCCATTTTTATCTTCTACAGGATGCTCCGTGGGCAGAAAAAATGACTTTTTAGCAATTTGGCCCAATGATCTCTCTTCTTTGCTCCAAGAAAGCCTCAATGGTAGACTAGTAACTCCACTGATGAGCTCAGGGGTGAGTTCTAGGTTCAAACCCCTAAAACTAACTATGGCATGTGCTTTTTACTGTGGTCTCAGGGACATTAAAAACACTTCAGTTATTTCCTCATCATAACCCTGGATTTTGTCAAAGAAGGAGATCCAATTTGCCTGAGTGAAAAGGTCCACCACCTCAGGGTGCTCGTGTAACTTGCTGGAGTCTGAGGGTTCTTTTCTTATGAATCCTCTTGGCATGGTGTTGAGTGCTCTTTTATGTTTCAACCAGAAAAGAAAATTCTCAGGAAAACAAAAGTCAATCGCTGAAATAGGGGATAGCTGAATTCAGTTTCTTTTGAACCCAAGAAGGAATTTCTCGTGTATTCAATATCAACTAGCAATAATTCCCTTGTTTTAAGACTACTGTCACTCAAAATTTGACTGTCTATTTATGAAAAGGAAATTTTGGTTTTTACAGAACAGAGCATAGGTACACAGGTTCTCTTCTCAGCATACAGATAGATATGTAAATTCAGTTTTTCACACACAGAGATTAGTCTTTATGATTGCATATATAATCCTTGCAAGAGAATTTAAAAAGAAACGTGGAGGATATTTCTGATGCAGAAAAACTAGGGAAACTCAGTGAAATATGCAGGCAACTTCCACGGTTTTTCAATACACAGGCAGACTTTCCTCTTGGTTTTCAAACCGATGTCGTTCAATTCACCACCTTGCACAAACAAATTATGCACAGAGAAGTTTTTTCGAGCCTACCTCGTTTGGAGCTTCAAATTCAATGAAAATTCTAGGTTTCCTTTCTCTGCAAAGCTGTTCCACCTTTCCTGTAGAAACCTTCCTATAGAAGGCTCTCGGTTCCTGTAGAATGAAATTGTGCTTCCGATAGAGCCCGATGCGTGGGAGATTTTTGAAAATAGGAAGAAAAACTAGTGGAGGATGACTAGTTAACGGTTTTTGGAAGCGGTGGATGCATACTCCAGTCGAGGACGTTGTGAGTGCAGAATGAACAGAAGGTGGTGCATGTTTCAGCTGGGCATCTTTTAACTAGGCGTGATTCGTGGTGAGGGGATGGGGTGGCTAGACCGGACCATTGGTTTGACGTCACAGCCATAATATTTTTGCGTGTTTCTGACTGCCATCACCTCCTCTCTGTCGTTATCTGCCGCCACCACTACTAGTCTCGATGATTTCTCCCTGAATGGACACTCCACACGTGTTGTTTGTCCACCTAATCAGCAATTTTAAATGTAACTGGGCTCGTTTGGATTCCACGAGGATTTTTAACTGGCCGAGGGTGACCAGTTGACTGGCCACCGATTCCACTCAACCCGAACCATTCCCATAGTCATGCAGCCTTAAAATATGATTTATGCAATTGAAGAACGAGTTTAGGCACACCTGCATGGTCGAGTCCGTGTTATGCAGATTTCGGGGTTGGAAGCCATTCCTTCATTTGTTGTTGTTGCATGTGTTAGCCTCCTATACCAATAGGGTATCATTTTTCATGATTGACAATGGAAGGGCCAAAAATGTTCATCTTTGATGAAGCAGAGGTTCCATTTTTTTCAAAGAAGCAGACAATTAAAAAATGTAAAGAGGGTATGCCTTAAAAGAATAAGCAAAAGGCAAGAAAATGAACTGGTCAGAAAAAATAATTGAAATGAACCCAAAACAAAGACCATGAAAGTGGCTAACCAAAATGCTACTGCTATCTTGATGGATGGTCCAACAGTTCAAGCTGGGCCATGCCATGTTTTAAATTGCCTGTTCTAGACTAGAGAGAGAATACCTGCTCAAACAGTTCAAGCTTGACAGATGACTAGTTGGATAGAGAAAGGAAGGAGCCCAACTGCTTAATCTGGGCCCTTGGAAGACATAAGGGTAGATTTAGATAGGAGGGCAGCAAAAAGAAAAGAGGATTATCAGGGTTTGCAAGGCTAAGTGCACCCATCCAAAAGAAGAAAAAATGTTAGGCCTATTAGGCAGGGTAGGCAGTTGGAGGTTGCAGAAAACAAGATCTGAACACAAGATATATAGAAAATCATATCTGATCTCACCAATAAGAGAAGGGCAAGGACAATGATCTATATGACAAACCATCAAGCATGTCTAACTTCCCCCATTCACTTCAAAAGCTTTCTTACTAACATCCCCTTGAGGACTTTAGGATCTGCCCAAACAGCCCTCCTTGCATTTCTCATTTATGAAATTCATGACAAGTTGTGACCTTCTTCTCTGAAAAGAAACCACATTTCTTGTCTAAAATCATTTCTCACTCTCATCTGTTTCTAAAACTAAGTTTATTCGTTAAAACTTAGCTCTCTGTTCCTCTTTCACATCCCAAATTCATATTAACTTCTAAACTTACTATATAGTTCCCTAAGTCCCCCCCTTCCCCTTACTATTATAGCATTTTATGCAAAAACCCAAAAAAAATAAAAATATGTAAATACCCCCCCCCCCCTTAACATTATAGCTAAGTAACATTATCATGGGAGACATTAGTCCATCTGGGACTATATTCAACCCTTACCCAGGAATTAATCTAACCCCTGGTTAAATTAATAACCTAAAAACCACCATTCACCCGAAAACCCTTGCAAAACAGTCACCCCCGCAGTTAAACCTAATGTTTAAATGTTTTTATTAAACCTTGTCGCATTAACCCGCGTCTATTTGAAACCCCCAAAACCCACCAAGACTAAAGTTTAAACCCGCAGCAATGAAATATTATTTAAATAATGGGCGGGTCCCACCCCAAACCTGCACGCCGCGTCGGAGCGCCCGCCAACCGTCGATCTTCCGCCGCGCCTGATCCAACGGTGGGCGGGTGATCTGGGCCGCGGATGTGTCGACATTTAACGTCCGGGGAGCGGGCGGTTTTGCTCCCATACACGAGCCACGTGTCGGCAGCCGGGGTTGTTCGGAGCCCTCCCCCCCGAAACCACCTTCCCCCAAAGGCGGTGCGGGGAAACCGGAAACCACCTCCCACAAACCGCCACCCCCGTTACGTCAGCCCCTCGTCACTGTGACGTCACACCTGAGGCCCCCGCCACTGTGCCACGTCGCCCTCCACGCTGTCTTTGCGCCCCCACTTTATGCCGACGTGTCCCGCCACGCTATCATCCCAGTCAGCATCCACGTCACCGTTCGTACCCGGGGCCCGTTGATGACGTCATCGCGGGAAAGCACCAAAAGCCATATGCGCCAAATTTATCGTTAAAAACACAGAAATGGACCGTTTTGGGTCATTTTCATTGGAAAGTTCGAGTGCGATGTTCTGCTCGTTTATGCCAAATTGCTTCCAGATTTCGAATTTAAACGATTCGAATGGTGCCACCTGCAAATTCAACGACATTCTTCGCCCGTCGATCAACCCGGCAGCCCTCGGCGCTAGTTTATCCAGGTATTTTGCCAAAACCAACCCGTTTGCCGTGTTCTTCCCATTCTCTGCAAATTTGCCACTGAATTACCTAAAGAACTCCTAAATTAATGGTGTTGGCCTGTTAATGATTAGCCTAAAAAGATCTAAAGCACCCTGTGTTCAAAATTCACTGTTGCACAGTCGTTCTCGGGCTTAATTTTCGACGTACTCCCCCAACTGCCTGGCATTGTTCCCTTTTGACGAGTGTATAATTTAAAGACTTCATTACACCAGATTGTAATCCTGCTCCCCTCTACAATTTGCCCTCACTGTCCATAAATCCTGAGAATTCACCAGAAGAAACCAGAGTTAAGTCAACTCATCCAAGTTGCTCCTTCCAAAAGGCAAATTTAACCCCAGCTGCATTCATTCTGCCACTTCACATCTAAGCCTCATAAGTTGTCATATTCATACTGATTATACTTAAGAACTGCACTCTAAAGACAACACCTGAAAGCTTTCCAATGACTACAACATCAGCTCTTAGTGTCACTCCTATGAATCCACCAAACAAGGAGCTTGAGGCCATGCCTCTTGCTGACAGAGATTACCTCATACAAGACCTTGTAGGTGACAGGAACCATTTACAGACCTTTCGCCAATTGAGAGACAACTATTTGAGCAACAATGACACATATGGGATATGGGAGTCCAATCTGCCTTACTATTTCCTTCCATCTGTTAATATTTTTCCAGAAATCATCCGCTTATGTGCTGAGAATTATGATCCAACTCAGAGAACTGTCAAGTCTCCTTCTGGGAGCATACTCTTCCACATCAATCCTGACTCCATCAACCAAATGCTCAACTTCAAGAAAACTCAGCTGCTGTTTCCCTTCTCCATGAACTATTTACATGATGCAGGCGCCAAACTTTCCACTGCTGACATTGAGAAGGTCACCAAGACATTCATGAGGGCAGACCGCTAGCCTACAGGGCCACCTCCTTTCTTGTATGTCCATTTCACTGATGTAGGCAAGCTCCTAGTTGACATGATCTCCTATGTGTTGGGCTACAAAACCAGTGAGCACATTGATGATACAGTGCTGGTATTATTAGCTGCTTACAGCCCAGGCCAGCCTCCTGCTTACAAATATAACTTTGCCAAGTTTATAGCCAACAAAATACATGACCAGCTCTTAAAAGTGGATAGGGAGGGTGTGTTAAAATATTCATCATATATCCACCACTTGTTCATGTATTATCAGTCTGAGGTTTTTCAATGCCCCATCAAGAGACTGGATTCTAGGGGAGAGAGGAGGTCTGTCATCTTCTGGTCATCAGTTTTCCACCAAGTCCAAGATTCACCATATTCTTACTGTGAATTTATTGACCAATTTGTTTACCCGGTCTCTTCCCTATTAATGAGATCCCCTCCTCCCAGACTGTCATTTGAAATCCAGAAAACTTTGCAGTTGTCCAAGAATTATAAAATAGGTGATTGGTACCTATACCAAAACCATACAGTCATCAGAATCTATGGCTATGAACTCTGTCCATATAGGCTCCCAAGATATGTACCGATGAGAATGTTCGCCTTGGAATACTATAGGCAACTCATTAACTCTGACCTCACCCACTTTCATAGTGCCAAGAAGAAAGCCCATCTCAAGTTCAAAGACCACATGGTCCCCTTTATCATGAATAAGAAAGAGGGTTGGCAAGAGGCTAACCAAATTCTCAGAGATAAATACAAACTAAAGAGAAGCTTCCGGTGGGTCCCTTATGACCCCGAAGGCTTCATCAGTGCTAGAAGAGTAAAATACAGGCTGCTAGGGTATGAGAACTGTAAATATCCACAAATTGAGCAGTATGCCAACCAAGATGAATGGTTGCAAGGCACATTAATTGAGGAACTAACTCAAGAACAAATAATGGAAATAAATGTCAAGGATTTAGAAAAAACTCTTGACTTAGATTCTGTGCAGCAGGTAACTTTCAAGCAGCCACATCCAATTGGAGAAGGTACATCCACTGCTGCAACCGCACCAGTCACCCACGGGCCATCTACATCAGCATCAGGTACAGAAAAAGGCAAGGGGATAATGGGTGCAGAAAAAGAAGTAGTGACAGAAAAACCTGCCTCCTCAATTGGGCGGCAGCAAGAGCAAACTCCTCCACTACAAACAGAGGCACCAACAGTGCCTGCCTTACAGACCCCTGCACATGAGGAAAGGGGCAAGAAACGGGACCGAGAGGAGTCCACACCTGCTAGTGGATCCGCTCAGCAACCCGAAGCCAAAAGGCAAAGGGTTGATTCTCCGGTCATAGAAGAAATTAGCGAGGAGATCCTTGAGAGCCCAAGGAAAGAAAGAGAGGACAGCCAGCAGACAGCCACAAGCTCTTTTCAACAAGAGCAAGGAGGATAGCGTGGCATGGAGGTGTCGTCCTCCACCCAGCAAATCAAGAAGCCATCCAGCACCAAGGCCTCCTTCAAAGAAATTAAGGCACAGAATGAGCTGCTGAAAAAGCAGATATATGAACAATTTCTCAAGGCAACACTTGCCAAACAAGAAAGGTTGATGGCAGCATATGACATTAAAGAGGAAAATATGATCCTCACCCATTTTCAGCCCAAGGTATAGCAGCCTCAGTCAGCTGCGGATTTTGTTAAAACAAAATTGGAGGTCATGGTAAAAAACATTCACCCCGTGGATCAGATAGAACTGCATAAGCAAACAGGGGAAATGGTATATGCCACAATGGTAGACAGGGCCACAATGGCCCATGAATTAAAAGAATCTCTGAAGAACACCAATACTCAGCTGGACTTGGAGAGAATGTCCTCCACGGCCAAAGACAACAAAATCAAAACACTGGAGGACATTATTGTGGACTTAGGACATAATCCTAAGGATCCTAAGGGTGTGAGGGCCCTTATGAAGAAGAAAGATGATGATATTGCTGCGTTAAAGAAGAGACTGAAATTGCTTCCTACTGAGCACCCTCAAATAGGAGAATTGCAGAAAGAAAAGGAAGCTGAGGATCAATTGGACCTAATAATGCAGCTGAACCAAAGAGTGATTGATCTGGAAGGGGAGCTAGAAAAGGCATTCCAGGACAAACAGGGAGAATCAACCTCCCAACCTCCTCAGACCCCTACAACGGCTACAACAACAACAGATGTGGCAGCAGCAACAACAACAGCTCCTGAGTCTAGTTTAAACATGGATGAATTGACAAAAGTTATCAAAGAGCTGGAGCTTCAGGCGACAGAGATCAAACAAGCCAAGGAGAAATTGGTAGAACTGGAAGCTAAGTATGACAAATCCAAAATGGCAGTAGCAGAGCAGACCAGAGAGATTAAGGCCCTAAAGGACAAAATAAAGGCCTTAGAGAAGGAACTAAAATTAGAAAATACTCTGGCAGAGATAAAAAGGATTCTGTGGGCCTGGATTGACCACTCCATTACTAGACAGTGGAAGTCAATCAAAACAGTGCATGAACAGATGGAATTAATAGGCCAAGCACAAGTTGAAAGCCAGAAGGCCAGAACAGCACTAGGGAATAGGCCTGAGCAGGCCAACAGGATGATACATTTCCTCAATAATCAGACCAAGGAGGAGCTGGCAGCCCTAAACATCATCAACAGAAGAGATGTTGTCCTAACAGTTAAAAAAGTGCTGACCCTCAGAAATTTTGTGCAAACTATGGAGAGAAAATGTCATGAAATGCAGGCTGAGGTGGATGACTACAAGCTTAAAATGGGAGCATTGCAAGACAGAGGATTTCCCAGCCTATTGACCGGCAAAGGAAAACTGCTCACCCGTGAGCAATATGCCACTAGGATGACAAATTTTATTGAAAACCATATCACAGCATCCGCCAGTACTTCTGAAGAAACAGGACCTCCATTAGGGCAAAGCCTCTATGACAAGCTTGAGAATCTATTCTACATTGAGCATGAAATTAATCACTTATTTTAGGTCCCACCAAATTTTTACAGGTATACAGAAGCGGATGAAACATTGATAAAGATACGAAGACACCAACTGCCCAAGGAAGATTGGTGGCAGGCAATGCTGCAAATTTTGCCTCAATAAACTCGGTTTGGTCTATCCTAATCAGCTTTGAGTCAACCAAAGTCAAAAAGCAACGTGGAGACAGCAGGCAGGGCGGATAAAAGAAGTGACTCAGCATAATACTACGACAGCAAGCCAAGACAAAGGAAATGCACAGATTTTGGGCAACATGGCTCCAACCGACTCAGTGGGTCACAAAGTCAAAATTCTCTGACGGTTTGGACAACTAATGCACTAAGCAGTTATTACAGCATTTATTCTCTCAGCTGTAATTCTTCAGGAGTTGGCATACTATTTATGAGCCATTAATTCATCAGCTAGATATTTTTGTATCTAAATTTTGTATATATACCTCCCCTTGTAACGTATTTGGGGTTGGTGATTTTCTCTCTGGGACAATATATTGTATATTTTCATATGATCTAATGAAAAAGGCTGGAAAAGTTCATTCTCTCCTTAATGTTTGATGTCTCAATGATGCCCTGCGTGCTGTTACAGAATTCCTGTGTTGTCTATTGGAACAATAAGTCATCCTGAACTATGTTTTGTCTTCTTATGTTTACTTAAGTCATATACATGTTTCACTAGTCTGACAATAGAGAAAAAGAATGGTATAGGAAATGTTTGATTACACCCTGTGCTCAATCTCTGTTGTTGAATACGTTTTCTTCAGAATTAATCATAAGCATGAATTCTTAGTTGCTCATGTTTGTATTGGTTCTATCAACGTGAATGTTATTCAGGAATTCTTCAATGCTCCTAAGTAATGTTCCCACTGTTCTCCATATCAGCCTACTGAAAGATCTTTAGTTGCCTTTCACGCCCTGATTTCATCCCATCCAATCACAGTTTTAAAGAATTGTTCCACAGACACTTATCTGGCTCTGTAGCATCACTAGTGTTTCAAGACAGACATATCAAGCAATTAAACATCACGGACTCCATGCCCAATGGCCTAGATCACCCTGCAAAAACATACCTGTTCTGACTTAAATCATCATCCAACAAATTTAAAGCAAAACCTTGTTCATCATAACTAGCCTAAAACCTTATCAAAATAAAGTTAAATCATAAAGAGAGAGCCCTCTCTGGTTACAGGTAGGCTAGGACCTGTGGCCAAAAGATTGGTTAGTGGTTACCTCGACCGTATTCCCTTAGGAGTCAAAGGGAACAACCTGAGTGATAACATAATTGGCGACTCCGCTGGGGAAAGAACGAATTTTTCAACTGTTGTCTGCTTTAGATTGTTGTTCCAAAATTTGAGCAGTTCCCTGACAATTCTGAAAATATTCTCAAAAATACCAAAAACAAATTCGGAAGCTGGCTCCTAAAAAGAGAACTAGGCATACCAGGTCAAATCCTGACCCCAATCCTCCACCTGTGTTCGATAATCCTAATTTGATTCCCAAGGCTCTGAGGAACCAAAAGGAACCAGAAGAATTTGTTGATTCCAGCCCTGAGGCAGTTCAGCAAAGCTATATCCCGACTCCTGCTAAGCCATCGGTTCATCCTTACATAACCCAATCTTCCCCCTCTTCCTCATCCACTTCCCAAAACATACTATTGACACCTCCATCCAATACACAAACTGCTACTGTTGTCCCTGTCGTTCCATTTATTCCCCTTCTACCTGTTGGCCCATTGATCCCTGCAAATATGGCAAATCGTTATGCTCCCCTGCAGCTACCTAGTAATCCTGGGGCTATGCCTCAAGACTACCAAAGTAAGATCACTTATTTTGATGGAATCAGTACCTATACTACTTTATAGCATACCAAGAAAATGCAAGATTACTTCGAAAACTATGAAATAGACAATGATGATGTGAGGATGAAAATTTTTGTTCAAAGTTTAACTGGTGAAGTAAGAACTTTGTTCAGAGCACTTGCTGCAAATTCCATAGCTAATTCGGGCGCTCTCTATCAATCCTTCTTGAACAGATGGGAAAAGAAAAAGGACCCTTTGCACATTTTATCTGAGTATGACACCATAAAGAGAAGCCCACAAGAAACTGTCCTAGATTATTGTACCAGATTCAACACTGTTTATGATGCCATTCCCCAAAATCTTAGGCCTCCACCTGATTTAGCTTTGATCAAATTCCTGGATGGGTTTGATGCTGATATGGCATATCAACTAAGGGAAAGAGCCCCTGCGACCCTGGCAGACATGCAAAACATAGCTGTAAGTGTAGAGGCAAATCTGATTGCCAAAAGAAATCGGGAAAGAGCTGAAAGAAGAACCACTTTTAAAGAAGAACCCTCAGCATTTGAGCAAAAGCTAGATGCAATCATCAAAGGTATGGACAGACTTGGGGACAGGGTAGAAACCATAGAAAGAAAATCATCATGGGAAGGTCAACCAAGCACTGCTAGGAATCCAAATTTTAGAAAGAATCAAAATCCAAATGTTGGAAGGACTGATCTTGACCAGCATATTAGACCTCCTTTCCAAGAAAATTATGCTGAGGCCTCAACATCTAGCGAACCAACTGAGGAGCCTCACATCAACCTAATGGGTTTAGACAGTGAACATCAGGTCTTTTTAACACAAGAAGATCAAGAGGTTTATAATGACAATCAATTTCACACTAAGTCAGGAGAATCATTTGATTTTAGGGA
Source organism: Pinus tabuliformis (assembly GCA_031772625.1). Taxonomy (NCBI): domain Eukaryota; kingdom Viridiplantae; phylum Streptophyta; class Pinopsida; order Pinales; family Pinaceae; genus Pinus; species Pinus tabuliformis. The sequence continues at coordinate 195,158,699 of CM062813.1, forward strand.
AGGTTATGATGCAGCAGTCTATGAGGTACATAAACAGTATAAATTAAGGAGTAGAACTATAGATGTACCTGAACTTCTTAAACCAAGGGATAGTAAGCAGCCAAAAAAGACCAATGACAAGACTATTCTTCCAGAATCTGCTGGCAACTCAAAACCACATACCACAGAAGTCACTGTGGAGGATATCTCAGAACAACAGCCCTCTGAAAACCAGCTAGCCCCACCCCATCCTTCAAAGGCAAGGTCAAATACCATCCCTGAAAATAAATATGGTACCAATTTCACTCAAAATCATACCAACCAAGAAGAAAGGACCACTGAAAACCCAACTGAAAAGGAAAAATCTGCTGCACTTAATGCCAAAATTCAAATGGAGAAGCCCTTTAACTTGGAAACAGAAATAAGTAAGCTAAAGATATCAGTCCCTCTTTCTGAATTGGCCAAACATCAAGTGTATAGACAGCAGATTAGTAGGTCACTCCAAATATCAGACAATAAGGATGATGTGAATGTTCTAGACGATCAACCTAAGCTACTGTTTGGTCTTGAAGTTAACAAAAAAACAGCAAATGGGGGGGTTCCACCCTTCTATGTCAATTTAAGCATTCATGATAAGGTTCTACACAATGCAATGTTTGATTCCGGGGCCTCACACAACTTAATGCCCAAATCTGTAATGGAAAAACTTGACTTAGACATCACAAGACCTTATAAAGATCTATTCTCATTTGATTCAAGCCAAGTCAAGTGCTTGGGCTTGATTAAAGATTTATGTGTCTCCCTGGTCCAATACCCAACCAAAACAATTTTGATGGATGTAGTGGTAGCTCACATACCTCCTAAGTATGGTATGCTCTTGTCCAGATCCTGGGGGGCCAAACTCCAAGGATCTTTGCAATTAGACATGTCCTACACTACCATTTCAGTCTTTGGACAGCCAAAGAGATTATACCGTGAAACATTAATGAAATATGTGGTAAGCAGTCAAGAGAAGCCCCAAAACTTCCCAATCTATTCAATACACTCTGACATGGATTCATCTATTCTCTATAATGCTGACATCCGCAACAAGGCTTATTCTGAACTATTAATGGCGGCAGAGCCAGATGAGTTGAATGAACAATGTGCCTCCCAAGACCAAAGGACTGTAGGTATAGCCGATATAACAAAGGAGCATGATGTATCAAGTAACTTGCAAGAAATCAATCTGCCCACGATCCGACTTTCTAAAAATCTCGATCCAAATCTTGATCATGAAACCTTATGGTACTTAGAATTTGATGGTTCTGTAAACAAGTTAGGAGCTGGAGCAGGAGTACGGATTCACAATATGCAGAATGACAGAGCTGAAGGTCATGCATATAGGCTAAATTTTCGATTCACAAATAATATGGCTGAGTATGAAGCCCTTCTGTTAGGTCTCAAACTCATAAAAAATTTAGGTGCAACCAAAATTTCAATCTTAGGAGATTTAGATCTGATCATACAACAGATGAAAGGAAACTTTATCACAAATGATCAAAGGTTAAGAGTTTATAAAGGAGTAGATATCCAAGTACTTGATACCTTCTCAGAATCCCAGTTAACTAAAATTTCTAGAGAGCTCAATCTACATGCTCATACCCTGGCAACCTTTGCCAGCACTTGCAAGCCACCGTTCAAACCCAATCACACTTTTACTGCTGAAATCAAACATGGACCTGCAGTCTCGGACAACATCAAGAATTGGCAAGTCTTCAAGAGTGACACACAGATAAATAACTTCCTCACTTTAAAGGAAGAATTTTCTGGCATAAACATTGATACTAGCACTAGAGATGATCAACCACAGGCATACACAATTACACAGAATATATCAGCTAAAACAGAAATCTGGTTTTACATCCCACCACCTTTAACAACGAAAATGTGCAGGAGCTGAAGCAAACAGATTTTGATGAAATGGCTGAAACAGAAGCCGAAGTAATTGATCTAAAGGACAATTTTCTGCCCACAGGTTTAACCCCTTTAGAGGATTTGTTTGATTCAAATGACATCTCAAGAAAACCAAAAATGCAACCTCTAAATGCTGAAATTGAAGACTGTAACATTGGAACCACAGACAATCCCAAAATAATAAAATTATCCAAGGCATTACCAACTTATCAGAAGCTGAAATACATTGAACTGTTAAAAGAGTTCCAAGATATTTTCGCTTGGAGTTATGAGGACCTCAAGTCCTATGATACCACAGTCATCCAACACACAATACCTTTGAAAGAAAACCAAAAACCTTTTAAACAGAAGCTTAGGAGAGTGAATCCGGTCCTCCTTCCCCTCATCGAAAAAGAAGTTAAACATATGTATGAAGCAGGAATCATTGCTCCAATCAGGTTCTCAGAGTGGATTTCAAACCTAGTGCCCACTAGGAAGAAGACGGGAGAGATTAGACTATGTGTTGATCTAAGAAATTTGAACAAAGTCTCTCTCAAAGACCATTACCCCTTACCAAAAATGGATCATATCCTACAAAGAGTAGTGGGAGCCTCTAGGATCTCATTATTAGATGGATTCTCTGGTTTCAATCAGATTTTAGTACACCCTGATGATCAAGACAAAATTGCATTTACAACACCTTGGGGAACTTTCAAATATGTCAAAATGCCTTTTGGACTTAAAAATGCAAGGGCCACATTCCAAAGAGCAATGGATATTTCCTTTGCTAAAGAACTCCATGATTTCCTAGTTGTCTATCTCGATGATCTTACCGCCTTTTCAAAATCAGATCAAGAACACTTAGAACATTTGAGGCAAGTTTTCTTAATTTGCAGAAAATATGGCATATCTTTGAATCCAAAGAAATCACTGTTCGGCTTGGAGGAAGGTAAACTCTTAGGGCACATAATCTCAAGAGATGGTATTAGGATCGATCCAGACAGAATTCAAGCTATCCTTCAGGTTCCCCATCCAAGAAATATCAAAGAACTGCAAGGTTTTTTAGGTAAGATTAATTTCTTGAGAAGATTCATTCCTAATTTGGCCGAGCTCATAAGACTGTTGAACAATATGTTGAAGAAGGATTACAAGGTCAAATGGACCATAGAAGCTAAACAAGCCTTTGAGGATATCAAAAGAGCTTTGACAAACACACCAGTCCTAACAAGCCCTAGGTTTGATAGAGATTTCATCATTTTTTCTTTTGCATCTGAGCATACAATCGTTGTTGTTCTGCTACAAAAAGATGACCAAGGACGTGAAAAACCCATTGCATTTTTTAGCAGAGCCCTTAGAGATGCCCCCTTGAAATACAAGATTATGGAAAAGCAAGCCTATGCATTGGTAAAGGCTATCAAAGACTTCAGAATATATATTTTGTACTCTCATATAATTGCCTATGTCCCTAATGCAGTGGCTAAGGACATCCTGACCCAAGAAGGAATTGAAGGCAAAAGGGACAAATGGATTGCCAATATCTTAGAATATGGCATTGAAATCAAGCCTACCAAACTCATAAAAGGGCAAGGTCTAGCCAAGCTAATGACCGAAACCAATTTCCAAGTCCTCGACATTAATGAACTGGACAACGAACAGGAGATGGCGACTCCACAGATCAACCAAGCCTTTATGCAATCTCCCTGGTATACTGATATATGTTTTGTATTGTTAAACCTGCAGGCTCCTCCAGGGTTGTCCAGAACTAAGAAAAGGTTTTTGAAAATGAAAGCATCAAAATTTTGTATCATAGACAATGCTTTATTTTGGAAGAATCATGAAGGAATTTTACTTAATTGCCTAATATTGGATGAAACTAACAATGTCCTCAAGGAATATCATGCAGGTGACTGTGGAGGGCATTTATACTGGAAATCCACAGCTGATAAAATCCTAAGGGCTGGATTTTATTGGCCTTCCTTGTTTACTGATGTGAGAAAATTTGTAATGTCTTGTCACAAATGCAAAATTTTTGAGGGCAAAAGAAAGCTACTGCCTTTACCACTCAAGCCTATCTCAACTGAGAGACCATTCCAGCAATGGGGTTTAGACTTTATTGGTGAAATTCACCCTCCATCCTCTGGCCAGCATAGGTGGATTCTGACTGCTACAGACTATTTCACCAAATGGATAGAAGTTGTCCCTTGCAGGCAGGCTAATGACTCCATCATTATACAATTCCTAGAAACCAACATCTTATCTAGGTTTGGTTGTCCAGACAAAATATTACAGACAATGCCGCTACCTTCAAGTCCAAGAAAATGATCAACTTCTGCCATAAATATAACATGACCTTGGGCCATTCCACTGCCTATTATCCTCAAGGCAATGGCTTGGTTGAGTCTTCCAACAAAAGCCTTATCAATATCATCAAAAAGGTCTTGGAGGAGAATAAAAAGAATTGGCATAAGAAGTTGGTGAATGCACTGTGGGCAGACAGACTGACCACCAAGAGATCCATTGGCACAAGTCCATATGAACTAGTTTATGGAATGGAAGCAAGGTTTCCTTCATCTTTAGGTATTCCTGTAATCAAGTTACTGCAAGAAATACAAGTTGAGCCCAATGACATTCACAGAAGGATCAATCAGACAATTCACCTACAGCAAACAAGAGAGGAAGTCTATCAAAGAACCCAAGTACTGCAAGAAAAGCTCAAAAGAGTATTTGACAAAAGAACCAAAGCTGAAAACTTCTTCATAGGAAGAAAAGTGCTGAGATGGGATTTCAGGAGAGAGGACAAAGGAAAACATGGTAAATTTGATTTCTTATGGAAGGGGCCTTATGTCATTTATGTTGTACAAGGTAATAACACCTATTTTCTAAAGAGTTTGGATGGATCAAACACTGAGGAAGGCCCAGTCAATGGGAGGATGCTCAAGCATTATTTTGACCCCCTTTGATGAAACACTGCATAGTCATATGTTGTACATAAATATTTGTATTTTCAGTATTTTCATTTTCAGCAGATAAATAAAGCACCAACTGGAGCAGAGTTTGAGAAAGATCAGGGTACTGCACCATTTTTGATATATGTTTTGGTCCTATCACTGGAAAGCAAGAGAAAACACTTGGGAACTATCAAGGTGATGTCGAATACTCAGAGAAAGAAGAAAAAACAGAGCTATAATTTCACAGCGAGTCAGCTTAGTGGGTATTTCATACAAGTATCTAGGATTCAGAGCAATGATCTCCAACAAAAGACAAATTCAGACTGCAGCAAGAATGGAGAAATAAGGCCATCTGACCTGCTGTAATTGCCTTTTCACCTCGAAAAGCCATCCCCGAGTGGAGCCACTGTTAGCCTCCTATACCAATAGGGTATCATTTTTCATGATTGACAATGGAAGGGCCAAAAATGTTCATCTTTGATGAAGTAGAGGTTCCATTTTTGTGAAAGAAGCAGACAATTAAAAAATTAAAGAGGGTATGCCTTAAAAGAATAAGCAAAAGGCAAGAAAATGAACTGGTCAGAAAAAATAATTGAAATGAACCCCAAACAAAGACCATGAAAGTGGCTAACCAAAATGCCACTTCTATCTTGATGGATGGTCCAATAGTTCAAGCTGGGCCATGCCATGTTTTAAATTTCCTGTTCTATACTAGAGAGAGAATACTTGCTCAAACAGTTCAAGCTTGGCAGATGACTAGTTGGATAGAGAAAGGAAGGAGCCCAACTGCTTAATCTGGGCCCTTGGAAGACATAAGGGTAGATTTAGATAGGAGGGCAACAAAAAGAAAAGAGGATTATCAGGGTTTGCAAGGCTAAGTGCACCCATCCAAAAGAAGAAAAAATGTTAGGCCTATTAGGCAGGGTAGGCAGTTGGAGGTTGCAGAAAACAAGATCTGAACACATGATATATGGAAAATCATATCTGATCTCACCAATAAGAGAAGGGCAAGGACAATGATCTATATGGAAAACCATCAAGCATGTCTAACTTCCCCCATTCCCTTCAAAAGCTTTCTTACTAACATGCCCTTGAGGACTTTAGGATCTGCCCAAACAGTCCTCCTTGCATTTCTCATTTATGAAATTCATGACAAGTTGTGACCTTCTTCTCTGAAAAGAAGCCACATTTCTTGTCTAAAATCATTTCTCACTCTCATCTGTTTCTAAATCTAAGTTTATTCCTTAAAAATTAGCTCTTTGTTCCTCTTTCACATCCCAAATTCATATTAACTTCTAAACTTACTATATAGTTCCCTAAGTCCCCCCCTTCCCCTTACTATTATAGCATTTTATGCAAAAACCCAAAAAAAAAAAAAAAATGTAAATATTCCCCCCCTTAGCATTATAGCTAAGTAACATTATCATGGGAGACATTAGTCCATCTGGGACTATAGTCAACCCTTACCCAGGAATTAATCTAACCCCTGGTTAAATTAATAACCTAAAAACCACCATTCACCCGAAAACCCTTGCAAAATAGTCACCCCCGCAGTTAAACCCAATGTTTAAATGTTTTTATTAAACCCTGTCGCATTAACCCACGTCTATTTGAAACCCCCAAAACCCACCAGGACTAAAGTTTAAACTCGCAGCAATGAAATATTATTTAAATAATGGGCGGGTCCCGCCCCAAACCTGCACGCCGCGTCGGAGCACCCTCCAACCGTCGATCTTCCGCCGCGCCTGATCCAACGATGGGTGGGTGATCTAGGTCGCGGATGTGTCGACATTTAACGTCCGGGGAGCGGGCGGTTTTGCTCCCGTACACGGGCCACGTGTCGGCAGCCGGGGTTGTTCGGAGCCCTCCCCCCCGAAACCACCTTCCCCCAAAGGCGGTGCGGGGAAACCGGAAACCACCTCCCGCAAACCGCCACCCCCGTTGCGTCAGCCCCTCGTCACTGTGACGTCACACCCGAGGCCCCCGCCACTGCGCCATGTCGCCCTCCACGTTGTCTTTATGCCCCCACTTTATGCCAACGTGTACCACCACGCTGTCATCCCAGTCAGCATCCACGTCACCATTCATACCCAGGGCCCGCTGATGACGTCATGCTGATGTCATCGCGGGAAAGCGCCAAAAGCCATATGCGCCAAATTTATCGTTAAAAACACAGAAATGGACTGTTTTGGGTCATTTTCATTGGAAAGTTCAAGTGCGCTGTTTTGCTCGTTTATGCCAAATTGCCTCCAGATTTTGAATTTAAACGATTCAGACACTGCCACCTGCAAATTCAACGACATTCTTCGCCCGTCGATCAACCCGGCAGCCCTCGGCGCTAGTTTATCCAGGTATTTTGCTAAAACCAACCCGTTTGCCGTGTTCTTCCCATTCTCTTCAAATTTGCCACTGAATTACCTAAAGAACTCCTAAATTAATGGTGTTGGCCTGTTAATGATTAGCCTAAAAAGATCTAAAGCACCCTATGTTCAAAATTCACTGTTGCACAGTCGTTCTTGGGCTTATTTTTTTACGTACTCCCCCAACTGCCCGGCATTGTTCCCTTTTGCCGAGTGTATAATTTAAAGACTACATTACACCAGATTGTAATCCTGCTCTCCTCTGCAATTTTCCCTCACTGTCCATAAATCATGAGAATTCACCAGAAGAAACCAGAGTTAAGTCAACTCATCCAAGTTGCTCCTTCCAAAAGGAAAATTTGACCCCAGCTACATTCATTCTGCCACTTCACATCTAAGCCTCATAAGTTGTCATATTCAGACTGATTATACTGAAGAACTGCACTCTAAAGACAACACCTAAAAGTTTTCCAATGGCTACACCATCAGCTCTCAGTGTCACTCCTATGAATCCACCAAACAAGGAGCTTGAGGCCATGCCTCTTGCTGACAGAGATTACCTCATCCAAGACCTTGTAGGTGACAAGAACCATTTACAGACCTTTCGCCAATTGATAGACAGCTATTTGAGCAACAATGACACATATGGGATATGGGAGTCCAATCTGCCTTACTATTTCCTTCCATCTGTTAATATTTTTCCAGAAATCATCCGCTTATGTGCTGAGAATTATGATCCAACTCAGAGAAATGTCAAGTCTCCATCTGGGAGCATACTCTTCCACATCAATCCTGACTCCATCAACCAAATGCTCAACTTCAAGCAAACTCAGCTGCTGTTTCCCTTCTCCATGAACTATTTACTGGATGCAGGCGCCAAACTTTCCACTGCTGACATTTAGAAGGTCACCAAGACATTCATGAGGGCAGACTGCCAGCCTACAGGGCCACCTCCTTTCTTGTATGTCCATTTCACTGATGTAGGCAAGCTCCTAGTTGACATGATCTCCTATGTGTTGGGCTACAAAACCAGTGAGCACATTGATGAGACAGTGCTGGTATTATTAGCTACTTACAGCCCAGGCCAGCCTCCTGCTTACAAATATAACTTTGCCAAGTTTATAGCCAACAAAATACATGACCAACTCTTGAAAGTGGATAGGGAGGGTGTGTTCAAATATTCATCATATATCTACCACTTGTTCATGTATTATCAGTCTGAAGTTTTTCAATGCCCCATCAAGAAACTGGATTCTAGGGGAGAGAGGAGGTCTGTCATCTTCTGGTCATCAGTTTTCCACCAAGTCCAAGATTCACCATATTCTTACTGTGAATTTATTGACCAATTTGTTTACCCGATCTCTTGCCTATTAATGAGATCCCCTCCTCCCAGACTGTCATTTGAAATCCAGAAAACTTTGCAGCTGTCCAAGAACTATAAAATAGGTGATTGGTACCTATACCAAAACCATACAGTCATCAGAATCTATGGCTGTGAACTCTGTCCATATAGGCTCCCAAGATATGTACCGATGAGAATGTTCGCCTTGGAATACTATAGGCAACTCATTAACTCTGACCTCACCCACTTTCATAGTGCCAAGAAGAAAGCCCATCTCAAGTTCAAAGACCACATGGGCCCCTTTATCATGAATAAGAAAGAGGGTTGGCAAGAGGCTGACCAAATTCTCAGAGATAAATACAAACTAAAGAGAAGCTTCTGGTGGGTCCCTTATGACCCCGAAGGCTTCATCAGTGCTAGAAGAGTCAAATACAGGCTGCTAGGGTATGAGCACTGTAAATATCCACAAATTGAGCAGTATGCCAACCAAGATGCGTGGTTGCAAGGCACATTACTTGAGGAACTAACTCAAGAAGAAATAATGGAAAGAAATGTCAAGGATTTAGAAAAAACTCTTGACTTAGATTCCGTGCAGCAGGTAACTTTCAAGCAGCCACATCCAATTGGAGAAGGTACATCCACTGCTACAACCGCACCAGTCACCCACGGGCCATCTACATCAGCATCAGGTACAGAAAAAGGTAAGGGGATAATGGGTGCAGAAAAAGAAGTAGTGACAGAAAAACCTGCCTCCTCAATTGGGCAGCAGCAAGGGCAAACTCCTCCACCACAAACAGAGGCACCAACAGTGCCTGCCTTACAGACCCCTGCACATGAGGAAAGGGGCAAGAAACGGGACTAAGAGGAGTCCACACCTGCTAGTGGATCCGCTCAGCAACCCGAAGCCAAAAGGCAAAGGGTTGATTCTCCGGTCATAGAAGAAATTAGCGAGGAGATCCTTGAGAGCCCAAGGAAAGAAAGAGAGGACAGCCAGCAGACAGCCACAATCTCTTTTCAACAAGAGCAAGGAGGACAGCGTGGCATGGAGGTGTCGTCCTCCACCCAGAAAAGCAAGAAGCCATCCAACACCAATGCCTCCTTCAAAGAAATTAAGGCACAGAATGAGCTGCTGAAAAAGCAGATATATGAACAATTTCTCAAGGCAACACCTGCCAAACAAGAAAGGTTGATGGCAGCATATGACATCAAAGAGGAAAAGATGATCCTCACCCATTTTCAGCCCAAGGTACAGTAGCCTCAGTCAGCTGCGGATTTTGTTAAAACAAAATTGTAGGTCATGGCAAAATACATTCACCCCATGGATCAGATAGAACTGCATAAGCAAACAGGGGAAATGGTATATGCCACATTGGTAGACAGGGCCACAATGGCCCATGAATTAAAAGAATCTCTGAAGAACACCAATACTCAGCTGGACTTGGAGAGAATGTCCTCCACGGCCAAAGACAACAGAATCAAAACTCTGGAGGACATTATTGTGGACTTAGTACATAATCCTAAGGATCCTAAGGGTGTGAAGGCCCTTATGAAGAAGAAAGATGATGATATTGCTGCGTTGAAGAAGAGACTGAAATTGCTTCCTACAGAGCACCCTCAAACAGGAGAATTGCAGAAAGAAATGGAAGCTAGGGATCAATTAGACCTAATAATGCAGTTGAACCAAAGAGTGATTGATCTGGAAGGGGATCTAGAAAAGGCACTCCAGGACAAACAGGGAGAATCAACCTCCCAACCTCCTCAGACCCATACAACAGCTACAACAACAATAGATGCGGCAGCAGCAACAACAACAGCTCCTGAGTCTAGTTTAAACATGGATGAATTGACAAAAGTTATCAAAGAGCTGGAGCTTCAGGCGACAAAGATCAAACAAGTCAAGGAGAAATTGGCAGAACTGGAAGCTAAGTATGACAAATCCAAAATGACAGTAGCAGAGCAGACCAGAGAGATTAAGGCCCTAAAGGACAAAATAAAGGCCTTAGAGAAGGAACTAAAATTAGAAAATACTCTGGCAGAGATAAAAAGGATTCTGTGGGCCCGGATTGACCACTCCATTACTAGACAGTGGAAGTCAATCAAAACAGTGCATGAACAGATGGAATTAATAGGCCAAGCACAAGTTGAAAGCCAGAAGGCCAAAACGGCACTAGGGAATAGGCCTGAGCAGGCCAACAGGATGATACATTTCCTCAATAATCAGACCAAGGAGGAGCTGACAGCTCTAAACATCATCAACAGAACAGATGTTGTCCTAACAGTTAAAAAAGTGCTGACCCTCAGAAATTTTGTGCAAACTGTGGAGAGAAAATGTCATGAAATGCAGGCTGAGGTGGATGACTACAAGCTTAAAATGGGAGCATTGCAAGACAAAGGATTGCCCAGCCTATTGTACGGCACAGGAAGACTGCTCACCCGTGAGCAATATGCCACTAGGATGACAAATTTTATTGAAAACCAGATCACAACATCCGCCAGTACTTCTGAAGAAACAGGACCTCCATCAGGGCAGAGCCTCTATGACAAGCTTGAGAATCTATTCTACATTGAGCATGAAATTAATCACTTATTTGAGGTCCCACCAAATTTTTACAGGTATACAGAAGCGGATGAAACCTTGATAAAGATACGAAGACACCAACTGCCCAAGGAAGATTGGTGGCAGGCAATGCTGCAAATTTTTCCTCAATAAACTCGGTTTGGTCTATCCTAATCAGCTTTGAGTCAACCAAAGTCAAAAAGCAACGTGGAGACAGCAGGCAGGGCGGATAAAAGAAGTGACTCAGCATAATACTACGACAGCAAGCCAAGACAAAGGAAACGCGCAGATTTTAGGCGACATGGCTCCAACCGACTCAGTGGGTCACAAAGTCAAAATTCTCTGACAGTTTGGACAGCTAATGCACTAAGCAGTTATTACAACATTTATTCTCTCAGCTGTAATTCTTCAGGAGTTTGCATACTATTTATGAGCCATTAAATCATCAGCTAGATATTTTTGTATCTAAATTTTGTATATATACCTCCCCTTGTAACGTATTTGGGGTTGGTGATTTTCTCTCAAGGACAATATATTGTATATTTTCAGATGATCTAACGCAAAAGGTTGGAAAAGTTCATTCTCTCCTTAATGTTTGATGTCTCAATGATGCCCTGCGTGCTATTACAGAATTCCTGTGTTGTCTATTGGAACAATAAGTCATCTTGAACTATGTTTTGTCTTCTTATGTTTACTTAAGTCATATACATGTTTCACTAGTCTGACAATAGAGAAAAATAATGGTATAGGAAATGTTTGATTACACCCTGTGCTCAATCTCTGTTGTTGAATACGTTTTCTTCAGAATTAATCATAAGCATGAATTCTTAGTTGCTCATGTTTGTATTGGTTCTATCAACGTGAATGTTATTCAGGAATTCTTCAATGCTCGTAAGTAATGTTCCCACTGTTCTCCATATCAGCCTACTGAAAGATCCTTAGTTGCCTTTCACGCCCTGATTTCATCCCATCCAATCACAGTTTTAAAGAATTGTTCCACAGACACTTATCTGGCTCTGTAGCATCACTGGTGTTTCAAGACAGACATATCAAGCAATTAAACATCACGGACTCCATGCCCAATGGCCTAGATCACCCTGCAAAAACATACTTGTTCTGACTTAAATCATCATCCAGCAAATTTAAAACAAAACCTTGTTCATCATGACTAGCCTAAAACCTTATCAAAACAAAGTTAAATCATAAAGAGAGAGCCCTCTCTGGTTACAGGTAGGCTAGGACCTGTGGCCAAAAGATTGGTTAGTGGTTACCTCGGCCGTATTCCCTTAGGAGTCAAAGGGAACAACTTGAGTGATAACAGCATGTACACTGTATGCTTGGTCTCGACTATTGCTGATGTGAAAATGTTTAGGTAGAGCTCCATGCATGCTTCTTCTGCCATACTTTGCAGTCCCTCTCTCTGAAGTATGTCTTTCATAGGGATCAGCTACTACAGGATTCCTATAGGAAGTCTTGTAGCTGCTTCTCCTCCTGGAATGCAAGCTAGAATGAGCAGGGATACACTGCTGACAAGGGTCTTGGCTGATGAGGAGTCTAGATGGAGGGTGATAGGTATGGTGAGTGAGAAACTATTGCTTGATTTGTAATCAAAAAGTTTTTTCTGGCAGTATGAAGAAAACAGGATTCTATGTGTGACTATGCAAGCATATATAAAAATGGGTGCAATGGAGGTGTACAGAGATAGAAAAAGGTGGCATATGGCGATCAATGGAAACAAGGATGTGGACAGGCGTCATAGGAAGATTCCCAACCTTCGGATTCCCTTCTGAGATCAATTTTGCTCGTCTGTAGGTTCTATAGGATCTTCCTGTAGAAGTCATAGAACTTCCTGTAGAAGACACAGAACTTCCTGTAGAAGGTGAAATCTTGGCCCGAATGAGATCAAATCTTAGGGAAGGGTAGTGGTCATGGAGGAATTGATTGTGAGGGATGCATGCAGCGTGGTGTTGACCTCTGCCTTTGTCTTGTGCGATCCTCCTAACCTACAATGACCTTCCTGCAACCTACAATTTATTTAACAGAAGACGGGTTTGTTTTTTCTCTGTGTTCTTTTTTCCTTTTTTTTCTTTTTTTTTTGAGACAGCCCAGGCACTTCCAAGAGGTTTTCACCGTCACTATCTGCCCTGGGCGCCTCTAAGAGGTTTTCACCCAAGGATATTTTATTCTTTTTCTGTTTTTTTTTTTGGTGCTCAAAATGTGGGTGGAGTGGAGACAGGGGCCTGCTCCACTACTAGCACTGATTTATCCAGAGTTTCAATGAACTCCTGCTTAGAAAGGGGCTTCTTGTAGATCTTCAATCAATGCCTATTGATGAGCATGGGGATGGATTCTTCATCAATGGTCCTGATAAGGACTGAACCATTGTCGTTACATTTCTCCACTGTATATGGTCCCAGCCATCTCGTCCTCAGCTTCCCTTTGAAATCCTTGTATCTTGAATCATATAACAGCGCCCAATATCCTGGTTGAAATTGCTTCTCTTTAAGGTGTCGATCATGCCATATTTTTCTTTGAAGATGGACCACCTCTAAGTGGAGGAGGGCCTGCATTCTCTCTTCATCTAATCCATTCAGCTGAAGTAATTTTTCCTGTTGTGCATGGCTGAGATCTAGGTCTAGCTGAGCTACCAACCTTAATGTGTTGTATTCAAATTCTATGGACAGCAAAGCCTTCTTCTCATAGACTAACTCATAAGGTGTGAAACATGTTGTAGTTTTCCAAGTAGTGTTGTAGGCCCAGGTGGCCTCAACCAAGTGATCCGCCCAATCTCTTCTGCTACTACTCACCACTTTAGTCAAAATCTCTTCCAAATCCCTGATAGTGACTTCCACCTACCCATTTGCTTGCGGATGATAAGGGGTGGAAGTTCTGTGCTTAATATTGTGATGAGCAAGCAGGTCTTCAATCAAGTTAGAGGTAAACTAACTTCCTTGATCTATGACTAATTCTCTTGGGTAGCCAAACTTGTAGAAGATATCTTCCCTCAAAAACTCAGCCACTTTTTCTTCTGTTGTTGGCTTGATTGCCTTTGTTTCTGCCTACTTTGTCAGGTAGTCCATGCACACAATGATGTAAGACTTTTGTTTTGAAGGAGGGTTGATAGGACCCACAAAATCCATGCCCCACTTCTCAAATGGCTCGAAAGACACCTGAGGTTGGAGAGGCATTTCATCCCTTGGAGTCGGTTTCCCCAGCCTTTGACATCGGTCACATTGGCTAATGTATCTTCTGACATCTTGATGAAGAGTGGGCCAATAGTAGCCTGCCAGTAGAATTTTGAAAGCAGTTCTTTTTGCTGAAAAGTGGCCTCCACAGGGTCCATCATGACAGGTTAGAAGAATGTCAAAAACTTCCTCCTCCCTGACACAAAGCCTCAAAATTTGATCTAGGCCAAGTTTAAACGGGTTTCCCCCAATCCAAGTGAATGGGGCGCTTTTCCTCATGATCTTGCTCTTATCTTTTGAGGATAGGTGTGGCAGGAACTATGCTGAAACCAAGTAATTTTCTATATCAGCAAACCATGGAGAGAGTACTGAAATAGCAAACAGGTGTTCATCTGGCATTTGATCATCCACCACCCCTTCTTCACCTACAGGCAAATCTAGTCTAGACAGAAAATCAGCAACAACATTTTCCTTACCTGGCTTATCAACAATGGTCAAATCAAATTGCTGCAATAAAAGTAACCATCTAATGATATGAGCATTTACATCAGGTTTATTCATCAAATACCTAATTGCAGCATGATCAGTTTGTATGAATGTTTGATAACTAGTGATGTAGTGCCTGAACTTGTTTAGGAATGGATTACAGCTAGGAGCTCTTTCTCGATTACAGTATAGTTTAATTCTGCCTTGGACAGGTTTTTACTAACCAAATATATGGCATATGGTAGCTTCTCTTCAACTTGTCTTAAAGTTGCTCCTATGGCTTTGTTCGAGGCATCTATGTGGATGTGAAAAGGTAGGGCCCAATTTGAACCTCTCAAGATTTAGGCAGTTAAGCTTATCTTTCAACACATCTAGAGCCTCTTGACAGTTGTCAGTCCATATAAACTCAACATATTTCCCCAAAATACCAAACAATGGAGAGGCTAGCTTACTGAAATCTTTATTGAACCTTCTATAATATCCCACTAAGCCTAAAAAACTCGGAACATCTCTTACCTTATGAGGAGGTGGAACCCTTTGGATGATAGCAATCTTGTTGGGATCCACCTATAATCCTTGCTGAGAAATTGTATGACCTAGCACGGTCCCTTCAGTCATCAGGAATTCACATTTCTCAGGACTGAGGAATAGGTTCATCTCAATACACTTGGTTAAAACTTTTCCTAGGTTAGTCAATGCTTCTTGGAAGTTGGAACCATAAGGAGTAAAGTCATCCATATAGATTTCCACTGAATCATGAATTAGCTCAGCAAATATGCTCAGTACTGCTCTCTGGAAAGTGGCAGGAGCGTTGCATAATCCAAAGGGAAGGACCCAGTAGGCAAAGGTACCCCATGGACAAGTGAAAGTGGTCTTATCTTGGTCTTCTGGGCTGATTTGGATCTGATTATACCCGCTAAACCCATCTAGAATTCAAAGAACTTCTTCCCTGCTAGGCCATCTAACACTTGATCTATGAAAGGCAAAGGGAAATGGTCCTTCTTGGTAGCTTTGTTAAGTTCTCGATAATCTACACAGATTCTCCACTTCTCATTTTTCTTGGGCACGAGCACCAGAGGAGAAACCCACTCACTGTCAGAGATGGGGTATATGAATCCTGCATCCAACAACTTTTGCAATTATTCTTTGACAATGTCCTTAAGGGTTGGATTCATTCTCCTCTGAGGCTGCCTAACTAGTTTACAATCCTCTTTAATGTAAATGTGATGGGTACAGACTGAAGGGTGGACTCCTTTCATCTCCTTATAGCTCCAAGCAAAAGCATCCAAATGGTGGTTCAATAAGCTACACAGCTCCTTCTCTTGAGAGGAAGATAGGGATGAGTTGATCTTCAAGGTTCTTTCAGGGCCAAATTCCACATTCTTAACTCATGAAGAGGTCGGATCAGCCACATAGAGATCCACTAAAGCACTGGCTTGGGTGTCTCCTACCAACTCCTCTAATGGCAGAACACTGGGAGGTGGATTTTGAATTAAATTCTCAATAAGGTCATCCTTGGTTTGAAGACCTCCCCTGGTGGCTTCCACGGTGCACACTGGTACAGAGTAGACTTCATCCTCATCTTCCTCCTCCAACCAGAGAGGTAAGTCATGTTCAAGAAAAGGTTGGGCAGGAGGATATAGGACTAGCTGTTTGGACATTGGCCCATTCTTAATGGTCATGCTCCCAGCTCAACAACTGATGTAAGCATCTGCAGTAGCTAACCAAGGCCTTCCCAAAATGAGGGGGTATCCAGTGAGTTTTTCCTTTGGCTGAAGGACCAAGAAGTCTGCAGGGTACTCCCAAGAATCAATGGAGACCATGACATCTTCCACAATCCCTTTAGGAGTCATGGTGGAGCGGTCTGCTAACTGCAGTACTGTCGAGGTCTTTCTTAGGGAACTCTGAAGGTTGAGTTTGAGCATAGTGTCCCTGGTCATCACATTAATGGCAACCCCTAGATCAATCAGGATGTGGGGAATTATGGTGCCATTAATGTGGACATCAACTACAAGACTCCCAAGGTACAAATATTTTGGACAGATTACTTGTCCCAACATCAGGTCGGACAGGTGTCCTATGACATTGATAGTTGGGGCATCTCAACGATCAAAACTCTTTGCATTTCATTAGTAGGTGTCTCATCAGTGTCATCTTATTGCATTCCATTAGGCATGCCATAACCCTGATGGAGGAGCTTGTGTCTTTATGTTCCCCTCTTGGCACTGCTGGTTCAAGTTGTTTCAGTCAATAAAATTCTTTACAGGGTCATTGGTCTTGTTTTGAAGTCAAGGTCCTAGGTCTAGGGTTTAGGTCCAATTTTGTCTTTTGAGGTCATGTCTTTAAAGTCAATAAATTCCCAGCAGGCCAGAGGGATGTCTATCAAAGCTCCACTTCATGTACAGCTATTTTTTCTACCTTGAATTCAAAAACCCTGTTTTTGAAGGCAAGGTCATTTTCTCATGTTTTGTAAAAATTCAAACTCTCCAGAAGTTGGCATGCAGCCCTGGTCCCCTTTGCCAAGACTCCTCAGAAGCTATCCCTGCAAAAATTTTCAAGAAAAAGCATCATTTCAACCAATTTCAGGACAAAAAGGAAACCATAAGTCAGCAGCATTTAAATTTTGAAAAGTGTCATTTTATAAACATTAGAAAGTGGGTTTGAGGGGAAATTAATTCAAATCAAGTTTATAAAAGCCCCCCTCCCTTCATTTTATCATTATTTGCCTCCAAGATTCCAAAAGCAAGAGCAAAAGGCGATTTAGTGTGAAAACTGTGCAAGTTGGTGGACAGAGCCCGCGCGCTACGCATCAGGACCTGCGCGCTACGCGTTGGGCAGGTGCTACGCGTCGGGGCGGTCAGCACAGTGGGAAAAAGACATAGGCGCTACGCGTTGGGTGCGCGCTACGCGTCAAGACCCGCGCGCTACGCTTTGGGGTCTAACACACAAAATATTTGCCTACAAGCTTCAAAAGACCCCAAATTTCTTCAAGGTTGTAGGTAGGCCTCTGATCATCAAAGTATTTTGCTTGATAAAGACAAATGAGCATGGGAAATGTGTTTTAATGCCATCAATTTGAAATAAGAAGTTCATGTGTATTTGCTTAAAAATGTCAAAGTGCAAGTAAAGCTAGGGTTTTGTTTTGCTGCTCTCAAGGTCATCCCTTTCACTCCCATTTTTTTTTCCTACATCCCAACCACCTCCCTTATCATTTTTACCTAATCTCCCTACCAAAAATATCAAAGGCCCAAAACCCTACCCCTATCCCTAAAATTTAATAACATAACCCTAAACCCTACTTCTCATAAAACCCTTGCAAATTATAATTGTATGATGTTGTATATGTCATGATTCCTTCCCTTAATTCCCTTTTTCATATATTTTCCCTAATTCCCCTTAAAAGTCTCCCTTCCCTAACATCTCCCTTGTGTTATTTGTCCCCTTGAAGCAGCATTTCAGCAGTGAAAACAACAGGTCATTTGAGCAGAAGCAGCAGTACATTTCAGCCATTTTGCTCTTGAAACCATGTCAGAAACTGAAACCGACTATGAGCAAAGTGATGACCGTGAGTCAACACCAGAGGTTGAGGTACAAAGGAGGCCTCACAGGGGTGGTAAGGGTGGTCACCATGTGAGAGAGGAGCCCACCTCTTTGACCTATTTGCAGGCTTGTCCACTTGCAGTCACATGTTTCCGCCATCAATCATGTTATGAATTTTGCGAGAGGATTTCTCAAATTCAGCACCATAGGGAATTGGTCTGCTTGTTTGTTTTGCATTTGCATGACGGGCATGTAAATCTTGCAGGGGTGGATTTTATATTGTCACCTGAGATTGTTGCTCAAGCAACAGGGATACCCAATGTTGGAGAAGAGTGGAACAAGCGCAAACTATTGGACAGATTTCAGTATGAGCCCTACATTAAACCTGTGTACATGAGGTACATGACTGGTGTATTTCCTTTCAGATTTTTGAGGGATGAGTATGCTCCCTTGATGAGGCTCATCATTCGCTATTTCACCTGTGAGGGCAGATTTTCACGTTTGTATTCGTACCATATCCGCTTGTTGATGCATTTCACACGGGTACGGATGATGAACATACCATTTTTCATGTGCCGGAATATTGAGAGGATGGTGCCCTTGGTGCAGAGAAAGAGCCCAGCACAGCAACACCGGAGCATCTTTCATTATGGTTTGATCAAGCTTGTGGTCATGCATCAGTTGGCTCAGCAGGGTATCCCATGGGAGGATTTTATCTCTCGAGATTTTTTCACAGCGCCAGCACCACCACCCCCTGAGGTTGTTCATGAGGAGGGAGGACCTTCACAGCAGCATGATATCCTCGAGGCCAGACATGCCAGCTCCCCTCCATTGGTCACATAACAGAAAGGCCACAGGGCCTTATTTGCATCAGCTCGGCGAGTATTTTCTCCACATCAGGTGGAAGGGGTCTCGCCTTCTTCATCAACACCGCGAGTGTTATCTCCACACCAGGTGGAAGGGGCCTCATTTTCGATAGCAGCACAGGTACAGGAGAGAGGCAAGCAGCCCAAAATTAATGAGGGGCCATCAGGTGATCCAGGCATAGATGTTGTTGACCTCGATATCAGTTCTCCTAGCCTAGAGCCAAAGGAGATCATCCAGCAACTAAGGGCTGAAAATGACTCGTTGTAGCAAAGGTTGGAAATGGAAAATTGGACAATCACCTACTTAGAGCAGCGCAACAAGAAACTAGAAGATTAACACACTCTTGATGAGTTGCGGAGGATCCATGAAGACCGCAACTTGGCTCGTAAGAGACCCGGTGATTTGGTACCCGTTGAGCGAGAGGCTATGCTTCTCCAGGTCAATGCTCATTTGGAGAGGCTGCTGGCCAAGGCCAACAAAGATAAGGACTTGCTCTGGAACATGAAGAACCACTATTGGGCCCGAATGCACGCATGCAAGGCGAGAATGAAGGTGCTCCAAGGACGGTTGGCCAAAGCACTAAAACGAAGAAAAAGGCCCGATCCCCTCCACATCTTGGCTGAGGCTTCCTTGAAGGAGCATGATGCTTAATGACTCAACTCCAGCACAAATTTCAGAAAATTTTGAGTATTTTTTGTCACTTGTGAATTTTTTAGGCTAAAAACAGGTTTTCTTCACCAACGCGTAGCGCGCCGCGCGCGACCCTTTAGATGGGCAAATACATTTCAGGAAAACTCAGCATTTTTGGATTTGTCATGCAAAAATACACCTGATCAGCAATTACCAAGAGATTTCATCAAGTTTTGAGCCTCCAGAAGGTCAAAAAACAAGCAAAAAATGACTTTCTGCCACTTTTTTGACACACAGGAAGCAGTCTTGGGAGATTGCAATTTTGGAGGGGTAAATGACCACCAAATTCAGAAATTCCACTTGAGTTGGAAATTAGACATCCATACCTTTCCAACAAGCCCACTTTTTCCTCATTTGGACACCTGGACGTGCCTCAAAAGTTGCTCCAAAGGCGCGCTACGCGTTCAGAATCAGGGCGCAACGCGTTGGGCAATTTTCACAGAAAAGCACCTACAGCTCAGCAAAACGCAGTTTTGACTAGGTTTGACTTTTTGGAGTGGATTTTGATCCTCCTTGATGTAAATTATGTAATTTTATGATACTTTGACACTTATTTATCTCTTCTAGAAGATTCATTCATGGAATAGGCAAAAATTTAATGAATGAATTGGTTTCCTAGCTTATAGAGGCAAGTTGTTTTGACTGCCTAGTTTTTAGTGCTCATTTTAGAATTGGTTGAAACAGCTCCTAGGATAGTGAGCTCGACCCCTAGAGGCAAGGAAAGATGTTAGATTGCCTATATTATGTACTTTTTTGGTCATTTTCATGGTTGGACCCTTGAGGGAGAAAGCTTCTATTGTATTACTCATTGTATCTCTGCAATTTTGGCAAAGGAAGAAAGACCAGGGTTTTGCAGTCCTTTTTGGGATTCCTGTGGTTACAGTATTGATGGTGTGTTTCTCTTTGTACTTGTAAGTTTGTTATGTGAATCATCTTCTTACTTTTCCTTCTGCAAATTAGGCCAATGAAGTGTTAAAGTAGAATTCATGATTGCCATGCTCTGCTTTTAAGTTTGCTTAATATTTATGTTTTCATCTGTCTAAAGAGAACTCTTGAAGGTTTCTTGCTCTCTTTAGCTCCTCACCGGTCATTCCTATCCATTCACTTAATTCAAAGGCATCAGTACAGTCTCCTACCTTGCCCCAAAGAACCCCCTGCAAAAACTGTGTCCAATCCCCGCACCCAAAATTGCCTTTTCCCAATTTTCCACCAAAATCCTAAAAATATCAAATCAAACCTTTTATCAGTTTACTAGCCTAAAATCAGTGTTCTTTATTGGTTATCTCCGCCCTTTGAAGATCTTTGCCGAGATATACCGGAGAGAGCCCTCTCCTGCCCCGTAGGGCTAGCTACGAGGCTAAGTGGTTTGATGTTGCCTTGGAGTTTGCCTTTCTCAGCCTGAGGTGAAATTTCAAGCGCTAACATATTGGCGACCATACTGGGGAGAAAAAAATTGTTTGCTGACTGATGTGTTTATTTCATAAGTCTTAGACAGAGTCTGAAGATACGCCAGGTAGCCTTCGAAAACGCTCTTGCTTTGCATCAGCGCAAGTAGATAAACGCTGCTTCAGTCGACCTCCGTGAGCTAGTGAATGTAACACTTCATTTGCATTTCACCCCAGCATATTTGCAAACTCTGAACTTTTGGATGGTTGGTTAAGAGTTTTCACAGGCTGATTGGCTATTTGTTCCTTGATATCCAAACTGGCTTCCAATTTTGGTCATATATTCAAATCTCATTCATGTCCAGCTATTTTTTAGTATCTTGAAGACATTGATTTCGACGAGAGTTTTGAGTTGTCCTTGTTCAAAACCAAATATGAAAGTGCACTTGATTCTCTAGTTCCCAACCCTGATTTTGCAGCTGCCCTTGAAATTGAGAGACACAATAAATTGGTTGACAATTTCATCCTAAGATCTCTTCAGTCAGATATTCACGCTACTAATCTTGCTGAGTTCGTTGAAACTATATCTGTTCATATTGGATCTACTATCACGGCGCATGAGCAGTCCAATCCTCCTTTTATTTCTATTTCTCCTATAATCACTTATCCAGAATCTACAGTTGGTTCGCCCTCTACATCCCATACCACTTCTCCTCCTCATACTCCTCATACTACAGCTACACCTACTCCACCTGCTACTCCTAGACCCAATCTACCTAAAGCAATGGCTGCCCGATTTGCTCCTCTTGCTCTTCCCCAAAATCTGCATGATATGCCAGCCGATTATCAGAGTAAAATTCCCATGTTTGATGGCACTCCACAAAGTATCTCTGCTCAGCAACATATAGACAAAATGACGACTTTCTTTGATCTATATGAGATAGATGAAGAGGATGTAACTATGCGTTTGTTTGTACAAACATTTGATGGAGAAGTAAGAAAATGGTTCACAGGTTTGACAGCTAGAAGCATACCTACCTTGGAAGCACTTCAAAGGAAGTTTCTAGATCGATGGGAAATCAGAAAGGAACTGCTTCAGATTAATGCCGAATACAACAACCTCAAGCGTAATCATGGTGAGTCCGTTCAAGATTACATAATCAGATTTAATACAGTTTACAATGCTATTCCCGATGATTTGAGACCGTCAAGAAAATCAGCACTTCTCAAATTCCCGGATGGCTTTGATCCGGAGATGGCTTATTCATTGTGAGATAGAGATCCGCCTACCTTGGAGGATATGCAGAAAATTGCCGTTAGTGTTGAAGCAAATTTGAATGATAAAAAAGCAAGGATGAAGGCGGAAAAGCGAGTCACAATCAAAGAGGAAGCCTCTACATCAGATCAGCTCCTCCGTAAGGTTGAAAATATTGAAAGGGCACTTGAACATACTCATCTCAGCAAGCCGGAACCGCATATCCGTAATCCTAATTTCCGAGGTCCACAGCAACCACAATACAGAATTAAGCAGCGTGAAACAAGGGAACAAGAGGCAGCAGTTCAGCAGCAAATTAAACCTCCTTTTCAGCAGAATTTTGTTAGCCAAGAATCCAAGGATGAAGGTGATACGGTGGGAGAGGAAAATCACTTTTTCACTCTTGATGATCTGCCTACCTATATTACTGAAGAAGAAGAATTTGTGAGAAATTCAGTCATACATCAGGATGATAATTATATTTTATCAAATGAGGTAGTACTTGAGGAAGAATCGGAGGAATACTAAAGAGGATATCTCAATGCTTTGTCCGCTCAGCAGAGGTAATTAAGAAACCGAGTTGTTCCCATAAATCCCATTCAGCAAAGGAAAGATACTTCAGCAAAAAATGATTCAGCTTCCCCACAGACAAAAGGAAAAGACATAAGCGATCCCCCAGCAGGTCAATCATCATCAGCAAGCAAGATAAATCAGCCATCAAGCACACCGAGAGATAAAGTTGAAAAAAGAGAAGTTCCGGCCAAAGAAGGTGAGAAGGTTTCAGCTTTCAGTTTGGAGAACGAAATTTCAAAATTGAAAGTGTCCATTCCTTTGACGGAAATCATGAAGAGCAGCACTTACAGAGACCAAATCTCCAAGATGTTGAATTTTGATCCAATGCTAGACACGGTGAATGTAGAAGATGATCAGCCAGAATTGATTTTTGGGCCTGCTTTAAATGGTGAGTCTCCCGAAAGTGATGTTCCTCCATTCTATATCAGTTTGCGATTGCATGAGTATGTTTTACATAATGCCATGTTTGACTCGGGAGCTTCGCATAATTTGATGCCGAAAGCAATTATGGAGAAGCTGGGACTAGACATCACAAGGAAATATCATGATTTGTATTCATTTGATTCCAGCCGGGTAAAATGTATTGGTTTTATCAAGGACTTGGTGGTGAGCCTAGATCAAATCCCAGCAAAGAATGTTTTGATGGATGTGGTGGTGGCAGATATTCCTCCACGGTTCGGAATGTTGCTTTCGAGATCTTGGGGAGCCAAGCTCAAAGGTACACTTCAGCTTGATTTTTCTTATGCTACAATCCCGGTCTTTGGTCAGATGAGAAAGTTATATAGGGAGCAAAAGATGAAATACATGATCACTAGTAAGGAAAAGCCAGTTAATCATCCTGTAAATTATGTACATACATATTTGGAGTCATTTGTTTTGTTTGCAGATAATTTTAATGAGATAGATAGTCAGTTAATTCAAGCAGAAGATATACCAGACATTACCGAAAATTTTAGAGAAATTTTGAGAAAGGAAAGTGAAGAAAGGTCCGCTGTCATGGAGCCAACAGCTGAAATCAATGGACAGCAAACAGAAAATGCAGAGACATCACATTTTCAGCATTTAGAAGACGATGAGGATGGTCTTTGGACCATGGATTTTGATGGCGCTGTGGGCAGAGATGGTGCTGGTATAGGTGTGTGGATTCGAAGTCCATTTTCTGTCCAAAACAAAGTCCCAAGCAAGGTACGAGTATGTTCTTACAAATTGGCATTCGATTGCTCCAACAATGAGGCGGAATATGAGGCTCTCATTGTTGGCCTGAAAATCCTTCGGAAGCTGAAGGTGAAGAAAATAGCAGTATATGGCGACTCCGAGTTGGTTATAAAGCAAGTGAAAGGTGAGTTTCAGGTCAAGCATCCTCATATGCGAGCATATCAAAATGCTGTCCTAGATATCTTAAAGTTGTTTTCTGAACATACTTTGACATGTGTGCCCCGTATCCAAAATGGTGTTGCGGATGCATTGGCTAAGGCAGCAAGCAATCTAAAAATCCCCATGAATTCCAGCAATAAGTTTGAGATTTATGTGAAGCACCGTCCTACAGTTCCAGACAATCAAAGATGTTGGCAAGTTTTCCAAGATGACGAAGAAATCAAGGATTTTCTGCAAGTTGAAGGTGAGTTCAAAGACATCTCCATAGACACAGAAGCTGAGGAAGTAAATCAGATGGATGTATTGCAACTTAAAGATAATTTCATTCCTAAAGGATTAATTCCTTTGGAAGAGCTGTTCGATCAAGATGATGTGGCCCGCAAACCAACCTTGAGGCCAACGGAAGAAGGTGTCGAAGAAGTGAATCTCGGAACAGCTGAAAATCCAAAGATGGTGAAACTATCGAAAGCATTGTCGCCAAAGGTAAAGAAAGAATATATCAGATTGTTGTCTTCATTTTCTAATGTTTTTGCATGGGATTATTCAGATTTGAAAACTTATGACACAAGTATCATTCAGCATACCATTCCCATAAAGCCAAATCAAAAGCCTTTCCGACAAAAGTTGAGAAGAATTAATCCTAAGTTGCTGCCATTGATCGAGAAGGAAGTTAACAGGTTGTACAAGTCTGGAATTATAGTGCCAATCAGATTTTCCGATTGGATTTCCAACTTGGTGCCCGTGAGAAAGAAGACCGGTGAGATCCGCTTGTGTATAGACTTTAGAAATCTGAATAAGGTGTCGCTAAAGGACAATTATCCGCTGCCCAAGATGGATCATATATTGCAGCGGGTAGTTGGGGCATCAAGGATGTCGCTACTTGATGGTTATTCTGGGTACAATCAGATTTTGGTGCATGAGGATGACCGCGACAAGACTGCATTCACTACTCCATGGGGAACATTTCATTATGCCAAGATACCATTTGGATTGAAAAATGCAGGTGCCACCTTTCAGCGGGTGATGGACATGGCCTTTGCTAATGAGAAGGATGTCTTTTTGGTCGTTTATCTTGATGATTTAACTGTGTTTTCTAAATCTGATGAAGAACATTTGTATCATTTAACAATGGTGTTTCAAAAGTGCAGAAAATATGGTATCTCATTGAATCCGAAGAAGAGCCTTTTCGCCATGAGTGAAGGCAAGTTGTTGGGCCACATCATTTCCAAAGATGGAATTCGTATAGATCCTGCACGTGTGGAAGCCATTCAGCAATCAGAGCAGCCCCGAAACAAGAAAGAGATTCAGTCCTTTAATGGCAAGTTGAATTTTCTGCGTCGCTTTATTCCGAATCTTGCCGAACACCTCAGAGAAATCACTAACATGCTAAAAAAGGACAGCCAGCTCAAATGGACCGAAGAGGCGGTAAAATCTTTCAATTTGGTAAAGTTAATTTTATCTTCAACCCCAACTCTAATCAGCCCGGATTATACACAAGATTTTATTTTATTTCATTTGCTTCTGAGCATACATTGGCAGCTGTGCTGATGCAAAAGAGAGATGGAGTTGAGAAGCCCATTGCTTTTTTCAGTCGTATTATAAGGGATGGAGTGCTGAAGTATAATATCATTGAAAAACAAGCATTGGCGCTGGTAAAAGCCTTGAAAGATTTCCGTGTGTACATACTGAATTCCCACATTTTGGCATATGTTCCTAACGCAGCTGTTAAAGATGTTTTGGTACAAGCGGAACCGGAAGGAAGGCGGGGTAAGTGGATTGCTGCACTATTAGAATATGATGTGGAAATTAAGCCTACCAAGCTGATCAAGGGTCAAGGTCTCACTAAATTGATGGTTGAAACAAATCTCCATGTCCTAGACATTAATTTGATTGATGCCTTGTCCGACGAAGATGAAGAAAATTCAGCACTACAGGTATCTGACATTTTTGTTTCCTCTCCTTGGTATGCTGATATTGTATATGTGCTTCAAAATTTGTCTTCACCTCCTGGGATGCCTCGAAACAAAGCTAGGACATTGAAGTTAAAGGCTGCCAAATTTTGCATCATCAAATCTGCACTATATTGGAAAGACCCCGGTGGCATATTGCTGAATTGTTTGGTCGAGGAGGAAGCTAAGAGAGCTGTAGAGGATTTTCACAAAGGTGACTGCGGGGGCCACTTGTTTTGGAAGACCACGGCAAACAAGATCCTAAGGGCAGGTTTCTATTGGCCTTCATTATTTTCAGATGTATATCAAGCAGTCAAGAGTTGTCATGAATGTCAAATTTTTCAAGGAAAGCAGAAATTATAGCCCTTGCCTCTCAAGCCCATTGAAATCAGCGCACCATTTCAGCAGTGGGGCTTAGATTTCATCAGCGAAATTCATCCAGCATCTTCCGGACAGCATCGATGGATATTGACAGCCACCGATTACTTCACGAAATGGATTGAAGCCATTCCCACCCGGCAAGCCACGGACTTGGTAATTATTTATTTCCTTGAAAATAACATATTGTCACGTTTCGGTTGTCCGCATAAGTTGATTACAAATAATGCAGCAGCGTTTAAATCAAAGAAGATGGTTTATTTTTGCTACAAATATAACATCAACTTGGGGCATTCAACCGCCTATCATCCGCAAGGAAATGGGCTGGCTGAATCTTCGAATAAATCTTTGGTAAACATCATAAAGAAATTGTTGGAAAACAATAAGAAGAGCTGGCACAAAAAGTTAGTAAATGCATTATGGGCTGATCGTGTAAGTCAGAAAAAGTCAATTGGTATGTCACCCTTTGAACTAGTTTACGGGACAGATGCGGTGTTTCCTACTTCACTTAGTATTCCGGTAGCAAAGTTGCTTCAAGAAGCTGGTGGTGAGGAGGATCCCATGAAAAGGAGGATTAGTCAAATGATTCATTTACAGCAGACACGGGAGGAGGTTCTTCAAAATACTCTTAAGTTGCAAGAGTGCATAAAGAAAATCTATGACAGAAAAGCAAAGCCGGATGATTTCCAGATAGATGATGTTGTTTTGAGGTGGGATGCCCGAAATGAAGACAAAGGGAAACATGGAAAGTTTGACAACTTATGGAAAGGTCCTTACAAAATTGCGGCATACCGTGGTCCAAATGCCTTTCTTCTCAAAGAAATGAACGGTGATGATTGTCTTGGAGGGTCGGTCAATGGCCGGCTGCTTAAAAGGTACCATGTCTGAGCATTTTCTGCTCTAGCCATTATCATTGTAATTACCATTTTACTTTTATTTCACTGCAAGTGTGAACTGATCTTTCATCTTTAGTCTGGGGCCCGCGGTGAAGGCTATAATTCTGAAGATGGAGATTAGTTGGTGTGAGTTTTTCATATTGTTTTTATCAGTCCATTTTCTGTCCAAAAGTTGAGTTGGTTTGGGTCAAAGTTAGTCCAATTTTCAGTCAGTTGTTAAAGTCAATAAAGCTGTCCCGGTTTGGGTCACATGTGTAAATAATGACTCCATTGCCCAATGATTGTAAGGCACTGGTCTGCTCTCCCAGAGGTCTAAGGTTCTTGGCACCTCCAAGGAGCTACCATCCCCAATGGAGCCAATGTTAGAGTCGGTCTAGTAGCCCTCCATTAGCGATCAAAACTCTTTGCATTTCATTAGTAGGTGTCTCATCAATGTCATCTTATTGCATTCCATTAGGCATGCCATAACCCTGATGGAGGAGCTTGTGTCTTTATGTTCCCCTCTTGGCACTGCTGGTTCAAGTTGTTTCAGTCAATAAAATTCTTTACAGGGTCATTGGTCTTGTTTTGAAGTCAAGGTCCTAGGTCTAGGGTTTAGGTCCAATTTTGTCTTTTGAGGTCATGTCTTTAAAGTCAATAAATGCCCAGCAGGCCAGAGGGATGTCTATCAAAGCTCCACTTCATGTACAGCTATTTTTTCTACCTTGAATTCAAAAACCCTATTTTTGAAGGCAAGGTCATTTTCTCATGTTTTGTAAAAATTTGTAAAAATTCAAACTCTCCAGAAGTTGGCATGCAGCCCTGGTCCCCTTTGCCAAGACTCCTCAGAAGCTATCCCTGCAAAAAATTTCAAGAAAAAGCATATTTCAACCAATGTTAGGACAAAAAGAAAACCATAAGTCAGCAACATTTAAAATTTGAAAAGTGTCATTTTATAAACATTAGAAAGTTGGTTTGAGGGGAAATTAATTCAAATCAAGTTTATAAAAGCCCCCCTCCCTTCATTTTATCATTATTTGCCTCCAAGATTCCAAAAGCAAGAGCAAAAGGCGATTTAGTGTGAAAACTGTGCAAGTTGGTGGACAGAGCCCGCGCACTACGCATCAGGACCTGTGCGCTACGCGTTGGGCAGGCGCTACGCGTCGGGGCGGTCAGCACAGTGGGAAAAAGACACGGGCGCTACGTGTTGGGCGCGCGCTACGCGTCAGGACCCGTGCGCTACGCTTTGGAGTTTAACACACACAAAATTTGCCTACAAGCTTCAAAAGACCCCAAATTTCTTCAAGGTTGCAGGTAGGCCTCTGATCATCAAAGTATTTTTCTTGATAAAGACAAATGAGCATGGGAAATTTGTTTTAATGCCATCAATTTGAAATAAGAAGTTCATGTGTATTTGCTTAAAAATGTCAAAGTGCAAGTAAAGCTAGGGTTTTGTTTTGCTGCTCTCAAGGTCATCCCTTTCACTCCCATTTTTTTTTTCCTACATCCCAACCACCTCCCTTATCATTTTTACCTAATCTCCCTACCAAAAATATCAAAGGCCCAAAACCCTACCCCTATCCCTAAAATTTAATAACATAACTCTAAACCCTACTTCTCATAAAACCCTTACAAATTATAATTGTATGATGTTGTATATGTCATGATTCCTTCCCTTAATTCCCTTTTTCATATATTTTCCCTATTTCCCCTTAAAAGTCTCCCTTCCCTAACATCTCCCTTGTGTTATTTGTACCCTTGAAGCAGCATTTCAGCAGTGAAAACAGCAGGTCATTTGAGCAGAAGCAGCAGTAAATTTCAGCCATTTTGCTCTTGAAACCATGTTAGAAACCGAAACCGACTATGAGCAAAGTGATGACCGTGAGTCAACACCAGAGGTTGAGGTACAAAGGAGGCCTCATAGGGGTGGTAAGGGTGGTCACCATGTGAGAGAGGAGCCCACCTCTTTGACCTATTTGCAGGCTTGTCCACTTGCAGTCACATGTTTCCGCCATCAATCATGTTATGAATTTTGCGAAAGGATTTCTCAAATTCAGCACCATAGGGAATTGGTCCGCTTGTTTGTTTTGCATTTGCATGACGGGCATGTAAATCTTACAGGGGTGGATTTTATATTGTCACCTGAGGTTGTTGCTCAAGCAACATGGATACCCAATGTTGGAGAAGAGTGGAACAAGCGCAAACTATTGGACAGATTTCAGTATGAGCCCTACATTAAACCTGTGTACATGAGGCACATGACTGGTGTATTTCCTTTTAGATTTTTGAGGGATGAGTATGCTCCCTTGATGAGGCTCATCATTCGCTATTTCACCTGTGAGGGCAGATTTTCACGTTTGTATTCCTACCATATCCGCTTGTTGATGCATTTCACACGGGTACGGATGATGAACATACCATTTTTCATGTGCCGGAATATTGAGAGGATGGTGCCCTTGGTGCAGAGAAAGAGCCCAGCACAGCAACACCGGAGCATCTTTCATTATGGTTTGATCAAGCTTGTGGTCATGCATCAGTTGGCTCAGCAGGTTATCCCATGGGAGGATTTTATCTCTCGAGATTTTTCACAGCGCCAGCACCACCACCCCCTGAGGTTGTTCATGAGGAGGGAGGACCTTCACAGCAGCATGATATCCCCGAGGCCAGACATGTCAACTCCCCTCCATTGGTCACATATCAGAAAGGCCACAGGGCCTTATTTGCATCAGCTCGGCGAGTATTTTCTCCACATCAGGTGGAAGGGGTCTCGCCTTCTTCATCAGCACCGCAAGTGTTATCTCCACACCAGGTGGAAGGGACCTCGTTTTCAACAGCAGCACAGGTACAGGAGAGAGGCAAGCAGCCCAAAATTGATGAGGGGCCATCAGGTGATCCAGGCATAGATGTTGTTGACCTCGATATCAGTTCTCCTAGCCTAGAGCCAAAGGAGATTATCCAGCAACTAAGGGCTGAAAATGACTCGTTGCAGCAAAGGTTGGAAATGGAAAATTGGACAATCACCTACTTAGAGCAGCGCAACAAGCAACTAGAAGATGAACACACTCTTGATGAGTTGCGGAGGATCCATGAAGACCGCAACTTGGCTCGTAAGAGACCCGGTGATTTGGTACCCGTTGAGCGAGAGGCTATGCTTCTCCGGGTCAATGCTCATTTGGAGAGGCTGCTGGCCAAGGCCAAAAAAGATAAGGACCTGCTCCGGAACATGAAGAACCACTATTGGGCCCAAATGCACGTATGCAAGGTGAGAATGAAGGTGCTCCAAGGACGGTTGGCCAAAGCACTAAAACGAAGAAAAATGCTCGATCCCCTCCACATCTTGGCTGAGGCTTCCTTGAAGGAGCATGATGCTTAATGACTCAACTCCAGCACAAATTTCAGAAAATTTTGAGTATTTTTGGTCACTTGTGAATTTTTTAGGCTAAAAACAGGTTTTCTTCACCAACGCGTAGCGCGCCGCGCGCGACCCTTTAGATGGGCAAATCCATTTCAGGAAAACTCAGCATTTTTGGATTATTCATGCAAAAATACACCTGCTCAGCAATTACCAAGAGATTTCATCAAGTTTTGAGCCTCCAGAAGGTCAAAAAACAAGCAAAAAATGACTTTCTGCCACTTTTTTGACACACAGGAAGCAGTCTTGGGAGATTGCAATTTTGGAGGGGTAAATGACCACCAAATTCAGAAATTCCACTTGGGTTGGAAAGTAGACATCCAGACCTTTCCAACAAGCCCACTTTTGCCTCATTTGGACACCTGGAAGTGCCTCAAAAGTTGCTCCAAAGGCGCGCTACGCGTTTAGAATCAGGGCGCTACGCGTTGGGCAATTTTCACAGAAAAGCACCTACAGCTCAGCAAAACGCAGTTTTGACTAGGTTTGACTTTTTGGAGTGGATTTTGATCCTCCTTGATGTAAATGATATAATTTTATGATACTTTGACACTTATTTATCTCTTCTAGAAGATCCATTCATGAAACAGGCAAAATTTAATGAATGAATTGGTTTCCTAGCTTATAGAGGCAAGTTGTTTTGACTGCCTAGTTTTTAGTGCTCAGTTTAGAATTGGTTGAAACAGCTCCTAGGATAGTGATATCGACCCCTAGAGGCAAGGAAAGATGTTAGATTGCCTATATTATGTACTTTTTTGGTCATTTTCATGGTTAGACTCTTGAGGGAGAAAGCTTCTATTGTATTACTCATTGTATCTCTGCAATTTTGGCAAAGGAAGAAAGACCAGGGTTTTGCAGTCCTTTTTGGGATTCCTGTGGTTACATGTATTGATGGTGTGTTTCTCTTTGTACTTGTAAGTTTTTTATGTGAATCATCTTCTTACTTTTCCTTCTGCAAATTAGGCAAATGAAGTGTTAAAGTAGAATTCATGATTGCCATGCTCTGCTTTTAAGTTTGCTTAATATTTATGTTTTCATCTGTCTAAAGAGAAATCTTGAAGGTTTCTTGCTCTCTTTAGCTCCTCACCGGTCATTCCTATCCATTCACTTAATTCAAAGGCATCAGTACAGTCTCCTACCTTGCCCCAAAGAACCCCCTGCAAAAACTGTGTCCAATCCCCGCACCCAAAATTGTCTGTTCCCGATTTTCCACCAAAATCCTAAAAATCTCAAATCAAACCTTTTATCAGTTTACTAGCCTAAAATCAGTGTTCTTTATTGGTTATCTCCGCCCTTTGAAGATCTTTGCCGAGATATACCGGAGAGAGCCCTCTCCTGCCCCGTAGGGCTAGCTACGAGGCTAAGTGGTTTGATGTTGCCTTGGAGTTTGCCTTTCTCAGCCTGAGGTGAAATTTCAAGCGCTAACAGGTACATAGCTTTAAGTCTGGGTAAGGTTGGGCACTAGTTTGTAGGGTGGTCTTCCTCACAAACGAAACATACCTCTACTGAGTGCAATGGAGACTCGTTCCGAGGATGCTTCCTTGTACATCTGGGACAAAAGATGGCCAAAGCCTTCTCAACTTCCTCTTTCTTCTGTTGGATTCAAAAAGTATCCAGTTGCATGGCAATGGTCTGTCTCATCTCACTTTTAAGGTCTTCCATCTGATTTGTAAACTCATGTTTGGAGAAGGTGGCACTGGCTAAAAGTTGATTCCCCCTGCCTCTTTTCCAGGCTGCCCTAGAATGGTTTCTAAACACAGTATTTATGTCATCATAAGGTAGTTGGTAGATGTCTCCTCCAGCTAGCAAATGGAGGGTATCTAATAGGTCTTCAGGGATTCCTCGGAGCAGGACCAACTTCAGAGATTCGGGGTAAAGCGTGCACCTGGCCCTTTTATAACTCAGTTGGAACCTTTCTTCATAGTCTTCTAAGTATTCATCACTTCCCATGGTCATCCGAAAGATTTCTCCCTTCATTTCCTTTGACCTATAGTAATCTTGGTATTTTTTGTTAAAGGCTTGCTGCATCTAAGCCCAAGTTGTGATACTGTTTCCAGGTAACCCCATGAACCAGCGTAGTGTTGCATCCTTGAGGATATAGGGAAAGAGTTCCAGCTTTTGCTCATCTTCTGCATAGTCATAAGTTCGAAAAAGGACAGCAAACTCAAACAAGAAGGTATCAAGGTCTTCAGTGGTAAATCCATGGAAGTGAGGTAAGGCTGAAAGACGTATGTTTTTCATTTTTGTGTCCCCATTGGTCTCTCAGATGGGTAAGCCACCTTCTATTCTCTCCTCATCTCCTCTACCGTTTCTGTTTTCAGCCATGGTCTCAGGAGGAATGTTTTCTTGCTCTTCTTCTGTTATAGGATCTTCATAAATCTCTAGAGGTTCACCTATGTGATCTTCTAGATCACTGCTACCAAAGAAGAGAGAAGGGTGACTCAATGATGTGGTGGGGGTGTTGGGTAGGAATTTTCTTGAATTGTCTCTTTTTCGTACGAGGCATGAAAGGAAATATTTTTAGTTGATTTTTGTGTTTTCTTCTTGTACCTACAAAAACTAAAATAGATTGAACTGCAACTAACTGAAATCTATGTTGCTGAAATGAAAATGCAGAATTGAAATGAAAGTAGGAAAGGACTAATCTATGTTGCTGAAATGAGGTTGCAGAATTGAAATGAAAGCAGGAAATGGCTAATTTATGCTTGCAGAATTGAAATTGCGGAATGGAAATGCTAATCTACGTTTGCAGAATTGAAATTGAAAAATTGAAATGTTAATCTACGCTTTGCAGAATTGAAATGCTAATCTACACTTGCTGAAATGAAATGAAAGAAGGAAATGTCTAATCTACTTTTGCGGAAATAAAATTGCAGAATGGAAATGAAACAACTACTCTACTCTTGCTGAAATAAACTACTTAGCAGAATGTTGCAATAGAAAATAGAAGAAAAGCAGTAATCACTAATACTCCTTCCCCAGCAACGGTGCCAAAAAGATGGTGGGCTCCAATATTGCAGCAATGATGTTGCAACTCCTGGACTCCCTTATTTACTTTTATCAACCAGGTAGTTCGAAACAAACTTGGAAGCAACAGTGCTATATGCACAAGTACTAGCTCTTGCCGCAGGCTGCCACTTGATCAGTTGGAACAAGTTCGCTAGGAGCTTAAGCCAACTTCTATGAGCTCTTAGAAGAAGCTTTTAACTGTGATGGATGAAAGCTAACTCAAAAGAGGCTATTCTACTTGCAGAAAGGAGATGAAAGCTGAAAGGAGATGTAAACCCTAGCAAACCCTAGTTTTACTGACTAACCCTACTGGTGCAAGAAAAGAGATGAAAGTTGCTGAAATGGATGCCATTAATTCTTTGAAAGGTAAAATGTATGTGACTAAGCTACTTCTAAATTAAAATCTGAAGAAAAAAAAAACATCTTTTTGTATTTTTGACTAATCTTGCAGAATTATTACGCATGTGCTTTAACTGTTTTTTTTTTTACTTTGCAGAGGTTGACTGGAGAAAGGAAATGGAATGGGCTCTTGCAGGAGGTTGGGAAGGTGAGAAGAGGACCTAAGGGGTCCCTAGCACCCTTCCAGAGAGTTTCACAGTGATCAGATCTCGAAAAACTGCTCACGTTAACTTCTATAGGAAGTCTGCAGGGGTTCTATAGGATGTTCTCCAGGAAGGTCTGCAGGAAGAGCGGAAAGAGGATTCTAGAGGGTTGATGGTGGAAAAATGGTAGGAAAGTGGAAATGGAGGATGGATGAGGATGTGAAGGGGTATAAGATCTGGTAAATGAATCTAAGGAGTGATGAAGGTGGTTGGATTTGTTCAAGGATGGAGGGAGCAATGTTGCACAAAAATGAAGAAATTAGGTCAAATTGGAAAAGTGTGGCAAATGAAGGGAATGAATCTGGAATTAGGGGTTGGAGTAGGTTGTATGATGAAGGAAGGATAGGAAGGGATGTATTACAGGTGTTCTGCACACTATTTTCCGAAACTGATCGAACAAAGACAAGAAAGACCAGAGATCTATATATTTTGACCTAATCTGACCTAAAAACTAGAAACATAATGGACATAAGATTATAGACAGGAAATCATGAAAAGTAACTATGGAAAATAAGCAAGAACAGATCTAAACATGCAAGTACAATTGGTATCAACTTTTCCAACTAAAAATCTAACACTAGCAATTGCATAGAAAGGCAAAAACAGTGTTTTTGTGGCAGCAAGTATGCCTTGGTCTCAGCTCATGGTCCCAAGGAGGGAGAGGTGAGATCAAGGATTGCTTGATGGCCTTTTTGTAGATCTTTTCTGTTACCAAACTGTCAAATCAACTTGAAGCATGAAAAGCTATTTTAATCATCAAAAACAACCTAAGTAACAAAGCAAGATCTTAACCTAAATAACAGAAATTATTCTATGAATGCAGCAAAGACACATAAAAGTACACAAAGGAGGTACTGGCACTTGGGTTGCGCCCAACCCCAAGAGCTACAACCTCCTAAGAAAACTCAGAGCTAGTGCAAAGTGAAATTTATCTCCATTACTCAAAAAATAATCATGTCACAACAATGTTTACAGCAAGAGCTCGAAAATGAGATGAAACGTAGAGCAGCACCAAAGTGCGAAAAAACAACTATTCAAGAGCTAAACTACCAAGGCTTGAAGCCTTCCTACTTATGCACCATGAGGACTCCCAACAGCCCTCCTTAACTTTAAGGGCTTCGCTGCTCAAACTGCAGTTAACTAGCCACTTCACAAAATCTGCTCGGTTGCCCCTTGAAATCATCTTTGGTGGGTTGTTGAACTCCGAGCTGATAGTGGAGAACTTGAGGAAGGGGTCATTTAGTGCAGGAGACACCCTTCCTACAAATCCTCAGCCTCGTTCCCTCGTATTTGGTTGTCAACTGGCTCATAAATGCTTGACCTTGGTCCAAAATATGTCCAAAAATCTACAATAAGCACGTATTAGACTCTGTGGTCAAGTGACTATTCTCATTCATTCAATTAACATAAATATATTCAAAAGCATGCATAAAACTATGAAGAATGGTGGATTAATCGAGAATAATAGGCAAAATGAGCCCAATAAGTTACCCATTTTTGAGGCTCATCAAGAGATTCTTCTTGACTTTTAGCGGCATCATCATCCATCCTAGTGATAGGGAGGTCCAATATTTTTTGAGGGAAGTGTCTTCATCGAAAGTAGCATATTTACTCACTTCCACATCTCTTTAACCAGGTACTTAATTTAATATGCCTTTGAATATTCTTTGTATCCAATAAATATATATTTCTTCCCAAATTCTTCTAACTTGTTCCTTTTATCCTTTGGTACATGAAAATATACAAGACAACCAAATATTATAAAATGAGAAACACCAGGTTTCTTACGTGTGAAGACTTTTTCGAGTGTCTTGAAATCCAAGCTTTGATGAGGACTCATATTTTGAAATTACACAATAGTTTTTGCATCTTCTACCCATAAAAACTTTGGTATACCTTGATCATGAATCATGGCATGTGTTAGGGTCCAACCCTAACCCCCTTATTTATGTAGTAAGGTCGAGTCATAGTTATAGTTAGTTAACGAGTCAATAAAGCCCATATTAATAATTGTAAGTGGTTGACCCGCATTTAAAGAAAGGGACCACGGTTAGTTGCAAATGGGCCATGGTATTACATAGATGGTATTAATCTATGGTATTGCATGTATGAATCATATATAAAGGATAGAGACTCTCCATTGAGGAGCGTCATGTCTTATTCTGTAATCGAGTCGTGCTCTATTGGAGGTTTCCCCCTCAAAGAGGCAAGTGAACATTTCTTTCATCTCTAAATAATAAAATACATGTTGTTATTTCTCATTTTGTTCTATTTTTTGGGTTGTATTTCTTCACATATTTGGTATTCTAGCATATTCTCACAGGTCAAGAGCATAACAAGTGGTATCAGAGCACTTTCCAGGGCCGGTGGTATCTCCATTTGTAGCACAATTTTTTTTGGCTAGAGACGTGTTCCAGCATCTTTAAACCATAGGATTTGGTTGAGTGCATAAACCTACGAATTTGGGGAGGCATGCACGCAGGAAATACAAGAGGTGGTCATGCTTGTTGGACTCCCTTATAACCCCTGTGGGTACCCCTTCAAGTAGTAGCGCATTAGACAGAATCGCACATGGATTGTCTTCCACGTACCCTCTGGGTATATCGGAAGCCCCCTAGGCTCACATGAAACCTCACCGTAGATAAATCGTCAGTCATCTTGTTGCTACAGTACACCGAGAACAGCACTCGCGGAGATTACTTGTGCATAAGATAGGGTAGTCGGATAGTATGGCTAAGGGTATGGTTGATCCTCCTTAGTTAGTGCCCTGAAATATTGGGTCGATTACTACTGTTGGACCCTTATGTATATTGCGATTTGTAGCACTTGACACTCCTTTAGAACATAGTTCCCTTGTCTCTCTGAAGATCACCCATCATCTTCTTTGCCAGATCAGATCTAGCAAGTTGGGTTCTGCGCCACTGCAACAATCAGATCCACCAGAATACCATTCATATCTAACAGCGGGGGTTCGATCGCTGTCGCATTCCTACTCACACTCTGCAGGTGATGTTTTCACAGACAGATCTGACCATTGGTGCATGAAGGCTTGTGGCTCCTACACCTTGGGGTGATTCTCGCAGCACATTGGGCAGGATTAACTTTTCTAGGAATTGGCTACTGCAGTATTGATAAGAGTCTTATCCCATAAGAATCAGGATGACGGGCTGAGCAAGGTGGTACCATTCACTTGTTAGCTTCAATTTTTGGGCGGTCCCAAATTTTTTCACAGTGATGACAAGTGAACCGAATCATTGTATGGTAGAAACCAGAGCTCAAGCTATGGCCAATGAGAAGATGGAATCCCTTGAAAAACGGTTGGAGTAGTTAACGAGGCAGATACAGAACTTACAAGACACATTCACAAATGGAAAGTAGGCGTTACAATCAGAGGCATATGCTTTTAATGAAGACCATGAAGGAGAATCTAGACATTCTCTTCACTTCCATGGAAACCACCAACATTCCCACCCTCGACCACCAAGATGGACATGTACAAATTTGATGGCTCTAATCTGACAATATGGCTATCACAAATGGACCAATATTTCCCACTGAATGCCATCAGAGATGATGAGACTAAGCTATGTGTGGGAGGCCTTTACTTGGACCAAGAAATATGGAAATGGTGGCAGTGGCATCAAAAATGCTATGCAAGGCCAATTACTTGGCAAGCATTCTCAAAATGCCTTTGTGAATGCTTTGAACATGAATCCATTTTTTTGGGTCATCTTACTAAGCTCAGACAAACAGGAACAATACACGACTATATTACATCCTTTGAGGCATTAGCCTTCCGCACAAGAGGTCTGGCAAATGAATTCTACTTGGAATGTTTTATCAGTGGTCTCAAAGACGCCATCCAAGCTCACGTCTAGACGCACCACCCACCCACATGGCTGGAAGCTTGCACAACGAATCGCGAAGTGGAACGTGCTTTAGCTTCCCAGTCACCTCATCCAAATTTCATAGCCAAGGGACACCCCACCCAGGCTCCGGACACTACCCAAACACTTAAGGTTTAAAAGGTGTCACTAGAATAAATGGCGGAAAGAAGAGAGAAATGATTGTGTTACTACTGTGATGACAAATACTCCCCGGGGCATAAATGCAAGGAACACAAATTCTTTCAAATTGATGCTACGGATCACAGTTCATTTGAGGAAGCCCCATCCTTTGAGGGAGCAAAGGAGGAAGATGAGGAAAACCAGTAGAACAATGAGCTCCCAGCTACACCAGAAGAACCAGTTATCATGCTCCATGCTTTGGCAGGCATTTACTCTTCCCAAACTCTCAAAATCAGAGGTTTTATTAAAAATTACCCTATAGTAGTCTTGATTGATAGTGGCAGCATGCATAACTTTATCCATCAGAGAGTCGCAGAAGCCATGCATTGTTCTGTCAGAGCAATCTCTAATTTCCAGGTACAGATTGTTGATGGGGGGACAATGAAATGTGATGGCCGCTGTGAAAATATCAAACTTCAGATGGGATATTACCACCTAAATACCCGCATGTTTTCCATCAAGATGGGTGGGTGTGACATTGTCTTGGGTGTTGAATGGCTCTGCACACTCAGCCCAATCACAATGGATTTCCAGGAGTTATATATGAGTTTTAAGCAGAATGACCACATGCATACCCTTCGCAGACTCCAAGAAGGTACTCCTTCTATCATCAGCTCGCATCGAATGGAAAAGTTGTTAAAAAGGGGCCACCATGGAGTTATCACCCAATTTAATGCCATTCAGGCCTTCGATCCCCCTACTCTTCATATTCATCTGGAGATGCAACAAGTCTTAAACAGCCATCTACAGGTCTTTGACAAACCTCATGAGCTTCCACTATAGAGAGGGGAACATGATCATAGAATTACTTTGGTCCCAGGGGCACAACCACCGAATGTGCACCCATATAGATACCCTTTCGCCCAAAAGAATGAAATTGAAAAAATAATCAAGGAACTCATGGAAGCCGGTGTCATTCATCCTAGCAATAGTCCTTATTCATCGCCTGTGGTCATGATTCTCAATAAATATGGGGAATGGCGTATGTGTCTATACTTCAAGGCCCTCAACAAGATGACGGTCAAATATAAATTCCCCATCCCAGTTGTTGATGATTTTTTGGATGAACTAAATGGGGCTCAATTCTTTACTAAGCTAGACCTTCGCTTGGGCTATCACCAAATTCGCATGAAAGAAGTAGACATTCCAAAGACTGCTTTCCGAACTCATGAAGGCCATTATGAATTCATATTCATGCCATTTGGTCTCTGTAATGCCCCATCCAATTTTCAGAGCCTCATGAATCACCTGCTCAAACCATATCTCAGAAAATTTGTCCTCGTTTTCTTTGATGGCATTCTCATCTACAGCCTCACCTGAGAAAAACATCTTCAGCATGTAGACCTGCTCTTACAACTGCTCGGGAAGCATAAATTATTTTTCAAGTTGTCCAAGTTCTCTTTCGGCATGAAAGAACTCGATTATTTGGGCCACATTATGGGGTGTGAAGGTGTCAGGGTGGATCCCAAAAAGATCCAAGCAATGCAGGATTGGCCCCAAAAAAAGACCTTGAAGATTTTGAGAGGATTCTTGGGTCTCACCAGCTACTATCACAAATTTGTCCGCAATTATGGTCGCATTGCTAGACCCCTCACTCACCTTTTCAAGAAAAATTCATTCCTCTGGAATGATGAAGCACAATAGGCGTTTATAGCTCTCAAACATGCCATGTGTTCCACTCACGTATTGGCACTACCCGACTTCACCAAATCTTTTTTGATTGAATGTGATGCTTCAGGAACGGGTATTGGGGTTGTCTTAATGCAGGAAGGTTGACCCTTGGCCTTCACTAGCCAAAAACTAAGTGGGAAACATCTGGGACAATCTACCTATGAAAAGGAGATGATGGTCATCTTACATGTAGTGGATACCTGGCGACCATACTTATTGGGGTGGTGTTTCCAAATCCGCACAGACCATCAAAGCCTTAAATATTTTTTGGAGCAACGCCTATCCTCGCCACTGCGAAACAAATGGCTGGCCAAAATGTTGGGATATGATTATGAGATAATTTACAAGAAAGGGAACGAAAATGTAGTAACGGATGCTTTATCATGCCAATTTGAGGAGGACAGCACCCTGCTAGCAATCTCTCTTCCATTCCAGAGTGGATTGAAGAAGCTCACAAGGAATGGTTTTCACATCCTTCGCTCTTCCAACTCATTCATAACTTGCAATCAGATCCAAATTCCACAGCGGGCTACTCTTGGAAGGATGAGATTCTTCGCTACAAGGAAAAAGTAGTGATATCACTGACATCCACGCTCAAAAGGAGCATTTTGGTAGAGTTGCACTCATCTTCCACTGTAGGCCATTCAGGATTTCAGAAGACTTATGCTCGCACTCGTCGTTCCTTCTTTTGGATAGGCATAAAAAATGACATTCTTACTTTTGTAGCTAAATGTGATGTGTGTTAGCGCCACAAAGGAGAAACTGTCAAGTCCCAGGAACTTTACAACCATTGCCCACACCTGCCTCAATCTGGATGGATGTTTCTATGGATTTCATTACTGGTCTTCCGAAGTCAGGCAACAAGTCAGTCATCATGGTGGTTGTGGACAGACTTTCTAAGTATGCTCATATTTGTGCCCTACCCCACCCTTTTACACCCACTTTGGTGGCTCAATCCTTCATGGACTAGATATTCAAATTGCATGACATGCCCACTTCCATTGTGTCTGATCATGGCTAGATCTTCACTAGTAACTTTTGGCAAGAACTTTTCAAGCTACAAGGCACCCAACTCCAACTTAGTACTTCCTATAATCCTCAAACTGATGGAAAAACTGAAGCAGTCAACAAATGTCTAGAGACCTACCTTAGGTGTTTCACTTTAGAAAAGCAACATCTATGGGTACAGTGGTTACCTCTAGCTGAATTGTGGTATAATACTAACTATCATGTTGCCACCAATATGACTCCATATGAAGCAGTTTATGGTCAACTCCCCCCTTCACCTACTTCTTATATCCCCGGATGCTCTAAGGTACAAGCAGTAGATCAACTCCTATAGAACCATGCAACCATGCTCTCCCACCTCAAAAATAATCTCCATCAAGCTCAGAAACGCATGAAGTAACAGGCAGACCAACATCATTCAGAGTGCA
Organism: Pinus tabuliformis; assembly: GCA_031772625.1. Classification (NCBI taxonomy): domain Eukaryota; kingdom Viridiplantae; phylum Streptophyta; class Pinopsida; order Pinales; family Pinaceae; genus Pinus; species Pinus tabuliformis. Next base: position 195,200,571 of record CM062813.1, read on the forward strand.
CATTTCAAGAAGGGGATCAGATATTCTTGAGACTGCAACCATACAAGCAAACATCACTCAAAGATAAGGGTCGTCAAAAATTATCTTCAAAATTCTATGGACCGTATCAAATACTTCAATGCATTGGAGAAGTAGCCTACAAGCTATCCTTGCCACCCACTGCAAAAATCCATCCCGTCTTCCATGTCTCATGCCTCAAGAAAGTGGTAGGGAACAATTGCAGAATTCAAACCAGTCTACTAGAATTGGATGAAGAAGGTTCAATCTAGCTCCAACCTAAATAGGTTCTTGACACACAAGAATGGCACCTGTGTGGCATGATCAAGGAAATCCTCGTCAAGTGGAAAGACACCTCTCCAGAAGATGAAACCTAGGAACCAACCACTATTCTTTAGCACTTTTCGCAGCTTTAGCCATGAGGACAAGGCTATTTTTATGGGGGAGGGAATTTTAGGGTCCAACCCTAACCCCCTTATTTATGTAATAAGGTCAAGTCATAGTTATAGTTAGTTAAAGAGTCAATAAAGCCCATATTAATAATTGTAAGTGGTTGACCCGCATTTCAAGAAAGGGACCATAGTTAGTTGCAAATGGGTCATGGTATTAGATAGATGGTATTAATAGAACCATGGTACTGACCCATGGTATTGCATGTATGAATCCTATATAAAGGATAGAGACTCCCCATTGAGGAGCATCGTGTCTTATTTTGTAATCGAGCCCTGCTCTATTGGAGGTTGCCCCCTCGAAGAGGCAAGTGAACATTGCTTTCATCTCTGAATAATAAAATACATGTTGTTATTTCTCATTTTTTTATGTGTTCTGGGTTGTATTTCTTCTCATATTTGGTATTTTGGCATCTTCTCACAGGTCAAGAGCATAACAGCATGAGTGGCTTCCATAATTTTTTGATTCTTTCTCTTAGAAACTCCATTTTGTTGTACATCATATGGAATGGAGGTATCCCTATTAATACTTGGTTCTTTGCAAAATTCATTGGATTCATTAGATTCATACTTGGTTCCATTATCATTTCTCATTTTCTTGATCTTCTTTCTTGTATGATTCTCCACCAATGCTTTGAAAGAATGGAACCATATAAAAACTTCATCCTTCTTCTTTAAGAAATAGATCCAAGTCTTGTGGGAGAATTCATCCACAAATATCATATAGTATAAGTATCCTCCCAATGAATCCATGTGTAAAGAACCGAGCATGTTAGAATGGATCAATTGAAGAATATCATATGCCTTGCTCTCACTAGAAGGGAATGGTCCCTTTCTATGTTTTCCAGTTGCACAACCTTGAAAAAATCCTTCACGATTCATATGAACCTCAGGCATCCATGTAACCATATTCCTTACACTAGGTAAGGCTTTGTAATGTAAGCGAGAAAATCTTCGGTGCAATAGCTCATATTGAATAGAGGTGTCATTTTCCAAATCTCCAAAAGGACTTCCTAAACCCGAGAGTAAAAGTATCTTTACATTTCCTATTCCAAGCATGCACCTTTCCATCAATGAAATCTACCTTAAATCCTTTGTCTTCCATCGCAAAAATAAACACCAAATTATTCTTCAAATTGGGCACATACAAGACTTCCTAAAGATATATGGTTTGACCATAGTTCAAGTGAAGAGTAACATTTCCTATTCCTTTTATAGGGTAAGTGGCATTATCTCTTGTTGAAGAATGTAACTAGGTTCATTCTTCATATTCTAGTCATTATGAAATTTATTTATCAAAGAATGAAAAAGAAATATTTATTATTATTACAATGACTTATTAAACCATGGGTTTCATGCTTGGGTCATCATTTTCTAGGTGAAAGTCCCCATTGAGGACTTCTAGGTTTTATATTGAGTCATTAGAGTCATTATCTATTTAATGAGACCCTTCTTGGGCCTTTGAATCATGTAAAAAGAATTATTATTGATTCAATTATGTAATTTGTCACCTCCACACCAATTCGGCCCTTGCCTGATGAAGTCGGCCTACAAGAGGACAATTTGACCCACAAAAGAGGCTATATATACAAGTGAAATTCAATCTATTTTCTCACCAACTCATAAAGTTTGATACACAAGAAGCACAGAAAAAGCGTGAAGTTCAAGGAGAAGAAGGAAGGATTGTAAGTTGAAGTTTCTACGATATCTATATCTCTCTTTTATGTGAAGCTACTGGGCAATTTTCTTGGTTTAACTTATGTTGTTGGGAAGATCGAAGTTATGATTTTTTTAGGTCAAATTTATGTTGTTGGGATGGTTTAAATTATGGATTTGATGGGTCGAAGTGTTGTTTTTGCAGGGTCCAATATCTTGACGAAGTTGCTAGAAGGAAGGGCTAACTTGGTGGTTGGAGGAGGTTTGTGTCTAGGTTGAAGAGTCTTGGATTATCTCGTCTTAACTACTAAAGGAATAATTTTTATTAGGTTTTCCCCTAGATATGGGTTTTTCCCTAGTAGAGTGCCTACATATTGTGTCTCTTGTTATTGTGATATTCATACAGACATAATTTGGTAATTTCTTTATGAAAGATAATATAATAAAGAACTAAAAGAAGCAAACATAATTCACAAGTAATTATCAAGAAAGATAAGTCAAACCCTAATTCTAATAGCATTGATTTCTCAACATGGTATCAGAGTTAAGGTCAAGAAATATTGGAGATCACTATGTTGGATTGAAAGAAAATTTTAATCCCCCTACGATAAGATACTTGAAAATGGGATTAAATATTGCAGGAAGTTGGATCAAAAGAATCATCTACCACTTATTCAACAAGGTCAAAATCAAAGGGCTATGTTGGATTGAAAGAAAATTTTAATCCCCCTACGATAAGATACTTGAAAATGGGATTAAATATTGCAGGAAGTTGGATCAAAAGAATCATCTACCACTTATTCAACAAGGTCAAAATCAAAGGGTTCTTGGCTTCACTCACAGGTTCACTCAATGATGACAATGCATGAATTATTGATAGTGGAGCATCAAGGCGCATGATGGGAGATAGCAAACAAATTCACACTCTATCAAAATAACAATCTTCTCATGAAGTGTAATTGGGAGACAACAAAATTTATGTTGTTAAAGGCTTGGGATCAACTTCTTTGAAGCTGGACAATGGAGCAAAACTACATCTCAACAGTATACTCTATGTTCCAGGTTTGAAAAATAATTTACTTTCAATTTCTTGCTTAGAAGATCAGGGTGATAGAATTTGTTTTATAGATGGAAAAGAACTAGCTTTTGGAAAACATTCAAGCATCGATAAAGTTAGGGTCATTGGAGTACATGAAGGAAGTTTCATAACGCCATATTTGCAATCCCTCATTCACATGGAAATCAATCATATTAAACTATGGCATAAAAGATATGGACATTTACATTATAAGTTTATTCCCTCTCTCAATCAATTGGTAAATGGAATTTCCAATATCAAAGAAGATTGTGAAGGAATATGCAAGGCATGTGCCTTAGGAAAGAGTACAAGGAAACCATTTACAAGCAGTGAAACAAGGTCTAAAGAAATATTGGACCTCATTCATTCGGATGTGTGTGTGTCTATGTCTGACAAATCACTTGGAGGTCATATTTATTATGTAACCTTCATTGATGATCACTCTAGAAATACATGGCTCTATATGCTCAAATCAAAAGACAAACTATTTAAAAAATTAAATGAATTTAGATATGATGTAGAGACCTTAACCGAAAGAAGAATAAAGACTTTGGGATCTAATAATGGTGGAGAATACACTTCAAAATAAATAATTTCATATTGCAAAGAAGCAGGAATTAAGAGGGAGCTTATTGTTCCCTACAATCCCGAACATAATGGATTCGTAGAAAGGAAAAATATAACACTTGAAGAATATTGTATACGAACAATGATTTTTTATCAAGATATACCAAAATTTCTATGGGGAAAAGCAGCAATGACTTTTGTATATATACAAAATATAATTCCTCATAGAGTCCTCGATAATATGACACTTGAAGAAGAATTCATAGGAAAGAAGCCATGTGTGGACCATCTCTAAATCTTTGGATATCCCACATATATCCATGTTCCAAAGGAAAAACGAAAGAATTTGTATTCTACAAGAATTAAATGGATCTTAGTTGGCCACAGTGTTTCTTCGAAGGCATATAGAATCTACATCAAGGAAGGAAGACATATTGAAGTAAATAGAGACGTTATATTTGATGAAAATAATGCCTACAAAATATCCAAAGATATTCCTATTGATTATGATGATGAAGACATACCACTAATAGAAAAAGAAGAGCATCACAACAATCCTACTACGAAACAAGAAGAATAATAAGAGGGACCAAGTGAGCTTATTCAACCTGTGATCATACTCGACACAAGGAAGAGGCCAAATTGGTTAAAATCTACTCTTGAAAATGACAAAGGACATGGATATACGAAAGAAACATTTAGAGAAAGAAAAAGACCAAAAATATATCCTAGTTATGTTGCATACATGACAAAACTAATATAATTTGAACCAAGTACATTTGAAGAAGTTTCTCATCAAGAAGTATGGAAGAAGGTTATGCAGGAACAATATCAATCCATCTTGAAGAATGGATTTTTGGAAATCGTTCATAGACCAAGTGACAAAACGGTTGTCACTTCTAAATGGATCTTCAAGATCAAGCACGTTATTGATGGAAGCATAGAAAAATACAAATATAGATTCATTGCAAGTGGTTTCTCTCAAAAGGAAGGCATAGACTATGAAGAAAACTTCGCACCTACTACGAGATATACTACTATAATAAGTTTTGTTTTTTGGCTGCAGCAATGGGATGGAATATCCATCAAATGGGTGTAGAAATAGAATTTCTGAATGGAACCATCGACGAAGAAGTATACATTGAACAACCTAAAGGCTTTGAAATAAATGGAAAAGACACTCACATTTGTAGACTCAAGAAGGCCCTATATGGTTTGAAGCAAGCTCCTAGGACATGGTATACAAGAATGGATGCATACCTTCTAAGAATCAGGTTCATCAAAAGTATTGTTGATCCAAATATCGATTTTAAGGTTGTGGATAATGATCCAGTCATTATTCTACTATATGTGGATGATCTATTTATTACAGGTGTAGAGCGAAGGATATAATAATGCAAGAAGATGTTGGCAGCCGATTTTGTGATGAAGGGTCTAGGATTGACACACATTATCTAGATCTGGAAGTATGGAAGAAACCTAGGGAGATACATCTGGTGAAAGGAAGGTATGTAATTAAGTTGTTGCAGAAATTTGGTATGATAGATTCCAAGCCCATGACTACTCCCATGATCACCAATCTCAAGAAGATAAGATCTGACTCAAGTCTCGTAGATCCTACCACCTATCGAAATTTGGTGGGTTAACTGATGTATTTGGTAAACACTAGAATGGATATATGTTTGTTGTGAACATTCTTAGTTAATTTCAGTTGGAGCCTCATCATGATCATTGGATATCTACCAATAATATAATAAGATATCTACATGGTACTATACATCACTACCTAAAGTATGATAGCAAGGCAGTTGTTGGGCACTGGAGAAGGTATGTTATTTTCATTTACTTTGTTATCTTTTCTTCAAAACTCATAACCTTTTCACATCATGAGCTAGGCATATGACACAAGAATATGATAGAATCTAGAAGATTTATCTGTAATATGAAATAACTAATAATTACCCGTTTCTATGCAGAAAAAGGAGAAAATGGAAGACCGTCATCCCAAAACAAAGAACGAGACCAAGTCAACTGTTGTCCCTTCGGCAGGGAACCGCGTTCAAACAAGGCGATCCAAATTGGAGCGTAACAGCCAAAAAAAGGAAAAGGATATCTCCAATCGGTGCAAGAGAACATAAGGATAACTAAAAATTAACAGCTTGGCAAATCCCTCAAGATCCTTCGATCCTGAGGGATCGCTATCTTAACAATCCTCTGTATTGTTGGTATGGCTGCTCGGCTGTTATAAGAAGGGGCAGCACTGCTAGCCTAGGAGATGACTGGTTGTTTTTTTTATGTAATTCTCCTTTATATTTGAAACTTTGATCATCGATTCTCGTTGAAGATTGATCCACTGTAACTCTGTTTTGATGTTTTAATATAAATCTGGTTGTCATTCCATCTTTGATTCTGGAGTAATCTCAAGCAGTGTGTCCCTGGAGGCTAAGGTCTCGGCCCTGGTGGATCACTCGCTCCTGTATCATATTTCTGATTTATGTGTGGTTTGATTTCTTTCATTTGCTCTGTTCAGTAATCTGATGCGCTTTTTTGTTTTACATATCAGCTTTGTTATATATACTTGGTTAAATAATATTGTTATCTGTAACAGGAATGTTATGTTATCATTCTAATGTTGTATCGCATTGTTGTTCCTTTTGAAAATTGATATAACATTGTTGTTCCTTACAGATTTCCATTTGATTACAGTTCAACTGCGTTGTATGTTCTTAAATTGGTACTATTGTATGATTTATTCTTAAATCGTGACTGTTGCTCATTCGGAATTGTTGTTTTGTTAAAACTATCATTCCATTATAATTGTTGTTACTTTATAGCTGTGATTCATGTGTATTGTATTGGAGCTCATATTACCATTCCTTTTGATGTTAAGTGTGTCGCGTGTTTAACTTGGGTTGTTGTACATTCATATCTAAGTCGTTGTTCTATACTTTATTTCTAATAGTCTACTGTTCCATTTTTGTTTGTTGTTCAATTCAAAAGCTGTTACTTAATTCCTGTAGATTATAATTATTGTTGCATTCATTTCCATAGATTAAGGGTTTGTTGTTCAATCCTGTTAAATAGATATAGTTGATGTTCTATTTTCGGTCAATTGAAGATTATCATTGCTTTGGTGTGCAAAAGGTCTGAGACTGTATTGAACATTGACATATGTTGTCTAGTTCCCAGTTTGATGATCCTTCCTTTGAGTGTTTTTTTGATTGCATCAGTTTACATAGGGAAGAGTTATTGTTACTGTACCCTTTACTGATAAATTGTTGGAGCTTTCTGAATGCATGATTTGAGTCCTAGGTTTCTTTTTGCAAATAGATTTCATTCCAAGCATCTGTTTACTCTTGTATTGAGAGCATTATACTACTAGCATTACTCTGACAAATGACCGCCTCAAATTGAGTACACTCTTTGAAATAACAAATTGTTCCTAGATTGACAATTAATGTAGGGTAAATAGAGGTAAAAAAGACCCTTTTTACTGCTCAACAGCAGTCAAGCTGATAATTTTTACAGATTCTAATTGGGGTGGAAATGAGACTTATGGAAGAAGCACTACTGGTGGATTTTTTAGTATGGGATCTGCAATGATTTCATGGATGACATGAAATAAATATCATTTTTCTTTAAGTATTACTTAAGCTGAGTAGATGGTTTCATGTGAAGTAAGAAATAAGGTTGTATGGTTGAGGAAACTTTTGTTAGATTGTTTGAGAAACCTAGAAGTCCTACTATGATAAATTGTGATAATCAAAGCAGCATTAATATGTTTGAAGATCTCGTGTTCCATGCAAGGATGAAGCATATCAACAATAAGTACCACTCTATTAGAATTTTTGTATAGGATGGGATCGTGAAGCTACAGTATGTCCTGATCTACGAACAGGTAGTTGATGTGTTAAAAAAGTCTCTTCCTAATAAGAAGTTTGAATGTTTGAGAAGCATGTTTGGTTTGGTTTATATCATTGATCTTGTTAATAGTAAGTGTTTGGAAGATATTTGAGGAGGCAGCTTGTGTGATACAAAATGTCTGGTAGGACATTTGGTCAGCATATGTGTTGATGTCTAGTTCCTCAAGTAGGGAGGGTGGCGTTGGTCACAAAGCTCTAATCTTGCATTACGCACCTAGTTCCATAAGTTAATGGTTAGAAAGTAAGCCTAATGGTACCTAGAGAGGCTAAAAGCTTTATTCCATCTTAGTCCCACCCAGATAGATTACCTTGGTAAGGAATCTAGTATGCGGCATTGTGTATGCATAAGTTCTTCATAGTTCTTGTCTTTAGAGATATTCATTATACTTGGGTATACATGTGTAAATTATGAATACCTCCCTAGTTAAGAGGGAGTGTTGAAGAATGTAACTAGGTTGGGTCTTCATATTTGAGTCATTATGAAATGCATTTATCAAATAATTAAAAAGAAAAAATTATTATTATTACAGTGACTTATTAAAACATGGGTTTCATGCTTGGGTCATCATTTTCTAGGTCAAAGTCCGCATTAAGGACTTCTAGGTTTTATATTGAGTCATTTGAGTCATTATCCATTTAATGAGACCCTTCTTGGGCTTTTCAATCATGTAAAAATAACTAGTATTGAGTCAAATATGTAATTTATCACCTCCACACAAAGTTGGCCCTTGCTTGATGAAGTCAGCCTGCAAGAGGACAATTCGACCCACAAAAGAGGCTATATATGCAAGTGCAGTTCAATCTATTTTCTCACCAACTCAAAAAATTTGATACACAAGAAGGAAGTGCAGAAAAAGTGCAAAGGTCAAGGAGAATAAGGAAGGATTGCAAGTTGAATTTTCTAGGTTATCTCTCTCTATATTTTATGCGAAGTTACTTAGCTATTTTTTGGGTCGAACTTTTTTTATTGGGAAGGTTGAAGTTCTAAATTTGTTGGGTCAAAGTTTTGCAACTAGGAAGGTCGAAATTCTGGATTTGTTGGATTGAAGTGATGTTGTTGCAAGGTCGAAGATATAGATTGAAGTTGTTGGAAGGAAGGGATGACTTGGTGGTTGGAGGAGGTATGTGTCTAAGTTGAAGAGTCTTGGATAATCTCGTCTTAACTATTGAAGGAAGAAGTTTGACTAGATTTTCCCCTAGATAGGGGTTTTTCCCTGGCAGAGTGTCTACATCTTATGTCTCTTGTTCTTGTGATCTTCATACACACATAATTTGGTAATTGCTTGATGAAACATAGTATAATAAAGAAGTAAAAGAAACCAACATAATTCACAAGTAATTATCAAGAAATTGAAATCAAACCCTAATTATACTAGCACTGATCTCTCAACATCTCCAGTAATAATATTTAGATTATCCTTCCTCTCAACTAAATTTGAGAGAACCTCCTTATATCTAGTGAAATTCCTTGAGGCTCCATTATCAATTAACCAATGATCCAAGGTATCTAAAGGAGAGGCAGTAGAAAAATCAGAAATGAGATAATATTCATCTTGTTTTTCAACAACATTATTTTCATCATACCTAGCATTTATTTTCCTCTAGGGAGGTCAGTTATTTCCTCGAGCGGCAGGAGCATTCCTTTTTCCTTTGTTGTTAGACCTATTGTTCCTTTGATTTTTGTTGTTGTCTCTTTGATCCAAGTGGATATTGGTGGCCAACCGCCTATTCACTTGGACCCCTGACATTTTTTCTTTCAAATTCCTTAATTGTAGCACAGTTTACTATCTTTCGAAGTTTTTCGGGACCTAAACTTCCAGAGTCTTTTTGAGGCCCCAAACGACATTTTTTTGGAAAACGGGCAAACTCAAAACCAACAATAGGGATTTGCAGTTGAAAATTGTATTCCTCATATAGATATTCCTTATGAGGTATTATACACATCAAATAATGATCTTATGCAAAAGCTACGACCCCGGGAATTTTATGTATCAATTTACCATAGCAGGGCCGATAGACTTTTGGCGCTTCATCTCTTAGGGTTAGGTTTTTGGATGTTTAGGCTTTTCCATTGTTTCTCAATGATAAATAGGCATATGATTATAATTGTGGAGTAGTTGAGAAGGCATGTATCCACCACATCTCTTCTCGGAGATAAGCTACCCTCACCTAAGATAGTTTATTTCCATTATGCATGTAAACGGTTTTCATTTTATTTCCATTCTGCATGTAAATGGTTTTCATTACTTTGTTATTAATGAATTGAAATTGTGTTTTCGTTCTAGCTCTATGTTTCTATTTATATATGTATTTCATTTTTTTCCTTCATAAATTTGGATCAGTGGTATCAGATTGGTTTTTTCTTTGTCTATTTTTCTATGCATGTCCCCACCGAGGTCAAGGTATAAGGAGTTAGGCCTTGAACTGGTTGAACCTTTACAAGACTGGCCTCACTGACCCTGACAACCTCCCATGGTAGAAGAAAAGAAAGATGATAGAGCAAGAGATCCTTTCAAAATATTGCTCAAAGAAGCCCTTGAGAGACAAAGGAATGAGATGATGGAAAAAAAATTCTAGATCCTTCAACAGATGCCCACAAGCGACACATATTCATCTAACAACCACCTTGGAGGTGCCACTCCCTTTAAGGTACAAGTCAAATCTGACATTCCCATATTTGAAGGCTAGATAGATGCAGATGCCATAGATAAATGGTTAAATCTATTGGTAGGATATTTTTTGGTTCATGATTTTTCCAATAGGGAAAAGATTACTTTTGCACTCCTCAAAATTCCCCCTCGCGTCAAGGAGTTATGGGAAACCTACTCTGAGCAGAGGAATAAGAAGGAACCCTCATAGTTTTCAGTCACGCCCACTTGGAACGTTTCTGCCATCAAGGAATAGTATTACCCTGTCAGGAAATATGAAGATAGGTACATAAAATGAACCACACTACGATAGGGAAGGGACCAAGATGTGTTGAAGTTCACAAATATTTTGCATACCCTTCACATGAAGTTGGGTATCAAGGATTTTGAGTGGAAATTGGTACTCAAGTATCGTGGCTACCTGCACAAATACATCCAGGATGAGATAAATTGCATGGACATCTCCTCTCTTGGCACTGATTATCGATACGCTATCAATATTGAGCATAAATTTAAACAGGAGAAGTGATACGTTGGATGTATGAATTCGAAGAAAGGAAAGGTGCCCTCCAACCATATAACAAAGGACAAAGCCAAGGCGATGTGATCAAAGACAACCCTTTGAAGCCGCTAGCAAAGAATAGCACCATGAAGAAGGACACAGGGAAGTGGTGTGAGTTCGACAAGAGCCCCACTCACAACACAAGTGATTTTCACACCAAGCAGTCACAATTGTTCAAGTTGAAGGCTCAGAGTCAGATTCATGTTCTTACTTTGAGTCAAACCCCAACAAGGGGAATGACATGGAGAAGAAGATTATTGACGTAGAGCTCAGCGCCACCATTTCCACCACCAAGGTCCGAAAGATTGAGCTCGAAGCTCTAGAGGAAGGGGAGTGTCTTTTCCACTCACAAATGGGAGTGAAGGGGTCTCCGTTGTAGTTCAATGTCAATAGTGGGAGCCAAAATAACCTCATACCAATATAGGTCACTAAGTACCTGGGCCTACTAACCACACCACACCCACAACCATACACCATTGGGTGGCTCCACCAAGGATGATATATTTGTGTCAACTAGTAGTGTCATCTTCCCTACAACATTAAACCCTTCACAGATGAGGTATTGTGTGATGTTTCTCCTCTTTTAGTTTGGTGATGTATTATTATGCCAACCATACTTGTGGAAGCATCATGATTTGTATGAGTCCAGGCCTTGCACTACTATTATTTCTTTGGAAAATAAGTTATACATGATACTGTAGGTAGCACTACCTACCACCATCTCTTTGATCTCTGCTAAGAAATGTAGTAAGATCATCTCCCAGACTAGGAAATTTGTTTTCTTTTTAATTTTCTCTCAAAGTAAGGGAAATATCATGGCCATACCCATGGCCCCTGGGAAGGGTTCCTCCACACTAAAGAACCAGGTGTATAAGGTCATGGAAGAATAGAGGGACATTTTCTCTTCACCCACAGGGGTACCCTTACATTCTCAGGTCAAGCATTTGATTGATCTGACTCTCGGAGTACCTCTACCCAATGGGTCGATATATCATTTCTCCATTCTATAAAATGAAGAGATCAAGTGATATATCTAGGAGCTTCTGCAAAAATGGAACATCCAACCAAGTTCCTCACCTTGTGGGATCCTGATTGTACTAGTATAAAAGAAGGATGGGACCTGGAGACTTTGCATTAATTATCATGCACTTGACAAAATCACTATCACGAATCGGTATCCAATCCTATAGATTGATGACCTTATTCACCATCTCAAGGGAGCCAAGTATTTTAGAAAGATAGATTTGAAGTCTGGATATCACTAGGTTCCAATAGATCCCACGGATGTATGGAAGATCGCCTTCAAATCCATAAAGGTCCTTTTTGAATGGTTGGTCATGCCTTTGGGGTTGAAAAATGCCCCTACAAATTTTATGAGGTTGATGGATGACATCTTGCAGCTCTTCACCAACTATTTCATGGTGTTATATCTGGAAGACATCCTCATCTTTAGCAAGAGTTAGGAAGAGCACTTGCAACACATTCTATAGGTCCCTGTAACTCTGCGATAGCACAAACTATGTGCCAATTTGGAGAAATTCACCCTTGGCATGAGCTAGATCCAATATTTGGGTTACATCATAAATGAGCAAGGTGTGCATGTGGATTTGACTCAGATCCAAGTCATTCGGGATTGGCCAGCCCCGACCACTCTAACATATCTTTGCAGATTTTTGGTCCTTGCCAATTTTTATGGGAGGTTCGTGTTTGGATTATCCCATATCACTTGGCCTTTGAGTCAAGTTACCAAGGGTGGAGCGAATGAAAATTTGTCCTGGTCTAAGTCCCAACAGAAGGCATTCATTGAGATAAATCACCACATCTTATCTGCACATATACTCACATTTTCATACCTGCAACAACCATTTTTAAATTGAGGAAGATGTCTATGACTATGTTATTGGTGCAGTCCTCACCCAGCAAGGACTATGTTGGAAAATATATTATATCATGCATTTCCTATGTTATCGTCAAGCTAACCATCAAGAAGCAAGGCATGTACACTCCTCATCCTACTCCCAGCTAGCCCTAGGAATCCATCTCCATGGATTATCTATCTGGCCTCCCTTCTACCAAGCATGGGAATGACTGTGCATTTGTGGTCGTGGACATGTTTTCTAATATGGCTATATTAGCAGCTTGAAATAAGAGTATCAGAGTAGAGAACACTTCTAAACTCTTCTTTGAACAAGTGTGGCTACATTTTGGTATCCCACAAACTATTATATCATACCAGGATAGTAAGTTCCTAAGCACATTTTGGTTGAGCCTTTAGACATTATTGGACACCAAGCTCACCAAGTTGATTGCATTCCATCCCCAAACTAATGGCCAGACAGAGGTCGCCAATAGGATCATAGTGCACATACTATGCATGTATAACTCCAAGCATCCATGAACCTGGGATGAGAGCCTTCCTTATGTGCAACATAGTTATAAAAAATCTCTCCATAGCTCGACTAGCTGTAGTCCCTTTCAAGTGGGTCTGGGATTTCAACCATTGTGTTTGATTGATGTTGCCATGCTTCATGTGACTAGTCACTACACAGACAAAATCCGCACATGTACATTCTGAGGTTGATAAAGCAACTAGTTTTATTGAATGCATCCACTAGCAAGTGCATGACATCTTGGATAATTCCAATACAAATTACAAGAAACGACATGATCAGCATTGGGTTCCACATAAGTTTCAGGTGAGCGACAAAGTTTTATTGCATTTGCAAAAAGAATTCCTTGTTGGATCCCATTACAAAATATGACCACTCCAATACAGGACTTACACTATCACCGAGGCTATGGGAGACAATGATTTCAAGCTCAGCATTCCACCATTCCTCGGCTTGCACCCAGTTTTCAATGTGGGTGCCTTGGACACATCAAACATTGCAGAATAGCTAACACCAATAGAGATCAACCCATACTACATGGAAAATGCCACAATTAATCATATCATGGACACATAGATCAAGAACACTCACCAAAATAAAATCCAACTGTATTTAGTTTTCAAATTTCACAAGGTTCTACACCAGGTCAAGTGGCTCACCGGGGACCAAGTTCTACAGAAATTTCCCTATCTCAAGGAGGCACTCAATTCAATGGGTACTATTGCTTCCTAAGGGGGGAGAACTAATCTAGGTGGATATTGGTTGCCACCCACCTATTCCACTTGGACACCCAACATTGTTTCTTTTAGTTTCCTTAATTATAGCATAGTTCACAATCATTGGCAGTATTTCAAGTCCTGAACTTCTAAAACCATTTTGAGACCCTAAATGATGTTTTTTTTGGAAAACAGGCAATGCAAATTTGTATTCCTTGTATAGATATTTCAAATGAGGTATCGTACGTGTCAAACAAAGATCGTATGCCAAAGTTACGACCCTGGGAAGTTGATGTACCAATTTACCCCAACAAGGCCCACAAACTTTTGGTGCTTCATCTTTAGGTTTTTGGATATTTATGGATTTCCATTGTTTCTCAATAATAAATAGTCCTGTTAGACTCATTATTACATAGTTTAAAAGGCATGTATCTACCACATCTCTTCTCAGAGATAAGCTACCATCACCCAAGCTAGTTTATTTCCATTTTGCATGTAAACAATTTTCAATACTTTGTTGTTAATGAATTGAAGTTTTGTTTTCGATGTAGCTCTGTGTTTTTGTTTATATTTGTATTTCATTTCATTCCTTCATAAATTCGAACCAATATTGGAATATTCTTCTTGGTAGGACATTCTCTAGCATAGTGTCCAAACTTGTTGCGATTGAAGCGTCTTCCTTTGCATTTTCCTTTGAATCCCTTCTTAGATCCTTGACCCTACTTTCTTAAATTTGATGGAATAACACTATTCCTCCTTTTACCATGAGTGGAGAAGGAAGTAGGCTCATTTCCATCTGATTCTTATCCCTTTCCATCATCCCTGTTTCCTCTTGAGTCCATCTAGCCATTAGCTCATCAAAACTCGACATGCCATCATTATTAAGAATGATGGTGATAATTGTTTCCCATGGCCTTGTAAGGCCTCCAAGTGTAATAAAGGTGAGTTCTTTGTCAATAGTAACTTCTCCAATAGATAGAAATTCATTCTTCACTTGAGTAATTCTCATGAAATAAACTTGTATAGACTCCCCTTTGTCAATCTTGATATACCTCAACTTGTTCTTAAGAAATAGGATTTGATTTTCATTGTTGACTTTGAAAATCCAAATAAACTTAACATACATTTTCTTGGAAGTTCTTGTATCATAAATATAAGAGATTAAGAGCTATTTAATGGATTCAAATAATATTTCTTAGCTTTGACCTCACCATTTCGATATTTTGTTCTAGCAGCGGCAGGTGCATTTGAAGGAGACTCCACCACTTTCCCTTGAACATAATCCAAAACTTCATGTTCCTCCAAGATCAAATCAAGAGTCATCTTCCAAGCATGGTAATCTGAGTTTCCATTGAGCTTATCCTCAGTCTTGAAATAAGAGGTAGTAGCCATGGAAACTTGTCCAATAGTGCTTGTTCAATAGCAGCAAGCATTCTGTTATGAAACTAGCACAAGAAAAGATAGATCAACGTCTTAGAATTCAGCCTCTTCGAGGGGGAAACCTCCTTTACATTACATAAATGAACAATTCTTGGATGATACAAATGAAAAGACCTCCTTTCTATATATAGGAGTCTAAGGGGTCATAACATAATCAGGGTCGACATAACAATAATAATGTAAGGGCACAATAATAACAATAGTGGGCTTCTATGGGGCACAATAGTAACAATATGGGCACTACATGGGTACATCAATATAATAAGTGGGTTTTACTAATAACAATAAGGGGTTACACTAGTAGTACAGGGGCCTAACATGCCCCTCTCCATCAAAAAGTGTTGTCCTCAACGCTTGAGTAGTTCTTGATGCTTCTGTATAAAATTCTTGTCCTCCCATGTGGAATCTTCAGTGGGTAAGTTCTTCCACTTGATGAGATACTCTGAAATTGATCGATTTCGTAGCTGTCGGGTTCTTGTTTCTGTGACTGCTCCAGGTTCCAATATGATTTTTCCTTCCTCTTCAATTTCTGGAAATATTGTTTGAATTGGAATATTTTGCAACTTTTGAATAAGTGGCCATACTTCTTCTTCCTTCTTCCATTCATCCCTTGCTTCGTTTGTCCAATCTGGTTGGATAATAGAAATAGCACAAAACAATGCTTCCACATCCTCATCCTTGAAGAGTCTTCCCATTCGGTAAAGTCGCCATTTTTTAAGTGCATGTAGTATTGCCAACATTTCCTTCTCATAAATAGCTTGCTTGAGATGTAGCAGTAAAAATACCCAATCACCTACATCAAAACATTTTTCACTATGATGTTGATCTACCTGTTGTTTCGTTTGATTTTGCACCGAAGTGGCATTATCCTTTAAAAGTTGGAGAACTTGTTGTTGATGCTCGATGTGATATTTCATTGCTTGAACCTTTTTCTTCTTGATATGTCCTTCTATCTCTAGAGTTTGAGGAGTGGTAATTTCTTCCAAACCTTTACAATATATGGTCTGATTCATTTCTTGATGCTCGATGTGATATTTCACTTCTTGAACATTTTTCTTCTTGATATGTCCTTCTATCTTGATAGTTTGAGGAGTGGTAATTTTGACCAATGAATTACAAGATATGGTTGGATTCATTTCTTCTTTCTCGATGTGATATTTCACTTCCTGCACCTTTTTCTTCTTGATATGTCCTTCTATCTTGAGAGTTTGAGGAGTGGTAATTCTTGCCAATGCTTTACAAGATATGGTCTGATTCATTTCTTATTTCTCTGGGGTGGGGTCCTGGCGTATATCTTCTTATTTTGATGTTTCTTGATCCTTTTCTTCCTCCTCTTCATATTCTATGTAAAATAATTTCTTCTCAACACACTTATGACCTTTAGTTCATTTTCTATCACAATTGTAACAAAGCCCTTTTTCTCTTTTTTCTTCCAATTGTTGTGGTGTAACCCTTGTAGGTTGTGGAAGGCTAGGAGAAACAACACTTCCATCTTTATAGTTGTGAGGGGTATGCTTCTTGGTTTCCATAATTTTTCTTTCCACTATGTCACAAAGCCCTTTTACTCTTTCCAATTGTTGTGGTGTTGCTCTAAAGAAGGTGTTTCTCTTTGTATCCTCATAATGTGCTATCATTTCCTCCATGAAAATTGACCACGTAATAAGTTTTTTACGAGAACAAATCCCTTCATACCATAAAAATTGATCCGGTTCTAAATATGAAGATGCAATACATACCTTTTGTAACAGTGGTACACCATGTAGATCAAAATATTGCTCCATCTGAAGTATCCAATTTACCGGATCCTTGCCATCAAACTTCCTCATCTTTATTTTTCTTGATTTTAGGAGCTCGATATTGAAACGACTGTAACTCTATACTTTTGGATCTTTAACTTCTTAAATTGTGACCTGTAGTAGCCCTCTGTGTCCTCTTCCAATGCCACTAGTCTGACCCAAATTAGATTCTCCAAGGAAGAGTTATACGAAATCTCCCACAGTGACTTGATTATAGACTAGTTCAGTAGAGCGAATTTGTACGACGTGCCACGAGTCACTGTTTCAACATTTGGCTCTGAAAAATATCTACAAGAAACTAAACTATGTCCTCTTTCTGTAACTTCTTACGAAATTTCAATCCGATGCTTTGAGAGAAAGTTATGATGATTTTCCCCAGGTCACCTGTTTGGAATGTAATTCAGGAGTCTGCAAAAAGACCAACTTCCTCAGATCATATCTCCGCAAATATAGCGCAAAAAGCTCTGAAATTCGGACCCGAGATTCAACGCGATATCTTCTCAAATGGACTTTTTTTTAGCTTCTGAAACGTCGCAGAAAAAAACTTATAGCAAAAATTCCATAATGACCTATTTGGAGCAGCGAAACCCTAGAATCCAAAGCTCTGATTCCAAATGTTATGAAACTAGCCCAAGAAAAGATAAAAAAGATAGATCAACGCCTTAGAATTCAGCCTCTTCGAGGGGGCAACCTCCTTTACATTACATAAATGAACAATTCTTGGATGATACAAATGAAAAGACCTCCTTTCTATATATAGGAGTCTAAGGGGTCATAACATAATCAGAGCCGACATAACAATAATAATGTAAGGGCACAATAATAACAATAGTGGGCTTCTATGGGGCACAATAGTAACAATATGGGCACTACATGGGTACATCAATATAATAAGTGGGTTGTACTAATAACAATAAGGGGTTACACTAGTAGAATAGGGGCCTAACACATTCCAATAGTAATTTCTTAATTCTTCCTTGGGCTTATCTTCACCTTAGCTCTGATACAATGTTAACTTTTATGGTATGTCCTATGCTTGCAACAATTACTTCAATGCCTTATTAGAAAAATAATAATTCAAATTCAAATTTAAATAGAAATCACTACAAAATTTAGTAGCAATCAATTAGCATTCACTTTAGATAACCATTGATAGTAATTGTAGATAGAACATCATCAATATTAAACAAGAAGACAACCCAATACAATGAACATGGAGATTAGGCTAATGCCAGGGAAAAACCCTATAAGGGGAAAAACCCAACAAATCCTTCTTATTGATTAATATCAAATTTTCAACAAAGAGATAGGATCCAATTTGGTACAATGATGATAAACAAGAAGCCCAAAACTACAATTTCTAAAGTAGATAGCAATAGTCGATGTACCCTAACTAGTCAAGTCAACCTTGCTCGAAGTTGAGTTAAATGACCTTCAAATAATTCAGTCATATAGCCATTCAATACGGGCTCCCAATTTGATCAAAGGAGGGTGAAAATAGTCCCAAAATTTTGTTGTCAAAGGAGATAGAAACCACTAGTCAACATGTGATCAATGGAGGTCAAACTTCCCAGAAAACCTAGGATCCTGTG
The DNA here is from genome assembly GCA_031772625.1 of Pinus tabuliformis. Lineage (NCBI taxonomy): Eukaryota > Viridiplantae > Streptophyta > Pinopsida > Pinales > Pinaceae > Pinus > Pinus tabuliformis. The sequence continues at coordinate 195,219,385 of CM062813.1, forward strand.
CCAAAAGATGTGGCCTACCTAAACAAAAAATATCTTCAAAGATGAGCTTGTAAAGTGGGATGATGTGGTGGTAAGTTAGTTGTTACATTACCCATCTATAACTGCAATCTAAAAGCAACCTACGGTAAATATGCATGAGATTTTCTCATGGAGTTGTGTCCATTTCATGCCAGGGAACTGTTTTTGTGCACAGATTGCATCCAGTAAATATGCAGACAGATAGAACCTTGCTTTCTCACCCTCGTGAGGACTCCATTCATGTGCTATGTGGGCTTTCAACTATCGAGCCAACAAATATGACCAATTGAATGGCTTCCCCTCATTCACAACCTAGTTTAATAAGACTACCCACCCTTCAAGAAAGGTCTTCATGCTCTACTAACCATGGATCCTGCAAGCTAAGATAACCAATAGCTAGTAGGCCTTCTTGAGGGACTTTGTCTTTTATAAATGGGTGGGTGTCTGACAAAACTTTGATGGCTCTTTCACCCGGCCTTTGATAATATCTCGTGTATTCACATAGTTGTTGATGGCATAGAAAATAGAGTCCAGGAGCTTCGCTGGTTCAGGAAAGTGAAACATGTGTTGATAATATTATTCCCGAAAGGTAGCAAGCTTATGTCCATTGGCACTGCTCAATGTCATGGTATTCTCATCAACGTGTGAGACAATCTAGCTAATGAATGGGAAGGTTGGAAATTTACATGAAAAATTGTGTAGTCCTAACTGTTGGATACTGAGATACACCTATCGGTCCTCCAAATATTCCTTAAGGCACTTTGTTAAAAGATCTTCATTAACTTGTTTCCATGTTAGTGTTGATCCCTTTCCTATAAATAGTTGAGTGTCTGCATACACTAGAAAGTTTACTGATGTTTCCTCAATTGCTTCTCCAGTACTGGTTTTAGTCGTCTCTTTTGAAGCAGCTCTCTTTGGTGCCATGGTAACAATGACTGCTAGAGAGAAGTGCTTCACAAGTTTGGTACCTATGGGACAAAAAGGACACTCATAGCAAACAAACATTAGCTTCACCAAATCTACCTTCAAAGCCTTATCAAGCTGTAAGTCGGGAAACTAGAGAGAAGGATTGTGCAATTTCTATCAACAAGGGAGATTGGTTTATTGTGAGAACTATGCACTACACAATCCCAGCAGCCAAGGGTGAAGCATGAGGCTTGATACTTCTCAATTCACAGTCTGATCCTAGGCAGAGATTGGGAGAGACTGTGCATTACACAGTCTCACTGGCCAAGGTGACAAGTTGACCCTTGGAACTGTGCAATGCGCAGTTGGGCCAGCCTATATTGTGCACTATGCAATTCCAGATGCCAATATTGTGGATTAAACCTTAGGATTTCACAGTGCCCAGCTAGGCAAGGAAAGATCTGGCCAAGGAAAGTGCAGATCTACCCAATGGAAGTGTGAAAAGACGAGCAGAAATGAATGATGATGTGATCTTGAGTGAAAAACTAAGTAAGTATGAGTAAATCAATGTAGATCAAGTGCAGAAACTAATCAAACAGAAGGAAAATCAAGTATGTGAGGAGAGTCGCCGCAATGGCGACCATCAATGCAAAAATAGGAAAACCGATGTGACACTTGTGAAAGGCAAACAAAAACTTAAAACAACAATTCTGCAAGTTGAAACTCCAAAAACTACGAAGATAAATAAGTAAAACATCACTTACACAAGCGAAACAACAAAAAGCGGCAAAAGGAAACAAAAGCAAAACTGACTTGTAAAAGCGACAACAACCGCACCAAAGGTTCCTTGATCTCCTCGGGAATTATAGAGCTCCAAGATCGAATGTGAAAATGAGCTCTAGATGCATCGATTAAATATTTTTGAGAAAATCGAGGAAAAAGTGACACTTGGATGAAAGTGGCTTCTTTGGGATACTAAAAATAGATCCCTATTTTTATCGATGATTTTTGTTTTTTAGTTTTTTTCTTTTTTTTCTTTTTCCAAGGAAACTTGCCATGCACACTGTTGGTAAAGATTGTGCAATTCGGGGGAACTGGGCAACTTTCTGGTTCACTACATTGCACAGCTTATGAGCTCAGTGAGGGATTTTTCACTTTTTGGGCTCAATGTTGGGTTGTCTTCCATGACTGCGTAGTTTCTGATCTCAACGCTGATTATCGGTTAGAACTATGCAATTCCCATCATCAAGGCTGCTTTCCCTTAAGGATTGCACAATTTCTAGAGGCAACCCCAAATCTACAGTGAGACCAAGTCGGGAGATCAGCTTGTGAGTTAGAAAGATAATCTAGGTGTGAAAAAAAGTAAACAAAAGCACAAATGAAAAATATAAGTCCCAATCAAAACATGAATACATGAATCAGTGCAAGATAGGCTCCTGTGGATAGGAAGGAAGCCTCCAAAATCAAAGCATAGGAAAATTTTTGGAGGGTGGTTGTAGCTTCTACAACATAAACCTTCTCCTATTCAAGGGTATTAAATGCTTTTTGAAGTGTTATATATGTGGGTTTCACGCCATGGACAAGGTTTGGTAAATTGTGTGTTTAAGGGGATTTAAGTATATTATAAGAATTACTTCTTCTCCATGCTTAATACTGAGAATCCAATTTCGTAGCCAAGATTTTTCAATTGAATTATGTCTATCTCTTGGATTATTTTATGGATAGTATGTGTTTCTTTTATATTTAGAGATTATTTTAGTATTATTTCCTTTCTATTTATAATACTAATTAGTATGTTCAAAAGGTTCTCATGTCAACATGAAAAATTCCTCAAACTTGTTATCCTAATCAACAACAATAAATCATTGTGGCACCCACAATTAAATCCTTAGAAGTGGCACACCTTGGATCGATGAGTATTTGATGACTAGTCCAACTTTTAGTTTGAAACCATTGCTCAACCAACTATGCATGACACAATTGTATCGACACAATAGGTACATGCATTTACAGTGAAACTTAGTGGAGCTCCTTCAGAAGCCAACGTTGTACCTATTTAGTAAGCCACAAGTGAGTCTTTATTACATATAGGCAATAGCAAGAGCACAAATGTAGAATTTATACTTGCATATATGTGTGTGTTTATATTTATTGTCACATGATATCCTATACCAACAAATCATCATATAACCTCTATAATTGGATGAACAACTTCAATGGGAAATGGACCATAGCGTAAGAAATATGGAAAACTTGTGGCTATGGGTTAAGATGCCATCAATTGATAACTATGTTATTAGTAACAATCAAAGGTGAAAAAATTATTATATGTAGGCAATATATAGAGCACAAAGGTAGAAGGTAAACTAACGTGCATGTATGTGTATTGATATTTCTTGACAGGTGATCCTTTGTACCAACAAATCCTCTAGTAACCCTAATAGTTGGATGAACAACTCCAACTATAAATGGACCAAAATCACTATAATGCTATAAACCTTGTGGCTAAGAACCAAAAGGCAATAGGTTGATAACTATGTTATTAGTAATAATAAGAGGTGAAAAAATTTACATGTATGTCATAGCAAGAGCACAAAGGTAGAAGTTAGACTTACATGCATGAACGTGTATGTTGATATCTCTTGGCACATGATCTATTGTACCAACATATCCCCTTGTAATCCTAGTTTTGGTTGAACAACTCTTGTGGAAAATGGACCAAGAGCACTAGCATAATGGAAAACTTGTGTTATGGGCCAAAAAACAATATGCTGATAACTATTCTATTAGTAATAATTATAGGTGAAAATTTTATTACATGTAAGCAATAGGAAGAGCACAAAGGTATAAGTTAGACTTACTTGCATGTAAGTGTATGTTTATATTTCTTTGAACATGATCCCATGTACCAATAGATCCTCTTGTAACCCTAGTTTTTATTTGAATAGCCCCAGTGGGAAATGGGCCAAAAGCACTAGAATGTTGGAAAACTTGTGGCTATGGGCCCAAAGAAAATACTAGGTTGATAACTACATTATTAGAAACAATCAGAGATGAAAATTTATCGCAATGTATACATATGCATCAAGGGTAGTATTCATAGCTAAACGATGATGGGATTAGGCCCATAATATAGATGAAGATATGTATGCTACAAGTCCAACATTCACAACAAATTCAGGATGCATAAAAATTAACAAGGAAAAAATAATTGGTCATAATTCACAATGGGTTGAAAAAGTGAATATCATATTCAAATGATACCTTTCAATCAGAGGGCACAAAGACCATACATGAAATTGTCCCATATGCATAAAAACCCTACTAGGTATGTTCATATACAATAACACTTCACAGCCACAATATTCAACTCGTGGTCCCATTTATATATTAAATGAAATATGGTCTACAAGTATCAGCCCAATATACTTCTAAAAAGTACCATATATAGCACATGATGATCTACAAATATAAGCCAAACATACTTTTTTTTAAACCATATAAAGTAGATGTTGGTAACAATTTTGGATCAGGGTTTTTATACAACAAAAGAAACTCTAATTTTATTAATTACCCTTCCCCTATTCTCAAACCAAGCATATAACTAATATGGTACTTATTTACCAAAATAACATTCAAGCATGGCTTTCAATATATTACAATTTTTTTCAACTATTTTACAAGTAAAAATTGGGAATGGTTATTTTCCATTTCTATTTATTCCTCTATAGCATAACCCAACCTCAAGTCACTATAAATCATTTCAAAATTGTACATGTGTGTGTGTGTGTTCTTGTAAAATTTCTTGTTATTTGGCTCAATTTTCAGGGTAGACAATTCGACCTCACTCGTATGTTTTGAGAATGGAAAATGTGACAATATGCATAGATAAAACACCAATATAAATATTGTTTGGGGTTAAAGGTAAGATATGGATGTTGGTTTCAAGTTACCATATCTTACCTTTAACCCCAAACAATATTTGTATTGGTGTTTTTATCTATGCATATTGTCACATTTTCCTTTCTCAAAACATACTAGTGAGGTGGATATATTATTTCATGTAGGTAACTCAAAACCAAAATCCATATCTTACCTTTACCCCAGACAATATTTCTATTGTTATTTTTATCTATGCATATAGTCACATTTTCCAGTCTCAAAACATAAGAGTGAGGTGGATATATTATTTCATGCAGGTAACTCGAAACCAACATCCATATCTTACCTTTAACACTAAACAATATTTCTATTGGTGTTTTTATCTATGCATATTGTCAGATTTTCCAGTCTCAAAACATACGAGTGAGGTGGAATTGTCTACCCTAAAAATTGAGCCAAATAACAAGAGATTTTACAAGATACATATTGAAGGCATTATAGATTCATTCCTCCTTGGGCAAGCAGGTGGTTCATTCTCTCATTGAACAGGTCTTCTCCTCTGTACACTCTCCTTATTGTCAAGTGGGGTTGATATAATACAAATGCCAATGATTTTCCCCTTTGCACACCATCCGTATTGACAAGTTGGATGAATACAATGCAAATTTAAATGGTTTTCTTATTTTTTCACTCTCCTTATTGGCAAGTGAGGTCGATCAATGCATAGGTCAATTGGTTTGGGGGTAGGTTTATTAGGTCAACGCTTTGTCGTGAATTTGTTTTATGTCTCAATTGTGGTTTATTTATTTTTATTTATAGCCTATTTTTTGTTTGTTTGTAATAACTTTATATTTATATTTATATAAAATAGGTGTTATATATACCTCCTTAAACCTTGAACCCATCAAACCCTTTAACCACTAAATCCCCAAACCCCTCAACCCCTAACTCCTAACCCCTCATCTTAAATCAATTAGCACGTGTTTAATATGGGTTAGGAGGTTATAGGCATGTGATTTATGAGAGAAATCAAGGTCGGTGAATTCTTATCAACCATTGATATGTATAAAACTTCATACAAATAAACAACACATAATTAATACATATAAGAAAAATACTTTAAAGGAATAAATAATAGAAAATGTGTAATCGCATACCTCCTATATTTCGAGAATTCAATATCAATGATCTTCCATCTGATTTTCGCTTAAAAATCTCTCACAAACTTGATATGGATCATAGAATCCTGAACTCTATAATCAATGATCTTATTCGTTCAACTCCACATCTATATCATCTAGTTCAAATTGATGTTAAAGAGATTGGCCATAACAACAATCTAGCTCAAATTCTTTGGCTTCTTTGTATAACACATCTACCTACTCGAACCCCTCCGGAGTAAAGTTTGCAGGAGGAGGATGATGGCGACCGTTCCGAATAGTGGATATGGTTAATCGCATTTTCACCCTCTATAACCATCGGTTCCGTTCCAGATGTGTTGTCACCCTACGCTACCTATTGGCTACCCTCCACACCTTTTTTTGACCTCATTGTTTCCTCTTACCCCCTATTTTTCTGCAGCATGGAGGAAATGGACATCGAGGAGGTCGATTATTCCATTGACTCTAACCCCGATATCCCTATTTTTAGAACCCCTAACCCTACGCCACCTATAACCACTCTCTGAGATTCGACTGCTCTGTTTCACTCCATCCCGCCTCCTGTGGTTACCATACCTGGGTCGTCCACATCCAACCTCCCCTTCGCAACCCTCTCCATCAACTCTCTGGAGCTAGACTGCCCCACGCTCTCACTGGTGACCCTACACCTGCTCACAACTTTCTCTCCATCATCCCCGCCCTTCGAACCCTCGCCGGTCGGAGACCTTTTTCGCTTGCCACACATCACACCCACATTTGGGCTAGAACATCTCGTCGTGCTCGTGCAGTTTATCCCTAAGCCTGGCATCCCTTCCTCCTCTTCGGTGATTACATCCACAACATTCCCATCTGAGTGCTTCAAAACCCCGGCCATTAAGGTTCGGCACCCTACATAGAGCCACCAGCAAGATCACCAGGGCACGACAGACCCTCTACAGAACCACTCGACCGGCCCAGATCAGGGAAGCGAAAGGTAAAGTGTGTGAAGGCCTCGGGGAAGGATCTTACCCTCAAATTTGGGGAAGGTTTGAACATGGGTGAGGCAGTAAACACAGTTGGAAAGGTTCTGGTGGGCAGGGTTAGAGGTCGTGCCTACTCTGCAGAATGACTCAGCTTATGGGTCAAGGAGATTTGAGGCAACATCTTCAACAACCTACTTGAAGTGCAGACCCTACCCCATGGCTAGTTTGTGCTCTATTTCCTACAAGAGGAATACACCAATTGGGCTCTTGCTCAATACTGGCACATCGAAATGGCCCCGGTCATGCTGAAGCGTTGGAGCCGGCTCTTTGATCCTAAAAGAGAAAAAATTGGGACTAAACCATTATGGGTTAGGCTACTTGGACTCCCCTTGCAATATTGGTCTGAAGATGTGTTTTTCCGAAATGGGAACGCGTTGGGAACCTACTTGGACTACTATAGGACCTATATACAATCCAAGAATAGATCTCTAGCTCGCATTCTGGTACACCTTGATTCGAGAGAATGACTCGAGGATAAAATCACCCTGAAATGGAAGAATTTCACCAAGATACAAATCCTAGATTAGGAGGGAGTCCCCTTTAGATGTCGTAGGTGCCACAAAGTGGGACACTTATTCAAGGAATGCCCATTGGTGCGAAAAGGCTCCTGCATCCATCCCTGGGATGACTCCACCAGCTGCCATGATAATGAGAAGGAAGGGATCTCCATCTCACCAGGCTAATATAAGCGCTTCCCATCCTCCCTCCCCACTGATGACCAGATCGAGGGCCGTTGTTGATGCTGCTCACTCCTCGGGTACCCCTCCTCTCTCTGACTCTATTTTTGTTTCTTCTCCTGCATGTACTACACTACATATGCACATTGCATCTGCATCGATCCAGGATTACTCCCACTCCACCATCCCCTGCTCCCTTTCCACACACCTATTGGTCCACTCGACCAGCCCCCTGTCCTTCCCTCTGGATCCCCCTCCCTCCCCCTCCTCTCTACCTTCACTCCTCTCTGATCCACCCCATACCTACAACCTCAAGCCTCACCTCCCCCTATCTGAGGACAACTCTACCCCCTATGGCTTGGGCCTGACCCCCTCTCCCCACCCCCTCAAATCCAACAGAGGTCGTAAATCCCATTTATCAAAATCTATCCTTATTGTCGAGGCGAAAGTGGCCTCGGCAGATAATCATCACTTGACCGGGTTCTTAGAGCTATGAAAACCCATTCAAATATGTCCCCATGAAGTGGTTTTCCTTTAATTACAGGGGCCTGGCTAGCTCGCCCAAAAAACTAGCCATCAGAAGACTCTTTGAATCTGAGTCTATTGATATCATATTCCTACAAGAAACTTTGGCAGCGGCTGACATTACCTCCCGCACTCTCTTCTCTCTGAAGCTTGGATGGATCTTTCAATCCCTTGATGTCATAGGGAGATCTGGTGGTCTGGACATGGGATATAACCCCCGTACCATTAACCTTAAGGCCTCCTCGGGGGAGGTGTTGGTTTCATTGGCATGGACATTTTTTCATCTGAACTGGGGATGGATCTATGCTTGATCAATGTATATGGGCCATGAAATAGCAAAGAGGCCTTCTGGAACTGCTTCCTCAATCTATCACTCACTTCCCCGAATAATCTCATCATTGGCGGTGACCTGAACTTCTCCATAGGTTTCGTGGAATCTTGGGGGGAAAATGCACAGGTGGACTCACTTACAAAAACAATGGAGTTGCTGCTTGAATAGCACCATTTGATGGATATCCCTATGATAAAACCCCTCCCCACCTAGCGGAACCGGAGAGTGGGTGAAGTCGCTTTGGCAAGGAGACTGGATCAATTTCTGATTAAGGACTCTTTGATACAAAAACTCTCCCTACACAGACAATTGGTTAGTTCTAGAGGTATATTGGAGCACTCCCCCATTTATATGGATATTACTACCCCACCACAAAAACCAAGGGCACCGTATAAATTCAACTCCACCTGGCTTGTGGACCCATCCTACATTCAGTTGGTTACTGATTTCTGGCTTACAAACCTACCATCCAGGGGAGATCTCTGGCAAAAGGCTTCTGCTCCAACCTCTCTAAGCTCAAGAGACTCTCCATTAACTGGGCTAAGGAAAAATATAAGAGGGATGACCATACCCTTGCTGAAATTGAACTATCATTGGCCACGCTTCTGGATGACCAGAGCAGGGGATTCATATATGCTTATGCAAAGTCTCATCTAATAAATTTGGAAAATCAGAGATCAAAAATTTTTGAAGGAACGGGAAGAAACCTAGTGACTCTGGAGTTGAGCGGTCTGGTTACAAGCAGGAGATGAGAACATCAAATTCTTCCAAAACTTTTCCAAGGGAAGGAAAGTGATGTAGGAGCATCTGGACTTAGCTAGCAATGTGAAGGTTTGTTCACATGTTGTGGCTAAATGAGTTGAAATTTATTGACCTGAGTGGTCAAAATTTTGTTTAGTCGAGAGGGTTGGATCTCTCGAAAATGATCTGTAATTCATTTATTGTAATAGTTAGGAAATTATCTTATTTTAGATTAAAAGATAAGTTGTTAGTGTAGGTGTGTGACAGAGCTAAAAAATAGCAATTTGATTGTTAGATTGAGATCGAGTTGTTAGAATAGAATTTGACTTATAAATATAAGAAATTGTAATGGAAAAAGAGTTAGCTGGGATGATTGAGGTTTGAGTGATAGAGTGGGTTTTGGATTGAAACAAAGGTCTGTAATTTGTTGTAATCGAGCCAAGAGGCTGAGACTCTGTAACTATTATTTATTTGAAGAAATTATTTCAGTGTGCGACTATGTGTCGATTCTGGTGAATACTCTCGTTACCACTGTGTATTTGCATTCGGAAGTACATCCAAGTATTTTCTTTGTTTTTCACACTTAATTGTTAATCTCAGAGTTTTTGTTAATCATGGTTATTAATGTTAATAGCGAGGTTGGAAAAGCTCAAAATTTCTTGATTAGTCGAAGTTTCGTACTCATTACCAGCCGTAGATCTTAAACTCAAACCTTTGGTTGCGGTCAGCTTTGGGATTTAGATTGTTTTTAACTCGCGTGTTAGTCGAAGAGCCGTAAGAGTCGTAGAATGGGATGACGATTAATTCTGAAATTTACATCTGAAGAGAGGAAATCAATAGCGTAGATTGAAGCACTTTTCTTCTAAAGGGAAAGTCAACGTGGGGTTCGTGTTGTTCAATTACGGATCGTTGTTCAATCCGGACCACTGTTCAATTATGGAATGTTGTTCAATCTGAACTGTTGTTCAATTACAGACTGTTGTTCAATTACAGATTGTTGTTCAATCTAAAGTGTTGTTCAAATTGATTGTTGTTCCATCACAGATTTGTTGTTCAATTCACGATTTGTTGTTCAATTGACGATTTGTTGTTCAATTGGCAGTTTGTGTCAATTTTGGTATCAGATTACAAAGATTGAGTTTGACTTCAGTAAACATGCCACCGAGGAGAGGAGCTCGCATAGTTCGAGGAAGACCTGAAGCAAATGCATTTCTGTTGGAGGAGATCTAAAGCCTGTGTACAAGGATGGACACTATGGAGACTACTCAGAGGAGCACACCTAATGAAGGAGTTGACAGTGTTGCAAAAGAATCTTCTAAATAAGAAGAAGAAGAAGAAGAAAATGAAACTACTAAAGTTACCAAAATGTTAGCTAAAGTCGGTGGAAAACCAAAGATGGAAATTCCTGCGTATGAAGGGAGTCTTAATGCAGAGGAGCTAATGGATTGGATCAGTTCACTGGACAAATATTTTGACTATGAAGAGGTTGATGACAAAAGGAAGGTAAAATTTGTAATTACCAGATTGAAGGGTCATGCAACTATTTGGTGGGATGAACTACAAACATCCAGAACAAAAAAAGAAAGTCCAAGATCAAGCAATGGGACAAAATGGTGAGTAAAACGAAAGCTAAATTTATGCCAAAAGATTACCAATTAAATCTTTTTAAACAGTTACAGAATTTAAGGCAAAAAAGAATGTATGTTAAAGAATACACATAAGAGTTTTATAGATTGAGTATTAGAGCAGGACATACAGAGGATGACATGGAGAAGGTAGCCAAATATATCAATGGCTTAAGCTATGACATACAGGATGAGATCATCTTGTTGAGTTTGAAGACCATTGAAGATGCCTATCAAGTAGGTTTGAAGGAAAAAGAGAAGATGCTAAGAAAACAATATCAGAGGAATAGAGGGAAAAGTTTAGTAAGAGGTAGAGGAAATAACAGACCAAGGTTTCAGCAACAACAAAACGAAGCAAGGAGTTCAAATAACAGACCAACACAAAGAGGAGACTCTAGTAGAGGGAGATTTGTGCCTAGAGGAAGAGGTCAAGGGATAGATATTCAGTGTACACGTGTGGAGAATGAGGACATGGATCGTGGGACTGTCCTCATAATAAAACAGTGAGTCAGAGGAATGCGAATGTGGCTGAAGAAAAGCAAGAAACGCTGCAGATTACAGAAAAGGAAGAATCCCCTGAAGTAGGAGAATCCCTGTTGTTGGAAAAGGTATTGCTTAAGGCAGAGAGAGAGAGAGACTGGAAAACCAATGTAGAGGAAGAATTTATTCAGAACTACGCGCAAATCAAAAGGTAAGTGTTGTAAAGTGATAATTGACAGTGGAAGTACTGATAACCTTATTTCTACAGAGATGGTGGAAAATTTGGGATTAGTGAAGACATTACATCCTACTCCTTATAAAGTGTCATGGTTGCAGAAAAGACATCAGATTATTGTGACAGAACAATGCAAGGTAGAGATACAAATTGGTACGTATAAAGATGTGATATTGTATGATGTAATGCCAATAGATGTATGCCATGTATTGCTGGGAAGACCGTGGCAGTTTGATCGGAAAGCTATTCGTGATGGGAGAAAAAATACTTATACTCTAGAAAAGGAGGGAAATAAAAATACACTATTTCCATTGAAGGAAAATGCTGACAAAGGAGCACCTAGAAACAGTGTTATGCTGATGAGTGGAAAGGAGCTGTTGCAAGAGGTTGGAAAAGGTGAAGAAATGCATTTTTCTATTGTGGGCAAACCAAAGGTAATTTTAACTTCCACGAATTTGGATGATTTTCCTGAAGAAGTTAAAATTTTGTTAGATTATTTTACTGACATCATTGTGGATGAGTTGTCGAATGCATTTCCACCTATTCGGAGTATCAGTCATCACATTGACTTGATACCGGGAGTGAATTTACCAAACAAAGCTGCTTACAGGTTGACACCTCAGGAGAATGCAAAAATCAGAAGACAAGTGCAAGAGAAGATGGATAAAGGGCTAATTCAGGAAAGCCTTAGCCCATGTGTGGTGCCGACAGTGTTAAGTCCAAAGAAAGGAGGCGAATGGCGAATGTGTACAAACTCTAGAGCCATCAACAAAATTACTATCAGGTATCGATTTCCTTTGCCGCGTATGGATGACTTGATGGACTGCCTAAGTGGGTCGCAGTATTTTACTAAAATAGATCTAAAAAGTGGTTACCATCAGATAAGAATCAGGGAAGGAGATGAGTGGAAAACAACATTCAAGACAAACAGTGGCTTATATGAGTGGTTAGTGATGCCTTTTGGGCTCACTAATGCACCCAGTACCTTCATGAGACTGATGAATGAAGTGCTGAAGGAATATGCAGGCAGGTTTGTTATTGTCTATCTTGATGATATTTTAATTTTCAGTAAAAGCAGAGAAGAACATTTGGAGCACATTAAATTGGTTCTTAAAACCTTACAGAAGGAGAAACTGTTGATAAATCTGAAGAAGTGCAGTTTTATGAAAAAGGAATTAGTCTACTTGGATTCGTAGTTTCGAAAGAAGGATTAAAAATGGATCCGGAGAAAGTCCAAGCGATTGTGGATTGGCCAAAACCCAAAAATGTATTTGAGGTAAGGAGTTTTCATGGTCTGGCTAGTTTCTATAGGAAATTTATTAGAAGTTTTAGTCAGATTTGCGCACCTATTATTGAAATAATCAAAGGGACTAATCAGCCATTCAAGTGGACAGAGGTAGTAGACCGAAATTTTAAATTACTGAAAAAGAAAATTATAGAAAAGCCAGTTCTCGCTTTGCCAGACTTTAGTAAAGTTTTCCAAGTTGAGACAGATGCTAGTGGAGTAGCAATTGGAGAGGTCTTGAGCCAAGAACAGAGACCGATAGCGTATTTCAGTGAGAAGCTGAATGATGCTAAAAAGAAGTATTCATCTTATGATAAGGAATTTTATGCCATTGTACATGCCTTAAAGAAATGGAGACATTATCTGTTACCCAGAGAGTTTATATTGTATACAGACAATCATGCAATGCAGTTTATTAACAACCAACCAAAGTTGAGTCAGAAACATGTCTAATGGGTAGATTTCTTACAAAGTTTCACTTTTGTAATGAAGCATACTAGTAGTAAGATGAACAAGGTTGTTGATGCTTTAAGCAGGGTAAGTTTGATTATGCAAGAATTAAAAGTTGGTGTTGTAGGATTTGAAGAAATGGATAATATGTATAAAGATGATGCAGATTTCAAAGATATTTATATCGCAGTACAAAACCCAATAGCTCATAACAGAATTCAGTGGTTGGATTATCTTATCCAAGAAGGTTTATTGTTTAAGGGCAACAAGCTATGCATTCCCAAATGCTCTATGAGAGAAAACATAATAATGGAGAAACATAGTGGAGGATTATCTGGACACCTTGGATAACACAAAACTTTTGCTCAGGTAAATACTTTTTATTATTGGCCCAAGATGCAGACTGATGTTAAGAGATTTGTTGAGAAGTGCAGGATATGTCAACATGCTAAAGAAAGAAGCTAGAATACAGGATTGCACCATCCATTGCCCATACCAACTAGGGCTTGGGATATGGTTAGCATGGATTTTGTTTTGGGTTTGCCAAAAACTCAAAGAGGGCATGATTCTATCTATGTTGTTGTAGATAGATTTTTAAAAATGGCTCACTTCATTGCTTGCAGGAAAACTAATGATGCAACTCACATTGCCAATTTATTTTTTTCAGAAATTGTAAGATTACATGGATTTCCTGTAAGTATTGTGTTTGATAGAGATACAAAGTTTGTAGGTCATTTCTAGAGAACTCTTTGGAAGAAACTAGGAGAAAACCTTAGTTTCAGTTCAGCATACCATCCCCAGACATATGGGCAAACTGAAGTAGTAAACAGAAGCTTGGGAAACATATTGAGAAGCTTGGTGTACAACAATCCCAAACAGTGGGATATGGCACTAGCGCAGGCAGAGTTTGCTTATAATGACACTCCTAATCGGAGTACTGGTATGAGTCCATTTCAAATCGTATTTGGGATGAATCCTAGAGGCATATATGAGCTGAGAAATTTGGGGAAACAAGAGATGAGAAGTGCAAAGGTTGAAGAGTTTGTTGAACAAATGCAGAAACTACAAGAAGAGGTGAAAGGCAGATTGCAACAAAGCAGCGGTAAGTATAAGCAAAGAGCAGACCTGAAAAGAAGAGAAAAGGAGTACCAAGTGGATGAATTGGTCATGGTATATCTAAGGAAGGAAAGATTTCCTGTTGGAACCTACAACAAACTGAAAATGAAGAAAATAGGACCATGCAGAATAGTGAGGAAATTTTCAGCAAATGCATATGAAGTTGAATTTCCAGAAGGGATTGGAATATCACCTATCTTCAATGTTGTAGATTTATACCCATACAAAGAGACAGAGACAAAGCTACAGGAGGAAACTAAAGAAGAAGAAGTTCAAACTGTGAACTGGGAAGAACAAATGCCAAAGATAGTTAAGAAAGAGGTGGAAGTTGTTTTAGAGAAAAGAGTATCCAAGAGAACCAGAGGACAGGTTTATTTTCAATATCTAGTTAAATGGAAAGGACAGCTAGTGGAGTATGCTAGTTGGTTGACAACAACAAAGTTGCAGAAATATGGAGTAAACCCTGATAGTTTAAGGGACGATTATTTTCTTCCCCGTGAGTCTAATGCAAGAGCATCTGGACTTAGCCAGCTGTGAAGGTTTGTTCAAATGTTGTGGCTAAACGAGTTGAAATTTATTGACCTGAGTGGTCAAAATTATGTTTATTCGAGAGAGTTGGATCTCTCAAAAATGATATGTAATTAATTTATTGTAATAGTTAGGAAATTGTCTTATTTTAGATTAAAAGATAAGTTGTTAGAGTAGGTGTGTGACAGAGCTAAAAAATAGCGATTTGATTGTTAGATTGAGATCGATTTGTTAGAATAGAATTTGACTTATAAATAGAAGAAATTGTAATGGAAAAAGAGTTAGCTGGGATGATTGAGGTTTTACTGATAGAGTGGGTTTTGGGATTGAAACAGAGATCTATAATTTTTTGTAATTGAGCCAAGAGGCCGAGACTCTGTGACTATTATTTATTTGAAGAAATTATTTCAGTGTGCGACTAAGTGTCGATTCTCGTGAATGCTCTTGTTACCACTATGTTATTTGCGTTCGGAAGTACATCCGGGTATTTTCTCTCTTTTTCACATTTAATTGTTAATCTCAATTTGTGTGTTAATCATGGTTATTAATGTTAATAGCGGGGTTGGAAAAGCTCAAAATTTCTTGACTGGTTGAAGTTTCATACTCATTACCAGCCCTAGATCTTAAACTCAAACCTTTGGTCGTAGTCAACTGCGGGATTTAGATTGTTTTTAACTCGCGTGTTAGTTGAAGAGCCGTAAGCCATAGAATGGGATGACGACTGATTCTGACCGTTAGATCTGAAGAGAGGAAATCAACTGCCCATATTGAAGCGCTTATCTTCTAAAGGGAAAGTCAACGTGGGGTTCATGTTTTTCAATTACGGATTGTTGTTCAATCCAAACTGATGTTCAATTATGGACTGCTATTCAATCCAAACTGTTGTTCAATTATGGACTATTGTCCAATTACGGATTGTTGTTCAATCCGAAGTATTGTTAAAACTGACTGTTGTTCCGTCGTAGATTTTTTTTTCAATTGGTGATTTGTTGTTAAATTGACGATTTGTTGTTCAATTGGAAGTTTGCATCAGAAAGTCACCAATATTCTCTGGAATATGCCCATGGAAGATGGGAGCATGGAAACTACCTTTCATTAGCTCTCCCTCCTGTAGAATTCGCATTTTAAGAACCTCTTCAAGGAACCCCCTTGTGCCACTCTTGCTGAAATTATCAGAATTGCGAGACACTTCCCCAAATTTGTGGACACGGATATGGCTAAGGAGTTCACATGCCTCGTCACTCAAGCGGAACTAGAAGGTACTCTGAAATGGTTCAAAAAAGATAGAAGTCCAGGGCCAGATGGCTAGACAATCAAATTCTACCTTGTATTTTTTGAGCCAATTGGACAAAACCTGCTTAAGGCAGTGGAGGAATGCACAACTTCTAGGAGTATGTATGAGGCCATTAACTCCACCTTCTTTGACCTAATCCCTAAATCTAACTCCCCTACATCCTTCAATGATTTTTCTCCCATCTCCCTTTGTAACTGTCTATACAAAATCATTGCCAAGATTCTTGCTAACATGCTCAGACCCGTCCTGTCCCATACTCCCCTGAACAATTGTCTTTCCTACAGAATAGAAAAATCCATGAAGCAATTGGTACTGCCCAAGAGGCCCTCTGTTCCATCAAAACAAAAAAGCTAAAAGGGTAAATCCTCAAAATTGACTTAGCTAAAGCATTTGATCGAGTCAGCTGACTCTATATCAAAATGATCCTCACCCATCTGGGCTTCCCCCTCCCTTCATTGATTGGATCATGTGTTGTATCACCTCGAAAACCTTCAATGTCCTCATAAATGGTTCTGCATCTCATTTATTCCACGCTGAGAGAGGTCTACGGCAAGGTTGTCCACTCTCCCCACTTCTTTTTCTGATTGTAATGGAAGGCCTCAGCAGACTCATTGCATCAGCCAAGCGAGACGGGCGACTACAAGGGATGAAAATGAGTGACCAATGTTATCTTACCCATCTACTATTTGTTGACAATGTCCTTATATTCCTAAATGGAAGCCATAGGGACTCAACTACCTTCCATGATATCCTCACTCTTTTTCCTTGGCTACCGGAATGGAAGTAAATCACTCCAAGTCTACCATCACCCTTTCTAATACATCTCTCCTGGAATCCAGAATTGCTCATCAAAATTTCCGCTTCCAACAACATCATCTGGAGGATGGCCTCAAGTACCTGGGGTTCTGGATCAAACCCCACTACTATAGAATTGCGGAATGTATTTGGCTTGTTATCAAAATTGAGAAGCGACTAACAAATTGGAACCACAAATTCCTACCCAAAGCTGGACGACTTATCCTCATTAAATATATCTTGGAGGCTACCCCCATTTATTGGATGTCGCTGGCCTGGATCCCTAAAGGAATTCTTGCTTACATTCAAAAGATCTATTGCAGATTCCTTTAGAATGGATATAAAGAGGGCAAACCTTTTGCTTGGGTAGGATGGAAGCACATCATTCTCCCTAATAAATGGGGAGGTTGGGGACTAAATGACCTCTCAGTATTTGCACATGCATTAGCAGCCAAGATGGGTTGGATCCTGCTCACTACACAAAACCTCTGGACTAAAGTCTCATACCACAAATATATCTGGCCTCGTCATCTTATGGATTGGCTTTATTTACCCTCCTGGCCTCAAACAGGGGTATCTATGGTTTGGAAAGCATTACTGCATACTTTTCCTTTCATCAGAGGCGGTCTTACATGGAGAATAATGATGGCAATTTGGCCCGTATAGGCATGGATCCGTGGACAGGAAGGGGGAACATGCATCAATTACCTCCAGGTCTCATCATTTTTCTCAATCAGAGGCATATTAATGTGATTACGCAGATAACAGATTTGGAGAACAACTCCATCTTCAAACAGACATGGTTATCTACTCAAAACTTGGGTATCCCCAAACACTGGCAGCAAATCTGGGAAGGGTACATAAAATCCCTGAAATAAGCCCATGTGTGCATCAAAGAAGGTCCTGATGAGCTTATTTGGACCCTGGCCAATCATGGTAAGTACTCCCCAAAAGTTGGCTATTCCAACCTTCTCCATGAGTGCAAACCACTTGTACTTCTGGACTGGTGGGGAAAGATTTGGAAGCTCAAAGCACCACCAAGAACCAGACTCTTCGTGTGGAATGTGCTCAAAAGAAAGACACCAACTGGAGAAAACCTTATGCACCAATCTCAATGTGGACCACATTGGTGTGGTCTATAATCAAGTTGAGGAGACAAATGACCATTTATTTCTCCACTTCCCGAAGTGTGCATAGATGTGGAAACATGTATTAAACCTCGTTTCCAAACATGGTAGTTGGCAAGGTCTTTCGATACCTGCAGCATGGGACAACTGGACTACTATGTATCATTATGCAAATTCTATATGCCTCCCTCTCCTCATCTATTGGTCCATTTAACTGACAAGGAATAGAATCATCTTCAAAGGAATAGAGGCCCAATGGTCACATGCAGCAGAAAAAATTATCGCAACCTACCATGAAATCCCTGACGAATCTCACCCTCCTACAAATTTCTCCCGCACCTCTGAGAGTACCGTGGGCATACTTTGATGGAGCCGCCCAAGCACAGGGATGTAGGGGGGAATCATTATATTCCTATCTGAGCAACACCACTACAAGATACAACTGCGAATGGGAGAGGGAACCAATAATTTTACAGAACTGATCACACTTAGACATCTCTTGCATTTTTCTCTGGCACATTCATGTATTAATCTACAGATCTTCGGAGGCTCCAAAATCATCATTAGTTGGTTCAATAACATCAATTTGTCATGCTCATACACTTAGGAACATCTTGGATGAAATTATGGATTTCAAGGCACAATTTAACTCTATCACCTTTCAACACATTTACAGGGAACGTAACGAGGCTGTTGAAAAATTATCCAAGGAGGCCACGACACACCCCAGCGGCCTATGGATGATTCAGGAACAATTTGGTGCAAAACAGTATCAGTATTATCACCAGCCCTACATTGATAGGGCATATCCTAGGGTGGGCAGGCCCTAATTTTTGGTTATTTTCAGTTGATACATATTATCTTTATATGTATATATTTATGTTTCTACCTTGCTTACTAGACAAAATGAGTACACCTTGTGAGGTGAATATGTACAGATTTTTTGGGAATGGCTTCGGCCATAACTTATATTTTTTGACAACTACTTGATTGGCTTAGGCCAACAGTTATGCATATTCCATAGGCATCTACTATATGTAATTTTTCAAAATTAATGAAAAGTTGTGATTTTTCCTTGGGAAAAAAAAAACACATCTACCTACTCCTTTGCATCATCTTCTTCTTCAATATGTCCTTCTTTGGCTACATTATACTTTACAGGCCTTCTTCTTGGATCATATCCAACAACATATGACGACCTGCTTTATCTGGGACCTTGAAGTAAAATACCTACTCATACTGGCTTAGAAGAACATATGGCTCTATACATAAAGGCCAAAAGGCTCTGTGCATAAACGCTAAAATTATCTTGTAAAACAAAAAGGTCAATTTGTTAAAACTGGCCTTCTAAAAATGCACACCAACTTGAGGGAAATGTGCACCCAATGGTGAAATTGGTATGATCATATCATGAATATATAGGCTTGAAAAAAACCGAATCCTTGAGATAAATTATGCACACTCCATGGGGAAAAATTCACACCCTAAAAGGAAAAATTGTGTGGAAAGAAGGCGTGATGAAAAATGCACACCCTATGAAGAAAAATGCATGCCTTGTGTTAGTAATTGGATGTTTCCTTTGTGAAATTACATGAAAACAAGGTATTGAGGAAAATGTGCGTTGAGTGCTTGGGGCTACAAGTTTACATAGTAAGGGGGCATACACACACCTTTTTAATAACAAATGCATACCTGCACAATAAAATTCATGCCCTTGACATGTTTTACAACCCTGTGATGGCCTAGACCCTAGATGGTTCTTTTTTATCCTATATCAATGGTTTTCATAGGAAGATGAATGAAAATCGATATTGATGCATTCTATATGATTGATGATAGTATGGAATATATTACAACAACCCTAAACCCATGTTTTGAAAATCTATTTGGGAAAATACTTAGGTAATTAACCTTTTTTATTGAGTTGTTGAAACTTTTGGTAATAACATTGCTTAAAACGAACATTCATGGTAAAATGGATATTCTAGGTTTTAAACTGCTAAACTCTAATGAAAATTATTGAAGACTATTTTACAATCTTCTTCGATGATGAATACAAAGGTAGAATGTATTACTTTTATTTTTGTGATTCCTCTTTTTACAAGTATGTTCCAATGGTGGATTTCATAAGTGAGCGCCAATGACGGATTCTATATCTATCTCATTATGGCAATATGGAATAAATCGAGAGAGATCCTAAATCTTATAGAGCTTAATATTAGATAGTAAAATGCAAGTATGTCAAGAGATTGAAAAAATCAAACATAGGGAAAACTAGCCATGCCCAAGTCCCTAAAACTTATAAATTAGAAGTACTTGTAAGTCTTCCACACAAGGGCGTACAATTTACTCTTGAGGCAATTTTCCGTCAAACCTACATGAAATCCCAAATATAGGTGCATGAAAGAAACCTCTCATGTTCTTCAATTGAAATTTAAATGGCATAAGTAAATTTACCATATATCTAATTCCATCTTACAATTTATAAAACAATTTTTCAGAGCTACAAAGAAGTTGGCGTGTGCATTTTAATTTGGAAACTTAATACACTTTTGACCTTCCAAATTATAGGGAAAACTTTGCCTCTTTTTCACAACAACCTTTTTTAAACTTGCAATTGAAAAATTAACAACTTGAATAGGTATATGATAAAAAAACTCCCAGCAACCTTCACCACTCTAATCTAAAGTATAATACAACCTTATCTTACTTTTGACAAACAGATTATGCATTTTAAGGTGTTACTAGGAATCTTTGCCTATTTTTGCACTACATAGTATTTTATGATTGAAAATGAAAATTTAAGTATATAGTATTACGTAAAATGACTTAAAAAATCATCTACATTTTCAAACACTCAAATACAATGAGTTTTGAGACCTACACATGCATTTTAGTATAGCCTTGACATGCCCTTTGGTTTTACAAGGCAAGTTTTATCCTTTAGGAACAATAGGTAGTTGTTTGTATAAAAATGTCAATCTAAGGTTATATACATGTGTAAATTCGGAAATTACACCTGAAATTTGAACCACTTAATTTGGGTCAAAATTGAGACTAGGGAATATATTTTACTCTAAAATAGTTTTAACTTCAAATTTACATGAAATCCCAAAAACCTCGATGCATGAAAGCATCATCTATTGTTCTTCAATTTCATTTTAAATGAAACAGATAAGTTTACCATATATATACCTCCATCTTATGACTTCTAAAATAATTTTTGGAGTTTAAAGTAAGCTTGATTATGCATTCTAATTTGGTCACTTAATACAGTTTTGACATTCCAAATGCCAAGTCAAACTTTGTCTCTTTTACACATCAACCATTTTAAAACTTGCAATTGTAAAATTAACATTATGAGGTATAATATGATAAAGCACACCCCCAATAACTTGCACAACTCAAATCTAAAGAATAATACGACCTTTGCTTACATTTTACAAGCATGTTGCACATTTCTAGGGTTTCACTAGGCATATCTTTGTGAGTTTTTGGTAGCAACGGACAGGTGTTCTAGTCTTTATGGTGTCTTTGAGGCTAAGAAACACATTTTCTCCAATACACAAAAAAATGTTTCACAAGAAATACCTCAATTAGATTAATTAGCCAATTATTGAATATTTTCCTAAGTCTAACTTAGGAAAATTGGTTAACTAAATTAGATTAATTTAGGAAAATCGATTTTTCTCTAGAGACTTTTGGAAAAGTCACTTGATGGAGTCAAGATTATATTATCCATCGATTGTGATTAGATCATGGTAATTGATTTCTCAACGAGAGATAATAAGATCAAGTTTATGGGGCCTTGGAGAAGACACAACAGAGACTCAATGGTGCGATTTGCAGTGAGAGCAAGGGAACAGAGGGAGACACCAGCAGCGGGATTTTAGCTTAGAGATTGGGGATAGAATTTCCTAAGAAATTCTTCACAATGATTCCAACATTCTAGTGACAGGAAGGGAATCTAAATTTACTTGCAGAGAGGTTGTACCAGGAGGTGTGAATTAGCCAATGCACAGAGCTAGGAAAGAGATCGATTTCCAGTTGTCGGAGATAGGTGCCAGAGGAGGTATGAATTTCTCAATAACTTTTTTGGAGGTAGAGATCATTGACAAAAGCGATTTCCAATAGCAGTGAAATTTCCATAGGGAGCTATAAGCATTTCCAGTTTTTCCAGTGTGCAAAGAAGGAAGGGAGTGTCAATTGCACTAAGGAGGTTAAGTTTATTTTGCAAAGGAAGCATGGGTTTCCAAATTGATTTTCGAATGGAGAAAATTTTGTTAGAGCTTTTCCAGTCAGATGATAGTAGTTATTGTATTTCTCAATTTCATTGAAGAATTAATAATAATATAAACCCTCATCTGCAGAATTGGTTTTCCACACAATGGGTTTTTTCTAGGTACTATTGTCCAAAAATATTGGTGTCATTTATCTCGTGTTTGTGCATTATTTATTTGTTCCTATATTTATTTGTGAAAATTTTAGTAGTGAATTAATCATTATTTTTCAAATTAATTTTTAAATACAAATAAACTACATAAGTTAGAAGATTAAATTCCAGTTGCTACAATTAAGTAAATTTCACATGGTATCAGAGCAGATCTAAGAATAGAGGGTTTTCATGAGTAAATCAATGCAGGGAACAGTAAGAGAAATAAAGGGTTTTAACCAAGTTCTATTTCTTTAGTAATTTCCCTAGTTTATTTTGTTTCACAAATTTTCAAAGATGGCCACAACAGCATTGAGAGATCAAGACAAGTTGGATGCAACCTCCAACTTTGGCATTTGGAAGTTCAGGATGCCATTCCTTTTCAATGAGTATGGTCTGAAGGAGTATGCGGAGAATGTCATTTTCATTCTAACAGATCAACAGCAGTTGGCTACCTATAAAAATGACAATGCCAAAATGAAGAGGATGATCCTTAATGGAGTCAAGTACCACATTGTTCCACATAACGCAGAGAAAGGCATAGCGAAGGAGATGTGGGATGCCACCATAAAATTGTACCGGGGTCCTTCAGAAAATAGGAATATGATTCTTAAGGAGAGGTTGAGGACCATCAAGATTCATAAGGGTGAAGATGTCACTTCTTATCTCACTAGAGTTCGACTTGTTAGGGATGAATTTCCTGCAGTAGGAGACAAGCCAAGTGACGACAAGCTAGTGCACATAGCACTCAATGGTTTCTCAAATGAATCGAGTATGTTCGTCAAAGTGATTTCTAGGTAAGACAAACTTCCAGATTGGGATTTCCTGTGGAGTGACATCACTCAGGAAGAGCTTAGGCTAAGCTTGGTCAATGGAACCAGTAGCAGTGGCAAGGCATCGAAGGTGGAGAAGGATTAGGAAAATGTAACCCTAGCAAGAAAGGGAAAGGCTAAGAATGGTCCCAGTAAGGGATAAGACTCAAAAGGAGAGAAGAACAAGAAGGACATATCTAAGGTAAAAAAAATTAGTTGTGATAAGCAAGGTCACTATGTCATCCAATGTCCTAACTAGTAAAAGGACAAGAAGGGGAAGCAGACAGCACATTCAATGAAAATAAAGGATTTGTATTCCAGGTTGGAAGATGAATTCGCTCTCATAGCTTGCCTCTCTATCTCCACATCCACAGATCTCTAGTTTATAGACAGTGGAGCATCAGCACATATTATGGGGGTTAGAGACTATTTTTCCAGTTACAGTGAAGAGGAAATGGACTTACATATATTTATGGGAAACAAGAAGAAGTTTACTCCAGTTGGGAGAGGTACCATCTGTATTCAGAGGGAGTGAGGAAAGAACACTAGTGTTACAGATGTCATGCATGTGTCAGGTTTGGGTATGAACCTAATTTCAGTTTCTGCACTAGAGGATAAGGGGTACATTGTCTACTTCATGGAGAAGAAGGTGTAGATCAAGCACTAGAGTGGGAAGAAGGTAAAAAAGATTGGGGTTCAACGCAACAAGTTGTACAAGTTTTAGTTTGATTCTACAAAGGCACTGATCAGCAACAGTAACAATGGCAGAGACTTGAGAGAGTTGTGCTTTAAGAATATGGGACACTTATACCATGGACCACTCAGGTTTCTCAGGGAGACTCTGACATGGGTTCTAAAATTGAGCAAGGAACACGATGACATGTGCAAGGGGTGTGTACTTGGGAAATTTGCAAAGGCATTATTCCCAATGAGTGACAGTAGAGCCAATGGTGTGTTGCAGTTAGTACACTCAGATATTTGTATCCTAATGTCCACGAGATTTCTCAAGGGTTACGAGTATTTTGTGACATTCATAGATGACTACTCCAGGAAAACCTATATCTATTTTTTGAAGATAAAGGATGAGGTATCTAATCGCTTCCAAGATTTTAAGGCTCTTGTGGAGAATATGACAAGAAAAAGGATCAAGGTGCTTCATACATATAATGGAGTTGAGTATAATGATAAATAATTAATGAGGTTTTGTGCAAAGGAGGGAATCATGAGAGAGTGGAAAACTCGATACAAACCACAGCAGAATGGGGTTGCAAAGAGAAATAATAGAATGATTGTTGGGGAAGAAAAGACGATGTTATATGACCAAGATATACCAAAGTTTTTATGGGAAGAGGCATGTAGCACTACAGTGTACATACAAAATAGGGTTCCTCACAGAGCGTTGGGGAAGATAACACCATAGGATGTATTCATAGGGAAGAAGCCATAGTGTTACACAAACTATTATCACCATGACTATTTGCAGTCAGTATGGGTCTATCATCAGTCATATTTTCCTCCTAAGCAAGTCTCAAACCCCAGCTCTTCATTTCAAGCTTTGAAAATGAGAGAAAGACCTTAAAAATCAATAAACCTCTGGTTCCACACTTTCTCTCACTATTGTCTGCGGTCCCGCACCCCCTGTTCATGTTACCTGCGGACCTGCCTACTCTGTCTCTAAAGGAGTGGGTGCGAACCCCTGTGAAAGTCAAAAAGGCGCAAGTTTATTCTTAAAAACTCACTTTGGGTTAATTCTAGATGATTCTAAAAGGAATTTTGAGGTGGATGGTTCGCTCCCAGGTGGTTCATGCATCCCAAAAGTGAAGGATCTAATCCCTTGATGAGAGGAGCTATCCCTTTGAAGGAGGGCTTTATCCCTTTGAAGGTGGACCTAGTAACTTCCCTCCATTGCACTATAAATTAAGGCATTGGGCTGGTTGCTAGGGAGGTTAGAAGCTGAACATTTTTTAGGGTAAATTCTGGTGGAATTGAGACTTCCTAGTTAAGCTTGAGAGGAGAGATCACATACCTTTTGGCTTCATTGGGAAGAGAGTGAAACTTGTCAAAGTAAAGGAGACTTCTTGATGGACCCTGGGAGGAGCTTGTACAGCATCAAGGCACAGGTTGTAAAGTTCTTCTTTGATTTGAATTAATACAATCAGATTCATTTTTCTCAACAAATTGTCTTATGTCATTTGATTCATGAATTCCTTGATCATCATGATAAGTATGCTTTATTATATTAGCTTTTCAGGTGCTATTTAATTTGTGTGCTTGTTTGTGTTTGCAGATTCTCTACAAGGGAGCTCATTTGGATCAACGGAGCGAGGCTTCCACAAACTTGCATTGGACCCAGGGTAGGCCTAAAACACTTGTTTGCCTTTATTTATAAACTGCATATTTAGAGAAAGATAGGATTTGATTGGCTTGCTTGTCACTATATATCATTAGATACTAGGGAGGTCAGTCTTGTCCGCAAGAACGACTCATTCCGTGTGACAAAATGGCGACTCCACTAGGGATTTGATTTTTTGATTTGCTTTACTTTGACTTGAGAAACTGTGTTTTTGTTTATGTTTTTGGCTTGTTGTGTGTAGAATTGGGTAGATTTAGTAGATCTTGGATTATTTTTTGTTTTTCATACTTTTGGGAGAGGACCGCGCCCTCTGCTTGTAACACAGTGCGGACCTATCTGCACTTTTTCTTTACACACAGAGCGGTACCACACCTGTGTGGACTACGGACCTGCTTATCCTATCAAAATTTTGAAAAACTTAAGATTTTCTCTTTCAGTCAGCTTAGGATTTGCTTAGGTGTTGTTATCCCTTTCCCAGACCTACATGTGACTTTTCAGGAACTTTTCTTAGGTTAATTCCATTGGTATTAGGGTTTTAGGTGAAATTCCTAGAAGTTTTGGTTGTCGGGCTTGATTTTCATTTTGGTCTTGTAGTAGCTCAGAGCTTAGAAGCCTTAGAAGCCTCAGATCACCTTGGTTTTTACTGGCCTTCTTATGAGTCTGACCGTTTGCAAAATATACCTTTGTTGAGGAATCCATCTTGTGTTTCTCTTTGCGAAACTTCGAAAAAACTTGTGTTAAAAGTTTTGGATTTCATTTTTAGAAAAGAAAACAAAAATTGGTTTTTTTTTACTGATTTGTGATTCTGGACAAATTAATCCTTAGTTTGCTTATAGCTAAGTAAAACATCCTTGAAAAGAAATCTTGTAAGCTTTTACTTCAAATAGTTCTTAGAATTTATAGATCTCAAGATTAGTTTTTTCCATAGTTTTGAGTGTTTTATAAAAATAAAAATAAAAATCTCTTTTGGAAAAAGTTTGTTTTTTATAGTATTGAGTGTTTGAAAGAAAAGGGAAATTTTTGTGAGCATAATTAGTTGTCTCGTTTTTTAGTGCATTGGAAAAGACAAAAAGCTCTTCTTTTAATTTGTTTGTTAAGGAAAATATTTGTTTTTACAAGCATTTGCATTCCCAACTCTTTCCTAGCTAGAAATTCATTGAAGGGAAAAGATTGATTATCATCTTAAGTGAAATTTTTAGTGATTTCTAGTCGAGTCTTCACACCATAAGTTTCATCTCCGCACCTCTTGACTTAAAGAAAAACCAATAAAAATAACGCTTAAAGTAAAATCTATCTAGTAATCTTTTTATTTCTAGGGCTCTATTACACCAACATAGCTTAGGCTAGTATCTTGGAGTAGGGAGTAATTAACTCTCCAAGATAGTAAAACAAACAAGTAGTTGTATCTTTCGGTAGGAGAAAAATCCAATTGTTACATCTATGCTCTGGGAAAGCTCCTCTTAAAGGAGAAGCACAAGATCATATCTGAACCAGTGTGGGAATCAATCCTTCCTCATTGGGAACAATAGAAGATATTCACATATTAAAAATGGTAAACCTCGGATTAACCATTGTCGAGGAGCCTGGGGTCACTTGTTGGTAATCCTTGGATTATGTCAAGGAGCCTTCAAGGGGATTGAGCTTGTTACTCTACCCTTGCGTGCGTATCGGATCGTAGACTGTTCCCCCAGGTATATTTGTTTCCGTTGGTAACCATAGTGACCATATTCTATAGGATTCTTTCCTAAGGTGACGGTGGAGGGAAGATCCCACTGTACCTGGAGCAGACGTCAACTAGACTCACTTGGATTTTTTGGGGGGTTCTCTTCACTCGAGACGGTTTAGTGGAGAAACTTGTGCCAGTCTATTCATTAAGCAGGTTGTTGGGGTAACTGTTCCAACAGCCATTTCTGTATTGAACTCTGCGACGCTGGATTTCATCACCAACTAGTGTTTTCAGTACGGAAAGTTATTGTGGTTTGATCTCCTAGATTCTTTAGGCATGTGATTCAAAATTGTTTGGTTCTTTAGAGGCTTTAGGTGGTTTTCATTGAGATTTTTCTTTGTTTGCGTGTGAAGTAGTTAAAATATTTAATCGTGGTTGAATTACCCAGGAAGTCCCGTAGACTTCGGGGCCAACCTCCTGAGTTTTCACCGAACCAGCCCGAAGGGCTACGAGCCCCTATAAATCCTAGAGACAGTAGAGTTGGGTCACCTGAAGAAGGAGAATCTTCTTTAGTGGTACATCCTAATTATCAAGCTCTAGTAGCAGATTATAATCCACAATCTGTTTCAGTTTCCGAAGTTACTGGTAGTTTTTCATCTACTAGCGATTTAGGTGAGGAAACTGATATATCTAAACCTGAAACTGAATTTGTTGCTACGCCAACATCGAGATTTGTCTCTCCAACTTCTAGTGGTCCTGTTTCACCCAGGGTAGAAAGAATAATTACCCAAAATCTTCCTTCTGGACTTATAGCTATTGAAGAACTTGCTACTCCGGAAGAAGAAGGAATCCCTATCCCTGAAAATCAACCAGTTATAGAACTTAGGGAGCATGAATCAATCTTTTACAGTCCACCTAGGAGCAATGCTTGGTATCTTTCATTGACCAATTTTTTGGAAAACCCGGGACTAAGTTTTTCACCACCTCACATTCCTTTTCACCCAACACCTATGGGTTATTATCCTCCGTTAAATATGTCAAGACAGTCATCCATGTTTTCTCAATCTCCAGAAACCTTTTTGTACGGCGGTCCTTCTGTTCCCTCTGGGTATCAGTCACTTACTAGTACTTTTTCGGGAGCATCTCCTCAACCTATTGAACAAGGGTTATTAACTGGAAATAATGGAACTAAGCTGTTGAGTGTAGAAGATATTCTTATGATGTCAGGTACTATTCCTAATCCTCAACCTCAAGGTGGCCAGTTACCGCCTGGGGGGCAGCCTCAAAGTCCTCAATTATCACCTGGGGGGCAACCTCAAGGTACCCAATTTCCGCCTGGGGGGCAACCTCAAGGACAGTAAATACCTACGGGATAGTATGTTCCTCAAAGTCAACCCCAGACTCAGTATGTACCTCAAGGTCAACCCCAGTATCAATATGTACCTCAAGGTCAACCCCAGTATCAGTACGTGCCTCAAGGTTATCAACCTCAAGGTCAGTACCCAACCCAAGGTTTCCAACCACCTTCCGGTCAATCATATGTCCAAGGAGCTGGAAATGTACCTTTGAATTATCAACCCTACCCTCAACCCGGTTATGGTCCTCAATATTCTCAACCTGTTATGGGTCCGTACCCCGGAATGAACTTAGTGTGGGATCCATCTCAATCTCAACAGGTCTTGCAACCGAATGTACAGTTGTCATCTCAAACTGGACAACCCTTGGTTTTTGGTTCACCCCAGCAACCTGTCCAGTCTACTATTCAAACTTCTGCACCTTCTTTAGTTTCTCAATCTGGGCCTAGTATGCCTCGTACTCCGCCTCAAACGACTGCTGCAACATCTGTTCAATCTACCCCACCTACTTCTGGAGTATCGACAGCTCCGGTTTCTATTGTTCCTGTATCAACTCCTCAGACATCTTTACCTCAGTCTGGATCCACAGTTCAGACTTCAGTTGAAATGCCTGTAGGACAACCTGGTCCAAGTACGGTTGTCACAAGTCAACCTCAATTTACTTATCAATCGTACCAGGGACAGTACCATTTCAGTCATGTTGTGCAGCATCCAATCTATCAGTATCAACTGTACCCTAGGTATACATATTAGCAACCTCAACAACCCCAGTACAGTCCGGTTAATCCTGGTTTTCCAGGAGGATATAATATCCCAAATGAAATTCCAATTCCTAGTTATCCTGGATATCCTCCTCCTGGGGCTGGTCTCATGACCCAGGGTTTCAGGGACCCTAATCGTCAGTTACCGTTTATTGCAACTTTGGACTTGCCTGACTTGTTGCGCCTTACGAACGATCCAATTAACTATCTTCCGTTTTGGCCGCCAATGCCGAATAAATTGCCTAATGATATTCCTAAGTTTGAAGGCAAATCAGGAGAGGACCCATCAAACCATGTGATGACTTATCACCTCTGGTGTGCGTCTAATTCCATTTCAGATGATTCAATCTGTTTAAGGCTTTTCCAGCGCACTCTAATTGGTCTTGCGGCCAAGTGGTACATTGAGTTACCGCGAGCCACTTTTTATAACTTTAGTCAGTTAGCTACTTCGTTTTTAACTCATTTTCAGTTGCCAGTCAGATATGACAATGGCACGGAATTATTAACTTCATTAAAGTAGTCAACGTCCACTTACATTTCAGATCACATTCATGAATGGAGACGTCGACGGCGTTTAGTGAAGGTTTTTATTCCGGATCAAATCTTAGCTGAATGGTTTGTAAAATCTTTATTGCCGAAGATCATTGAGGATGTAGCTAAGGCCAGAGTCGTTACTGAAGCGCAAGTAATTTCTCAAGCTCAGTACCTTGACCTAGTTTATACACAGTCAGGTACGTTACATGAAAAAATCCCCGATCTTCCTAAACAAAATCAGATAACTGCAGCTCCTTTAGGGTCTCATGCCACTGATGGTATGATCGGTACGGTTAATACCAAAAGTAAGAAGAAATCTTCCAAGAATTCTTCTCCTATCATAACTTTACCAGATTCCCCGACAGGAGATTCTTCCGCGGAAATTTCCGCCGATATTCATGTTGTAGAGTCTTCTACAGCCAAATCAAAATCTAGCGGTAAGAAGAAAGGGAAGAAGAAAAATAAAACAGATAAAAATTCGAAAGAGAAACCAAAAAAATTAGAATCAACTGATGAGAAATGAAAACCTCGTTATCCTTGTCTCATTTGTGACGAAGAGAATTTTACAAGAGACTGCCCTCATCGTGCAGAGGTTGCGAAAATTGTCAAAGGTTCCCAAACGCCTGTTTTTTTGAAGGATCCTTTTGCTAGTCAAGACAATAAGATGATAGGTTCTTCCTAAAATGCCTCTGAGGAACCCATAATGATGATGTCCCATGTTAGGATTGCGACTCAATCTCATGATTATGGTAGTAAAAGTCTTGTTGATGGTAAGGAAGCAGAATCTTCTCATTCGAACCCATCAACTTCAACTCACGGTTCCAATCCACTACAGATCAAGAAACCTAACCCAGACTCAGTAATCAAACCGCCCGCCAAGGGTATACTTCGACAGTCAGCTTTCAATCCACATGTGAGAGCAGCGCAAAACTATAACATTGTTGAAGATTTGGCTATTTCACCTTCAGCAATGTCGTCTTTGGAAGTGCTGCAATCATGTCCAGCACAGCGTAAATTACTATTGTCGGCTATAGGATCTGTTGACGTTTAGGACTCGAACCTTATAATTTTCGATCTAGAAAATAGTACACCGCGCTTACCTCATCAAATGGCTTTCCAGATCCCAGTGTTAGTCAAAAACAGACCTTGTTATAGGACTGTGATTGATGAGGGAGCCTCAATGTATATTATGTCGATACAGTGTTGGAGATCGCTTGGTTCTCCTATGCTAAATTAATCCCCGACGATTCTAAAGGCCTTTGATAGCCGTGGGTTTCATCCTTTTGGCATTCTACAGGATTTACCTATAGGGGTTGAAGGCAAAACTGTTAATCTAGACGTCGAGGTGGTTGATGCCCCTCTAGATTACAACCTTCTCTTGGGTCGTAGTTGGTCTTACGCTATGAGGTCTTTCAGCTTATAAAGTTCCCTCATAATGGAAATATCGTAACTATAGACCAGCTGACTTACTTTTCATCTGACCCAGCCTCTTCTGAAAGTATTCAGCATGTCGACAAAACAACTATCCCGTATAAGGATGTTGGAGTAGGACTAGTTAAAGATTCTGGTTTATTGGGAACTTTTCCTTTTCCTCCTATCAACGCATCGTCTTCTACTGCAACCATTCATATGATTTCGTCAGACGCTATTGTTTATGATGATCCTTGGATCGTACCTTCCGAATCTGAGATAGACTCATTTGGTAATGTTATGCCTTTGAGTCCGTATGAAATTGCGTATCAGGCCGTGCATTCGTTTTCCGACCCATCTTCAACCAAAATTGACTTAATGAATGTGGTCCATGAGGAATCACTTTCAACATCAAACTCGGATTCAACAACGTTTTCCGAACTTGTTCACACTGATGAGAAAATTCGTGAAATCCTATGTGTCGATGATTTACCATGGGAAGATCTTCATCATAGATCTTCGTTTTTACCTGAGATTGATCGTTTTGAAAATGATTCTTTCATCTATTTTTACGACAGAATATGTCAAGGAACTTTAGAATCCAATGAAAAATCCTGATTCAGAGTTAAATTTCGGAAACATTTCTCGAACTATTCCTATTGATATTTTGGTTAAGCCTAGAATTATTGAAAACATTCATATAGGTGCCTCTTGTAAATTCCAGGAAATTGACCCTGCAATTGTTGTTCATGAAATCAAAACTTACCCGGATGCTAAACCCGTCTGGAAACGTTTGCGTCAGATCCACCCGCGAAAAACTGCTGCTATTAAAGCAAAAGGTGAAAAATTACTCAAAGCAGGTTTCATTTATCCAATTCCGTTAACGGATTGGGTATCGAATATTGTTCCTGTTAACAAAAATCAAGGGACAATAAGAATATGTATCGATTATAAGGATATTAATCGAGCCTGTCCAAAAGACAATTACCCAACTCCCTATATCGATCAAATCATTGATGATTGTGCCGGCAGTGAAATATTCTCCTTCATGGATGGTTTTTCCGAATACAATCAAATCAATATTCTACCTGCTGATCAACCAAAAATGGCTTTCATTTGTCCATGGGGGACATTTGCTTATTGCAAATTACCTTTTGGGCTCAAGAACGTCGGGGCAACTTTTCAAAGAGCCATGTCTTACGCGTTTCATGACATCAAGCACATTGTGCAACCCTATCTCAATGATTTACCTGCTCATTCATTACATTGAGCTGATCATCTCATCCATTTACGCGCAATCTTTATGAGGTGTAGGCATTATCGAATTAGGTTGAATCCACACAAGTGTGTTTTCTGTATAGAAATGGGTCGGTTACTGGGGTTTGTTGTTTCAAAAGCCGGCATTCATGTCGATCCCTCGAAGGTTGAAGCTATTGTCAAATTGCCTCCTCCTTTGAGTCTTCGCCAACTCCAAAGTTTGCAAGGGAAAGGAAACTTTTTACGTTGATTCATTCCTAACTACGCCGAGATCACAAAGGGTTTTACCCGGTTGTTGAAATAGAATACTCCATTCTTTTGGGATGAGATAGCTGACAAATCTTTTGATGCACTAAAACACGCGTTGACCCATGCACCGTTATTGCATCCTCCCAACTACAACCAGGACTACTTCTCGTATCTCGCTGCCTCCCATTCCACCATCGGAATGGTGTTAGTTCAGGAAGATGAATTCAGTACTAAACATGTGATATATTACCTTAGTCGAACTTTAAATCCAACTGAGCTAAAATACTCACATGTGGAGAAATTGGCATTGGCAGCTGTTCAAGCTGTCCAACGTTTTCATCATTACATTTTACTACGTAAAACTACAGTAATTTCTGATTGCAACCCTATTATATATATTTTAACCAAACAATTGCTAGGGCGCAAGTACTCCAAATGGATTGTGATCCTGCAGGAGTTCGACTTGGAATTTGAAAAGTCTAAGTCGAAGAAATCTTTAGTTTTTGCGGAGTTAATGTGTGACTTCCTGCGTGCTGACACGGAAACTGTGGCGGAGGAGCCCATTGCGGACGAATCCTTGTTTCTAATCAGCACTTTAGATCCATGGTATGGGGATATCAATGTTTATCTCCAAACCTAATCCTTTCGGCCAGAAATTTCAAGGTCAGAACGTCGAAAAATATGATTCCAGTCCCAACAATTCAAAATTATTGGAGATACACTTTATCGTCGTGGGGCAGACTCTGTTTTTCGACGTTGTTTAACTCATGAGGAAGCTAAAAGGGTTCTAAATGACTGTCACTCTAGAGCGTGTGGCGGTCATATGTCTGGGTTTGCCACAGCCCAAAAGATATTGCGCGCTGGCTACTTCTGGTCGTCTTTGTTTAAAGATTGTATTAACGCGGTCCGAAAATGCCACAACTGCCAAATTTTTGATCAAAAGATGCGCACTCCACCTGCTCCTCTCCACCCTATAATTGCCATCGGTCCGTTTTCAAAATGGGGTATCGATTTTATTACATGTAACCCTCACTCGGTCGGGGGGCATGCGTATATCATCCTTGCGGTAGATTATTTTACCAAGTGG
Source organism: Pinus tabuliformis (assembly GCA_031772625.1). Lineage (NCBI taxonomy): Eukaryota > Viridiplantae > Streptophyta > Pinopsida > Pinales > Pinaceae > Pinus > Pinus tabuliformis. Next base: position 195,253,498 of record CM062813.1, read on the forward strand.
GCCGAGGCGATGCCTACATTTGAGGCAGACGGAAAAACAGCTGTGATTTTCATGTTCAATCATATAATTGCTAGGTTTGGTGTTCCACAAGCGATTATCACTGATCATGGGCATCATTTTCGAAACATTATGATGACTGAACTTACAGGCCAACTTGGCTTGCGTCATGATAGTTCAACTCCATATTATCCAGAGGCTAATGGTCAGGTTGAAGCCATCAACAAAGTTATAGTCATCATGATCCAACGAATCATTAGGATTCATAGGTTGAATTGGCATAACATGCTATTTTCAGCGCTTTGGGCATATCGAACCTCAGTAAAAACGTCAACCGGGTTCACTCCTTTCCAACTAGTTTATGGTTTGGAAGTTGTGTTACCCATTGAATGCAAAATCCCGTCATTGCAAATTGCCATCGAATTACTTCCAGCCACTTCCGAAGAGGAAAAATGTTTGTTATACTTGGCTTAGCTAGATGAGAATCGACGTGATGCTTCATTAGCGATCAAAACTCATGCCAAACGTATTAAAGCTCAGTATGATCGAAATGTTACCCCTCGAAATTTTTTGGAAGGAGACCTAGTCTTATTGTACGATCAAGAAAATGATAAATTAGGTGCTGAAAAATTCGTACCTATGTGGCATGGTCCTTATGTTGTCAAGCGAAAGCTAGCAAAAGGGGCCTATGAATTGGTAGACTTTGATGGGGTCTCTTTAGGTAAACCCAGAAATGGTCTTTACATGAAGAGGTATTATGCTTAAATCTGGGTGTGGATATTTTTAGTTAGGTTAGCTTCTTTCTAGCTGGTGTGTTTTAGTTTAAAAAGTGTGCTTAGCTTAGAGAGTGTTTTTCGTCATTATTCCTGCTTATCTTGGTTTTACTCTTGATATTGCAGATGTCGAAACCTCTCCAAACATACATTGGTTTTGCTGATGGTGCTTGTCGTAATACACGGAACATTTCTTCCGCAGCTTGGGTTATCTATTCACCCTCTGACGAGTTGGTATCTATGCATGGGGTAAGCCTTGGTCAAACAACAAACAACATTGCCGAGTATAGTGCAGTGATTGAGTTATTATCTGAATCTGTTTCATTTGGGATTCAGAGTTTGATAGTGAGGTTAGATTCTGAACTCGTTGTATTACAGCTTAATAGAGTATATGCCATTAGAAATCCAGTGTTATTAAGATTATTTTTGAGAGTTCGTCTCTTGGAACGTGAATTTGATTATATTGAATATCATCATATTCCAAGATATTTAAATACATTAGCAGATGTAATCGCTTCTCGAATGTTAAGTAGACATTTGCAATAATCATACAAGTAAATTTAAAAACATTCCATAGCATGTTTTACAAGATAAGCTGGTAATAGTGATATAGTATAACATAGGAGTGTGTCAAATATACATCATCCTCGATCATAGGTTGAAAAACACCTTATGATCGGCAAAAATGATAGTACAAAAAGCAAAAAATGCCATATGTGTCTACAACAGGCGATCATCCTATCATTGGTGATGATCTCGATAAGAAACCACTGTACGGGCCACCTTAAAAAGGTACTGGGACCCCAATCACATAGCAATGTATTCTAAGAGGAATGTCATCTATGCCGGTCTCCGGAATGTCTCCTGTCAAACGCTCTAGATGGCTCTCCAATTCGGCCAAGGTCTCTACTGATTCGTCCTGTGGGGCTGGTGCCGCTGCAGCTGGTTGTTTCCTCTCATAGGTCTAGAGAGCGGCTGGTCGTCGTGGACCTACATCTGCATTTGAAACTTTTACTATCAATTTTGGGACGAGATAAAAAAAAAAAAAAAAAAATTAGATTAGGAAAATGTTGAAAATGATTTTACCTTAGTCATCCCATTGCTCTCCTAGTGGAAGAGCCATGTCTGGGTCACCACGAAAATCTACCCCAGCGTAAGGAAAGTCTTGAATAGCAAAAACTTGGTTCTCCAACCAATGGAAATACTCAGGAGTGAATCGAACGACCTTTGTCCCCTCCTCAGGATGACGGGCCATAACTGCAACCCATCGCATCAGTTTAGGCTCTCGAGGAAGTCTAGCTCCAACAGTGAGATGTTGTGGGACCAACATTGGAACCCTCTCCAGACCAAAGCTCATGACTAAAGCACCATTTCCAAAGGTCTTCAGTTGTCCTTTCTTGGCTCTAGTCAGTTGGCCTTTTATATTAGCCAACACAGCATTGCACGAGTTGAAGATGGTGCCTCGAAAGCAGTCTACTGCCATCCGCATCTGGGATCTAGTGGCTACATGTAGTGCTGTGCTCCCGCATAGCCTGGTAACGGTAAACACAATTACCTTGAGTTCAAGAAGGGATATGGTTTTGATATCTATCCCTTTGTCTCTAGTCTGGTTGTTACAGAACTCTAGCCAGAGGCTATCGACAGACTGGCCACCTGGCCTAGTCCCGAATAGAGTCAAGTGTTCAGCTCTCTTAGGCAAACCAGTCAAAAAGTATATGTCTGTCGGCTCCATTTCGAGTTGGTGACCACCAATGAAGAAGCATTGGTCATGTATGCTCCACCTGTCTACCAACCACTGCAAAAATTCCTCCTGGGCCCTCATGCCAGGTATGGCCCAGAATTTGTATAAGTCGCCTGCCTTCAATGCATCAATCGAACGTTGATGATTTATCGCGGCGAAATCTACATCCTCATGCTCCCGTTCTCGTCAATCAAGCATGATGTATACTCTACATTCAACAAAAAGGCAAATTAGAATGTATAAAAGCAAAGTTTTTGGGTGAATTTTGAGAAATTTAGGTTTAAAAACCCTTGCTGCAGGGACCGCACCCTCTCTGTTAGAGACAGTGCGTGGGTCCGCACCTTGCCTTCAGGGCAGGTGCGGACCCCTGACTTTTTTCCGTTACGAAAAAGTCGGGGTCTGCAGGTTACCTGTGCCGTCTCTGCGGGCCCCCGCGCGCGGGTTTCTAACCTAAGAATCCCTTAAAAATGAAATTAAAACCTAAAAACAACTTTGAAATGGACGAAATTAAAGAGTAGGATGATGTAGATTACCTGGAGGAGACGGCATTCGATTCCAACGGACGGATTTTCCGCAATCTTCACGGGAAGTTTCTGACCAAAAGCTCTATTTTCTCACCCAGAACTCAAACAGTAAAAATGAATTTACAAAAGCCCTTTTTATAAGTTTTTTGAATAAATGAGTTTTTAATTTGTTTATGTTTCACTTTAAAGAGGTAACTTTTGAAGCGTTTTTATCCTTTAAACAGGTATGAGTAATGTTTGAGTTTTTGTTAAGGATAGCGGATTTTTCAGGCGAAATCGGTCATTTTCAACGGAAAAACATTAGAGTCACCTTTCAGCTCTTTTCTGACTCCTAAAACATGAAAAGATCGCCGAGTTTTTCTTTTTAAACTCGTTAAAACGGAACTAAAAAGACAGTCCTCTTACAGCTCTTTTCTGACCGTAAAAACATGAAATATTGCCAGATTTTTGTCGTTTCAAATTAGATATTGGTTATAAAACGACGTGTCATTGATCGCTTTTTTAATTTTTCGGATCAGAGGCACTAATTATGAAAAGTACTCCTTTGTCGTAATGATCAAGCGGTTCTCTCAAATATTATTTTATACTTTTTCGGGCTTGGGAGACACAAATTTACGAAAAAGGAAAACCATGGAGTTTTCTTAAGTTTTTTCAAACTCTCTAAAATTGAAAAACGTTGAGTTTCTCATATACTGGACTCGTTAAAATTTAACAGTAAAGGACCTGTTCAATTACAAACAGGAACGGACCACTCCTTCTTAAGGTTCGAATTTAAACTAAGTTGGACTCATCTGAAGGATGAGCTTATAATCAAGCAAATGTTATCCTCCTCAAGCTTGTCAAAAATAAAGAGGTACTTGCCAGAAATGGTGGGGGAAAAGAGAGAAAAATGAGCCTGTTTGTCATACTTTGTAAGCACTCTTGAACACGACACTTTTATTCACCTAGGTTGGAAAATCCTTTACCTAACAGTTGGTCAAACCATATTGAAAGTCTTCAGCCGGTTTTTGGGTATTAACTTTGGGTCAATTATCACCAAACCATCTGCTATGTTGTTATGTGTTCAAGAGGTCAGTGCAAATAAGCCATTCATCTGCAAAATATCTGTCATCCATATTGACCATCCCTGAGTCATTCCTTGCAACTAAATTTCTTCAAACTTGATCTATGATTTCGTGTTGTGGGCTTGCCTACGACGGATCGCTTTCTATCGACTTCAGCTCATTATCTAGAAAGATGATCCAGAAATTGTTAGTACCTTGGAATCTGCATGCCTCAATGGCAGGTTTCTTGCCTTCGATGATAGGTTGCATCATTGACCTTCGATCAAAGGATTCTGTGGCATGTTCGACATCAATACATTTATTCACATTTCATGGATTGTACTGAGTACTTTGAGAGCCATTGACATTACTGGTGGTTTCTCTCACACTTGTTAACAGTTTACATCATTGACTGGTAATCAATTGGTTTCTACCATGTTCGACTTCGACACATTCATTCACATGGTTAGAACCGTACTATTTCGGGAAGTAGAAATGAAGACCCTGGATCTAGTTTCCACCATCCAGGCTGCGAGGAATTTTGTATTCATTATACAGTGGACTATTTATAAATAGATGGTTGCGTCCATATTATGTCTACATGTGTCTATACTTGTGATGTATTACAAGATCATTCCTATATCATAGCAGTAGTTAGTTTTCTAGTCAGTGTTGATCTGAGTATGGGAATGCCTACCTCAGCGATGATATGATCTCATATATATATTTTGCATTGAATGTTTTTACAGGTTCCAACCGGGCTCTCCACAATATGATCCTCGAAATGATAAAGTACTTCATTCTTCCTAGATGATAAATGAAATCCTCATCTACTACAGACTTCGCACTTTAGGGGGCAATCTGTTACACAAAATATTATCACCATGACTATTTATAGTCAGTATGGGTCTATCATCATTCATATTGTCCTCCTAAGCAAGTCTCAAACCTCAGCTCTTCATGTCAAGCTTTGAAAATGAGAGAAGACCTTAAAAATCAATAAACCTCTGGTTCCACACTTTATCTCACTATTGCATGCGGTCCCGCACCCCCTGTTCATGTTACCTGCGGACCTGCCCGCTCTGTCTCTAAAGGAGTGGGTGCGGACCCCTGTGAAAGTCAAAAAGGCGCAAGTTTATTCTTAAAAACTCACTTTGGGTTAATTCTAGATGATTCTAGAAGGAATTTTGACGTGGATGGTTCGCTCTTAGGTGGTTCATGCATCCCAAAAGTGAAGGAGCTAATCCCTTGATGAGAGGAGCTATCCCTTTGAAGGAGGGCTTTATCCCTTTGAAGGTGGACCTAGTAACTTCCCTCCATTGCACTATAAATTAAGGCATTGGGCTGGTTGCTAGGGAGGTTAGTAGCTGAACATTTTTTAGGGTAAATTCTGGTGGAATTGAGACTTCCTAGTTAAGCTTGAGAGGAGAGATCACATACCTTTTGGCTTCATTGGGAAGAGAGTGAAACTTGTCACAGTAAAGAGACTTCTTGATGGACCCTGGGAGGAGCTTGTACAGCATCAAGGCACAGATTGTAAAGTTCTTCTTTGATTTGAATTAATACAATCAGATTCATTTTTCTCAACAAATTGTCTTATGTCATTTGTTTCATGAATTCCTTGATCATCATGATAAGTATGCTTTATTATATTGGCCTTTCAGGTGCTATTTAATTTGTGTGCTTGTTTGTGTTTACAAATTCCCTACAAGGGAGCTCATTTGGATCAACAGAGCGAGGCTTCCACAAACTTGCATTGGACCCAAGGTAGGCCTAAAACACTTGTTTGCCTTTATTTATAAACTGCATATTTAGAGAAAGATAGGATTTGATTGGCTTGCTTGTCACTAGATATCATTAGATACTAGGGAGGTCGGTCTTGTCCGCAAGAATGACTCATTACGTGTGACACATAGGTTGAGCACTTAAGGATCTTTGGTAGCATAGCACACTATCATGTGCAAGATGATAAATACACTAAATTGGATCAGACTGTAGAGAATGGATATTTCGTTGGATACAGCGAAACATCCAAGGCATCCAGGATCTATATTCCTGGTAGCAAGACGATCATCATGAGATGGGACTTGAAGTTCCAGGAGGATAAAACCTTCAAGAGATCTCTCAAGTTTCCAACATATGATCAGAGTAGGCCAACAGAAGCTTCAACGGCTGAGAAAGACATGCAAGGATACCATAGTGCTAGTACATTTACCAGTACGAGCACTAGCTCAGGTGCAGGAGGTACTCTGAGTTCACAACCAGTGGAAGAAGAAGCATAGAGGTGCTCTAGACATTGAATGGTGCATAGGAGTTCGTGGTAACTTCTAGATCTATCACTAGAGAGCACAGACAGCTAGACAAGTACAAGGCATTAGTAACAGAGTTCGTCAACAGGGAACCTTCCATTTTTTATGAGGTTGCACAACATCAAGTGTGGTGGGATTCCAGGGGGGAGGAGTATAACTCCATCATGATCAATGATGTATGGGAGGAGGCTCTCGATGGATCTACAAGATCAAGTATGTTGCATATGGTAGCGTGGAGAAGTATAAGGATAGGTTTGTTGACAAGGGGTATGCATAGAAAGAAGGCATATATTTTGAGGAGATTGTTGCACGAGTGGACAGATACACTTCCATCAAAGTTGTGATACATCTAGTAGCACAGATGGGATGGAATCCAGATGGATATCAAGACTTCATTCTTGAACAGGGTGATAGAGGAGGAGGTGTATATCGAACATCCAAAGGATTTTGAAACACATGGGAGAGATACACATGTTTACAGACCAAAGAGGGTGTTATACAGGCTCAAAAAAACTTCTAGGGCATGTTATGTTTGGATAGACAACTACTTGTAGAAAATGGGCTTCATGAAGAGTGAAGCATATTCCAACCTCTATTATTTGATGATAGGAGGTGATCTACTCATATTGGTTTTATGTTGATGATCTCTTCTTGATAGGGTCATCAGAGCTCATAGAGGACAGCAAGAGGGACTTGGAAGCTAACTTGGTACTAATGCATTACTTCTTGTTGATCAAAACAAATGGCCTCTCAACATTTTAATGATACCACCCGGTCAAGATCTGTAACTTAGATCTATATCCGTTGAATGGTGGTTCTGACTAGTTCTATTAGGTCCAATTACCCTTTCTCTAAATGTATGTTGGCTTATAATATCTCTATTCTCTCACCAACAGAGAAAGAGAAATGAAGATGACTCTCTTTCTGCTAGCTTGGCAAGAATTAGTGCTCCATACAAACAAGAGCAAGACTAATAATAATTTCGATTTTAACATGAAAAGGTTATGATGAATATATGGTTAAAGAAATAGTTCATTAACTGACATTGTAATTACTTATCATGCTATGTTTAAGAGATCAATTAATTATAATTGTTGAATCACTAACATTAGGAAGTAGTTCACATAATGTTAATTAAAACAACAAATAATGAACCAATAGCATTACGAATTAGTTCACATAACGTAACTAGTTATAAAATCAAGATAAGATAGCATATTTTTGAGTAAATAGTTACTCAGAAATATGATCTTAATAAGTAATAGCAAGAGATAAATCATAACAGATTTATGTACTGAAGATCAAGTAGCTAATATACAATATAAGAATCAATATTGACAGTAGTGCACAACATAAATTCCATAGACATAGTTATGCTACCAAAAAGGAATGCAAATTGTTAAAATTTAATAGTATTTTTATATAAACTAATCAAACCTCCTCTCCTACTCAATACAATATTTGATCCTCAATAGGCCTCCTCCAAGTCGTGAAACCCTGCTTCTCTTTACACGGCTCAGAATTGAAAGAGACGAAACCCTAATCACATAAATCACATATTTATGAAAGAATCTCCTATTCTAATAATGCCTCACTATTTTATTCTATACTCTATCTCCTGCATTTCCTCCCGCTAGAATCATCCAAGAAGTCATATTTATACAAGGATAAATAATAACAATCCCCCCATATCTCTCAACAATATAGTTTATTAAAAGAATATAGATCTGGAGGTTATGCTTTTGTTGGAGCTCTGTTTGAATATAGATGTACATGGTTAAGAAAATTCATAGCTTGGTTATTGCTCTAATAAGATTTTACAACTTGATTGGAACTAATAGGTGGAATTCACATTCATGGTGATCTTTGAATAACAGCTTAAACATCCCCTGCCCATTTTAAGTTTGTTTTGCGCCACCTGGAGAAGTTTCTCTGACTGGATTTGTTTCTTCTTTGGCCCTAGAAGCCTCTCTGTCAAACAAAAACAAAGTCAATGGTAAATAGTTGGATTTTATATTAAAATAGTGAAAACATAGATTAAACTATAAAAATCTGTTAAAATATACTTATGCCAAGATACCTTTTTAAATTACTTAAGTGGATTTTGAATTTATAATAATAATAATAATGGTCAGAGCATGAGTGACACATGGCAAGAGCTGATAGGTATCGGAGAAATGGATATCGAAGGTTTTGAAACGGTCGCAACATAGCCAAAGTTACGATATTGTGGAAATATGATATAGAGCGGATGCGATTTTGTATTAAATCATTGTGATAAATCCCATCGGATCTGCAACCATATTAGAGATCAGAAGATTAGGTCTTATCGAAGATTTTAGATGTGTTTCATTTCAAAAGTTTTGATATACGAGAGGACATGATTTCACAAGTAAACCAAATATTAAATCATATCAGGTCTGATATATCGTAGATTGGTACATATCGGAATTTGGAGTGAATATTATATCGGAGGTCAGAAGGATTGGTTATCGAAATATCGGTGGAGTGTCATATCGGTGATCAAAGGGATATGAATATCGGAAGTCGGAGAGGGAGGCGCATTGGGATATCGGCATGGAGAGAATATCAGAGGTCAGAGTGGTAGGCGCATTGGGATATTCACATGGAGAGAATCTCAGAGGTCAGAGCAGGAGGTTATATCGCTTATCGGAGATCGAAGTTTTTAAAAGCTTGATGATTTGAAAATCTCTTATCGTCGATACTCAGGAGTGGAAGTAATGATGTGGCAGGTGGGTCCTTCTAAATAATCATAGTTTATAATATATAAATCCACTGCATCCATTTAGTATTAGATTCAGGACTTTTGGATATCGGGGATTCTTAGGAATTCCTCCAATATCCAATATCCAGAAACTCTGATATATATATATATATATATATAGCTTTTGTTAATAGAATATATCTATTGCTTTATGATGAAGGGCTTTGGCCTATAGCCACTTTATAATAGATCTTGGTCTCAGGGGCTATTTTCATAATTAATCAAATTGATTAAAAAATAAAACTAATATTTACAAATAAAAGTTTATTATTTACAAATGAATAAGTTTATAAAACAAAAGTAATGTACATTTTATACATTTAGTAGGCCAAGGTAGTGAAAATGTCCAATCTTTGTTTAGGCACCATTTGCAAACCAAACAACCAAATGAGATCAAAAAGTTATGACAGGAAGATAGGAAAATATTGAACTCATTGAAGCAATCCAAATACTCAAAATCATATATTAATATGACCAACCATTAAATCAAAGGGTCCTCATAATGAGAATTAAGTGAATAATGGGGCGGTTGTGTTTTTACCACAACACTTCCTAAGATTGGAGGTATGGCAGACATACGAGGAGATATTCCTTGGGAGAGGGAGATATATTGTGGAGATTTTGAAGAGGTTCTGGATGCAAGAGTGTAGACCTATGTCCATGAATAGGATTACCAACTAGTGGAAGATAGACACATCATAGGATGTCGATGTGGACCCTACCTAGTATAAGCAGCTCATCGGATTTCTCATGTATATGGTCAAAACAAAACCAGACATTTGTTTCATGGTCAACACTCTCATTCAATTCATGGTGGAGTCGAAGAGATTGCACTTGATAGCAACAAGACACATATTGAGTTACCTGTGCAGCACAGTTGATTATGGTCAAAGACATACTTGAGGTGATGGTGTCAATTGGTGCGGATATACAAATGTAGACTGGGCAGGTTGTTTAAAGGATTGGAAAATCACCTCAGGGTGTTGTTGTAATATTAGATCAGGGGTTGTCTCTTGGTGCAGAATGAAGTAGAATTTTATGGCATTGAGTTCTAAAGAGGTAGAATACATGGTAGCAAGCATGGTCACATACAAAGCTATTTGGCTTTAGAAGATACTAGTGGTTTTTTTGGGTCAGCGGATGGATTCGACTAGTATCTACTGTGATAATCAGAGTTGTATCGGCCTCTTTAAGAATCTAGTCTTTCATGATAGGTCAAAGAATATCAACATGGGATACCACTTCATCAAAAATTGTGTACAACGTAGATCAGTTCAACTGCAACATGTTCCCACAGATCAGAAGGTTGCAGATATTCTCACGGAGGCCTTGGATAAGGCAAAGTTTATCTAATTCAGCAATATGATGGGAGTAGTGGAGAACATCATTCTCGCTAAGAGGGAGTGTTAATTTCTGGTAGTAGCGGATAGGTGTTCTAGTCTTTATGGTGCCTATGAGGCTAATGAACACATTTTCTCCAATACCTAGAAAAGCTTTCACAAGAAACACCTCTATTAGATTAATTAGCCAATTATTGAATATTTTCCTAAGTCTAACTTAGGAAAACTCATTAATTAAATTAGATTAATTGAGGAAAATAGGTTCTTCTCTAGACACTTCCAAAAAAGTCACTTGTTGGGGTTAATATTGTCTTATCCATCAATT